>JADANN010000433.1:1739274-2477935 GCA_018806985.1 Angiostrongylus vasorum
GTGCGTCGTTTAAACGACAAGCAGAACTACGGTGAGTGTATTTGGAAACAGTGTTTGGCTATAGGTAAAGGACTCTAGGTACGTTGGACCGGAGAAATTGAGACCACTGTGACCTCCTCACGATTAGTTTATGGCTAAGAATGTGCGCTGAGTTTTCAGCACTCATCGAGATTCTTGTCGTAAGTGCGGATCATTCTTGTGTCTGGTGTGCGAAGAAGTTTTTGTCCAGCGTATTCAGGTAATGAAATCTGAATTGATCGTTATTGAAAAGTGGTTCGTGGAGTATTTTCGTAGCACCCTCTCGTCCATGGCAGATTGCTATCCCATCGCTAATTTCAATTCAGAAAAAATTCGGCCAAAATTTTATACTTCGAGTGTAATCCGTGGAGAGTGCCTTTTTTTAGCTTGATAGACACTGGAATAAACGGCATTTCATGAATACTCAATGTGATGGTTGTGGATGGATTGCCACTGCTCCTCTTCGTATGGCAGAGCATGCTTTTAAGCTTCACAAGACAATTATGTAAAACATTTTTGATCAAGATTTCGACTACGTAATTTAATCTAACAATTTGCCACATCATACTTAAAACACTGACCTTACTATGTTACTTGGATACTTGGGTGGCCTGTCTTCACTGGTTGTGCGGGTTCCAGCTTAATTTACATTTGCTGGTTTGGCCATTGCGGTTACCTGGAGCTCCCTAGGTCAGTTTAGCCGAAGCCTCCCTCAGGTCGTCACCACCACGGGGCAATAATCCTGTCCTTGTGGATCAGAGGGAGATTTGCCATCATGCGACTAGTTAGGTACCACGACATTGGTGGATCCTGGTATTGTTTTACTTTTAGCGTTGCTTTGTGATGATTCATGGGAACGGTGAACTCCTTCTCAGATCGGAAGGCCTTGCTGGGGATGAACTCCCGCTGTGCATCGCAGCCCATCTCTCAGGAAGACGGCCGACCCACGATGAGACAATGAACCGTTGGGAGGGCGTTACACTACAACGTGGAATAGATTGAGATGTTGTTTATATCGATAAACCCAGTGTTTTATTCCGTTGGAATTGACATGGCCTTAGGCATTGGAGTGACTGCAAAACCTTCTGAAGCCCAATGTTTCTTTTTCTTTTTGGGGTTAATAATTCAAAGACAAAGATTGCGAACAAGCTAGATTTCGTCCAATGACATCCACAAATGCATCGTTTTCTAAAATCGTTTCGCATCGGTTTTTTTCATCGATTTTATTTGGCGTTCCTTTGGAATTCTAAAGTTCTCATCTCGTTTTTCAGTTCTGTTTTGTCGAATTTGTATTATCTTAATAGCTTATTGCTTTTTTCTTTCATTGTTTAAATTTAAGATGTGGGTATTGCGGTGCTCATGAACCACCTCCCGATCATATTACAACGAAGCATTGGAAGCGTCTTCACAAGTCTGTACCTACACGTAACGCAGTTAGAAAGGAGTAAGTTTTCTGTATAACCAATTTTTTTGAACTGGTTCCGATATTTTCTCAGTAGACGTTGCCGTCAAGAAATAAATGTCTTTGTTGCATTAGGAAGTTGAATAGAAAGATCGAGACCAATATTCGTTAAGATGCACCATCGATGGTAATAGAAATGTGGGTTGTTCACAAGAAGGTCGTTTTCCTGACGCATCTTCTGAACATGATGAAGAGTCTTCATGTAAGAGTGAACGTGTTGTCTCAGAAATTAGTGATTGTAAGTTGATCGCTGTTTATATTTTATACTGAGTGTTAACTACTTGTGGTAATCTGCATATTTTCAAAGAACAGTACCGAGGGTATCAAAGTTATCGTTTACCCCGATTTTTTCCTTCTGTGTGCTTAGTATGAGAAGTCTCGATCTATCATGCTATACAAGAAGCTACTGCGTCTGCACATGGTAGATGACGGAAGTTGGCGTTCTTGTAGATCTAAATTAGCTGTAAATGTTAAACCTTTGAAATTAAGTTTTGGCTTCCAAAGATGGACTTTGAATTTGAAACGGTATGAATTATGGCATTCTTTCCTAGTTTTCATTGCTAATACGAAGCTATCCTCCCAACGGTTTACCACCTCATCGTGGCTGGGAGGTGTTCCTGGGTTTCGGACTGCGATGTACAGCGGGGATTCGTCCCCCCGGCAGGGTCTCCCAAGCTGAGAAGGAGTTTGACGTTTCCATCAGGAAGCCTAACTAAGAGTAAACCAATACCAGGATCCACCACCGTCTTGGTATCAAAGTCTCATGGTGGCAAATCTCCTTCTGACCCACAAGGGCTGCGACTGCCTGTGGTGGCGAAGACTTGGGCAGACTTTGCGCATTCTGACCTCGGGATTCCAGGAAACCACAATAGCTTAGCCAGCAAATCTCCGAAAAATGGAGATTATGCTGGGGCCCGCACAACCAGTGAGGACGGGCCGTTCAAGTGTCAACTGTCAAATGCGAAACTACAAAGATGAGATCGAGGCATTTTATGTGGGTCTGAAGCTGCAGTGGTTCATTCATTATCGGTTAATTGTAGACTATGGAGATATTTTAGGAACTTCATATTAGAAGCCATGTATTGAAAAGGGCAGATCAGTGGATGAGACTGCCTTCGATCATCGTTACTTACATGGATACAGGCTGACCTTGGGACTGGAGGGAAAGACCATGGATTAACCAGCAAAACTCCGAAAAAGTGGAAATCGTGCTAGGGGTCTGCACAAGCAATGAAGACGGGCCATCCAAGTATCCATGTAAGTAACGATGATCGAAGGCAGTCTCATCCACTGATCTGCCATTTTCAATACATGGCTTCTAGTATGAAGTTCCTAAAATATCTCCATAGTCTACAATTCACCGATAATGAGTGAACCACTGCAGCTTCAGATCCATATAAAAATGCCTCGGTCTCATCTTTGTAGCTTCGTATTTGACACTTGACACTTGAACGGCCCGTCTTCACTGGTTGTGCGGGCCCCAGCATAATCTCCATTTTTCGAAGATTTGCTGGTTAAGCCATTGTGGTTCCATGGAATCTCGAGGTCAGAATGGCCAAAGTCTGCCCCCAGGTCGTCACCACCGCAGGTAATCGCCGCCCGTGTGGATCAGAGGGGATTGCCCCCCATGCGACTAGTTTGATACCAGGACGACGGTAGTTGATTGGTATCGGTTTGTCTTAGCTGGGCTTCCCGATGGAAACGCCGGACTCCTCACCTTGGGAGGCCGTTCTGGAGGGATGAATCCTCCCGCTGTACAATGCAGCTCGACACCCGCGAGCACCTCTTAGACACGACGAGGCGGTAAACAGTTGGGAGGGCCTTCGATCATGGTTACTAACAAAGACTTAGGAACTGTTACAGAAGCTGCGTTGTAGGCATTTCACATTTCTCAGATCCATCACGTGACCTCAAAAGTGAAGGAGCTAAGTTCGAAGGCATCAGCTAGAATTTCTCATGGTTTGACCCGCTAGAAAAACCCCATTGTCGAAAAACATCGGTAAAGAATGCGACTGGCTCATTAAAAAATACGGGTATGTACAGAGTGACAGTGAACGAATATTTCAAGGAGAGAGCAGAACTGGTAGTTTGAGGCGCACGAGAGCATTCGCCACGACAGTTCTTCTAGAAGGCTTAGGGTTGCCACACCTAGACTTGTGTGAAGGCGAAACAAATTGTGAATCTAACGACATTATGGAATGAACATCCAATTCCGACTGCGATCTCTTCGACGGCGCTATTAGAAGGAACACTTTATTTTAAAGTCATAAAAGTCAAAGTTGCGTTGAGTAATATTCACACGGAAAGGACCACAGGTATCGCTTGGGCGAAAAATGTTTCATTTAATTTCGTTTTAGATCCAGGAGACGAATGCTGTGCTGTTTCGATGGCTTATTATGTATCTGTCTCATGTGTCTATGTATCTGGATCACCTCACCTTATCGAATTGGTGATTCCTCTAAACTGAACCTAATAGCTTCTTGGATTATTAGGCTAGCACGACGTTGCGACGTTGATAAAGATGTTTATTCGGCTAACGTTTGGACGCCTTCGTCTTCCGCAGAGCCGATGATCCGAGTCGATGTTCCACAGTCGTTCGTACTCTCACAGTGGCGTCTTCGTCTTCGCATCTAGTCGAATCTTCATCGTAATAGATTTGGACGTAATGTAATTTTTTTTACACGACCTGTGTTTCACATCTATGCGGATCCCAGTCCTTCTTATATCCGATTTGTTTCCTCGCATCCATGGCCCACGAGTGGTTTTCCTTTCGACATAAGTGCCATTGGATGCTGCTTGAGTCGATTTTCTCTGCATTCTGGGATAATCAACGCAGAATGTTCTCACTTGGATTGCAGAGAGTAAACGCTTTCCCAGAGAAGTTTGATACCAACCTGACTGCGGAAGGATGAGTGACCTGGTGAGCTTGTTGCTGCGTCGAACAAACACCGTGCTTGTGATGATCGGCGTTACTTAGCACTGCGCTATCATTCCCCAATGTTCTGTAAGCAGGGGTAAAAGTGTGGTTAACCTTTTTCCTTTTCGATACCATTGATTATGGGGGTGTGGCAAAGGTTTTATTTCATACAAATAATATAGTTTTCCTAATAATAGGCTTTTTAGTACGGAAATAACATACATTGTAGTTCGAACAAATAGAAAATCACCGTGTATATCTTGCTCTTTGTTTAAAGTATTTTTTAATGAATTTATTTCTTTAGCACTGACAGCGACGAATTGCGACGCGTCTACAGCATTCTTGTCTCCAACTGATGTGGCTGATATTGCTAGTAGTACTGTTGAGGAATCACCAGGTATGAATCCTTTCGCTTAAGTTGAAACTCCGCTTTGTCGGACAATCACCCATTGGCTACTTCGCAAATCAGAAACATGCAGGTGACGTACGGGAGGGTTTTCTCAACGTGATATTGTTGGTTCCGGACGACGTCGTGGATGAGTATCATTTTGGCAGTCGTCTTCCAGTGGAAGTTCGTCGACTGTTTCCAGAGTTTTCAAGTGCTCGTAAGTCTGTATACACCTTCGCTTTGAGTTTCACTTGTAGTCATTGTTTTTTTTTTTTTTTTTATCATTTCACTATATTGAATATCGGCAACATCGGAGTTGTATGACAATATGGATTGGAGATTCTAAAATGGAAATTCAGATTTGGTGAACGAGTATAACCAGTGCTTTGTAGTGACATCTGCTGACTTGTTGTATTAGAGCTTTGGTCATGTTAAAAGAAGGAACCCGACTTGGAATTCGATTGAAAAAAGACGTTTTAAAAATGTAGAGGTCCAGAAGGTTCAAAAAGGTATATAGTAAATGGAAATGGCGCGTGTGGCTCAGTGGTCAGAGACGCACAGTATTACACATAGGATTGATCCCGCTGCCCCCAGGCTCATCAGTCCTTTCACAACTGCGGGGTCAGAAGAATAGTACGACTTGTCTGGGAGGATAGCAGCACTGGCTGGATGCATCGGTAGATACGGCGGACCATTGTAAAGGCCAGATATGCATTCAATCACCTCCAACAATGCTTAACGGAGTCGAATACATGGCGCATCTCTCAGGGGATTGAGCAGCGCCGAGAGCCCTATCCTTTTTATCCTTTATGTAATAAATTAATAAGTTCTCGAAAGACGTTTATCACTGAGGTACAACTAACTCAGGGCGTGTAATATTTTAACACATTCGCGGCGACATGCATTATTTTTTCTTTCTGTCTCAAAAATTGTTGAGGCGTTTAACATTCTCTCCCACACGGTAAAACTGGCTTTTCGACAAGAATTGATAATTTCAGCGAAAACCACCGGATTATTTCAAGAGTTTAAAGCTTTATTACAAATTTATAAGAAAGGCTTTGGCCTGTCATGATCGCATATGTGTCTTTCATACAATGTTCTTTCAAGTTTGGATGTGTTTAGAGTTGAATCTTCCGAAAAATTGATTATGCAACTAAAATTTTAAAAATTGTTAACGGAGAGGCCTAGTTCGAGGTGTAAGCAATACATCTGGGAGCGCCATTTTGTCTGGCTAAACGGGATCCCGCTATTTCATTTGCTTTCACATTCAAAATAAAAGCATGAGATAATGAAATGAAGGAAATATATTTCATGGGTTTCAAATAATTAGAATTTCGTCTTAGTTAAACAAGAGAACTTTTTTCCTATTAGCGAAGATCTGTGAATTTGAAAACTTTTTGTTGCACTTAATAAAGCTCGCTGTGAGCTAGAATATGTTGATTTACAGTTGAAATCGGCCATTATTTTAGCATTCTATGGCTCCTGTCGAGGTCATTTTCTATTTGGTTCATTATTTTGCATGACCTGCATTCACGTCTCTTATGCGGATCCCAGCACTTCTTGTATTCGATTCGTTTTCCTCGCACTAATCGTCCACAAAGGTCTTCGAACATTTTGCTTGTTGTTTCAGCTACTGCTTGAGGGTTTCGTCTGCTTCATGAATGTCATAGAATGCTGCTTGTATTAATTTTTCTAGCAATCTTGGAGATACTTTGGCTAAGGCGTTCCCAAGGGGATTGGAGGAGAGCGTTGAGGTAGGGGTCAAACTAGCGCCTTTTTAGGAATAGTTTTGTCAGGAATATGTTAATCAAGGTATTTCAGCTCACTGTGAACTTTATCAGGTGTAATAAAAGACCTTTGCAAGGTGCAGATCTTTATTTAAGAGGCACTTTTTCTTTCCACAACGATAAAGTTCTATTTTTTTTGTACACCGTTAAACGTAAAGTCATTGATGTTGACGGCTGCAACCCATTCTTCCAAAGTTTGGAAAACTATGAATTTCGTCTTCAGTTCTGATGAACTCGAACCTCAGATAAAGTTACTAGTAACATTTTGGAGGAATTAGTTTTACTCGTAGAGTAATGGTTCAAGCGGATGTAGTCTAGTAACCAAATTTGTCACGCAGTTTGTTAGCCCAAGCGGCTAAAGCTAAAGAACGGCTAGAAAAGCTGAAACAGTATTCTGACTAAAGTGCTTTCGAAAGGAATTTTCGACTATAGTACATATTATCTTGCTGCTGCTTTGTTTGTTTAATTTTTGTTCTCGAAAATTTGTTGTGGATTTGGAAATCAATCCGTTGATTGTACTTTTTGATAGTGTGTGTATGCTTTTTTGTTTCAGGTGTTTCTATAGTAGAACCATTTGTTGGACAGCAACGACTTCTTTCATTGCAAATTCCAGTTTCACGACCACTAGAAGGTGATGAGGAAATGGAAAGATTGCTCTCGGTACCGATCTACATATGAATTTAGTGCAAAGAAGCAATTTAGAAGGAATGTGAATCATGTTTACATACTCAGAATTGCTATCTAAATAGTTGTTTTGAAACGCATAACCCTTCTCAAACAGTTGTTTTTTAGAAGGGCAATTCATTTTGTAGTAACTGCCCTATTAGCTCTGCAATTTTATCGAATAGGTCTAGAAAACTAATAGGCTTAACATCAAATTAATGTGCCACTTTTATGTGTCCTATTGCAAAGATTTCTCAGGTGTTAGTACCTTCTGCAAGTTTTGGGACTTTCCGAAAGACCCTCTATCAGTAGCTATAGAGAGATGATGGCTTTATTTATGGAAAACAAAACGCTTAAGTGTCCGATTGGCCAGAGGTATCATTTACAGATGTTAAGAGTCGAGTCGTTTATTGACTTGTATCCATCGCTGTTCTGGAGAAAAGACGTTCGCCCTCCCTTTGAAAGTTGGGTTGAAGTGATCAACATAGCAATTACGTCGTAAACATTAAAAATTTTCTTGAAATGAGGTTTGGAAAACCACGAAGAAGGGCCCTACGAAGTTGTGTTAATTATGATGCCAGCCCATTTAGTTGTTGTAAACAATAACAGTAAAAAGCTAAAGCTGTCGGCATTTATCAATCCCTGAGGGATGCGACATGCATTCGACTTCGTTAGGAACCTTTTGAGGTGATTGAATGCATAGATGGCTTTTACAATGATTCGCGGTGACCTACTGATGTATCGAACCAGTGCTGCTATCCTTCAGACAAGTCTGGTACCCGTTTGACCACCCCGGAGAGATGGATGGCATGGTGAAGCTGGGGTGCGGGAATCGATTCCATGTGTATTGCAGGGCGTCTCCAATCACTGCTCTACACGCATCTTTAATTAATAATAGAAGTAAAAGTAATTGTCTGAGAAATCTAAACGATATCTAGTGGTAGATTGGTCTCGATGTTACAATAGGGGCTTTGTTGTTATTTCCAAATCTTAGGGTATGAAAATGGGAAAGACTGTAATTTTTTAATGGTATTAAAAGATGCTTTACTTAGAAGATCTTATCAGTATGATGTTTCTAAATCAAAGTTTCTAAGTAAGACCGCAGTGTGTCATGTGATACATTTCTGCTAAGCATCTAAGAACGGGTTTTTCCAACTCTTTTTTATAGAGATGCTTATGACGTCCGTAAAGTGTGATTACTCCGTGGGTATCTTGATGTCGTATTGTGCATTATTATCACCTGACACTTGTTTCCACTTTGTTACGTGTCTTTCATAAATCATATCTGTGTTTCTTTCAAAGGTTCGTCATCATTCATTAGGTCATTCCGTTTATGCAGGTGATTTTTACCGTATAAATCATTCATAGTGCTCTTCGGAACTTAGTTGAATACGGTTTCGAGTTCCTGATTGTAATATTAACGCATACATGTTGAAAGATTACGAATATTCCAGCTATAATGTTAACCTTTTATTCAGTGCCTATTACAATTTATCACGGCACGGTATTATGTGTGAGACAACCACAATGATGCTGAGATATTCGCAAAATTCTGGACCGCAGTTGACTACGGTGGGGATCGAATTCGCCATTACCCTATCAGAACGCATCCACCGCCACACTGCGGGTCTTTCGTCTCGTCTGTCTCTCAACTTGTTTCCTATCTACCAGTGCCATCAGCAATATAGCAGACACCTGCAGTCAGGTGTTTTGCAAATATCTCAGTATCATTGTGGTTGTATTCAAGCTATGGGTTTCAATCTTATTTCATTAAGAAAGGTAGATGTTCTTTATCTTCTTTATGCAGCGGTCCAGTTTCTATCTCGTATTCGATCTGCCGTAGTAAGAGTATCACTACAAATTATTTGTTTAGATTGAAAGATGCAGTTCACTGCAAAATTACTAGGTGGGAAGGAGGATGCGGTAACACTTGATGTAAGTTTGTATGGACGTCCTGAGGAGTTTTTCACCGCTAATGGGCACTTTGTAAATCCACTAAACACGTTTGGGGTTTCGTTACAGGAACACGTTCTCTTTTCTTTATTTCTCTACATATGGGAGATTTTGCATTCAAAAAGGCTAAGGCGACTGTCCACGTTTCCCGATGTAGCGTTACGTTAGGCAACACATAACTGCTTTGGTGTTACAGCTTTTGCATTTTAGCTGTCTCCACAAGTGCTGGTTCGACACTTGAAGCAGAAAATTGCCGATGAATTCCTGCTTCCTTGTGGTTCTTTTAAGGTTCTAAATGGTGGGAAACCTTTAATCGGTAAGTTTCTGATACTAGAAATGCCTACATTTGCGTTATGTTATTCGAATAAAAATGGAGTATTTGGGCCACTCTAGATGAAGATCTACAACTTCCTGCAGTGGGTTTGAAGGATGGCGCTAAGTTGATGGTCGTGCTCAATACTGGCGATACGACGAATGTACGTGAATTTTGTTTCAAAGATTATTATCGTTATTATTGGGTTTCAGTAGTTTGAAAATTCTCTCAAAGTTAAGCAGTTCTTATGTATTTTTTTGTTGAATTTTTGTTGTTTAACTTCAAAACGCCATAGGGAAGTTTCAAGGTGTTTAGCCTCCCGAACACCACGAGATGGAGGGAAGACTAAAGACTATATTGGGCGAATTTGCAACACCCCTGAATATGCTTCGTCTTCATCAAGTTGGTGTTTTTGCCTCTGCTTCTATAACAGTTTCCAGTTTTAGGGGAAATTTTCTATGAAATAATGTGCTGATAAATTTTCAATTTCAAATTTCCAAATTTCAATCACAAGCTATAAACGCTTAGTAAATTGGTGGCGGAGTTTCTTGAGAAGCTCGCGGCAGTCAGTATATGCTGGAGACCTGGGAATGTCCTAGGACAATAATCTCAGGATTGCGGACAGGATTGACTGAACCAGCATTCAACAACATTCATAAAGAGGGAGCCAGAGATCTCAACCAGTAGGCAAATGAGCAAATGCGAGGTCCTTCGTGGATGGTTTAAACAAGAAAGGAATCGAATGGATTAATTACTGGCATCTGCGAAAAATGTGATGTCGGATCATCTAGAAGACATTTTCATGCTTTTTTAGTGAGATTAATGAGTCTGTAATTATGATCAAATCTTTTGCTGGTGGGAAAATTTGGACGTCATCTACGAACATACATCGTTTTGATCTCTAGTTAAAATTGTGAAACTTATTTTCTTTCCCTTACGACGTAATTGGACTCGCGTCACACAGCTTCTTAAGGTTATGAATAGTTACTGAAATGTTTTTTATACAGTGGAGGTTTAATGGTCGATAAGATTCTTTCCTTCGAGATTCGAAAGCGGTAAGCCATGACAGGACATTCACAAGTCATGACTACTAGCCAATTAGTGACTTTGTTTTTGCCAGGATAGTAGTGAGTCCTTACCCTGGTTTACTCTTAGCTATCTTCCAGATACAAATTTCGAACTCGTTTTCAGCCAGGGTGTACTTGCAGGAAAACGAATCCTAGTTGTATATTAGAGTTCTACACCTAGAAATACTCTATCCTCATCTGTAATGAGATGGTAAAGCATTGTAGGCAGCACAGTTATAAATTGTTGAGAAATGACATATGGTTACCATCATTTGTGTACATTTGATATTTAAGTGTACTTTCTTACGAGATTTCTATTCAGAGCATACAGAACTATGTCAACTTCATGTCACTAGACGATCTCGAGCGTTACGCGAAAATTAAAGCCCGATCTGGTAGTAGTAATGTTTAAAGCAGTAATTTCTTTGTAAGTGTAGCTGTTGCTGTCTTGTCAAAGAATCTTTTTTTCTGCTTCGCCTCCACAATCTTAATGGCCGATAATGTGTTTCATGTGGTTTTTGTTCTTGGTTATTCTTTTGCTGTAAAACACTTTTTTTGTAGTGGTCTGAGATGGGGTGATGTTGTCAACCTCGCATGAGTCCGCTAATGCTGGTTGCTGTTCTCGAAGGATAAAATTACCGAGTATTATTTCTCATCTAAATGGACGTTCGAATGCACGTATATACGACCGTAGAAAGCACCATGAGGATCTAGTAAAATAGTTAATTATTGTCTTGCGATGATTTGCTCATGGTTGGGTCCTTCGGAACCTTATTCTGGTTCTCTAAGCACAGATGTGCTTTCTTGTGCAAAATCGAGAACTTAGTTTTTCTGGTGTTAACAACCACATGGCTTTGTATGGTTTTATCTAAGACGTCGTATCTAATGCAGCTGTATTGAAGAAACATTAAAAGAATTTATGTGAACGATTCTTTTGTTGTGAACACATCTTAATCTAGAATCGTTTGTGCACAAATCACTCGCGCTAAGAGCTGATTGAGGGCTATTTGAAGATGGAGTTAGAGTGGAATCGCTTTGGCAATTTCGTATCACCGAAGGTTAGACTACTTGACTGCTTTAGTGATACTGTTGTAGTGTGATATCATTTTCGTCCGAATCGTACAAAGCTCGGCTTTCGTTTCTCCTTCGGCATGGCATCGGCACGCTTCCCGAATCGTACGAAGGACGGCTTTCGCTTGTCCACCTGAAATTGGATCCACTGATTTGAAAGTTTCGAAATATGCCAGGATTCGGAAAACAGTTGAAATGCCCCTGGTTTATTTTTGCCCGTTCTTGATGTTTGTTGTTATGGAGATATTAAGGGGCGGATAGCACAGTGGTAGTGGTGCTGACCATCACGAACATGGTGCTGGTTCGATGCTGCCCCAGGCACACCAAGCCTCTTATCCCTCTGGGGGTCGAGAAATTGATAGTAGATTTCTCCGGGAAAAAATAACTCTGCGATCCAAATGGGAGTGCTCCAGTTCGGCTATCCCAGGACTTCAGGAAGAGTCGCCTCAACCAACGATCTACGGCATTGAAGGTGAAATGAAAATACTCAACTAAGAGCTGAAACCACACGTAAAAGTTGGAAGAACTTCGTGAATCTTGGATACGAGGAAACGAGTCGAATGCGAGAAGTGACGGGATCCGAGCAGTAGACATGAAGGCGGGTCGTATAAAATAAAAAGAAAACATGGGAATATTCCCTCCCGTTGAAGTTGATACTCGACATAGCTTAGAAATTTCCTGTCGATGGGATATCCAGTAGATGTTTCTCACTGGTGATCTTTTTGGTAGAAGTTTATTAATAACTATTTTGGGGATCTGGACATATTGTGATAGACTAATGCGAGTTTCTTGTATAATTTCTTCAGTGAAGAATCACAGAATGAGCTTTACATTTCCTACTTGTTATACACCTAGTTATTCAGGGAGTTCCTAAGTTGATCTAATGGGTGCATAATATTGCCCTGAGTTCCTTGCCAGCTCGTTGTTGTTCATCGTTAGTTATTTACAATACTAGCTAAATCTTTTAGCACGGATCATATCTAGATAAAGGGCATATAGCGAGAGAAGAGCAGTTGTCAGAGATTCCGTACTACATACACGTGGTCTCTAGTTCCACTCTGCCTCAGGTGAACTATACTTTCTATTCCTCCGCTGTTGATTAACTGGTACTATCTATGTCTGGCAGAAGTTCTTTGTAGTCCGCATAGCAATTACCTATTATGAAGGTGTGGAAAGCTCTAGCAAGACTATCTTGTGATTCCATAAAGAATTCCAGAAACTCGACGGCATTCAACTATATTCGAGAAGAAAAGTTCTGAGGTGCATAATTTATGTAAAGTGGGTTGATATAAATAAAAAACTGTACGTGGGTGTTTGGAACATGTACGTCGGAATTACCACGATACCAGAGCCCTTCAGAATCGGAATTCGGAATCGTGCATTTGTCTATATCTTACTTATTTTGTCTTCTTACACCGAGTCCGTTTTCTATTCACTGGAATGCTTTTTGAAAACTTCAAAAGCTTCTTTGAAATCTGGAAAGCTGTTTTCTTCTTGAAAGATAATAGATGGCTGTCATTATCGGAGTATAGAAGTTGATCCAATGTACATTTTTGTCATCAGCACTGATGTCTGATTTGTTTAAACTTCAATGTGTCGTTTGGTAAAAATTTATTGTATTGGGATTGGACTGCTTGACATTTCGTATAGCACCTTCTTTTCAACACCTTTTTTGAGGGAAGAACTTCGAAAAGGTTATGTTTATGGTTAAAGCAGAATGAAGAACTTCAAATAAAGTCCCATAATGGGTATTCATCCTCAACTGAAATCGTTTGTGGAACTCTACGTCGTTTTTGGAATAATGACCGCTTACAAAACGCTTTCGAGAGCATTACTGGCAGCTATTATCTTTGAACAAAAAGACTGTAACAACAATGGCTGTGAAAATATATTGAAATCTCGAGAAACTGCAAGAATTTTCGAAGGCTTTCAATAGGTCTTTGTTTGTTGGGAGGGCCACTGCGCAGTAACAACGGAAAGATTGATGAAATTTCTGCTGTAAATTCGTGTGAAAAAGTTGACAGTATGGAAGAGAAAGGACATTTTCTCATTTTGCATTGATATACTTGATCCTTAATACTTGATACTTGAATGGCCCATGCTCAATGGTTTTGCGGGCCTCAGCATAATCTCCATTTTTCGGAGATTTGCAGATTAAGCCATTGTGATTCCCTGGAGTCCCGAACTCAGCTTGGCCAAAAGTCTGCCCCAGGTCTTCACCACCATAGGCAGTCGCAGTCCTTGTGGATCAGAGGGAGATTTACCACCACGCGACTTTGATACCAGGATCGTGCTGGATCGTGATATTGGTTTACTTTTAGTTAGGCAACCTAATGGAAACACCGAACTCCTCAGCTTGGTAGACCCTGCTAGGGGATGAATCTCCCGCTGTACATGGCAGTCCGACACCCAGGAACACCTCCCAGCCACGGTGAGACGGTAAACCGTTGGGAGAGTACTACTAAGCTTTTTTTTGTTTATTCAGGTTTCACTGCCTTTATAAGTGTTTGCGGAGTCGTAACTGTAGGCGCGTTTTCGAAGGTTCGCGAGATATTGCTGTTAGTGGCTAGGTGAATCCTGAATTGTTTCCTAATTCTCAATCATTATTCTTTTATAACAGAGTTGAAGTGTAAATTACGTAGAAGATGTTGTCTTGTTGGCTGTTGAATGATTTGTTTGAGTGTCAGCAAGACCTTCGCTCGTTCCCTGCACGTATTGGTGTTTCCCAGTGAGTGCTTTCGAATAAACGACACGGCTCGCATCAAGTTTCTTCATGAAGAAATTTGCCTACCTATTCACTGGTCTTCTTGCAGTGTTCTTTAATCCCATGGGAATAACTAGCTAATTACTATTGTAACCATGTCGTTGAGACTCGTCATTTGTTGCTTCATCTGATTTTCGACCTCTCGAGGTAATAGTATCTCTTATCGTTGGTCGTCGGTCATAATGTCGGATTTCTTCTTCCATTTCCATAATGCAGAATGCTTCTGCTTTCAGTAGTGCCCTGTAGTCGTTTTAGCGCTGTTAATGCTGCTTACTGGAAGCGTGCTTTATGGCAAGAAGAATCGTGCATTTGAAAACGAAGAAATCGAAACTGGTTCTCTTTGTCCTCTTAACAACTATTTATATTCCCATGAGCGGCCGAGAACACTCGTTTCTTCGTGCTCGGTTCCGAAGCAGATTCTTGGAAGTTGTTAAACATTTTTGAAACAGATTGATGTTTGGAGATGTTCTTTCTGTGAAACACGGATAGGAATATCAGGAACGACTCCATTTCTTACAAACTTCGTTTACGAACACCTGTTTTTTTCACATACACGGTGCAGAAATCTTCCAACATTGACAGACAGAGCGCTGGACTAAAGCTTAATTTAATAAGAACAATCTCATTGACGAAGCGTAGACGATGTAGCTGCCAGCCATCGGCTTTCGAACCCATGTTATTTCATTCCACTTTTCACATGACGTCTTCAAGAATGAATGTGATGAGGCAGGACAGAATTCATGTGGAAACGTTTACATTGTTTCAATACTGGAACAAGTGGAAGGTTTTTTTTTATAGAACTGAAATCCGGAAAAATGCTGATGGTGACGGGAGGAAACGCAGTCATACAATGGATGCTCTTCAAGATTTGAGACTATTTAAAGATTCCGAATTATTTCGATTTAGGAGGTCCTTTACTTCTCTCTCATGATTGGTAATGTTTCTTTTCCGAATTCTGAAAAGCTTTACACATTGTGGAATACGACCATTATGCTTTGCTGAAGCTGACGTAGAACGAGAAAGTAAAGTAGTTTTCATGATTAGGGACGACATTATCGGAGACGGATGGGCTTTTGACGGAGAATTCTGTGACTATCTTAATCATCATAATCTCCTTAATAACTACTTTTCGAGCTGTTCAGGCTATTCAATGGTCTACGAACAAAGCTTCTATTCGTATTCTTGACTGAATTCCAAATTCAACGGAGACATCTTAGTCGTAAAGGGAGTAACACAGCAATATGAGTGTAATATCTGAGCCATATAGTCCGTCCACTTATTGGATTTCAATGAAGTGTAGAAAAGTTGTAACTTAAGCCTAAAGCTTGAAATATTTATGAAAACGATGTAATACTTGACAATCCAAATTCTCAGAAATCGAAAATATTTAATGTTCGCTTCCTTAAAGGAGTCCTTAAAGGTTTAAAACATTTAGAGGAGGGTTTTTTAAAGGGAAGAGATCTGAAATGACATTTAAACTAAAATCTGATAAAGTTTTTTTACAGTCGGTCGTAATCGATTTTCCATTAGTCGTCCTATGGATGTGGATATACTGGGAACTTACTACGATTTTAGATGAAATTTGTCCTAGCAGCATGGCTTCCTGTTTACGCCTTATGACGTTGTTAACAAAGACTCAAGCCATTCAGTTCATTTTTGTTCTTACATGCTAAATTTTTATGATTTTGATTACTTATTAATTGATTATTACTAGTTGATTATTATCAATTTAGTTATTTTAATAAATGCTAAATATTACACCTCAGAAAAGTCATCTGTTAAGTTTCCTGATTTTTTGGCGTTTTATTTCATCAAATGTTACGAAGCCATTATCTTAAGAATTGCTTAAACAGAGGAATTTTTCAAAGAAAGTACCCACGAATACCAGGAATTATGTCGTTTGGAATTCTAATTAGCATGAGAAGAATTCCATTAACGTTATCTGGCCTCACGTGTGGCATTTCCACTACAATGTCCTACTGTAGTTGGACAACTCCTCACTTTTCCATCCATCTTGGGATTATCATTTGTATATAATAGAATTTGTTCTATCTGATCGATTAAATCTTCAGCGTGTATCGATTTGTGCGTAAAATTAAAGTAACGAATAAAGACACGACGTTAGTCTTTCTTCCTTCGAAATTACTAAGGCTTTGGGCAGACTACAACTTATGCGTAACTAAATAAGACTCGTAGTACACTGCAAATTTTTTCAGTATCGTCCGTAGTACCTGTAAATTATTGATTAGCAGCAAGGAACTCTATTGAACTCCTTTCGTCTTAGTCGCGCCAAATAGCTGTTTGATGTGATTCGTTCGCTCAGCCGAGAAAAATGAAGAGCATCACGATTTTCATGCCAGCAGCTACTTTTTTACTGTCGAAGAGAGATAGCCATAGGTAGATGGTCCAGTTCCGCTGTGGGGACTGTATATGCTCACGAGCAATCCATTCTGTGCTGCGCGTTTTTTTGTGCTTGACTCGGGTTCTGATTCGGTATAGGTTCATATTGTGAATTAGTCTTATAAAATTGCCACTTAAAATACTTATTATATCGCTCTCTGTCGGTCAGTCGACTAATTTCTCGAAACATTACGCTCGCTGGAGTCGCTGCCGTCCTCTGTGAAGCAGTAATCAGAAAATAATAAGCTTCCCTTAGATTAACAGATCCTTGCGATTGCTTATGGTAAAGATGTAGGAAGGCCGTGACCATAGCGTGGGATTCCAGGGAAAAAGCACAATATGTCATGGGAAAAGGAGGTGAGAGATCGTTAGGATAAAAATGAACTCATGTACGATTCCGACCGTTTCTATGGACGATATTTGCGAAACACCAAAGCGAAAGAGAAAAGCGCTGAGCTCCAAAGGTTAGATGAAGACGACCCATTATTGTAGCTTGTTGTTAATGATGGATTATTATGCAAAGAGTTTATGGGCCAGTATGGTAGCGATAGTGAATGGAATTGGTATTTCATAATCTGTTAACATTCATCATGGGTGGTTGATGTCCTTACGTACTCCTTGCCCACTGTCTAGTGGAACTGCTCAATTTTTCTTTTCAGCGATTTTCTGCAAATTTTCACTTATGAATTGAGTTTTGCTATGGCCGACAATTTTGTTAGTCCCATTGTGTTCTTCGGCAGGGGACGCAGAGTCACCAAATCGCCAAATCGGCGACACTGTCTGTCTGCACTATGGCGGTGATGGTGAGAATGAGGTGCGCTACTACCGTACCTGCGGTAGATAGTCCTGCTGTTCGTCGAGTTCTGCTAGCAGTCGTTCGCATATTTCTCGATTTTGCGGTTGAGCACAGTATTCCACTAATGCGTCGTTGTCCTAAAATGCTATCTATCCAGTTCTTGTTTAAGATACATACAATTTTATCAGTCAGATAGATTTTTTGTGAAGAAATTAACTAATTTAAGTAAGAACGAGTTTTTAATGAAGACATGAGGGAGTTTGAATGATTGCTTTATCAGGAGTTGAAAGTCCATAGCGGTTCTTGATTTATCGATACCTATAGATAGGTGACGTTTATACCAGTGTTTAAATAAATTACATTGACATTATCCAAAATAATATCGCTCTTTAAGGAAAAGGAATGCTTTATTTCGATTGAAATGAGATTTTCTACTGGCCGTATTAAGATTGCATTACAATTCTCAACGTATTTATACATTAGTGACGAAGGAATTTCTGTGGAGTTTCGCAGTTCGCCTTTACAAGATGTAATTGGAGTTGTCCTCCCAACGAATTAACGAATTACAGCTTCATCATGGCTGCAAAAGTGTTCATGGATGTCAGGCTGCGATATACAGCGTGGGATTCATCCTCCCCCCCCGCGTGGTCTCCCAAGCTGAGAAGGAGTTCGACGTTTCCATCAGGAAGCCCAGCTAAGAGTAAACCGATACCAGGATCCACCACCGTCGCGGTATCAAAGTAGTCGCACGGTGGCAAATCTCCCTCTGATCCGCAAGGGCAGCAACTGCCAGTGATGGTGACGACCTGGGACAGACTTTGGCAGGGCTGATTACGGGACTCATGGGAAACACAATGACTAAACGAGCAAAACTCGGAAAAGGGAGATTGTTTGGCGTCCACACAACCAGTGAGGACGGGCCATCCAAGTATCCAAGTAATTAAGAATATGCTCTAGTAATCCAGCTGTGTAACGAATATGTATCGTAACAATTAGCATGTCGGGAGATAGGAAAGCTATCCTGTCTATTGGTTTTCATGTTTACCGTGATATCTCAGGAAAACAATGTCCTCGAACGTTATGAGCAATACCAGCTGGACATAGATCGGTCAAGGGCACTGAGTGTAAACGACCACGTCGTTTGTTGTTATCGATATTTTGGCTAATCTTCGTCTTAAGTGAGGCAATCAAACAAAATGGAACTACTCGGTCAGAATCACGTAACTCTATTCCGCGACTCATCAATTCAATCAACAAATTTGATTTAAAGCATTCTTATAACAGCAATGGATTTCGACGTGGTGAAGGAAGGATTACTTTAAACCAGGATTAGTTTGTGGATTAATTTCAATGGAGTACATCTACCACGTGAGCTGTGGTTGAAAAACGTTTAGTGAATGTCTATGGAAAATCCAGCCGGCTTAGGAATGTTAACTATCGTTGATATTAAGAATGCTTTGTAAAATTTCCGCTGTTCATCACTTGTGTTTAATCAATGCGTATAGTCCATCATGTATGGATTGCGTACTTAGAAAAAGCTCATGGTCTATGTTAATGAGTTCATAAATCTGGGCGATCCTTCACACAGAAGCTCATCGCATGGAATGATCCAATCCGTGGCCGAATGCCAGTTTCTCCTCATGCCATAATGCCAATAATTTATCGCTTTCGTTGCTGAACGATGAAATATTGTTGGGTCTCGTGCATGATGAATGTGTTATAGTGCTGAATTCCCACGAACGAAATGCTGATTGAGCATGAACGTTCAGCAAAAGGCCGAATCATCGTCTTACACTCGGAGCACTACCAAATTTACCTGATATTCGCCTACACAAAATAGTTCAAGAACTTTCGAACAGATTTGTTACCTGCGAGTGAATGATCTATGACTTAAAGATGTTGCGAAAGATGCTATACATTCTCTAGTCAGGGCATTAACATCTCGGTACTAGAATCTTTTGACGAATAGCTGGCTTCGTGATATGGTAACACCAATAACGCTCAAAGCGTTGCTTAAATCGATGAGTCGATGCTTAGTCCTTTATACAACAATTAATAGTAAGGGAGTTACTCGTGCTGGGCTCCACAGCACTGTATCATGTCTTTAAGGCATATCCAGTCAGTTCGATAATCGTAACGAGCACATGAAGCGCGGTGGTTACTAGGCACATTGCCTACAATAAACACCTGATCGGTTACAGGTTCAATCCCACGCTTAAGCTCACCAAGTCCTCTGTTCCTCCGAGGAAAGGAAATTGATGCTAAATTTATGTCGGGAGATAAAAGCACCGAATTACTAGATCGGTAAGCTACCACAAAGTCATTGTATAGCGCAAATATGCATTATGCAAATATGCATTCAATCACCTTTGCGATGCTACGAATGGAACCGAATGTATGGTTCACTGCTCAGGGACTGACCAACATTTAATATCTTGTCCTCTGTCCTTTGACGATAGTTCTATAATTATGTTATGACCAGTAGCATTATACATTGTTCTCATCAAGCATTCTAATCAACGAAACTAAGAATAATGGGATAATTCAGCTTGACTGAATGCCTTATTATTACTGAACTAGCTTGCTACGTGCTATCGTCACTTTTTTCTAACACGATTCTCGTTGAACGACTCTATGTGTTCTAAATGGTTTTTATTGAACGATGTACATTATTACGAACTGATTCTGAGCGCTCAATGACGTTTTCGTTGGGAAGTTTCTAAAATTGCCGAAAACTACCTTCATCCCAGCTAAACGAACAGTTGTTTTTCACTTAAAAAAAACTGCATGGTGTAGATGTTTTCGGAAGGTTTATGTGAAACTTGTGATCCTACGATGAGTATGGATAAATAAGTTAATGAGTTGAAGTAAATTTACAAGAGTTTTGCCATTGCGGCGACGAGCAAGCCGCGTTTAAGATAAAACCGAAGCTTAAGCCGAATTTATTTAACCACTTATGCCTAGCTACTTTAACACGACAACGGTCGTCACTCAACGGCTGGCTGGCTTCATTTTCAGCGTTCCCGTTTTGCAATTATTTTACAGTTTCTGCTAAGCACTAGAAACGGTATACGGAAAAATCTTCGAAGTTTCAAAAGAAGTTCTGCTGAATTTCTGCTCATTTCTGCATTTCGTCGCTACAAAGCGATAATTTTTAACAAAAAACACGGACATTGTAGCACATCGTAAGAAAGTTACCAATAAGACCCGATTTTCGCCTTTTGATAAGAATCAAAGTATTGGTACATTGTGGTGCTCTAGCGCTTTGGCTAGAGGTGCGCTGCGATACACTCTTGGTCATTGGTTCGATCCTTGACCTGGGCTAACAAAGTCCCTGAATCAAAGATTTTGAGGACTGATAAATTTAATAGAAGGTAGAAGAAGATTTGTATGGAGTGGTAAAATCATAACTTTCATACTTTGGCGAGCCCTCGAAAATCGTCGCACAGGTTAAATACGCGTTTAACCATCTCTAGGATGCTGCGAATGGAGTTGAATGCATGCCGCACCACTAAGGGGGTAGATTAGTGACTAATGCTTTAAGCTGTCGTTTGTAATGCTTTTGTTTTCTAACAATATCTCTATAGTGTATGGGAAGAACAGCACAGTAACGATGTTATTAACAACTCAGAAAGCATGCCAATAACGCTCCAGTGAACAGCAACAACTCCATTTACAAGCCTTGTGGGCAATTTCAAACGCAATTGAAATCGTCACCGATGTTAAGCCGTAGTTTCAACCTCCTAGACCCTCATGTACGTGTCGTCGTGATATATAAGATGATTGTATTGGAGAGTTAGAATGAGGTGATGGAACGGCTTTGAATTATAATCCCCGTAGTTTTTAGTATGAAATTACGACCTGATGACAATAAATTATACGTCAAGCGAGAGTGTTTTTAATGGCCACCTATTATGCTCTTCTTAGTTCGATTTATTAACTTAAGCGTAATCAGAAATCGTATGAAGAAACGACGAGAAACTCTCTGGTTGTTGTTTTCTAGAGCGATAAAAAATCATCTGAATGAGATTCAGTTTGGTTGGTCCCCAGGCTTGAAAGGCTAGGATACATTAGTAATTTGTTCCCATATTGTCTATAGTGAAGTGCGCTCGTGGGAAACGGTTTTAATCTTTCGCTTAACAATTGGAACTTCCAGAAAATGATCAAGAGACTGTTTGCGCCATTTCTTGTGTTCCTACCTTCTTTTCCTCTATTTTGGGAAATAATTAGAAAATTGGAAAATTTGTAACAGTAGAACAATAGTGGATTCTGAGTTGGAAACAATATTTCTCATTGGCCTAGGTGCTACAAGTTCTGAGGAATGAAAGCATGTCGACCTATGGACTGTATTCACCTTTTCTCTTTCTTTTTCTTCTTCATTTATTTATTTATTTATTTATTCATTTATTCACTTATCTATTTATTTATTTATTTATTTATTTATTTCATTCTGACACATTGGACAAGTATAACAAGAATTTGGCAGCGTACCGTTTCGTCTAACCCCACTCGACATAACTCAATCGTCATAACAAGAGAAAAAAAACATTGCACTTGAACGTTTTGCTTTCTATTTTCTGTCTACTACAATTTTTACGGCAGGGTATTAAGCGAAATACAACCACAACGTTGCTGAGATAATTGCAAAACTCCGGACCGCCCGCGTCTGCCGTGGGGAACGAACACGCTATTACCCTTGCCGGGGCTAATGCGTTCACCACCACGACATGCGGGTCGTAAAAATTGTAGTGGGCAGAAAATAAAAAAGCGAAACATGGTGATTTCAACTACAGCCTCAGCTTAACAGGTTTCAACGCCGATGTGGGCTCACCAGATCAATCCCGTTGACGGGCGATTGCTGATGGCAGTGATTGATATAACTAGCTGAGAGACATGAGAAATGAAGGACCCCCATGGTGTGGTAGTGAAAGCGTTAGCCCCCGAAGGGGTAATAGCGAGTTCATTCCTCACGCAGACACCTCCGGTCCGGGGTTTTGGAAATGTCTCAGCAACGTTATGATTGCATTTGAACTCTCATCGCTGTGCAGTGGGAAGTGTTCAGTATCTTTCTAGTCAACAGGAAGGCTAATACACTCGTTGTTAGCCAGACATGTCGACATATACATTCCAGAAAAGAAATTCTTCCATACAGCTGCCATTAAAAATGTTAATTTATGTTCTTTTTTGTCCGAACAAAATATAAGGCATTCAGTGAAAAAGCGGCAGATTCTTCTCTGTTGAAGTATTTTTTGTCTACAGCTGAACATACATGATTTTTCTGAAATCTTTGCACGCACTTTAACTCCTTCTTTCATAAGATGGATAATTTTTCTAATCTGGCGTGGACTCCAATTTCACTTCTTCGCATTTCGTCTAGCCATCAACTGTCGTAAAACGAAAAGCTTGAAAAGATTATAAGCAACGTCACTCAACGCCCAAATGTCGCTTTCTATGTGATTTTTTTTTGCAATCTGGGAGCATCGTCGGGAATTATATTATCTATCAATGAGTTTTTCACCATGCATCGACGATTGGAATGGGTAGGGGGTTGTCAATGATGCCGTTAAGTACGAGCAAGAGGCTGGTTCGAACTCAACCAGTATTCTTGGAGCTTACTAGAATGTTCAGGCAGTGATCAAATGTATGCCCAAATCTGAAGACTTTCAAAGAGGATGGTTAATAAGAAAACGAATCGAATATGGGAATGCTACGACCCAAACAATATGAAGTATCTGGTTCAAAAGGAAAAAATTGATTTTTTGGAATAGAAGTGGATATTTGTGAATGTGAAAATATTCTATTTTCTTCTATCACTGTCTGCATAAGGTCTAATATGTAAGTGATAAAAAACAATACTACTTGACTTGTTACATCGACTTCCATCGAAGCAGTCGACTAATCACAGGAATTGCTGCCGTCATAGAAGAATCCGAGCCTCAGGGCAACCTTGACCCTTCCCCTCGTATCCTTGTGAGGAGTAATACCTCTTTTATTCAACATCATCCAGTCTCCTCAGCTTCCGTATTATTAGACAAATATTTCCGTGTTTTACACAGAATGAGTTTGAGGTTCTTTATGTAAATCTTTGGCTCTAAGCAATCTTATATCAGTCTCTTTAACGATCTTTCTGGAAGATCGAAGTTGGTGCTGAGAAGTTTGCAACTGGAGGCTTTCGACGAAGTGACTAAAAGAAGTGCTAATGACCAAGAAAGTGCGGAGATTCGAGTTCTCCGTACTTTAGCACTCTTTTGCTATCTTTTTTACCTTTCACCAATTTGACCATCCTAAAGTTCTCAAAACACTTTTGCCTAAAGAACTTTTTGCTCCGTCGAATGTCCAAATTACGGACAAAAAAAATCAATGAATTCCCAAGAAATTCAGTGAAAATGGAAAGGAAACAAAGAACTATATATTGAGAGATTTACGGAAAGCAACAAGAGTTTTCTCTTACTATTTTACTAAGCATAAGATGTTCTTGTGGAAGGAACTCATTTAGTTGTTGGAAGTCGTCGGTCTTAAAGTTTCAATTATATTGAGTGTTCCTTTTTTTTCATTAGTACTGTTACGTACTCATTCCTTCGAAAACCGTGTTGGTTACGCAAAAGGTAAATGAATGGTTAAAAAGCTGTATTCAAAGTAATTGTTTAATAAGGTTTTAGAAACTTTCTAGTGGTAGGTCCAGCACAGAGAAGAAGCAACAAGGAAGAAACAGTTAGTGGTACGACTTTCGCCATCTCCCTTTTTCATTTGTCACTTCTAGCTGTTTTTTGCCAAGATGAATTCTATAAAGGAAGCGACAGATGGTATAAGATGAGGTCAGACGATGGAAGCACTAGTGCAGCAATTCATATCGGTGCCATAGATTTGGCCGTATAGACCACTAATCTCGTCACGAAGTCCGTAGTTGATCCGGTTGTCCTGTTTTGGACGTCGTAATATTCTTTAGTTGTGCAATAAAGAGAGCCTTTTCGTACTAAGTGAACAGTTGGGAACTTTCGAGAAAAAACAACTTTATAAGATACTGAGACTCTCAGGTTCTAAACTTCATAATCATCTCGAAATCGTCAGAAAATCGCCAAACTCACAAGACCTGGAGAGGTTTGTTGTGAAAGACAACCCATGGATAAGCTTTATGCTGCTTAAAAGTATAAAGGATAGAGGTTAAAGTGTTTGAGATTTGACACCATTAAACGACGCAGAGCCGATTGAATGCATATTAGCGTATGGAGTTAATTGTAGAGGCCTACCGATATAAGTGATTTTGTCCTCTCAAACAAGTTTGGTACCAATTTGTTGACCCCCGGGGGAATGGATAGTTTGGTCAGCTCGTGGCACGGGATCGAGACCAACGACCTCCGTGTATTGCATTGCACCTCTAATCACTACATGAAATCTGTTTGTTTTTAAACGTACATGGGATCTAAGGAAATGCTACCATTAGAGTCAAAAGAAGCATTACATATTTCTTCAATGGTTTGGCTAAATATTGGGAGCTTGTTAAGATATTTCAGAATTCTCAATGAAATGCCCTGTCGTTTTTGTTTGTTTACTTGTCATGCGGTGAAAATTTAATTAAACACTTTTTGTGGAAATTGTAGGAATGGAAGATATTCGGCTGGATTGTTAAGCCAAGAAAACGATTATTTTGACGGAAACGCGACGGGATAAAATCTTGAAATCTCAGTGTATCGTTTAATACAGAAGTCATCCGACTCAAATGCAAAACACAGAAATTCGATAGAGCTGAATGATAAAAAAACAAAGTTGAATGATAATGTGATTCATGACGTAGTTCTATCTGATTGCTAAAGTCATTCTGAAGCGCGTTCTCTGCTTATAAATTAACTCAGTGGTTTTCTTGCGCTTCCAGATAGCTCTGATAGCAGTTTTTTGAGAGCAGAAAGATGGAGCACTTGCTTAATCCGAGGGGCGGAATCGAACAAACGACCACGTCTGTATTAGTTAAGTCGACATCCGAACAACGAGTTCTGACTTGATGTTGATGGATTTCTCACCACCGTCTCGTGACGGCTCTTATCAACGCCGTTGTTGTCACCGTCAATGCTGCTTTTCAGTGAAATCCAGTTCTATTAAAGCAAAACTATTGCTCTTCAATACAAAGTTAATTGATGTTTAAGTGAATTAAATCCCAATATATCTATCTTTCTCACTTCTTTTTGTCTGGTGTTGCTGACTATCCAGCAATGTAGTAATACCTGCTAATGAAGTAAGAGGTTATACCATGGGTTATTATGTAATATCATGCAGTAACTTACATAAATCGCTTTAGTGGTAGTATTCTAGGAAGTCGTTGCATAGAACTACATAGTGTTACTGCAGCCATTATTTACGAGCTATAGAAGTACTGATATGATTAAACCAACCGAACCAATACACGTCGTTGTTGTCAAAAGAAAAATGGAGAACTCCGTTGACCAGAACTAAGCCTACAGTATTCCTACGTAAAGCAGTTGTTTTTTGAATGTTTAACTTCCACATATGAATTAAGCGAGAGGATCATCTTCATTGAGCGAGAAGAAGCTTGACGTTTTCACCTGGAAGTCTGGCCAGAAGATGACATGTTGGACCTAGCAAGCAATCTGTAACAACATTATTGTCCCTATAATTAATAAAAATAAGATACTGAAAGAACTTTTGTCCTTCGAACAAGTGGAAAACAATAGGCTGCTTTGATGTGCGATGAGAACGGACGGAGAATTTGCTAGCTTCGTTAAAACTACCCCATAATTCAAATCCACGAGTTCAGATGCGATGAAGATGACGCTTACGAACTCACATCTTGAAAAGATTTGACGGATTTCTTAACAAGTGCAGAAAAAAGTGTATAAGATCCATAGAGGATTCTTGCTAAGAAGAAATCGTTTCCTCCATTTTAGAGTGGTGTGCAAGACACTTAATTGTTTCGTGTCCATCCACATGAAGATTATCATAGAAAAAAAGGCCATGATCGAGAAGACGAGATGCTGAGGTGATTGAGAATACAAGGCCATTTCAGTTGTCATTAAGATTTCAAGCACAGCTATTACTTTAATGGTCTCGTTAATTCACCTCTCAATTTGGAGAGTCAGTCATTCTCACATTTAAATGTCTCCATTATTTTGATGTCATCCTTAGATTTCTGTCAAGAAAAAAAAATGAACAACTTAACACCTATGAACGCGGACTTATCGGAGATCGCTGTGAATGCGCGGTTTCCATGGGTGTTGGGGAGGTGTTTATTGATTAATGTAGGGTCAAAAAATGTGTCGTAGATGTGTGGCGCGTTTGGCGCTCATTTGAAGTAACTCAGAATCTATCCCGAAATGAGATTATTGGAATTTAATCACCAAGTGGGCGCAAATATTTCATAAAAGATTCTAGAAATCTAACACATCTTGAGGACGCAATCTTATTAACACTTTCATTATGAACTAAACAACGACGACAGTTACTGAGCTTTAAATACATGGACTCGAAGAAAAAAAGTGGACGAGAAGTGTTTTCGAAGTATTCGTCAAGCCTCCTAGCCGCTTGGCGCACTAGTTCCCTTGTTTGTCCTCTTCTTGTTGGGAAAAGAAGATTCCTCAAAGGAGGATATGTCCCTACATAATCCAGTCAAGGTGCAGAAGAATTCAGACAAAACAAAATTTTGTTCAGAAGTAATTTTGCCGAAACGCATCACTCCTTCCTGTGCTTAGTGTGCTGGAGTTGCACCACGAAGATGACATTAAGAGTCAAAGGGATCTCCTTCATTGCCATTTAAATTGAAGAAAAGTGCACTTCCATGAACAAATAGTTTGTTGGATTTTTTTTGACTCACAAGACGGCATATTAAGCCCATTAACGGCTCAAAGAGGATAATATATTCAGCGCTGATCAATTCGCTAGGAGTATTCCATGCATTCGACTCATTCGTAACACCGTGGGGGATGAATATATGCATATTTAGCCTATACAGTGATCGGCGAAAGCCTACTAATGTCTCAAATCAGTGTTTCTGTCCTCACAAAACAAGTCGGGGGGATAATTTGCAGCTCCTGAAGGGATGATGAGCTCCGTTAGCTCGAAACGCTGAATCGAACCAACGGTCTTGTAGGTATTTCAGGGCAGCTCTAACCTATTGCGCTACAAGTCCCTTAACTCGGAAATAGCGAGGAAAAGAAAATCGATGTTTGAAAGTACGATCTGATACAGAAATCTTTTGTACAGTTTTTTGCAATTTTTCTGGACACCGCTGGAAACTTTAGAGTGAAGAGACGAACCTAGTAGTTCGGGCGTTGCGATAGTGCTTAGCTGCTTTAGAGGAGATTCTAAGGGCAATAGATGTTTTCGTTATCGCCATTCCACTACAAGACGTCCAAATTCTTAAAATAGTGCTCAGAAGAAATGGTGATGAAATTCAGTGAATAAGTGGTGGAAACATAGATGTATACACTAAAAACATAAAGCATTCAATATCGAAAGGACATAGGATTAATGATTTACCTTTCATTATCAGCATATGGTATAGCACTCAACGCGATACTTGGCAGGTGCATTTTTTCCTAGTGTGCAATAACAGAAAGTAGTTTGAATTGTTATCATTGAGAAAATGATAGAATGTAGTATGCTACCCAAAGGTTGCTCACAATATCTTAAGCCCTCTTTTCAACGGTCTTCTGTATCGTCTACGTTCTGCCATTAACAAGAGTTGAGCAGTTTTTGTATGTTTCAATGAAAATGCTCAACCCTCTGTCCGTGAAATATCAGTGGAAAACATATAAACAGCTGCGAGTGCGTGAAGAAGCTGTTTTATATCAAATGTGATTGAAAATTAAGAATCATGCTTTTTTCTGTTAAGGATATAGGGGGTGTTTGGCTGAGAAGATTGCAGTCAACTTGACCCTTCCAGGCTCTGACGAAGGCGAAATCCGAAACATCTGTTGTGAATAAATAAGTATAATAGCACCTTCATGGGTGCTAATCGAGAAAACCGAGAGTTTTCAACGACTTGCATTTTGAGTATAGGTGCTGATGGTTAGGAAATGGCGCTGAAGGAATTCTGTGAAAGACGCTGAGCACTTTTTTTGGAAGCAGACGGTTTACCATTTGAGTTCCGAGTATGTAAAGCGATGATTTGATCCGTGAACTGTCTTTAACGGAGCTCGATGGTTACTTTGAATTTTCATAGAATCAATAGTTAAAGATTTTGTTGATTGGAGATTGTTGCGATGGATATTACCAGATGAGTATACAACAGTAACGGGCGCGAGTAGAGTAGTGATTATAGGCGCTCCGCAGAACACATGAGTTCAATTCGCCGCCCCAGGCTCGCCAACCTTTCCATCCTTCCGAAATCCTCAAATAGGTACGGTATCTGTATGGGAGGATAGCAGCACTGAGTCGATATATCATCACGCTACCTCGAGCCACTTTATTGGCTAGATATGCATTCAATCTTACGCTGCTTCGTGAAGTCGAAGGAATGGCGCATCTCCCGGAGGTTGTTCAACGCCGACAGACTTATTCCTTCTTATATAAATAATGATCCATAGTTTTTAAGAGGTGCTGTAAGGATTCGATGAAGATACTATATGTTGTAGACTTGATACGAAAACAACGACATTGCAGAAGAACGACAAAAGTCGAAGAAATGAATTCATCATACCCTGGCTCGAGACTGCGACAACTACGACAACAAGAAACAGTGATAATATTGTGAGTACAATGCTTCTCATGACGAACGATGGAGTGAGGAGTGACGACCACACATGGGCGGTGCCTTGTCGTCTTCAGAACCCACCGCCACCACCACCATCATCATCATCACCACGCCCATTCGGAGCTGAACCCGGTTGGATAACCTCAGAAGAGCTCAGCTGAACGTTTCGTCTTCTAGACGAAATCTAAAGACATCTTTAAAAAACTGAGTTTTATTTATTCCCGAAACAATAATGGACACCTTCTTGGACTGAGTTGGCATGAGTCCCGTATAAAATATCCACCAATCGCGAGGTTGTTGTGCAGCATACACTTACATCCATAGAAAAACATAATGCAGTATAACAGTAGCTGGCGTTTCGGCAGTATCGTCTTCTTCAGAGCCGCTTTTTTTCGTGACTTCCAATGAGGAGGATTAGAACAGCTTGAATGAGATTC
This sequence comes from Angiostrongylus vasorum, assembly GCA_018806985.1. Taxonomy (NCBI): domain Eukaryota; kingdom Metazoa; phylum Nematoda; class Chromadorea; order Rhabditida; family Metastrongylidae; genus Angiostrongylus; species Angiostrongylus vasorum. Next base: position 1,769,012 of record JADANN010000433.1, read on the forward strand.
TTAGCAATGTTTTCCAATAATTCTAGTGATATAAAAAAAGGCATTCTCGATGACGTCTCAGTCTTATTGAGATGCACAGCCATATTCGACCTTTCTTCGTTTGGGAACACTTTGGACACGCTGAATTTCAATTTAAATTGTTCTTTCTTAGCCCTCTGATAAAAGTATCTCGTCTTAGCAGCAACGATTAAAAGGCGTTGAGGGTCTAGTCGATCGCGATAGTGGTTACACCATGTTATTCCACATCGATGAGCCGTGCGTCAACACCTCATCTGTTGTCCTACAGTGTAGGATTTTTTGCATTACCAAATCACTTTCAAGTAAATGCCATACTTTTAACAGTTCCTAAGATCGGCTTTCTATTAACCTCGGCATTGCACTATAAATACTTTGGAAATTGTATATTTATACACTTTTATTTAGATGGGAATTTTTTCCTAGTGACGCAAAAATTTATGAGAAAAATAGCAAAAGGATAAGAACTAAATGATGAAGAAAAAAATAACTCTAAAAACATGAAAAAAAAGTAAAAGTAAAAATAAGAAGAGATCTTGAAAGATGTCCTAATACGGTACACATTGGATTGATTTGCTCTGATAGCTATTGAGACTGTGAGCTAGTGAAAAAATCGACAAGATATTGAAGTTAATAGTAGAGATGCACGTGCACCAGATCAAAAAAGTGAAGTGGAAAAAGAATGAACGATGTCATTCAGTATGAGAAGAATGAAAGGATTTGGATTCGTCAGCTAGCACTGGATTGAATAAATCTTGCTTTTAACAACATCGGGTTTACTCATCAAGAAAAGTCGACTTGGATTCGATCCATATCGACCAATTTCCGTTCTGAAGGGCTCGTGCGTTCGATGTGAAAAGTCCTGTCAAAAAATAAACTTCCCCCATTTTGTTTTATTAAACTCCTAGCTGAATTGCATTCAATGCCGATTTGTGCTTCCTAGATCGGTCCCCTTGACGGATGATTGCTGGTGGCACCGTTAGGTAGAAAAACTGGCCCAGAGAAAGGCAAAAGAAGGATCGCGGTGGTACAATGGATAGCATGTAAGCCTATGGAAAGGGTAATCGTGGATTCGAATCTGGTATTAGGTCCAAGTTTTGCAATTATCGCAGCATCACTGTGCTTGCATTTCACGTGGTATCGTACCGCGGAGAAATAATGGGCAGTAAGTAGGAAATACTATGACATTCTTTTGCTTACCGGCTTCAAATACATTTCTTAACCTTTTCAATCCAGTGTAGATGAGGAGTCACGGTAAGTTTGACAAGAAAATGAATTTTTGTCCACCAAACATTTGTCAGACTCAGCTACAATTTGATTACGGACGACAAAGAAATTGCTTGCGGTTTCCAAAAAGTTCGTTGGAGCTTCCTTTTCTTTATTTGCACAGAAACGCTCAAAAGTTTGTGAATGGGGGAGAATTTTTTCGCTCAATAATCTCTAAGCGCTCCTTCATGGATCAGAACAAAGGGGACCAGCGACATTAGCACAGAAACTTTTTTTCCTAATAATCGACTGACACAGCAGCTTTTTTTACGACAACACATTCACCTCGGATGAGAACAGCTGAAAAAATGCATTTGATTACTTAATCAGCACCACAACTCTATATGAAGCTATTAATCCTGGAATTAAAAAGAACCACGGCAAATCCCTGGCTAAACTTACCCGACATTGTGATTAGTTTTTTATTTGCTGCCTATTTTTCTTTCATGGCAGCGTGTGCTGTGAAATATAACTACAATGATGCTGAGATAATTGCAAAACTGTGGACCGCTTGTGTCTGAGGTGGGGGGATCGAACCTCGTTATTACCATTTCCGGAGGCTAACGTGTTCAACACCACACCATTCGAATCCTTCCTTTATCCTTCCTCTCATTCGTGTTTTATAAGTGCTATCAGCAATCATCGGAATTAATTTCAATTGGAGCCAGTAATGCTAATCGGCTTGTGATTTATACCACCAGTTCAGCTTAACTGGGTTCAATGCCGATTTGTGATCCGCCAAATCAATCCCGTTGAAGAGTGATTGCTAATAGCACCCATAGGCCAAAAAAAAGCTGAGGGAAAGGCGAAACGAAGGACTCGAATGCTGTGATGGTGAACGCGTTACCCTCCCGAAAGGATAGTAGCGTGTTCGATCTCTACCGCATACACCTGAGCTCTGGTATTTTGCTAATATCTCAGCACCATTGCAGTTGTATTGCCTGAAATTTTAAAAGCTCATTGCCTTTTTTTTCTTCGAGAGCATCTGATTCGCTTTTTGATTGCTACCTTGGAAGTTTGGAAGCCGTTTACACACCTTTCTCAGATTCGCGGTCATTCGACTTTTAATCTTTCCAGAAGGCGTTTTTTTTCCAAAGATTGAACTTTTCAGTTTGATTTGATGATCCTTGATGTATGATTATGAATGTACGTCACAGTATAACACATTGAATTTCCTACACTTAGTGAAACTCATACGTATTGATCGAATCGAAATATGTTTACTTATGGTGGGGTCAGTTAACGTGGAATTAAAATTCAATAGTAATGAGGAACTATGAAATCTTCGATTTGTTGATGAAGCTCAAGCTCATTTTGTTAATAACGTCTTCATGTTAAATCTGGTTTCCCATCATTATCGCCCTTTAGAAAATTATAGGCAAAAGAAAAACCCTCTGTGACAGGAGTGAATATGATTGACATTTCTCTATTATTCATGTCGCTTGAAAGTACGACAGACATCCCTCAGAACTCTTAAGCCAGTAAATCTCAATCTCCTAATTATTATTTACTGCATCGTTATGGCTAGGATGTTCCTGGATGTAAATCCGCCGTGTGAACCAGGGCTCTTCTTGCTGGCGAGGTCCCCCAATCTGAGAACGAGTTCCATATTTTTTACCAGGAAGCTTAAAAAAAATGTGGAACAGTATCAGGAATTCTCATGATCTCAACAAAAAAAATATTAACTAGCTGCAAGTGTCGATTATCTGCGAATATTCTACTACAGTATCCCTCGAAAATGAAGTCTTTCCCAACTAGAGAATATCCAGTTAAATATAAACTGATTTGGAACTATCACGAGTTTTTGTGATTCATGAAGAGTAGCCATTTGCGTATTAATGTCCAACTAACTAATAAGATCAGATTTATTGTTCCTAAGTGACGAATAGAAGTTAAACACAGGCCAAAACCAAGCGTTTGTCTGCTCTGCGACAGTGACGGATTCAAGGGATGAGCTTGTTTTCCAAGGAAAGCTGACATAGTTTTTCGCTGCATACTTGATTATGTTCGTTCATATGGACTTAAATCTGCTTGAATTCTTATAGATTATCGCATGTTGGTCAACTATGTAACAGAGAAGCACCTAAGGTGCGATTCGTAAGTCCCATTCAGCAATAATAATTGTTTTGATGTCTAATCCGGGAAAATCCAACAATGTACGTAACGAGAAGGTCGTTCGGTGTGAGTCATACCTGATTCATATTGCTAGCGACTAGCGTAAGGACCTAAATTTAATCATCTGGGAAAATTGAATCATATGGAAAAAAATTTCACCGTTCTTGAGTAGAATTTTCTGTTTGATGATTTCGGGTTTTTTTGAAACGAATTGCCGCACGCACTTTCGATTTGTAGGTGATTGACAATTCGATGGTGTCTTTTTTTCGTGATAAGCTACTTCATTGGGTTGATAGAGGTATAGCAATAGTAATTCGAAGAAAAACACAGTTCTATCCCATTATGAATAGTCTGACAGTTTGTCAACGTGTTCACTTAATTTAGTGAGGTCGAAGTTAATTCCAAACTGGCAGCCACCTATTGTACTAAATCATAATTAAGTCCTAATGTTTACTGTACTACGAAGCCGATTTCCGTAGTCGTAGACTAGTTGTCAAAAAGTATAAATATCAAGTTTCGTATATCTGAATGAAACGGATATCGTCGGAATATTAAGCATGGCTTGCAAGAGTTCGATGATGTCACATATGTGGAGTGGGTGGAGAAGAAATGCTGGAAAAAAATAAAAAGATAGGATCTCCACTGCTTTCTACCATTCTCTGCTCCAATTCTTATCCCTTTTCAAGTTAGCTCCTTTTATCTATTTGCACCTAAAAAAAAGTCGTGTGTAATTTTTTATGATTTAGAAGCCGTTGTGCCAATTAGTTCTCAGACTTATCGGTTTTTTTTTCACGTTGCTTTTCCAAATCCCATAAAAGCATGAAGATTTTAAGAAAACCTAGCAAACTGCAGCGGAAAATCAACGAAATCAAATCGATACTTTTGTACCAACTTCATGTAGGCTAGGTGGCCCAAAGAATCATTCGTTCTGATATATAGCTTCTGTCGATTTTTCGTTTCTATACGCTGCTAGGATATCGAGTAGGATTAAGCTTATCATCACTGACCTATTCTTCATCTTTTTACACCCAGAATTCGATAGAACTAACCGATTACGAAGCCGTTATGTTCTTCTCTTGATGCACTGGATGTCACCATTCTTTGAAGTACTTGTGAAAAACTACTGCTTCACGAAACTGCGGGATTCGACGTTTTACGTATTGAGCATTTTGAAAAAAGATTCAGCGTACTACAATGTCTTCTATAGCTCGGTCAACTTATCATGGAAATTGCTCGTGTTATAAGAATCGCTTTAGCGGTGTGAGAAGACTAGTCTCCAGAATGACAACTTTTCTTCAGTACACGAAAGCCGATGAGTGCCTGGAGTGAGGGCCTGGCAACATGCTGAACGAGTGGCATCGAGGGACTCTGTTAAAAAAATTCAAACTCGAACTACATTCGTCCTCAAGCAGCATCTGAATTTCTTCGCGATGCCGAAAACTCTCTAATGAGCTATTATCCTTTCAGTTAGATTCTCGGAATTCCAGAAAAAAAATTGCACTCGAGCTGCATTCATGACCGTCAAGCAGCAGATGAGGCTGGGTCCTCTTATAAGTCGGTATCCATTTCGATTCAACTATGGGCGTTCCAGAAAGAATCACTTTCGACTAGTACTAATTAGGATGGCGATAAAGAGGGAAGCAGACAGACTCTAAGCCGTTGCCGAACCCCTACATAATCCCTCTTTAGAGAATTTTATCTATACAGTGTTGGTGTTAACTGCTTGCTATGCCTTCCGGATTTCCGTGTTATCCTACTCTACGTATTAGCTCTGCAAATTGATTGGTCACATGAGTGCTGTGTACATCTGTTGATCTCGTTTTCATTGTTGCTGTACTATTAATGTTCACATAAAGGTTTAATTCCCGAGATATGAGGTCTTCCGTAAGCCTCTACCTTCACTACACATCCGGCTGTGCCAGGAGATGATGGTTGGAATATAATGGAAAGAATGATGGAATAGCCAAAGTCCATATGTCATTTGAGGAAGGGTTATCTATATATTCTATACATGTACGTGAATTCGTTGTATTCCTAAGCAGAGTACTGTTTAATTACAGTCTACGATCGAATTCTTTTTGACTTTCGAATCACTGAATCTTGATTCCATGATTGCCTGGCATCTCTACGATTTCCTTTTTCACGTGCAGTAGTTTTCTATTGCGTGGTGGGAATAAATGGAATGAACCATAACAACTAAAAGCTACAGTAAGACAGTAAGCCGTTTTGTTGTCAGCTTTCGGCCAAATGTACTTCACTATCATGTTGTGGTTGTTCTAATTGGTGGTAAGATGCTCTAATCGTAGGCATAGGTGACACAACTTTGAGAACAGTAGTATTTTATCAAGCGCCCTTTGATGTAAAGATGATAATCACACTTGTTGTTTCGTTCCGAGTAATTACAGAGTCTTATTAGAGGAAGTAAAATTTTTTCGTGTGCAACATTTTCATAGCGCGCGTGTGGTGCAGTTGTTGGAGGTGCCCTGCAACACAGGTGGTATCGATCCCGGCGCCCATGACTCACCAAGCCTTCCATCCATCTGGGGTCGGCAAATTGGTACCAGACTTGTCTGGGAGGATAGGCACTGGCTCGATACATCGGCAGGCCACCACGAGTCATTGTAAAGGCCAGATATGCATTCAATCACCTCCAAACGATGCTTAATGATGTCGAATGCATGGCACATGCCCGCGGGGATTGATCAACGCCGAGAGCTTTATCCTTTATGCAACATTTTTTACAAAACCAGGAGGAGCAAAACTTCACACACAAGCTTTTTAAGTGAAGTGAATGTGCTCATCTTAATGCATTTCACATAGCATTATTCCAAAAGAAGGAATTTTTTCGGAGATGCTGTTAAAGGATGGGAAAATAAGAATATCTGCTCTTCAAAAATCTCAGATGTTCAGAAATTATTTAAAATAGGAGGAAACCTTTTCCTTGTATGGCTCATGAAAGACGATTCCGTTTAGGATGTTCTACTTTGCAATATGAAAAATGTAGCTCCAAAGTCTTAAGCTGTGGATGTTTCCTCTATAGAATTCTTCACCCAGGTCATCTGGATAACATTCAGAAAGCGACGAATTTGTGTCTTTGTTGCTTTTCGAGTCTAAAACTTGAAAAACAGGAATGGAAATATGAATTAGTTGACGAAGCCTTTATCTCCATCAATGCCGACGCCAGTAAATATACAGATACCTCCATGAAAAGTTAATACCTTTTTTTTGGCGATGAAATCATGTAAATATAAACTGTTTATGAATAGGTATAAAGAAGCCAAGTAACTCAATTTGAAACATTCTAAATATCTTTTTATGGCACTGCTCTTATCCATTACTATTAACTGATGGTGACAAAAGTTTATGGTTCGAATTGCTGCACACTTACCCAATGAACTTGGGTAACAAAACCAAGAAGTAAAGTGCAAACCTGATTTATCGCTCAGTCATTAAAGTCACCGGCTTTGTTTTCACTTAAAAGTTTCTTTCTTAAATTAATATTTCATGCCTGGTTTGATAGTCTTACTACTAATTCACCTTTCAATTGTAGCGCTCACCGATCACGTTCAATCGTTGACACGTCCACAAAACATTATGTTCTATCGCATATCAAGTCATCTTATTGCTTCTGAATCTCCCAACAAATGATTTACTGACTTACTTGGATACTTGGATGGTCCGCCTTCACGAGTTGTAAGCGAGCCCCAGCACATTTGCCTCTCGTCTCTTTCGCTCGCAATCGTCATCCATTGTGGTGGTTTTGTTAGAAAATGGTGGCGTGTCCGAGCCTCATACTGTGATCTGTAAAGTAATTGCGCCTGCGTGTACAGCTTGGTTACTAACACGTCTACCCAACGTGTAGATGGCCATCCTAGGGGACGTTTGCATTCTCGTGGAGTCCACTCTACAATTCTTTTCGTCCACGTGTCGTCTGTTCTTCTCATTATGTGACCAGCGAATATGTGTTTCGCTATCGATGTATATTCTTCTGGGCGCCGAAGATGTGACAGATTTCGAAGAGCAGAGCTTCGCATTCCAGCTAGATATTGAGAGTGCCGGCTATATGTGTTTATATTGTTGAGCTTACACGAGGTTGGTTTCAAAATTAGTGTCGGTTATATTTCGGAAGACATCGTTCAAGTGCTCTGATGATGATCAAACGATTTGATCTTACCAAATAGAAAATGTCATGACTATTTATCAGCTTTTCAGGAACAGTTCTTGGCTGCTTTATTTATATTGCCAGCATCACACATTCTTATAATGTAATTGTTTTTATCTCTTATGGATGTTGTTTCCACGTTTTGAGGGTGCGTGTAGTATAGTGGGTAGAGATGAACAGCAAAGCCGACTAGAATGATCGTTGGTTCGATCGTGTGCGCGCCATATGCTGAGAAACCCAACAGGAGTTAGTAAATTGGTAAAACGGTACTCTAGGATGATAGCAGCACCGACTTCATAGATTGGCAGGCTACCGCAAATGGATCAAATATGCATTCAATCACCTCTTAAGACGGTTGATAAAGTCGTTACATGACCCGTCATCGCATCAACTCCGCGGATCCCAGCACTTCCTGCGTTCGATTCTATTTCCTCGCACTCATCGTCCACAAAGGTCTTCGGACATTTCGCTTGTTGTTTCACATGCTGCTTGGAGATTTCGCCTTCTTTATGACTTTCATAGAATGCTGGTCGACTTGATTCGCCTTGAAATCTTGAAGACAGCCGGGCAAAGGGGGCTAAGACATTCACACGTGGACCAAAATTGAGCGTTGGAGCTGAGACCGAAGTAGCACCTTTGCTTCTGATCGATGACATCATCAACCACTGTGCTATCCACGCCGTTTGTTTATCGTTTAGTCTTACATTGTTACCTCTTAAAGAAATTCAGTGATGAAGAGGAATACCTGACATCCACACAGACTGAAGTTCTTAAGTGATTCAGAGAAATAATATGCTTACTGAACATTGGGAAGTGCCACAATTTTTCCCTTTTCTAGTTGAGCTTATAAGTGGCAGTGAAACCGAGGCTCACGGCTGCTCGCTCGTTCACAGCGCGAGCACCGGCCCGGACCATGGAGAAAGAAAGTGTAGACTCTTTATTTCATTACGTGTTTTGAACCTGAAGACTTAGTAATTATGACAAGCATTATGACGCTGATGAATACGCAAAGTATTATAATGCAACTGTTTCTGAAGGATCTCGAGCCATTAAGTCATCAAGTCCACGTAGCCCTCAAGTACAAGAGCAGAAGTTAAGTGCGAACCAAAAAATGTGACAAGCGATAGAAGCTTATGATTCTAATGGCACTTTTTGTGAAGGATGTCGAGCCATTAAGTCATCAAGTCTACGTAATCCTCAAGTATCGAAGCAGAAGTTAAACACCAAGCAAAAATGTGACAAGCGATAGAAGCTTATGATTCTAATGGCACTTTTTGTGAAGGATCTCGAGCCATTAAGTCATCAAGTCTACGTAATCCTCAAGTATCGAAGCAGAAGTTAAACACCAAGCAAAAAATGTGACAAGCGATAGAAGCTTATGATTCTAATGGCACTTTTTGTGAAGGATCTCGAGCCATTAAGTCATCAAGTCTACGTAGTCCTCAAGTATCGAAAAAATCGATATAGACGTTTATAGTTGATTAGGTTGACGAACCATGACTGAAAGCTATAGAAGTCAAATTTCATCTCTTTCTACATTGCGACCGGAAGGTGTTAATGTTGTAGTTGAGGTATCGCTGAACAACGCAATCGATTTGTTGAAGATCAAATCATCACAAAAAAAGGCGAATTGAACCAGTATCTTTAAAAAAACAATGTCTTTTTTTCGTTTCTGGCTATGTCTTTTGTGTGAAGACTCGTCTTCCTTCGTGGATTTTGCGCATCGTCACACTCAAATTAAAGAAAAGGGAATTCTGATTGTTAGCAAGTAACATTTCAGAAACGTCAGTCACACAGCCAGAATTTACTCTCCGAACGTCATCATAAAGGCTTTACGAAATAAACCGTTCGGCGTTGATCAGTTCGTTAAGATTATTTAATGCATTGGACAGCATTCGTGACATCGCAGAAGTGATTGACTGCACTTTGGACTACTCAAACAGTAACAGGTCGATAAAAAACTGAATGTTTCACCACGAAACGGGATTTTGTTGTTAACTACGCCACTTCAACCTTATAACTTGACCTGATTGCCTTAATGAAATTAAGCTGAGCACTGCAAAGTGGCTACTGCAGATTAAAACGTCTACAAACTCTTTCTTAAATAAAATTTGGCATGAAGAGTTAAAAGCCTACGATAGAAAAAAGCGCTTCAAGAAATTACTGGGCTTCTTTCATGAGTTTTTTCTGTTACTGGTCTTTTTCAGTGATATGTTTTTAGAATTTTCAATTAGTAAATCTCAAATTGGCACTATTAAATTAATTTCTTAATAAACTCCCCCCAAGGGTTTACCGCCTCATCGTGGCTGGGAGGTGTTCCTGGGTGTCGGGCTGCGATGTAGAGCGTAGGATTCATCCCATGGCAGGGTCTCCTAAGCTGAGAAGGAGTCCGACGTTCCCATCAGTAAGCCTAGCTAAGAGTAAACCAATACCAGGATCCATCATAGTCCTGGTGTCAAAGTCGCATGGTGGCAAATCTCCCTATGATCCACAAGGGCTGCGACTGCCTGTGGTGGAGAAGACCTGGGGCAGACTTTGGCCAGGCTGAGCTCGGGACTTTAGGGAACCATAATGGCTTAACCAGCAAATCTGCAAAAAAATGGAGATTATGCTAGGGCTCTCGCATTAATCGCGGTACTTCAATGAGCCTTGTTATCGTGTGGATGTGGTCCACCGTACTATATCCTTTTCGAACCCCCTGCCTGCTCACATGGCTGTCCTTCGTCCAATGTTCTGTCAATACTGTTTAGGATTACTCGAGCGAAAAGTTTGTAGACGACAGACAGCAAGCAGATTGGGCGAAAGTTGCCGATATCGTGTAGGTCACCCTTCTTGAACAAGGTCTTGCTGGTCTTCCACTGAGTAGGGACCTTGCATTCAGACAGGTAACGTGTGAAGAGCCGAGTCAGTGCGTTTACGATGACTGGCGGAAGGTTCTTCAGGTGTTCTGATCTTATCCTGTGCAGACCTGTTGCTGTTCGATTTTTTCACCGACGAAATGGCATGTCGGATTTTGGAAGGGAGAACCGAAGGTAGAACATATCCATCCTTCTTTTATTTCATATGACGGGAGGTGGACGGAGCTATCGAAGAGATCTGAGTAGTATTCGTGAATGATTTTCTCCCATTGCCTTTCTGGACGCTGTAACTGTTCCGTTTGGGCGTCGGAATCCCATCATCTTGGTCTTGTAATTGGCGAAGCTTTGGTGGGACTTTGTGAATGCTTTTCCCAGCTTCTCCATCTTTGACCATTACTGCTGCTCTTCTCTCTTTAAGATCTTCTTTCATCGCCTGTCTGCATTGTTTTGCAAGTTCGGGATGCTAGTCCGCGGTTGACTGCAGCTCGTGCGATTCCATGCTGGCGTATTAGCTCGAGTGTTTCTAGAGACAAACGTCTCTTGGTAATTTTCGATCTCTCAGCTTTCATAGCGCTAACGTGAAGATGTTGAATGAGCCGATCGTATTCTTCGTCGATGTTATCGACAACGGCATCTTCCCAATAGCCGGCTAGTGAATTGAATAGGTGCCAGTTTACGGTGGTTCTGGGACTTTGGTTTTTGAATTTAGCGGCTTTTTCTCCTTTCCGCGAGAGATAGAATCTTGCACGAAGGAGATGGTGGTCTGATCCCATGTAGAATTTTGGGACAACAGCGACATCGGTTAGGCAAAACCTTCTATTTACTATGATGTGGTCTATTTCGTTATGATACTCTGTATTGGGAGACTCCCACTTCCAGCACTTATGGTGGGGATAGCCGCTCACCCTGTTCGTTCCATTCTAATCCGTGGGTCCTAATGTGACGTTCTTCACACGTTCTTCTTGGTACAATCGACGTTGAGATCTCCAATGATGACCTTGAAAAATGCATGGTCTTCTCTGTAGAACTTCTCCAAGTCCATATAGAGCGCTTCGACTTCTTCTTAGTCATAGTTTGATGTCGGCACGTAAAGGACGAAGATTGTCATAGCCAGTATTGATCCACATCTTTTTAATTGCAAACGTCCGATTCGGGTTGTAAGCTGTTCGAATGAATGGATGTTCATGGACATACTCGTGTTGACGAGAACGCCGCCGCCGCCGACTCCCTCTACTGTCGCATGCTTTCGAGGAACAGTTCTTCTCCGGTGTCATAGACGGCGTTGAAATGGGCTGGCGTCTTCTCGTCTCGGCCCAGGCCGATGACGTCGTGCCTTATCCTTCTCGCCTGCATAATCAAGCGTTCTATCGAGAACTCGGATGCAAGTGTACATGCATTGTAGGTACAGAATGTCACCATAGTTCTTTGTAATCCAGGCAGCTCCCATTGGCCCTGAGATTTTTGCAGCCTCTCCGTACTCGTCCTACCCAACGCTGCGAAATTGGCGGCTCTTTCGGGGTCAGGGGAATGAGACCCGTTTTTTTTTACTGGGTTTAGCATTTTGATACCCACGTATAGCTTGCTGGGCTCTGAACGTGGAGGCTGGGTATACTCACGGGTAGCTTGTCAAGTTCTCCCAGAGTGGACATGAAGCCTATTTGTTGGAGGCGACTCCTAACCACCTCCCATATACTTCCTTGCCACACGATTGGAGGCTTTTGGCCGAATTGACTCGCGGAATACAATCCGCATAAGCAAGAACGCACCCACACACGCATGCTTGAATACGCCTAGCAAATACAGAAAGTATGTGCCAAATCGGTGCAGCAGAAACAGTGAGTCCATCCCCTGGATCCATCTGCGTCTCAGGGAAGCAAAAGGTCGCTTTTGGTTCGCGATTAACCCTCCCTATCCGCCACCCGGGGATGCGCCACATAGCCTCGCTACTAACCGGCTCGAGATCCCCTCATATGAGGGAGATCCGTTGTATCGCGAGAGTACAGAAGACCTCTCTGTCTCACTTTCATAAATTCACAGAAGACCTTTGATTCAATTGAGATAGAAGCAGTCATGGAAGCCCGTGATACTCAGGGAGTCCCTACTCAGTACGTAAAGATTCTTCATGAGCTGCACAAAAATTTCACAACCAAGATATGACCATGTTACAACAATATTAACATTGATATTAAAAGAGGGGGTTAGGCAAGGCGATAGAATCTAGCCAAAATTATTTACCGCCACGCTCCAGAACGTCATGCGAACATTGGAATCGGATAATACGGGAGTGATAATCGATGGTCGGCAGTTACATCATCTTCGCTTTGCTGATGACGTCGTCCTTATAACACCAAACATTAGCCAAGCGGAACGTATGGTTGCCGACTTTGATACAGCTTGTGGAAAGATTGGTCTTCGACTAAATCTCACAAAAACGATGTTCATGAATGTTCATGAGGAACGGATTGGTTTCGTCTGCCCCATTTACGCTCAACGGAACGAAGATCTCCGAATGCTCCATTTACGTCTATCTAGGTCGGGAAATCAATATGATTAACGACTTAGCTCCAGAGCTGAGCAGAAGGGAAACGAGCGGCATGGGGAGCTTTCAAGGGCATCGAGGATGTAGTGAAAGAGGACAAAGAACACCCGACTCCGTGCTCACCTTTTTTCGACTACTCTCGGGTCGCTGACGTAAGCAGGATGAAAGGTCAATCAGCGTTATCGAACGCGCATTCAGAAAGGACGATGCTAGGAGTATCCCGTTTCACACAAGTAATGGATAGGATTCACAGCTCAAACCTGCGTCAACGATCAAAAAATCAAAGATGCTGTTCTGTACGCCAAACAGTCGAAGATTAGGTGGGCCGGACACGTGATGCGTATGAATGACAACCGATGGACAAGAGCCGTTAGTGACTGGTTTTCTCGGGATGTTAAACGCACTGCGGGAAGATCACCGACTCGATGGTCAGAGTTCTTCACAAAGAGCCTTGAAGAAAGATATGATGTTCGACGAGTCCCTAGAGAGAGCAGAACCCATTGGGCTACTCTTGCACGCGACAGGGAAAAATGGAAGATTCGCTGGCGCCCGCTCGAGTCACTCCACGATCAACGGGACTACAGGTGACACAGGTGGTGCTAGGGCTGTGCTTGGGCTCGCACAACCAGTGAGGACGGACCGTCCAAGTATCAAGTATCAAGTAAATAAATCTTAAATTACAACCTGGGGAATTCGACAATCAGTGATTATTAATCCGTTGTGGATTTACTGGTAGCAGATAAAAAGGTGTTTTTTAATGCTCTCAATCTGAAATGGTGAATACTTCAAAAATCTAGAGAGTTTTTTTCGTGTCAGCAACGAAGAAATTCCACAGAGTCGCGAAGGGAGTTGAGTCGTGTGTTTAAGAGATTGAATAGTAAAGTGCACATTCTTAAGTGAAGCCAAGGATTCCTATGAAAAATTGTTTTTTTCTCATGCTCCCATACACTACAATTAAATCTGAATGGTGCCGAAACCTCTTTCTAAGAACGCAGTATACATTTGTTAATAATGCGAAATGTAGAGTAGGACGACATTACAGGGACATCAACGCCTGCATTTGCATGGCATCGAACGAGGGACTTGTCGCCCAAGTGCGGGGTCACCCCATTCTAAACTATGTGCGCAGAAGTAGAATAATTGAAGTGGAGAAAAATTTGCCAATTTATGATGAGATTCATGGCATAGGTTTATTCGTACCCACTATTCTTATCCATGTTGAATTCTCTCTTGGGTAGCACATTCGAAATTACGTTTTCGATTTTGGTCCAATATTTAGAAATCACGCACAAACTCTCTGTGATGAAATGATTTAATCCATTGAAGTAGAGCAGCAGGTTTAGGAAAAATCCGATGAATTTACATGTAGGTAGTAAACCTAGCAGTTTATGGAAAGGTGCCAGTTTGCGACTTCTATTAAGAGCTAGCTGGCTATGCACGTCTTAAAAGTTTTTGAGGTTGCGGTTTTTGAATTTTCTTCTTCATAAAGAATGGACTTTGCTGGAATGAGGTAGTAGTATACCACCTCATGATGTTTGGGAACAATAGAAAGAACTGCCCAGCAAAATCCTTGCTTCCCTGGGAAAAACTCATTGTCTGCGATCAAATCGGGAACACGCCCTAGTCCGACTGTTCCGGGGTTCTGAAGAGAACCGAATCTATCCACATTTAATAATATTCATCATGAAAGTGAATATCCAGGTGAAAATCCTCAAACAGCAGGCCACCTCGCATTGTGTGGAATGAAAGAATAGATAATTTTGGTCATCGCGATATAATTACAAAGCCACTCCTTTTCACGACCACCTTAAGAAAGACATGATCACTCCCGTTCAACTAACTTCTCCAAAGTCGTATAGAATGTTTGCATCACGGTTTCGTTGTGCTAGTGTTGAAACATGGGTGACAAAGATATGCAGAGCTGGTGTTTGTTCACATCTTTTCAATAATCTTGTGTTTGGGTCGTAGTTATCGACAGAAGTGGGTGAAGTGGGTGTATTTGGTCAGATCCTTGTTAACAAGGACAGTAAGTCTTCTCTGTTAACGACTGCTCCAAGAAGTAGTTTTCTCAAATAGCACATCATCTCAGCCAGTCCGTTGATAAGAAAGGATAGAGGATAAAGAGTTTGGTTTGGTCTATCCCTGGAAGATAAGAAATACATTTGATTTCTTTAAGCATCATTGAAGGTGATGAATGCGTACAAAGCCTACTGCCGGTGGGCAACAGATGTATCAAGTAAATAGTGCTATCCTCCCAGAGAAGTCCGGTACCCTGGAGGGATGGAGATCTTGCCTATGTCGGGGCGCGAATGTCCATGTTGTGTGTATTGCGCAGGTATTCCTATTTTGTTACACGCACCCTAGTCTGATGGTATCGTTAATTCCGTCTTTCTTTAATTGCCAGGACTTCAAAAGGAGGCTTCGTCAAATTATGTATTTCCTTTTCTGTTCATTCCTTAATGACTTCCCCATTGGTGTGAGAAAAATAATGGCAATAAATAATCGTGAAAGACAAAAATTTTAGTTAGTCGAAAGCTTCTAAAGAGACTATCCTCTAGCTGATATTGAACATTCGCTGCTTCTCTGTCCACAAAACAGTAGAACTTTCCACTTCTTTGTTGCACTTTTAGCTACTAATTTTAAATCGTTTTGGAATAATTCTGTCATTCCTATATCATTCATTTATTTCCTCTTATCAAGTAAATGGGCAGACCTTGGCTAGGCCGACGTCGGGACTCCAGAGAAACACAATGGCTGAAACAGCAAGTCTCCGTAGAATAGAAATTATGCTGGGGTCGGCATAACCAGTGAGGACGGGCCATCCAAGTATCTAAGTAAGCTGGTTCTCTTTCTCACTGTAGTAGTGACACCATGATGATTATCGTTTGATATTAAAGATGTTTCTCCTCCTTCTCGCTTCTTCACTTCAGATATACCAAGTTGGACTAGTCTTAGTAGTATTGCATGCAGAAGAATAAGTACGAGGAATCACTTCCATAGTGGTAACAACATAGTTACTTGCTGAGAAGTCAGGAGTACTTGTACGCCTTTCCACGATAGAAAGTCTTCCCGACTATTCGCCAGCCCGAATTTACCAATCAGATGGGAGCTAGATGTCTCATGATCTTTGCCACTCGTGAGGATAGGTGATTCAAGAATTCAGTATCAAAAAAATCAAATAGGTATGGAACCATAATGAACATTCACTGTCCGTAATTGCCAATGTATTAAGGCAATCCTTATACAACCCCTACTCCTTATATTAGCATTTTTTCATTTCTCCACGTCTCAGTCGTTTTTTGTACTAATTCATTATTCTATCTTAAGGCTTAGTTATGCATGTTTGAGGTCCACGCTGTTGCAGAGGCATTGCTTGTGAAACACAAACAAGGGCAACTACTTTATCACTGCGTTTCAGTAGATCAATTATGAAACAAAAGACGCTGATGGGGTAACTTCGTTGATGTGAACTTTACAGAAAAGTCCCCATGGGAGCAAAAGCGGGCATATTTATTGCTGCCTATCGGCCAACATTTCTTCACAATTCACTCAGTGTGATCGACATCACTAAGGATGCGATACATCGCTTCTAAAAACATCGCCAAAACTACGAAAACAATTTAAGGGTGAAGAAATTGTGAAGCGAAGGCGAGGGCTTTACTTAGCATGACAGCTTATGTTAGCTAGCCACCTGATTTGATTTCTAATTAGGATCACAATTTGATTTAAAAAAATTGGTTAGGTTCTTGTTGGTTGTGACGATTGCATAACGAAAATGCTTCCCTAAGCGTTAATCCTTCACTGATTCCAAGAGATATGGACTTATGCTTCTGTGGTATAATTGTGGACCACAGAATAAGCTAGTCAGTAACTTTCAAAACTGCACTGTCTGGATTCTTCTACTCAGAGTTACAGTAGAGAAAGCGCAGGCATTTTTTTTGCATCTTCAGGTTGTTATCCTTTATCCAGGAAACGTTTGCATCATTGCCAAGACAAAGACAATGTTTCCGTTATGGTTGTCCGCTATCACTTAACTGAACGCAGAGTGATAAACAACATTAACTGCTTGAAGACCGCCGACATATAGCTGAATAATTTTGAGATGGATGAATTACTAAGAAATTTCTCTAAGAAGAAATGGATTTCTCACAGCCTGGTACTCATTACTTTTGGGTGAAGCGATCAGCTTTGAAATAATAGCTGGCAGCTCGGTTTTTCAAAGTTTTCTTTTAGTTAGTGTTTAAACATATAGGACCAATGTCTTCATTCTAATGAACTCATTTTGTTCCACTTCATATCATATGCCACTGCTTTTGATGTATAGAAGATACTGTAACAGCTGCTTGGACAACAATACTGATCACTCGAAGATTTTTCTTCGCATGACTTCATTTGTTGTCTATCCAAAAATCCCAAGTGAATAAAGAATGTCAGAGAGGGTTCTGCATAAAATTTATTCATCGCCATTAATCGATGTTTAGGTTCTTTACAGATTCAGCATATTTCAAGTTGATTTATGATTATTGACGAAGTGACATCGTTTTGTGCATCCGACAAGAGCCAACTTTCCATTTTGGATTTGGCCTTACATTATTCAACTCAGAAAAAATCTAAACGTTAAGCATTGAAATTTCGTAAAAACCCTGAATAATGCAACAAATCACTGGAAAGCTGGAATAACAGTACAGATCAGAGTTCTCATGAACGAACACAAAGCAGATACAGTTCACTGACGATGCGCATCATCAGACAGACTTATAGTTCTTGAGTAGTTTCTTCTCGTCGACAATCAGACTGTGGTCGATTTCTTGAGCTTCTTCCATCCAACGGTCGCCAATATTCCTCATCGCAATCGAAAGATAGCTGAGACAATAAAATAGGAGACTGCCTATTTTCTGTCTATTTACCAGTTTCACAGATCTGGTCCTTGTCAATAATTTGGAATAGTAGTACCTTTATTTATGTAAGGTTGATAAAGGATAAAGGAAATAGCGTTCGGTGCTAATCAATTTCTGACGGCTTTACTATGTATTTGACTAAATCAAGAATTTCAGAGTTGATTGCGTGCACATTTAGAGTAATCAGTGCGGAGGGCTACCGATGTACCTTTTTATCCTTCAACACAAATCAGATGGCACTCTATCTGTCTTAAAAGCTGTAATCAAAAGGTGGACAAGCAGATCCTTAGTTCGCCCTTTTCGCATCAGGAGGCATCCCGGTGCATTCTGCTCGCTCATACGGAGTAAAGAGCACTACATTTTTTTCCCATAGTCGTCGAAAAAAAAAGTATAGTGGTCGAATCAATCGTCTTCATGCGCTTGACACATTGTAAAACATTATCTGAACGTATCCTTTCTCCGTTCCTAATTTTTGGGTGTACTTGCAGGTCTGCACTTGGATTTCCTCTCACTTTCGAGATATTAAAACATTTCTACAGCGCATTCTACAAGTCAAACAAATTGTGCCTGTTCCACGGTGTTGAAATAAAAGTCACGAAAAGTGTTATCTGCTTTTTCCCTTCTACATTGTAGCTTGTGTGACCTTCCTAAGTTAGTCATTTCTTCCCGTTCGCTTCTAGACTAAAGTCCTTCATGTTGTAACAGAAATATTCCTGACTAAATAGAACATGGCTGAGAGCAAAGGCCTCAGTGGTGCAGTAGGTAACGGTTGGTCTGGTGATAAATCCTGATGTCATGTAGCTTTTCCTTTGTGTAGTAACTTGCTTCCTTCGTTTTTTTATTGAATAAATACCTTAAAAGTGGGAAGCTATGCTAGGATGTCGATGAGGGTTAGGCTAGATTCCACAGAGGTTTAAGTCCTGTGCTCTCAGAAAAGAGTGGTGTAATCCATCATCGAAAGAATGACATGTCGGAGTTCGAAGGAGAGAAGTGATGGAATTGCATTATTTTCCAAACTGTTATGTGAAAAGGCCATAGTTGTGGTCCTTATTTACCATCTCTACTGCTTTCTTCAACATAGTATTACCAAAACTAACCCATCTTCGCCACTTAGTTGGCAAATTCTTCACCTACATGGCAGCTGCTCTTTCCTATTTGTGTAACTTCAACCAGTACTATTGCACTTTTCTCATTAAAATTTAGTATGTTTCCTCTGCAGCTTTGGAAGACCGAAGTGTCCTGATGATCTTCACGCTTCCGCGTTGAGTAAATTTTCCAAAGGCAAACGTGTCTTCGAAGCTTTCGAACTTTGGGCCATAACAGTGGTTGGTAGAAGTGTTAAGTAAGACGTTTCTTCGCCGTTTTAGCTTTCGGTCCGTGGGTGTAGAGTGAAGCTTTTCAGACGTTTTCTTGAGGGCAGTAATGAATTTACAACTGTTATGACTCTCCATTTTTTAATATCTTCATGTTGAAAGAAAAACTCTGTGGTATTATCTTTGTCATAATTTTTATACCGAAACGTATGCGGGAAGAATTGTCGAAGCCGGCACACATCCCTTAAACCGCAAGCATCCATTTCGTATCGTTAGTTGTTTACAGGAATCAGTGTTCATGACCAAAATCGTGTTAATAAGACAGCCAAGGAACCCGATTCCTTTGTCATAGGATGTTCCAAGAATAGTTCTTCTCAGGCGTCACGAATGACGTTAAAGGGCTTGCCTATTTTCGTCTCTAAAATCAGTCACCTAATGTCGTAATTTTTCGTGGCCGTTATCACCAGGAACTCAAGAAAAGACTCTCATGCTAGCGCTCATGCGTTGTAAACACAAATCGTCACAGTAGTCAGTTCAGATTGTTTTGAAATCATAGCCACCTTTTCGTGCTACTTAATGAAGCGGTGGAGACCTTCTGGGATCACGCGAATGGGATGTGCTACCTTGGTTTGTGAGTGACATCCATGTACAAGCTTGCTATGCTCGTGATCAACTTTCCCTTACCTCCAAATTACCTCCAAGAATACCACATAGTGCATTTTTAGGGTGTTGGAGACTCCAAACCATCCCAACTATCACCTTTGTGCTTTCAAGCCAATTGATAGCAAGCTTTTCGTCGAAACACAGTACTCACATATCCTTATATGATAGAACAACTGTGAAAAAAACGAGTGCAATATATGCAAAAACCTAGCAAGAGCGAAAAAATATCTATTTCTGCCCAGAAAGAGGTTCACCTTGCTGGAATATCCCCCCAAATTCAGTGACATTTGCTGTAGAACGAATAGGCCATCTTTGCCGAGTAGCCTGAAGAATTGTTCAGTGGATAGTCGACCGGTTTGAGTACTCGGATCAGTAGCCAAATAGTCAGTTATGACACGACGAGCCTTAAATCTGTATATGTTTCCTGTCACCTTCGTTGGAAAAACTTCAAAACAGCATGAATGAAACAAGAAATGAGGACAATGTCAGGTACAACCACAATGATGCTGAGATGTTTACAAAAGAGAAAGCCAAAGCAAACGCCTCCGTGGTGCAGTGAGTAACTTGTGAACTCCCGGAGAAGGTAAACACGTGTTCGAATCTGGGCAGGGGGTCCGAGTTCTATAAATAACTCAGCATCGTTGCGGTTTTACTTTGAACTTTGAGATAAATGCTCTACAGCTCAAGACATCAATTAGAAATTCGGGATCCTCTTTCAACAGGAGTTAAAAGAGTTCCTGTAGACTCAAAAAAATAGATGCGTTTACAATTGACGGTGCATTAATACTTCTTTGGATCCACTTCCTTCTGTGAAGGATAAAGGATAAAGCTCTCGGCGTTGATGAATCCCCTGAGGGATGCGCCATCCATTCGACTTCATTGAGCATCGTTTGGAGGTGATTGAATGCATATCTGGCCTTTACAATGATTCGCGGTGGCCTAGCGATGTATCGAGCCAGTGCTGCTATCCTTTTAGACAAGTCTGGTACTAATTTGCTGAACCTAGAGGGATGGAAGGCATGGTAGGCCATGGGCGCGGGGACCGATTCCACGTGTGTGTTGCAGGGCACATCCGACCACTGCGCCACACGCGCTTTCTTCTATGATACTGCTAAATACTCCAATCAGAGAAAGTCACCATAATGTAATCGTAATCTGTATCTCTTATCAATATTACCAGAATAGTCGACTGAGAACATGCTCAGGACATATTTGCTGACCTTTGTGCTGACACAGATGCTTCCAATCCAATAAATCGAGTTCGATGTGGAAACAATTGCTACGAAAAGCAACCAAAACCACAGAAAGATGAACAGTTTTTCGTAGTAGATGTTCAGCGTCAAAACGCACAGTACGGTGTCAAGCTGAAAACATCGACATAAAAGGAAAGTACTACTCATTTTTTTAGATGCATTGATTGCGACTGAACTTGAACACTTGCTGGACGTCGTCGATTGAAATCACAGTGAGTGATACGCGGAAAATGTCCGGTTACCTAAACCAAAAAACTTAAAGCAATTGATATCATGACGCAAAAAACACCAACATCATAGAATTTTGATGGGTAACCAATTGCGGTGATGCGGTCATGAGGTTCGCTTTGTTAATGACCTAGCAAAAAGATCGACGTCAAAAAAAAGTAAGCGTAATGTGGTGAGGAATGGTGCAGCTTTCCCATTCTGAATTTTTTAAAGACCGGATAATAAGGGAAAATGGTTCGTTTAGTTCATAGTCTGTTTTTCTACTCTGAATTTACAAAAGTCAATACGATTTCTTTTGCCTTTATGGTGAAAAAGATAAAAAAAAGATAGAGCATTCAGCTTGATCGACATCTGAGGGATGCGTTATGCATTTGACTCCACTCCTAGCGTCAAGGAGGTGGTTGAATGTTTATCTGGTCTGTAGAATGAGTTGCAGAGGCCTACTGTGTATCAGATCAGTGTTTTTGTTCTCCAAGACAGGGCTCGTACCAATTTTTCCGAGCTTAGAGGAATGGGGGGCTTGCTTTCCGCTAGGTTCGTAATTGAACCGTGGACCGATTCATTATGTATTGCAAGGCACAACTAACCACTGTACCTTACCTCCCTCTACAGATCTGGTTCCAACTATATACCCATTCCCAAGATCGACTCCCTATTAACATAGGCTTTGAAAAGTAATTCGTCGTTTTGTTGAGAAGGATACATAATGTTGTTGTTATATATTCAATCCCAAGAGATGACTGTTCAGCGGATTTCGTAGTCTTCAGAGATTGGGAAGGTCAAGTTAACTGCAGTCGTTTGAATATGTAATAGAAGGCTCGTATCTGCTTGTCAAGAAAATGGTGCATTATACACCTGTTCACTCGGCGATGCTCCTTTATACAGGGCTATTGTTGTTGATATAAACTATCCGTTGATAATAATTTGTTTTTTCTACGGAAATCCATCCTGCCTCCCAATGGTTTACCGCCTCATCGTTGCTGGGAGGTGTTCCTGGGTGTTGGACTGCGATGTAGAGCGGAGGAATCATCCCATGGCAGGGTCTCCCAAGCTGAGAAGGAGTCTGACGTTTCCATCTGAAGCCTAGCTAACACTAAACCAATACCAATATCCACCACCGTCCTGGTACCAAAGTCGCATGGTGGTAAATCTCCCTCTGATCCACAAGGGCTACGAATGCCTGTGGTGGAGGGGACCTGGGGCAGACTTTGACCACGCTGAGCTCGGGACTCTAGGGAACCATAATGACTTAACCAGCGAATCTCCGAAAAGTGGAGATTATGCTGGGGCCCGCACAACCAGTGAGGACGGGCCATTCAAGTATCAAGTAAGTAATCCACCCTGCAGTAGACAGTCGAGTGTGCTTTATTCGAGAGATGTTGTACTGAGGAAGATCCGACTCGATACGAAGAAAAGACGCCATATCGAGAAGCAGAACATCTGTGGAACAACGAATCGGATCATCGGCTCCGACGAAGACATCGAAACGCAACCGTGTAAACATCTTTATCAACTTCGTGTAAGCTTAACAATTTAAGCACACAGCAATTATTTTACTACTGAGATTAAAAGATGGTCGGTTCCAAAATTTTTCAAAGAAAAAATTTAAAGCCTTTTCCTTGTGCAATTAAATGATCAAAAAATAAATGAAAAAAGAGGGTGAAGAGAGAAAGTCCGAGTAAAGAACTTGAGCGTCCCCAACAAATGGCTACTACAATACCTGCCAATCGTCTCCGCGAATCAAATCGTGCACAAGTGATGGTCCCCATAGTGTGTAGAGCGGCGACTGCAGCAATGAATTCAACCAAAACCACTGCAAAAGTTGCCGTAGTAATTGCGTCATGCGCAACTTGGGGGGACGGTAGTACCTGGATCCATGCGTTTAACGATTGTATTACCGTGGAAATGGTATAGTACAGTGCCATATCCTGACTGCCTTTATTTCTTGCCAGCCTCAAGCCATCCCATACATATGCAGAAGCCCGTCCCTCAAAGGCAGCTATCCTTTCTGGAATAGGATCACCAGCTAGAAACTCGATAGCTCGTTATACGGTTACTTACATGCCATTTTACCAACTTATACTAATAAAATATAATTCCCATGCTTAGAACTGCACTTTTTACAGCTTTCACTTTATAAAGCAACTGAATGAGAACTTACTCACAACGGTTTACCGCCTCATCGTGGCTGGGAGATGTTCCTGGGTGACGGACTGCGATGTACAGCGGGGGGATTCGTCCCGCCAGTAGGGTCTCCCAAGCTGAGAAGGAGTACGGCGTTTCCATCAGGAAGCCTAGCTAAGAGTAAACCAATACCAGGATCCACCACCGTCCTGGTATCAAAGTCGTGAAAGTCGCATGGCGGAAAATCTCCCTCTGATCCACAAGGGCTGCGACTACCTGTCGTAGTGACAACCTGAGGCAGACTTTGGCAAGGCTGAGCTCGGGACTCCAGGGAACTACAATAGCTTAATCAGCAAATCACCAAAAAATGGTGGTTATGCAGGGCCCGCACAACTAGTGATGACGGGTCGTTCAAGTATCAAGTATCAAGTAAGTATGGGAACTTATAAATCTTTACCTTTTTACTTCTAAGTGTTTTCAAGTATAAATAGCTTCATGGAATCTCTAGGAAATGCATGATAAACGACGAATTTCCATAGAACCTAACTAAATTCAACAATGATTTCTAAAATGAATAATGAAGGTACTGTCTGATTTGGATAATACAGGCTTTCACACACGTGATGAAACCAGCCAAACACCAACACTAGGTGGCTCGCGAGTTATGGCTAGATTTTAATAAAGCAATGAGCTATAATCTGGTCCATTAAAGTTATTCACCTTTAAAAGTCGTGTCGTTTGACTTCACAATATTCCAGCATCCATCTACATATTGAATAGCACCGGCTAGATCATATCCTGTAATTATAGTTGTGATTTTTTTTCATTTTATCTCTTTTTATTTGGTCCGTCTTCACATCTACAGTGCAGACCCCAGCACTTCTTACATCCAATCTGTTTCCTGCGATCCATTATCCACGAAGACCTTCCAAGTTTTTACGTGTGGCTTCGGTTGCTGCTTGAAGATTTTCATTTCATCTTAAATGTCGTAGAATGCTGGTCGAGCAATTATCACTGGGGTTCTGCGATAACCGGGCTGAAGCGTTCCCAACTGGATCGCAGAGAGTGAATTTTTTTCCCGGGGAAGTCCGGTACCAATTTCCAGACCCCAGAGAGATGAGAGCCTTGGTTGGTCCGGAACGAAATTGAACTAGCACCATGCTCGTGATGACGGGCATCACTACCACTGTGCTGCCCACCCCCATAATTGTAATACAAGATTAAAAGACCTTCAGATATTTACCATAGCCTCTATGTTATGCATTCTTTTCAGGAAATCATAACTGACATTCTTATAAGTGAAAAGCAAAAGAAAATGAAGGAACATGATACCGCTTATAGCTATCAGAGATTTCCATACGAACCGTGGCATGTAGAAGAGGAATGCCTGTACGGCCAATATGTACGGCACCTTAATGTTGTTGGAATTATTATGGAATGAAGTGTAATATTTCACTGTGTTTGAAATAAAAAAGAATAAAGTTCTCCGCCCTGGTCAATTCTTGAATGGTCAGCCGTACATTCGAGTTCATTAAGCTTCGCTAATGAAGGGTCGAATGCATATCTGGTCTATACGATGACTTACGGTGGCTTACTGTTGTATCAAGTCAGTGCTGCTACCCTCTCAGACGAGTCTTGTACCAAGTGCTGCTGCACTCCTAGACCAGTTTGGTACACTGGAAGGATGGAAGGTTTGGAGAGCTTGTAGCGCAGGATAGAACCAATCATCGTGTGTGCATTACAGGGCACTTCTAATCACTGCGCTATGTTCATCCTTTGTTATGTTTATATAAATAAATATCAGTTTGTTCGCGAGTTAATGTTGGATTTGTAATTTCATCCCTGTTCCATATGCTTTGGAAATACTTCTTTAAAAACCGACTTTTATTTCAACGTCGGCGCAAATAATCCATACACCTTCTTATGTTGCTGAGCTGACACGAAGTTGATATGAAATATTTAGACGGCTGACATTTCGGCATCTTCTTTTTCATCAAACCCGCATTGATCCCAGTCCATGGTCGATTGGTGGTCGCCTTTGCGATGTGGGTGTTCGTTGTCGCATCAAGTTTAACTTAGCGAAGTGATGCACCGATCGAATGAAGAATCTCATTCTACGGTGCTCTTTTTACAGGACTGATGTTGGTTGATTTCTGCCAGGCAAAGTCAGCTCAGTAACAAAAGAAGGCACTGGTTATTTGTGCCGAGATTAAATGAAAGTCAGTTTTTAGAGATGTATTACTACGCTGTGTGCCAGCTATACCACTGATTGCTGCAGGACGCAATGCGCGCCGAACAGCAGATCATGTAGGGGGGGGGGCAATATGGAGGGATAGAACCCTCCATGAACCACACTACACTAGGAAAAATGATTATGTTCGAAAATTCCAAATAGGTATCTGTGTTCAGCTATTTTCGGTACAATAAAGTTGCATAGGTGGGGCATTGACGGCATAAACAGCAGATTTAAAATACTGGCTGACAATGCAAAGATTGTAAATCTGTAACACCGCAGTGATCCCGATTGTTCACATCAGTTTTCTTGCAATTTGGGTCTTCGAGGTAGCATCAAGTTGGAGTATAGTACGAAAATTAAAGCCAGGTGATCTTTTCCAGCTTTTGCAAGAAACGTCACTGGAGAGGTCATTAACGGATTCTGCTTCAATCTATCTCACTCCCCTGCCTGCCCAGCATGTCAAGAATAATTGCTCCTCAATGGTTTCCCATTTAATATTCGAGATATTCTTACGATGATGAAGACCATAAGTCTCTAGTTGTGACATTGCCCTAATTTTCTTTTTTTTAGTCGAAACCAAGCATCTAAGAATCGTAACGGCTATCTTCATGGTCGCATTGATTACGCTTTTCACATGCCGTTTGCTGGAACGCAAAGTAGCTAAACGGTGAGAAACCACCAAGACCATATTGTTCTAAGAAAAGTAATCTCACTGCCATTGAATTTAAGAAGTCATTTGGTTCCTGAGCGGATACGACGTTTTCAATTACTAGATTCATTCAATACTGGCTAACGTTTCGGCGGTTTCGTTCTTCTTCAGAGTCTGGAAAGCTCGGATTCCAGACAGACTACTGTGGCAAGAATTTCGTAACCACAACAGAAAAAGCTTAGGAAAAGGCTTAGCAGCCAAATTCTTGTTAACCTTAAGCCAGGCACGTTCAGCGCCCAAGTAAGACTCAGTGTACCTGGTATCCATCAAATGAGTGGAAGACTTACAAACAACAAAACGGTGAATTTTCAAGAGGAGTTGTTTACTATGCGACTGAAAATTTATGTATGAAGTTTTCCCTATTCTGCTGGGGTTATGAAAGTGTTTGGCTGAATAGACTGCGTGTTAATACGATTTTTTCAAGCTGTGAAGAAGCCGATACCGCCGCAACGTCAGCCAGCACTGAATGAGTCTTGTTACTAACAACTTGGTGATTACTCGGAAAGTAAACACTGGCTTACTGAACACTGCAGAGTTCAATAAGGAGTCAGACCTGCGAATTCATTCGTTTCTATTAAAACGAGTCGTGTGCAGGAGCCTTGTGCAATCGTAGTGCCGCTAATCCGTGCACGGAGATCCCTTATTACTTATGCAACAAAAAACAACCAAAACTGAATCAGCTTACAATCATTGTCTCCACAACGAGAGATGTTTCACAAAGCGGTAACTACCAACTCGCCAAAAAAAGTTCGACACTCTTAACAATTTTTTTACTGCCTAGTCTTTTTTAATGGTAGGGTCTATTGCGAAATATAACTTCTATGGTGCTGAGATATTTGCAAAACTCCGGAGAAAAAGAAACTAAAGCCTCAGCTTAACTCAGCTTAGGTTCATTGCCGATTTTGGCTCCCCAGATCAATCCCGCTGAGGGGTGATTGCTGATCTCAGTGATCGATAGAACTAGTTGAGAGACAGGCGAAACGAAAGACCCACATGGTGTGTTGGTGAATGCTCTAGCTCCCTGAAAGGGCGATAGCTCGTTCGTTCGCCACCCGAGACACCTGCGCTCCGGAGTTTTGCAAATATCTCAGCATCATAAAAGTTCGACAATGTTATCCAGAATGTTCTATTGTAAACTGGGGAAAATCGTCGACCAGCATCATCATATGTCACCATTACTGGATCACCGTCGAGACATCATTCTCACAGCGCAAATCAATTGACTGAGCAAAATTCCGACTGCTCTTATGGAGGAATGGTCTGTTTGTGAGCCCAAGGAGACGATGTACAAACGAAACGGTTCTGTTATTGTTGCGACATTAATGTTTTACAGAACGAACATCGCAGAATGGTTTTGCTATGATTGTCTGGAATGGGATTTAAACTTTTAGGCAAGACTCCTCTGTGAGAATAACCTACCTACTAGGACAACTAGCAAGACCAGCTATTATAGAAACTAAGGAAGGAAGAAAACAACAACCAGATCCACGCAAACCTGTTCGACTGACTACAATTCGAGCTCTACCTGCCTTAACGCAGTTTTTGAATAATTAGATGTTACAATAGTTACATGAAGGAGCGATCAACAACAATTCCCCTTACACATGTGTTTCTTAACAGTACAACTAAAAGTGACTAAGGAATCGGAGGAAATTTTTTTAAAAGGATTGAATAAATAGTAAAGTATAGCAAAACACGGCTGAAAGAAAGACAAAACCAAGGAGCCTCATGGTGGGAGGCGAACGCGTTTGCCCCGGGAAGAGGTAATAACGGGTTCAACTCTCAATGTAAATACTGAGTTTTGCAGATATCTCAGGATCATTGTACTTGAATAAATAGTATTTATTCTCTGTGCCAAAAAGAAATCGGCAACTGAACTCGTAAAAAAATGAACCATGAATGACTAAGTATGAAAGCAATGGATGTCCGAAGGTTAACTCACCCTGAATAATGATATCTGACTTACTCACCCACTGATAATAATTGATGGGGACTTTTCGTCGTTGCGCGTCCAGAAAAGGAAGAGATTCGTTCAGCGAAACAAAATACGTGCCGTGCACATAGCAGTATTGGTTGACAAAATCGGACCTGGGACAAAATCGGAAAATTATGGGCAAGAAACGAAAGTCTAAAGAGCAGGAGCAAAGGCATTATCTGAAGGGATCCCTCCATCGTTAAAATGTGATTTTTTCTTCTTTTTTTTCTAACATATTTTTTTCAAATCTCATTGAATCTGACTTGTGAGAAGAAAGGAAATTTCGTGTCTCTGAACAGTCTCTCGCAATCATTCTTCGTTCTTATCGAGCATCAATGGCTATCATATATGAATATCTCACACATTACCGGACAACAACTCAGTTTATTGCGCCTTTTCGATCTTTGACATCTTTTGCATTGAGTGAGGAGGTTGGTGCTTTTATGAATCTTATATTCATTTAAAATATTAAGGAGCCGACTTCGTCTTGCACTTTTTGGACAATCTCTTGCTTTCCTACCGATTTTCATTTCACTCGTGATGTCCAAATAAGGGTGAGAAGCAAAAAAAATTTGAAAGAAAAACGTAAAGCTTTGGAAATCGATGCAACATCAAAGTTACATTTGGTTGCGAAACCTTAAGTGGAACGTTTACGTTGTTAAATGAAAGCTTTATTTCAAAATTTCTGTGATGCAAACCAACTCTGTGAAGATGAAAAGATCATGGTGCACTCAAACTTCAGTCCACGATGACGGTTTGAAGGCGTTAAACGGAGCAAATCTCGGCAGAAGGGCTGGAAAGCCTTTGCAAAAATCAATCATTGGTGAAACTGGAACATTTTCTTCTTTGTCCAACAGAACTTCTCATTTAACTTGATCGTAAGTAAGCAATATCGTTAATTGCTAAGAGTTTTCAGCTCGATGACGTAAAGCGGTGGTATCAAGATCATCACAGCCTCATCGACTCGAAACAAGTCTACCCATTGTGGATGAAGCTACTTAGAGTGCCGCGTTTTTTTCAGGTTCAAATCAAATGGTATCACGAATTGTACCTATACGTGTGGATCAGAACGCTGTGTAGTAGGGTAGCGTCATTCAGCAGTGCCATTTCGCACAAGGCCATTGTTGATCGGTTGCCATGCTGATTACTTGGGATGATTCTAGTTTACAGTCGGTTTTCAAAATTTTGTCCGCTATATTCCAACTGCGAGCGCGTGTAGCGCAGTGGTCGGAGTCGCTCGCAATACACATAGGATCTATCCCCACGTCCTAGGCCCTCCAAGCTCTCCATCCCTACGCAGTCGGCGAATCGGTACCAGACTTGTCTGCAAGGATAGAAGCATTGGATCGGTACATCGGTGGGCCATGGCGAGTCATTGTAAATGCCAGATATGCGTTAAATCACCTCCAGCGGTGCTTAATGAAGACGAATGCATGTCGCATCTTGCAAAGATAGATCACTTTATCCTTTTATATCCCAACTAGGATAACAGAATACTGCAAGATAAATTGTTGTATAAATGATGGATCTTAAGTGGATAAATCTCAATAAGTAGATGAAATGGTGAATACTAGATAAACACCGTTCTACACCAAAGAGCATCTGTTGGTGATGTTGCTGCACTCATACGATGTTTTAGTCTACTCTATTCGATTCGATTCGGTTCGACTCCGGAGAACACGGAGTTGTCGCGTTTTCCAAATATGCGAGGAGCTCTCGACGCGATACAATGTCATGCTGAAGCTCCCAGTTTCACAGAGTTCTGTCAGAAATGATAAATATTACTTTAAAGCGTTATGTTGTCATTAAGAAAATAGCATATTGAGAGCATTGTTTCAGACCTAATGAACTGAGTAGAACGTTAACAGATCGTATCTGAGAAATTCATCTGTCTGCGCTTTCTGTTCCGCTTCAAACACTGTTTTGAGTATCAAATGCTGTGAAAATCCTCAACAATCATTACAACTGAAAAAACATCTCTAGGAAATTTTGGCCTTGAGAGGGCAGTTCTCCTAGTATCTAGAGCAATATGGTTGACAAAGATGTTAATTTTCTAATGGCTTTCATTTCGGTCAGTGCAGTTTAATGAGGAGGCTTAGAGTCTACTGTTCCCCCATTTAAACTACCGAAGTCTACTTTAAAGCCGCATATGTGTTGTAGTTGCAATAAAAAACCTATGAGGTGACGGTAACTTCCGAGTAGCCCGAAATATTCTAGATTACACGCTCTTCTAAGCAGCTGGCATTCTTCTCGTTTGTTACGATTTATACTGAAGGATGGGGTTTTGTGTTAGCCACTCTTCTTACCAGAGTCTCAAGTGTTAGCTCAACGAGTTCGATTTTGATCCTTATATTATCTGTTTCGGGATTTTCAAAGAGTAGTTTCAATCGCACCAATCAGTGATCAGATTAGCGAGGACCACCATCTATTTGGTAATGTAGCGTCATTTTTCCCTAGGAAATTCTTTGCACAAAAAAAGGCGCTAACCACTAATTTATTGGAATGTTAAGCTAGCAGGAGGTGGGTATAAAGTCCTCTTCAGTAAAACTTCCGACGTCAACATCTTCTTCGGCGTTGGATTGAGTCAAATCGATTGTCCACAGGCGTTCGAATCGTCTGGGGTGAAACATTGCTCGAATGGAGTATTCCGGATCAAAGCTGTGCTTTATGTAGAATGATTGTTGATATATTGCCGCCCAATATGCTCGCGTTGCCCAGAATTTGGCCGAATATAACTTTGTACCAATCTCTTGTTAGCTTAATAATCCAAGAAAGCATCGATCATCTATACCGATGTTGAATAAAAATCGGTTGTTTAGAAGTATTATCACTAACCATTGTTTAGTGAACTGAGCCGGAGTCCAACATGTGATTGGATCCCCCATAAAGTGCGATGATAGCAGCAACACCGACGACAAAGCTAACAGACATACCGTAATCCGAGAGTTGAGTCTATCCGCCTGAATCGGATCGATAACGATCTCTGTTGAACGTTAGATCCTAGTTTTAAGTAAAATCTCTTCCTTTTTTTTTACTGCTAAAGAAAGTTATTTTTGATTCTTCTTTTAGTGGTTTCTTGCTGTAAATACTAAAGCCATATCAGATGAGAGACCTTCACGAGTGGTCTTAGTTCTTTCTTTCAAAAACTCCACATGTTTCGTTACAACTAATGAATTCCACTAATTGATGATCAAATGGGCGCGTTTGGTGTAATGGTTACAGCTGCCTTGCAATACACGTGGGTCGTTGGTTTGATCCCTTGTATCCCCGGCCTAACCACTTCTTCCATCCTTCTGGGGTCAGCATATTGGTACCGGACTTGTCTGTGATAAAGAATTGTTAGATCTGTCAGCTACTGTAGGCCATTCTCTAGTCAACATGTATATTCAATCACCTCTACGATCCTCGATGGACTCCAGTGCATTGCTCACTCAAAAAGGGATTGAGAAGCGCCTAACGCTTTATGTTTTGATAATTTCTCAAGTTTTTCCTTATTGTAAAAGGACGAACTTCTTACAACACCTTGTGAATAATTTCGATTTCAATGTGGTCAAGCGAGATGCGTTTTCTACAAGAGTCTTTGGCGCCAGTAACGATTCGGCGACGGTATGCGAGAGGATTGCGTAGTGCACAGCACGAGATATGTAGTAGATTGTTTGCTGACACGGTCGTCTACACAATGCTTATTGAAAGGAAGAGCAACATCGTGCGGTTTCGTCATAAACACCCCTTCCCTCACCTACCTCCGTCCATTACATAGTGCTACTCACACGACAGTCGAATTCATAAACTCAAAGATAAGATCTCTATTTAGGATATCCTGGCTACTGCTATGATTTCTAATGCAAAATGAGTTAAAATAAAAGCATCACGAAAATCGTCTCTTAAAAACTACATTTGAACCGAGTGAAAACCTTTGAACTTTGAACCAACTTACAAAGTCTCCTTTAGGCTGCTTGAAGACTTTAGCTATAAGAACGCTCACCGAATTAATAGCGCCAACCTGAGAGCTCATCCTAAAATCAGGGGTATTACGAAGCCAACAAAAGGAGACCTTCGCTCAAGTCTTCCTCTATGAAAAAACATGTTTGAAAAAAACTTCCAATATTAGCATCATTAGGGATCAATTCTAAACAATGATTTAGTTAGGAGGCAAAAATATTTCCCATAAAGAAAACTCTTTATCAATCCATTTGAAAAAATACAGAATAAGGACATGTTTTGTGAGTTCTGACGGAACATCTCAATGACCTGTTTAAAGATTTTGACTTGGTTTAAATATCGACGAGAGGAAATCTTCGATGTTTGAAATTTTTCTGTAGTTTTGAAACGTTGCTTTGTTAAAGGAACGACATCATGGTTACATTCACAAGTATATTGGAACCTCTTGGTTGAAAATCAGTGAAACCGTTTCAAATAAAAAGTGAGAAACTAATTACTGTTAATAATGACGAGAAAGTCGATAACTAAAAGCGAAACATCAATAGTGAAAAGCTTTGCGCTTATACTGCTACCGTAGTACAATCAACACTATTCCGATTCCTATTTTTAAGATACGGGTCTATCACTACGAAATTATCACTATTGCGAGGGGGAATATTTCTTGCAATGTGAACTGAAACAAGCTCCTTGACAAGCTTACCTGAGGTTGATAAACAATCTTTATTTCCACAAGATTGCTGAGATATTTGCAAAACTCCGGACCGCAGGTGTTTGCGGTGGGGAACGAACGCGCTATTGTCCTTTCCGGGGAGTAGCGCGTTCACCACCACACCATGCGGGTCCTTCGTTATAAAAAGTATAAAAAGGCAGAAAATAAAAAAGAAGCTAAATATTGTGAATCTTTATTTCGCTAACGTTTGAACGTCTTCGTCTTCTTCATCAGAGCCGTTGGACTAACAACTCGAATCACCGGCTCTGACGAAGACGGAGACGTCGAAACGGTGGGCGAATCAGGATTGCTTATCAACCTCTTTTAACCTTATCAATGAAAGAATATGTATTGATTAGTCATAAAGTAAAGTCTCTTTGAAATAAAAACAACTTCAACGGGATAAAGCGAATAAACCAGAGTTATTTTGCAAATGGCTGGTGAACAAAGTCCAGTATAACAATTAAGCCGGAAACACAGGCACTGGATAGTGTTAAAGAAATCAAGCAACGGATTTCATTTCATAAGTGGAATTCATTTATTTTTGTGACAGCTTAGAAGTGAAAATACGTCAGCAGCACAGTGGTCACCTTCAAGGTATTTCGGAATTATTCGTTTTTTTTCTGAATCAAATGACATTTTTTTCTACAAAACAGACTTTTTTGACAAAAAAAATCGAACTAGCATTTTTCTGAGATGAAGAAATAGTGATATTCACGGCTACTGAGAGTTAAGGAAAGCTGGACGTGACGCATCGACTACATCAAGGAGAGCAAGTTATGGGAGTGATTAGATTATGTTGACTTAATGACAGTGCCTGAGGCTCAAAAGAACATTCATTGAGTTCTCTAAGGATTAAACTACGTACAAACATGGGTTTGTTCGTCCCCCGTTTTCCGATGATCTGCTAGTTCTTCTCGGCTCTTTTCCCAGACTTCTGCTCTGTACAAATTACTAACTGAGACAACTGTTGTCTTCACTGCACTACTTGTTGCTGATCATGTATAATACTTAAGCGAGCATCGGTGTTAGATCATTCATTCGTCGGTCTTGCATGCTAGAGCCATTCAGTGTTCTTTGCTCAGTCAACGAACATGGAAAGAATCGTCGAATTTTTTCGAGTGGGGCCCTTTTTTTTACCATTTACGCTGGTGCTTCCAACGGTTCATGGCCTCATCGTGGCTGGGAGGTGTTCCTGGGTGTCGGACTGCGATCTACAGCGGGGGATTAATCCCCTGACAGGGTCTCCTAAGCTGAAAAGGAGTCCGGCGTTTCCATCAGGAAGCCTAGCTAACAGTAAACCAATACTAAGATCCACCCTCGTCCTGGTATCAAAGTTGTGTGCTGGCAAATTTCCCTCTGATCCACAAGGGCTCTGACTGCTTGTGGTGGTGAACACCTAGGGGATAATTTGGCCATGCTGACCTCGGTATTCCAGGGGGACCACAGAGGCTTAGCCAGCAAATCTCCGAAAAATGGAGATTATGCTGGAGCCCGCACAACCAGTAAGGACGGGCCATTCAATTATCAAGTATCAAGTAAGTATTTGCACTGGTCACAGTGTTTAACATTCATTTAATGCTCGCTGTTTTCTTCATGCCGGCGTATTATGTGAGGGGATCCAAGTTTTGCCCACATCTGAGCATCCTTGTGTTTGTATTTCACATAATACCTTGCCACAGAGGAAAAAAATGAGCTGTAAGTTAAGCACTGTGATTTCGACTTTAACTTTGGCTTAACTGGGTTCAATGTCGATTTTTGCTCTCTCGATCATTCCCGTTGACAAGCAACTGCTGATGGCATCTTTAGAGTAAGAAGACTGGCTGAAGGAAGGGCAGAACGAGAGCCTTAGTGGCCCAGTGGGTAACACGTCAGCCACCGGAAAGAGCAATCGCCGGTTTGAAGACCAACTGAGGCTCCGAGTTCTGCTCATATCTCATTCTTTCTTTTGCATTTTTTTTGGTTATTTTCGGCAAATAAATGCATTCGGAATGCTCTGGAATGCATGTGAGGCATCGTGAAGACCACACCTCAGTACTGTTCTTCATGTTCTTTCCAGTCTTTTGTTTCTTTGTCGAATTGTGCATTCATGCAACAGTCTGCACAAATGAAAACCATTACGGATAGCGCAAGCCAATTCGGCACAGCGATGAACTATTACCTGAACTCACTTCTGCCTTACTACAAGTGTTTTGGGCGTCTTTATTCCTCCGTCGTCTAAATGGCGATACCTGTAAGTACCCTTATAACTATTTAGGCGAGGTCTTTGACATGAAACAGATCTGGTAGAGGACTGTCATGGAAGTTGAAACCGATATTTTGAAAACAATTCTCTTTGTTCAGTAATTCTTTCAGGCATTACTACTTTTTTCTCAATTAAAAAATCGGAATGTTTTAAGAGATTCTATGACAAGTTCATGCATTGAGGTAGTAAGTTCGACATTGAGAACAATGGTTGCTCCAGCAAAAACGGCAATAAAAGTAACATTTGAAGATCGGGTAACCACAACAAAGAAAATCTCAATAAAAACGGATATACCCTTCGATGAGGTGAGCAACACTTCTGAAATTCGACATCGTTTCTAAAGATGAGCTACAAGTGAACGACGTCGACGATTTTTCGAAGCAATCGCATATGAAGTGGATGTTGGTGAGAAGGGCAAACTGCTCAGCACACAGTGTGTATGTTCGACTATGTGTATGTTCAACTAGCATTTGCTTGTTCTCACTTAACAAACGCAAACGGGGCGGACAAGAAGCCATCGAACAAATGAGCAAGTGGGGGCAGATGATGAAGTAGACACCGTCCATAAGCACGCACGCACGCACACCACGCATACACAGATACACACACATACGTAAATACATACATACATACATACATACATACATACATACATACATACATACATACATACATACATACATACATACATACATACACACACACACACACACACACAAATAACTGTCGTCACCAACACAAGAAATTCACCAACATGACAAGAAGTCGAATAGAGAATAATAGCAGCTAAATGATGTGGACTCTTGATGGAACCCGATTCGCTAACATTGTGTGTTCATGGAATTATCAACGTTGATTCGACAGATTACAGCCACATGTCGGTGACTATGGAATTAGCGACATGCTCATAGTCAGCTTTAATTTCCTTATTTCATAAATCTACCAAAGTGGGAAAACCTTGAAAAATTGGTCCGACTTATAGCGGAGCTGCTTCAAATAATCTAAATCGGCAATATTCAATATAAGTATGCATTAATGTTGTTTCCGTGCACCATTGTGAATCCTAGAGACGAACACGTACTGGTACGGATGACGTTCTGTGACGAATCTCAGTTTTGTGTCTGGAATCAGATTTTTTTGATCTGAAAACTTTTTTGATTTCACTTTGGACAGATTTTCTCTCATTCGTGCCATTTTGGATGACGGAGCTGTTACTAGGTTGTCTCGAAATCGATGATGATTTTGATTTTCTAAACCTTTATTCCTTCATTCCATATGAAATTTATCTCTTCAAACTCAGACATTACTTTTTTTTGAATGACAAGCTCTCATATGCAGTGGGTAGTATGAAACTACTTTAATTCTTCGTTATTAATCTCGCATCCACTGTCATCAAAAGTCTTCCGATTTAGATGTGGGTTCAGGTGCTTTTCTAGAGAATTTTGTCTTCTTCGCAAATCTCGCACAAAAATGTAGTTAAATTAATTATAAATTGAATCTTATAGTTTTGCTGAAGTTATCTCAAGTCCACACCAAAGGCAATCAACGCTGTGGTTTAGATAGAGTAGTCAAGTCTAACATAATTTTCCCAGCCCAGAAGTACAGGACCTTGGCTGGTTAGTATGAGGGTCAAAACAAAATCTAAACTCGTATTGCACGATATCTCTAACCACTGCTCTTGCCATGACCATTCCATTTCATTTAAACCGTGGATTTGGATGAGCCTATGATTTCGCCTGTGTTCAATGTAACAACACTTGTTGGAAACGATCATATGTTACAATGTTCGTTTCAATCGTCATGTTATGCGATAGGAAGTGCAGAAGATCGGAGGAGTCGACGACAACCAGATATAATCTCCAATGACCAATTGAATGAACCAAATGATCAATAAAAACTCAGTGAAGGCACCAAGTAAAGCAGAGCCAAGCACATCGGCTAGTAATCTTGCTGGTGAACAAGGCACCAGCACAGTTTTGGTTTCCTATCACTGCAGTTGAATTGTGGAGAGAACGTGCGGTTTCTATATGTATTAAACAAGTACCGAAAAAAGCAATCATCGCAGTCGAGTTTGTTTTACGCTTCTCAAAGGCAACAAAAAAGACCTCTAATGTTTGGTTTGTGAAGTGTTGCGTAAAAAGCTCTTACACCACCACTAATGATCTTCTGCGCAATAGTTGGGCGAAGGTGTTCATTTAGTCCGAGGCCGATCCTAAGCCAATTTTAAAGCACTTAGTCATTCTGACGACCATCCATTTCTTTCTTGGAAGGTGCAAACATCTTCAACGAATAAACGTTGGACCAACATCACTGTTAAAAATGGAAGAATTGAGATACTAATCTTGTGCTAACTCGGCCCCCCTTCCTGGACCCCTTGCTAATCGACTATTAGTTTTTCAAGCGCTCAACATCTAATTGTTTAAAAACCTCCAATAATGCCAAAAAAAGCTTTCAGTTGATTCGTCAGTCCTGGAAACTTAAAAATTTGTTGTCATTAAACAAATAGGGGTGCCTTGTAGCGCAGTGGCTAGAGATGCCCTTCAATGTACACGCCATCCCTTGTTCGATACGGCGTCCAGGCTCACCAAGCCTTTCAGCCCCTTGAGTCAACAATATGGTACCGAACCTGTCTAGGGAGGATAGCAGAACTGACTTGATACATAGGCAGGCTGCCACAAATCATTGTGTAGGCCAGATATGAAATAAGTCAGCTTTTACGGATACATAATGAAGACGAGTGTATGGCACATTCCCCGAGGATAGATGAACGCTGAGATCTTGACCCTTTCATCGTTCTTATAAGGAATGAACTTGTTTTTCATTGTCAGTCATGTGAAGACTCCAATAATTTGATCAAGCTGTGAGCTGAAAGGTACTAACTTTCAATTTACGTGAAGTATAACACGTTTTCTGTCCTCTATAGTCTTCCTCACTAAGTCTTCGCATTATCATAAAACAGTGATAAAAAATATCGATAATGTTCTTGAGACAAAATTCAAAAATTTTGGACCATCACCACCTACTGAATTCGAAGACCCAACGCCTATCAAGTTCGAACATTTGCGCCAATGTAACAGTGATGGTGAAGTTACTTGATACTTGGATACTTGGACTGCGCGTCTTCACGAGTTGTACAGACGCAGCACATTTTCCTTTCGTTTCTTTGCCTCGCACTCGTCATTCATGGTGGTGGTTTCATTTGAGCATGGCGATGGGTGCAAGTCTGATACCCTGATCTATAAAACAACTAACTACAGCTACTGGTACAGTTGTTGACGGTGAAGTTCGTTTATACAAATACTTGGATCCTTGGATGATCACGAAGGTCGAAGAGTTTTATTTCTTCTCGATCGTCATTGAGGCAGTGGATTAGTTCGCTCCTGATGAGCTCCGCGAGTATTATGCTGTGACCCAAAAATTGTTTCCAGCTGCCAGTACAGCTGCTCGACGTCCGATGAACATCCTGTTGGGATTTTTCTTCTATTGCATCCATCTGGTAGCGATGATGTTTCCCATAACACCACCGACTCATCTGTTTCGATTTCGGTTTTTCAAAACGATGTCTTAGAACTTTATGGCAGAGCACTTGCAAGAAAAAGAAGGAGGACTGGAAGAAGTCAACGTGATCACTGCAATATTTCAAGTCTCCCAGAGACGAATGTGACCCGCGTTGCTTCGCTTCCTCTACTGAATCCTTCCGCTTGGTTTCGTATGATGAGTGGAAGCTCTAGGTACATACTGGGTGTGACCTTTGCAATCAATGAACAATCGATCTCTATTTATCTTTAACTCTTCTATTCCCTTTTCCCACTACTTTGATGCGGTTGTTTCAGTGAGAAGAAAAGCTAAGTCAAGCACAACTAGGTAAATTTTTAAATTGAAGCTTAATTCTTATTTACTGCCTATTACAATTTTTCATGGCAGGGTTCTATGTGTAATACAACTGCAATGGTGCTGAAATAATTGCAAAACTCCGGATCCCAGGTGTCTGCGATGGGGGAACGAACGCGCCATTACTCTTTCCGGGATCTAACGCACCCGCCACCACACTATGCGGGTCCTTCGTTTCGCTTGTCTCTCAGCTAGTACTATCGATCAGTGCCATCAGCAATCACTCGTCAGTGGGATTGATCTATGGAACCCAAATCGGCAATGAAGCCTGTTAAGCTGAAGCTGTAGTCTTCCAAATCCCTTTTCGCTCCATTAGTACTTCTCATAAATTTTCCGCCAAAGAATATGAACTTTTCGTTCCAATCATTCGACTTTTATATCTGCTGTGTGATGAAAAAGCCTCGGAGCGACGGTGTAACCTCTTTGTTAGGTGGCCTATAAGCCTGTCCGTTATCTGAGTCAACAAAAAGCGCTATTTTCGTGATCCAGTTGACTTAGAAACAGGTAGCACTCGTTACATCTAGACTTCCTAATTACTCATAGTCCTCCACACGTTTTTCAACGATTCTTCGGTCATGCAATAAAGGAGTTTTGCCCAAAACGTTCTTATCACGTATGATTTGCACTTCCCGGTTAAGTGATTATAGCTTTTTTCTAGCCTGTAACAAAATCGTTATTTTCTGGTGGAAATTAAATACAAGAAAACTAATCCACCT
Organism: Angiostrongylus vasorum; assembly: GCA_018806985.1. NCBI lineage: Eukaryota > Metazoa > Nematoda > Chromadorea > Rhabditida > Metastrongylidae > Angiostrongylus > Angiostrongylus vasorum. The sequence continues at coordinate 1,808,869 of JADANN010000433.1, forward strand.
CGTTTCTTAATAGTTTTATTTTACTCTATCAACCAAATTTGCTTTGGTCAAGCTTTGTTGAACTACTGGACGACTTACATATTCAGCAACTCTATTCTTCGTGGAAGATGAATATCCATGGAAGAGAGGTTATGCATACAGCAGTCGAATGCGGCGTTTCCATTAGTACTTTCATATTTTTATTCCAGTCTTTTCATCGCTTATTGAGACCCCTTGAAAGCCCCTTGAAGTAGCACTTTTCGTTGCACATTATGTTCCTCCAACTGATCATCGAGCGTAGACTCTTCTCATAAACTCAATACTTGACATTAATGCATTGCCTACCCCCAATCGTTTGTTTCTGAATCAGAGGGAGAATCGAATCGACCGGTATTCAGCCCTATTCATAAATAAGACGAAACATCTCAAGAGTCAGCCGAATCCACACGCAAAGAGCTGGAAGAAGCTCGTCGAATATGCGGGGAAACGAGTCGAATGTAAGAAGTTCTGTTATTAGCGTAGTATAATCAAAAGCCGATTCATGCAAAATTTTCAAGAAATTCAAATTTAGATCACCGCAACTGTGTATTATGGGAGGCGAGATAAGTGCGGAACGCAAGAACTGCCATTTTCTATCGAGTGGAGCTTGGTCGTTGATTGGTCACCCATCTGCGATTAGGGTTCCCCGCTATCAACACCCGCCAAATCCGGAGTTTTCAGTGATAAGAGAGCGAGATTCGATGCTAGATCGGATACACCTTCTGGTTTGCAGCAGCCCGACAACCACCTTCAGAAAACCAGTTCATTCCGACCGTTGAGATTAAGCAGTGAAAGAAATGAAACCACTCATTAATATATCACTGCCACTAATCCATGCATTCCACACATTTTATTACGGAGCTAAAGTATTCCTCAAGCGTCCATTAACATCAAAAATGAGTTGCCACTGATTACTGAACGAGCATCAAAATGTCTATATATGCCCGATAACGAATAAAGTGTGCGTCTTTGCTCTGAAACCACTCATATTTGAAAAAGGTTTTGATTCCGCAAATCATGAAAAAAATCTTCAGACAATTTTCGACGTCTGTTACTAATAAAATACAAAAATCTACTTTCGCACTTTGTAAGATCGGTATTCCCCCTAGTCATCAATATTTTTAGACCAACAAAGACACTGATAATTTCTAAAAAATATTAGTAGTTCAAAATCTATCAGTAAAAGACACCAAAGTTCCGCTCACTTTGAGCACCTTCGGGAAAAATGTGACAGTAAGAAGATGCAGGAAGTTGCTTTATTTGCAATCTACTTTTTTATACTGCCCGTCTTCAAATGTGCTCTGTGGATGCCAGAATTTGTTCCATTCGATTCGTTTTCCTCGCATCCATCGTCAACCTTGGTCTCCGGACTCGCCAGTGGGTTCGACTACTGCTTCAGCATTTTTCGTTTTCTCTATTAATAGTGTTTAATGGTTTCTGGTGAAGTCAATTCTTCCTGAGCAAAAAATATTAAGTTTGATATAGCTGTGTTAGGGTGTTCCAAGGCTTCGTTGATCGGTGAGGGCTTCCAAGACAAAGCCGCTGACAACTCTGGATGCGGAACTCGTTATCCTGCCGTGGTGCCGAACCACGGCTTAGCACCTATTAAAAGGCATCACTGCCGCAGTGCTATGCACGCCTTTTTTTGAGTTTATCACATTAAAAAGCTTCTTCCTAAATAGTGCAACATCTTGCAAGACTCGATGTTTCATTTCATGTGTAAGTTGTTCTCTTCGTTAGTTGTAGCTGAAATTCTTTACTATCCCAACGTTTTCCAGAACACCCAAATTTTATTGCTGGCTTTGAAACATCCAAAGAAGCAGCCGACCAGTGATCATTTGTGGTTGGTGCTGAGTGCTAATGGAACGTCCGAGCCCTCATTTGAGTGCTTGAGTGACCAGACATCATGAATCGCGAAGTGTATATGCTGGCTTCGGGACAAATCCTGGCAATCTGTTGGTTGGAAAAAAACCTCTTGTTGCTTCATTACGCTCAATATCAAATCGAAATCCTTACCTACTTAGCACATTTTTTTTGGAAATACCATTGGAAGAGGACGAAAACGGCTTGGATCACGTAAGAGAATAAGCCTAGACACTATTGTAGATATAATATAGTATATCTTCTGCTAACTACGCGTATAAATTAAAATTTGAAAGTAAGTAGAATATTGGACTGGAACACGATTTCGGGCCTTTGATAAACGTGCGGTATTCGACTATCTCCGATTAATATCTTAATCTCGGATTACTCTGTAACAACTAAAGTGCTTAAGGGTTCGATGAATTTACTGGCGCGACTTCGCCCTCTTTCCGAAAATTACTTGAAAAATAAATAGGTAAACACGCAGAGTTTTAGACATATTTGACATAACATACTTAATTCAAGTTCAACAGAACTTTATTTAGATATGTGCATCTTCACTATTTAGATGGGCAGATACCTGCAGTTGTTAAACGAGGGTTGCGGATTTCGTACGTGAATTCGGCCACGGTTTGAGAATGTGGTGTCTTCTCGCTTTACTGCCAGAAGACCTTGCTGATAGTGCTTTATGCTGGAGTTCTCAGACAGCCGTGCTGGTGTTTTAACCAAAATCAGTGGTTTCTTGAAGCGCCGGTGGGGATTTCTGCTATTAGACGACGGACCTCCGATTGAAGGCAATGTCACAGTTCTATAAATCCAAATGCATTAATGTGGATACCAAACCCATAAAAATTTGCTCTGTTGATAAAACAATAGAGCCAGAGGCGCAATCGTTTTGGAAATCTGACTCTCACCTACAAAAAGCAAAATCTCTTTATGCCAACTCCTAGTGATTCCTAAAAGATTGTGGGAACAATAATTGGTAGATAAAGGGTGGGGCTGGAAACCAATAGGAGTAGAGTGTCAGCAAAAAAAGGAGAGTACTAAGGCTTCCAAATAGGCAAAATAAAATTGTTATCTTAAATCATCTGCTATCTTAAATGTTCTCCACTTAATTCACACCTTGCGGCCACGGCCATCAAAAGGCAGTAGACAGATTTATTTTGGAATATGTGGTTAATTTCGAAACCAAAGCCTCTCCAACTTTTGATAATATCTTTTATTAAGAGATAAAATCTTTGTCGTCGAAGTTTACCAATTATGTAATGGCAACAAGGAAAAAAAGCAGCCCTTTCCAATAATAGAGTAAAGAGTAGTGGGCGGGGGCCACATTTTTTTCATGTACGGTCCCCAGGTCCACAGTTCATTTCAGCACTTTGTACTGTCCGAATGCAATTGGTTTGGACGATTGTGATTGACTGGTGGTGGTTCGTTGATGTTGGGGGGTGTGGCTGACTGGCGATCCACTAGCGTCTCCAGTTCTCAAATGACCGCTGCTCGTCTACGAATTGGTGTTGGTTTGACAGCGCTTCTTCTACTTGTCAACCTGTTCTCGACGCCAATTAATGCATGTGAAAAAAGGTAATGAATCAGTCCAAGTAAACTTCTGTTCTTACAGTGTCTTTTATCATAGAGAAATTTGTTCTGAACTGGCACTGAAGTCTCTTACCCGTCATATCTTCGCTAACACGAGGTGCCTTTCTGTGCATTTTCATTAGCCGTCATAGAAATCGAATCCGTTTTCAACAAATGCTTGGCCGTTTTCAAATAATATGGCGGTAATGCTAAGATCTTTCTTTTTTTAAATTTTTTTGTCGTCCCTTCAAGAAGAGCGTGGTTCTTTGCCCTTGATTTGTCTATCCATTTGCTAGCTTTCATTTACTGCTTCATATTTTTGGCTACGTTTTATGTGTTTAAACATCTTCTTATGAGGTTTTTTATTGAAGCATATGTGCTTTTTTGTCGCCATATAAGGCAGAACGTTAGTCTATGCCGCTCTTAATATGTATGACGAGTAAAGATTTACGTCGTGCACTTCGCTCTGTTGCTGTGAAGGGCAAACCGTTCGACTTTTGATCAATCTCTGAGCGGTACACTGTTCAATGGACTCCATTCGTAGCGTCGCAGAGGTGGTTTTATGTGTACTTGGCCTATACCATGAGTTGTAGTGGCCTACTGAGGTTTCAGCTCACTGTTTCAATAGTCTCAGATAAGTTTGCTGACACTGAAAAGTTTCCGGGTTTGGTGAACTTGTGTTGCATTGTCGAGCCGACGACTACACATCATACAAAAGGGGAATTTTCGAAGAAAAATTTTTTGGACAACGAGCTTTCCTTCTTTTAAATGCATATAGCCTTAAAAAGAGTGGAATATTTCCAAAATTACTTGGATACTTAGATACTTGGACGGTCCGTCTTCAGGAGCTGTGCGGACCCCAGCACGTATGCCATTCGTTCCTTTCTCTCGCAGTCGTAGTCCATGGTGGTGGTCTTGTTCAAGCACTGTAGTGCTTGTGAGTCTCGTACCGTGATCCAGCTGCAGGTACAGCTGATTAACTTTGTTTACGAAAAGGTCCGCCCAACGTGTAGGTGGTCGTCCTAGGGGACGTTTGCATTCTCTTGGAGTCCACTCTACTGTTCTCTTCGTCCATCTGTTGTCTGTTCTTCTCATTATGTGACCGGCCTATCTACGTTTTCGAATTATGTTAGATTTATTATGTTGTTCTTTTGAATGCGAAACTTTGGAAAAGGTATGCAGCAAGGCCTCATGCATTCAAGTGGTTCGTCCTCGTTGGAACTACAATGAATGTCAATGAGGCGGATTCGGTCAAAGTCGACTGATCATTAGCAGTTAAAATGGCGTAATCCGCAGTGTAAATCACGGATTGACCTCAAATCCGATGTAATTCACCTTCGGCTGACCCATTGGCGACAGCGCTAGGTTCTGTTCTAGACCCATTGGAATACAAGTAATTTTAAGTCGGCTGCGGACGTTCTGGTTTTCTAAAAATAAAGAAATATTTGTTTCACTTAATAGTCAGCTTTATGGTTTATCACCATTGCAGAATTGTTGAACAATCCTTGTTCTACGCGTATGAATGATATGAGTGCTACTATTTACTATGTTTTTAGTTTGCCCCCTTCATGCAGTTTTATTGCTGTCGGCATTCGGAAGAGCTTCAAGCTTACGTTCAGTCCTGGTACTTATATACTTTTGCAGTCCATGCAATTACCATCGCGATTAGAATGAAATAGCAGCCATTTGTTGAGCAAACTACCGGTCAACGAAGTTTTTCGAATATACTCTCGCCACTACTATTTTGATGTCTTTCTATTAGCTACCAAGTGAAAAGACACATTTGTGTGTACATCCTTACGATCTGCCCTTGTTGAGTTGACGCGAGGCTGTTATCAGTTGTTGTTGTTGTTGTTGTTGCTGTTGTTGTTGTTGTTGTTGTTGTTGTTGTTGTTGTTGTTGTTGTTGTTGTTGTTGTTGTTATTGTTGTTGTTGTTGTTGTTGTTGTTGTTGTTGTTGTTGTTGTTGTAGCTGGGGTTTCAACGACTTCGCCTTCTTCAGAGCCGAGATGTACTTAATTTGAATAAACATATTTTGGCAAGAGGATTCTGGAGCTCACGAAAATAAAATTGGAGACGATGGTGTCCATCTAATCGCGAATGGCTTGATCACGTCATAGAGGTGGTCGTCATCGTTTAAGATTCTGAGTGTTGAGGAAATATTGTTTCAGAGGCGGGTGAATGGTGACATCTTGAGGTTCTGATGTAAACTAGTGTTATATCGATCAACTATTAGTGATTTTCTCTAGTATTCAGTTCATTGTTTATTTATATGACTCATCTTCGCATATCATGCGGCTCCCAGCAGTTCCTCGGTTTAGTTTGTTGTCTTCTACTCGTCGCCTGCGAATGTCTTCATATCTGCGCACGAATTCGTCTATCACTTGAGGAATTTGTCGTGCTTATGAATGCCATTGAATGACGACCGAGTTCATTTTCCTCGAAATCTTGAGAGTTCTGCTCAAACGTGTTCATCTTTTCATCAGTGGGAGTCGTCTCCAGCTAATACGGATAGGAGGAAGCGCTTCCTGGGCTCGTCTGCCATCAAAATGCCTTCACCATATGGATGCAAGGGCTTGTTGGCTAAGCGTAGGGTTGAGCCAGCATCGACGAATGTGTAAGCGTTTTTAACCATCCCACTTTCTCTAATATTCTTTAATTATCTGTCTTGTTTTGCAAAACCGACTTTGCACACCCATTGTGCAGATCCCAACACGTGAATTCGATCCGCTTTCTCACATCGATCATTCACAAAGATCATCAAACTTTTGTCATTGAAGGTTGGTTGAGTGGTTCTGCAGGCTAGAGCAGTCCCACGTGGAGTGCAGAGAGTGAGCCTTCCAAGAGAATTCTGTCACCAATTTCCCGACTTCGGAAGGATGAGAGGTTTGACGAGCCTGAGACGAGGTCGAAGCAGCATCATTCTCTTGATGATCGGCACCAACACTACTACGCCACCTGGAACCTTCCTCTAATATTACCTAAATTAAACATAGTATCTATTCTTACAAGCTGCCTTTTTTGAGTTGACGCGAGGCTGTTATCAGTTTTTGTGAGAACGTCTGGTCTCAAGTCCTTCACACTCAAAACAGCTCTGAAAGAAAGCGAAGTCACCGAAACCAGCTATCGAATCACAATAACAGCTGGTAATAATCTCACCTCAACTCAATAGACGCAGTTCGTAAGATTTCTACGAAATTTGCATAAAATAACTAGTGCAGGTCTATAGAAAGTCGTCCTTTCGAATTATTACGGTATTCGCTCAAACATTATAAAAACTGGTTTGTTGGATTTCGGTTCTTTGGCAGATATTTTTTCAGTACACCAGTCTTTTTTGGTTTGTTCTATGAATACCTCCCTATTGCGATTCAGCTCATGCCTATTCATACCTGATCCAGCAACAAGGACTTCTTCTGCACTATAATTTTTTTCCCAAGATAGAACAATAGAAATTGCATCGTGTAACTCCTGGCAACTAGCAATCCCTGGAAATATCCCTAGCGTTTTTTTTAATCTTCTTTGTCCCTTATAAAAATTTTTACCATGTGGGTGAAGACGTGTCGAGGTATGTTCGGAAATAAATGAGCTCTTCAAATATTTATTGTTTTAATGTAGTTTTTTACCAATAAAATATTCCTTGTCCCTGCAATATTATACATCACTAGATAGCTGATTTTTATGCTCTTTTTAATCATATTTTTATGTTTTATTAAAAAAACGAAATTTTTACCGATTTGTAGTTTTGCGCTTTTAGATGTCTAAAACGAATTTTCGTCAAATTTTCTTTTATGAGCTGAAACTCGGCCGTAGTGCAGCAGAGACGGCCCGAAACGAGTTTGGGGTGAAGTTAGTGTTGGCGAATCAACAGTGCGAACATAGTTCCGAAAATTTCGATCTGGTGATTTCGACCTCGAAGATAAGGAAAGCCACGGACGTCAAGGAGCCACGGGATCAACTTGGAGACGATGAATTGAAGGCAATAGTGGAAGCAAACGAGCGAACAATTGTTTGAAAGCTTACAGAACAGCTTGACGTAACCACAAGAACAGTTTCCACTTACTTGAATCGCATGGGAAAGACATAGAAGCTCGACAAGTAGGTGCCGCACGAATTAAACGATAATAAAAAAAATTGCCGTTTTGAAGTGTAGTCTGCTCTTATTCTGCTCAACAAAACGATCCTTTTCTTGATGGAAATGTGACGTGCGACGAGAAGTGGATCCAGTACGACAGCCGGCAACTTCACCTCAATGGTTGGATTGCGGTCAGGCTCCACAGCACTTCCCAAAGCCGAAATCCCACCAGAAAAGGTTATGATGACTGTTTTGTAGTCTGCAGCTAGGCTGATTCGTCACAGCTTTTTGAATCCTGGCGAAACGATTGCGACACAGAAGTATTGCCAACAACTCAAAAGACCGACTTTCTATAAACCTCGGCATAGAGTGTTGATATATTTATTTATGTGATCTTATAAACTGATCTTCTTTAGCTGATGCGAGGTTGGTATAGGTCCTATAGAGTCCCACTCGTAACATCACGGCTCTGATGAAGGCGAAATCGCCGAAACGTCAGCCATCGACCAACAGCACCAACAACAACGACAACGACAACGAAGACTTATACCAACCTCGCATCAGCTAAAGAAGATCAGTTTATACATACAAATAAATATATTGCCAACAAATCGACGAATCGCACCGTAAACTCCAACAACAACGACCAGCAATAGTCAGCAGAAAAGGACCAGTCCTTCAAGACAACGCCGAGCCTGACGGTGCGAAACCACACTGCAGAAGTTGAACGAAATGGGCTACGAAACTCTGCCTTATCCGCCATATTCATCAGACCTCTTGACTGCAGGGCATCACTTCTTCAAGCACCTTGACGACTTCCAGCGCCAGAAGTTCTTCACCAATCACGATAACGCAAAAAGTGCCTTCAACGAATTCATCGCTTCCAGAACTCCAGAAATTCATGCAACTGAAATAACTAAACTTGTTTCTCGTTGGCAAAGTGTGTAGATTCAAATGGTTTTATTTCAATTAATGAAGTTTTGTTTGAAGTGAGTTATGAGACTTTAAGTGACATAGTTAAAACTCTCATTTATCCCTGAGTAACTTAATATTACTAGAATGTCCCTAGTCATCACTTTGATCGAAACTGATGATTTCTTGAGGATTCAAAATATGCACATCCGATTATTACGATCCTTGCTACACCGTTGCCTCGCCTAGGTTTGTTTTAAATGGTTTTACTCTGCATGAAAATTACAGTAGAAACAACTGAACGTTCCTGGAATGTGATGAAATGGAGAAAATCTGGAAATAAATAATGTTTTATTGGCACAGGTTTCACTTCAGGATCATCTATGAAGTTCTTTTTTAAATCTCTCGAAAACTTCTACGCTACGACAATGTGGGACATTTGGTCAGAGTTTCATTCGGAGTAGCGTCAAGCAACTATGAAAAATTAAATTTTTTATGATTAATGAATTATCCCTTGATTCGGACTAACTTACTTAGTTAATTGAAAGAGGCGTACTCTGGTACCTTGTGGGTTCCAGCTCTGTTCATTTGTCTTGCAAAGATTCATCGAGATGATCGTATTCGGATTTTCCTTCTGTTGAGATTACAGGAACTAAAAATTGATTCTGACCGTGAGCATAGCCGACTTAAGCCTGTAACGAACACATATCGTTCCATCTTCTTGTTTATATTCGTCGAAGGCTTTTTGATTTTCTCAGAATCCGCTTTTCGATGTTCTTTTCAGCCAATTGTCGTGTTCCTTTCTCTTTCGGTGGCCAGCTCGTTAACGTTTGGTGCTTAAGACGCATTCTACTGGGCTTCGAAGACAAGACACTATTTTTAAAAATCTAAACCACGAAAACCAGCTTCGTATTGAGTGTGTTTGTTCATTTTGAGAAGACGTCGCTCGAGTACCTTGTGTTTTGCGCGCAACATCTTCCATTTGGCTGAACTACCAGTCCATTTTCCTACTGAATAAGAAGATAAGGAAGAACTGTTGAGTTAAATAAGTGAGCATGTAGTTCGAGATCGGTAAGATGATCATCGGCCTCTCTCGGAGGCCCGGTCGTGACTCAGGGTGATCATCGTCTTCTACGAAGTTCTCCTCTAGTATCGCTTTTTTATACTCATTGAACGCTCCATATATATTCAGACAAAAGCCTCCGCAAATCAAAACAAAGTCTTTCTCAACTTTTCTTATATCGTTTAGTTCTTTTTTGTTCGTGGATAACTCTAAGCGCACCAGCTCACAAATCCACTCATCTTGGCGCTTCCATATCCTAGTCTTTTGTGAAGCCTCTAGCCTTAATTGATGCAATTATAAATTGACCGTCATAACAATTGCAGCTGTTTGGGCGTCCCGGTTTTCTTGCTGATCGTCGCGATTAGGAATGGAAGGCTTACGTAATCTTATCGCGGCTGCATTTTTCTCACGGAACTACGAGCCGACCATGGCGCTTCGACTGGTTTTTGAGTGACAATAGTGGACGATAGCTTAGCCAGCCATATAGCTGTTAAGTGGAACACAATAGCGTAGTGGAAATCCTGAGTCAAGTCTGCTGTCATGAATTCAGAGCGCGACTATATTTCCGACATCCCTACGCGGCAATAAAAGTTTTCCGTATTGTTTCAACAGCGCCTCCAAGCAGAACAGAAAAAAAAATCCCGAGCTAACAACTCGCTTGTTGGATCTAGACGAAGAACTGGTGAAAAGCGTATTTTATTCAACCTACTTAGAAAGTTACTAGATATTTTTGAAACCACGATGCTATAAAACTTTCTGGTAGGATTTCTTTAAAAATAAAAAACAACAATAAAATATGCTAACTCTGTTCTGCAGGGTGCAACGGCAGTTGGACATACTGCTTCCGAAAATCTTCTAAGGGTGAAATGTAGAGAATAGAACTTTAAAGATGATCGGAAATCCCCTAGAAATAGAGAAGCCGGATGAATTTGTTGCAAATACATGACCGATCCTAGAGTTTCTTCTCAGATTGTCATCAAAAAGAATCGGATACTGCGACCTTTAGAGGACGTTCATATTAATAGACTAACTAACTTCTTTCTGAACCTTCTTAAAAACGCCATCCTTTTCTCACCATCCCTTCTCGCCTTCATTTTTTGTTATATTTTAGAGATCGAAGAAGACGTGTGCCCTCAGCGCGAGGGTTTCGATAAGGATTGCGAACAACGATGCCAACAGCAATATCCACATCGGCTGTCGAGCGCATGTCATCTAAGAAACACGGGTTAGCTTTTAGATAACTTTTTGATAACCCACTTTCCTTGCTGTATGCGAAATACTGGATCATCAACATTCATGTATCCGTATTACATCTCTACCGTAGCCCACTGTCTTCGTAGCCACGTAGCAGAAACCTACGTAGCTTATGTGTTAGCATATGCGATGTATAGGCACTATTTCATATCTCTTTTGGTGCCACGCACATAGATCTAATTCTTTTTTCCGTCTTAAGCGTGCTTATCCTGAGCAACTCATAGCTGTACTATCTCTATGTTTGCTTTTTATTTTCTGCGTTGTATAATTTTTTATGTCAGAGTGTTAAGCGAAATACAACCACAAGATCGCTGATATTTGCAAAACTCCGGACCGCAGATGTCTGTGCTGGGGAACGAACGCGCCATTGTCCTTTCCGGGGAGTAACTCGTTCACCACCACACCATGCGGGTCCTTCGTTTCGCCTGTCTCTCAGCTAGTTCTATCGATCACTTCGTCAGCAATCACCGGCCAGCAGGATTGATCTGGGGGAGCCCAAATCGGCAACGAACCCAATTAATCTGAGGCTGTAGTTGGGTTCACAATGTTTACTTTTTATTTTCTGCCTTCTATCTTCAAGTACAGCCTCAGCTTTACTGGGTTCAATGCCGATGTGGGCTCCCCAGAACAACCCCGTTGACGGGTGATTGCTGACGCACTGATCGATAGAACTAGCTGAGAGACAGGCGAAACGAAGGACGCGCATGGTGTGATGGTGAACGAGTTACTCCCCGGAAAGGACAATAGCGCGTTCGTTCCCCACCGCAGACACCTGCGGTCCGGACTTTTGCAAATATCTCAGCAATCTTGTGATTGTTCTTCTATCCCTCTTCTTTTTCATTCCACTACTGTTTTAGGAGCTCCTCTGCGCAATTTATTTAAGTGGTGTTCTTCGAAGACACTGGTCTCTTCGCTAAAACGCGTCGAAGTGTTTCAACAAACTCACCATTACCTTACCCGCTTAGCGTCACTTAAAAATGTTCTTAGTGTCGGTCTGTGATATACAACGTGGGATTCATCCAAAGTCCGGTCAGATAACCGACAAAGACAACGAACAGAACTTGTTCAGGACGTGAACCTGTGATTCCTGTGTCATATTCAAAATTTAACAGTAGATCCAGTGTGTTCCAGAACCTCAAAGAGCGGTTTTACACTGATCTCAGCACTGAACGATAAGTTACTGTGTTCTTACGAATTGTTTTTGGTAAAACTGAGCCTGTCATTGGCCGTTTTCTTAATAGTTCATTATAAATAAGGCTTCAGTGATTTCGTCTTCTTAAAATAAGTCCAAGAAGTTAGGCACGTTCGATAACATTAGTTGTAGAGAACTGAAAACCCGAGTTAACAATTTCATAACAACTGATCAAAGGCAACTCGCAAGGGAGGGATAATCTATTTCACAACTAAGTTGATCGTCCTAGTGAAAAACACCTCTTTCTGAATTTCTTCATTTTATGGTCACAACTGTTTCAGTGAATCATTTATGAATCAAACTTTAAATATTTTATGATTCACGATTCCAGGAACCCTGCTGTCTTTCTTCGGAATCAAGTCCTTCATCTGCAAATGCAAGCTACCAGAACAATTCTGCAACGCCGCCAATGATAACACCATACAGCGGTACTATGGATGATAATCTTACTGACATACACATTTGTGTCCACTTTAAATATGGTCATTAGCATAAAATAAAGTTTTTTTTAACATATTTTCCTTGAATTCACAATTTCATTCATTCCTGGCACATAAAATATATCTAAAAATGAGACTACCACTATTTCCTACATATCCGTTTCCATACTACAGTACACCAAAACATATTTAGGCGGTCATTTTCGCTACAGGACCTTACATATCATTCAACGCTTGTTCCGTTGTCGGCGAATGCTGCCTGTACAAAGGTGATTTAGAGATTTAAAGCTTTTCCATCCTTTTAGGCACTTCACATACCGACAAATCTCATGAAGAATAGTTACCCCACATCTTTTTCTCTATGCCACCATCAACCGAGCTGCATATAACTAATACGGCTGTCAGATCACGAAAAATCATGTTTCTTCGTGTAAATTTATGGACGGAATTAGTTCAACCAGGGGAATAACTGTACCATAATGAAGCACTGAGTGGGCGTAACGCAATGGTTAGAGATATCCTTCAAAATAGACGTGAGCTTTAGTTGGGTTCCGCAAGCCGATCCGCATCCTTTCGTAGATGGATAACACACTTGTCTAAGAGGATCCAAACATTGGCTTTAAATATTAGCATGCACCAACAAGTCAAGGTATAAGTCAAATGTGTATTAAACCACCTCTACGTACCTTACTGAAGGCGGGTAGATAGATGACACCTTTCCAAGGAATAGGATTGATGCTGAATGATTTTTTGCACTCTAGTAAAGTATAGACCTAATCTTACCAAATGGCGGTGCTCAATTTCCACTGCGTATCCACCATTACCATATAGCTTCTATAACCAATGGATAGAGTCTAGATTTCTGAGTGAAAGAATGCAAAAGATGCTTTATAGTCAAAAGGCATAGCACACTAGAATTTTAGAAAGTCATTAGTTGGTTTGCACTACGATGCAGCAAAATCATGGAGTGCTGCAAAAATTGTGTAAAAATATTGATGAGAATTGTCGTTTTACAAAACTGAGTGATGATCTACATGAGCAGGATCTATAAAAAATCTAAAAAATGATGGGTAGACGATTCAGCCAACAACATCGTCATTGTCATGTCATGACGACTACGGTGAACTGGAATGCGCCTGGCAGCGATCGGAGGGCGACTGGTATGTGGCAGAACCGCGCTCTACGATGCCATTCGCTCCCGGCGAAGCCCCGAGTGGGTGGAATCTTCTTTTGATTGCGTCTAGTTCTTCTTCTTCCAAGTGCTTAATCAATCCTAAAAATTTAGCTAGCAGGAAAACCAAGGGATATTTCTGCTTTAAAATGTCGTAGTTTCCCGTATTTTTTGCGTAGATGTGAATTATTGTTGTAGACCTGTTTACCTTTTTATCAATAATATAGTGACAAGTGTCTCAACATTAGGAGGTGGAAAAATCAGTGACGAATGAATAGGGAGGACGGAACGAGAACCAGTGAACGTTACTGAAAGGAAACGAGATGTCTCTCACTTTAGAGCTTTCAAAAGCCTTTAAAACCAAAACAAAAGAGACTTCATGAAGCATATCGATAAAATGCGCTGCATTCGTTCGAGTTCCTTGGTCAGCATACCTCACAGCATCAATATTTACTAGTAGTTGTGGCATACTTCAAGCAATTCCTTGTCAGTCATGAATGAAAAGGCCGTCAGTATCAGATTCGCTAATCTTACTTTGTATTAACTTTAGCAAGTAAGGAAATACTTGATTTTTTTTAGTAAAGTGTAAATTTAGTATTAAGTGAGTTGGCAGCAAAACAGACAAAAGCTTATGAAACTCTGAACGAATTTGTCAACGATGACTTCGTGCTTTAGTTCGTCGATATCTGGTTGGAGTGGCGACAGGTGGATCTGGAACATTGCAACTCCATACATGCCCAGGTGAACAATGTGTTCTCCACCGCTTCGAATTGCTTTCTAACAACGATTTGAACCAGTTAGCAGATTCTACTTGCTTCGTTCACTCAATTTTTTCAACATTCTGCCGTATCGTTGTCGGTTTTCATAAGTTCTATTATAAAGAATATATATAGGGCATGTGTAGCGCAGTGGTTAGCGGTGCCCTTTCACTAAAGACAGAGTCATTAGTTCAGTCTTGCATCCTGGACAAACTCAATCCTATATGTCTGCGCGCTTCGCAGATTGCTGCTAGAGTTATCTGAGAGGATAAAAAATACTTAATTGATGGATTAGTAGAAAACCGCAAGTCCTTGTAGAAGACAAATATGCATCCAATCATCTTTCCGATGGTACGAATGAAGGTGAATGCATGGTGCACTAATCAATCAGAGGATTGATAAATGTCGAACGCCTTTCGTTTTCAAAAATATATGCACATGTCTGCTGACTCTGGTTATTAAACGTTTTGTTTATCTTTGTTTATTTCGAAATATTTAGCGCTCTGCTCTTTGGACTCAGTGAACGTGACAGCAAAAATCTGGCGTGGGCCATGGGTTAGCGCTGAACTGTGTTTCAGGTAAGGCTAGTAATTTAGAACTACCAACGCTTCTACATAAGCTTGTCATTGAAACTCTCGGCGGATCTTATAATTTGAGATAATTATGGCTCCTGTAGTTGTCCTCAGTCGAAGATTTGTTAGCTTCTAATGTTCACTGGCAAAATCAAAATTGATTCACCCTATGATTTCCTATCAATCTTTGAAAGGCATTACTGTGACGGAAGCTTACAAATGCTATTTTTTATTGAGGTTAAGTCTGGCTAGAATTCCACAGTGGCTAGACGAATATCATCCTAATCGAAACGCTATATTGTTGCATATTTGTGTAACATGCTTGAATGGAGAGGAGTGAAGTGCAACGATTAGTGATCAGGTGCAATAAACGTGTGGATCACTGATTCAACTCCACCTGAACTAACCTAATCCTTGCTCGGCGAGTTCAGCAAAATGATACGAAACCTCCCTGAGAAAAGTTCCCTTATATGTTCCAAAATTGAATGTGGTGCGAGCTTGGGGAGCTCATTTGATCACCAATAAACGACATTTATAAAGAGGGCAAACTTCTCAAGTAGCAGCCAAATTCAAACGCACATCCAAAGACCTTCGTGAATGGTGAATGCATGACGAGAAATCGAATTCATGGAATCCGCGCAAGTATACAGAAGTGTAAAACCAATCATGCGATTTGGAAAAAAGTGGTGGGTCTGATCCTTATCTTTTATCAAATCCTGAGAAATATCACAGTATTCGACACAACTTGTCAATTTTGTTGCTGGAAACCCCTTTGAGGAATCGAATAACTCAAGCTAATATGGGCGGATTTTCCATGGGTTAGAAAAACTCAGCGAATACCGTCAATCAAGTGGAATAGAGTGGAAAGAACTTCACTTTTTGTGCAACAGCCTCTATTTTTTGGCTGTTAAGCGGTAGTGAGTGGCTAGTTTCTCAAAAGGCTTTACCGTATCAGAGGTTTACCACCGCCACAGTACCATCGATCTTAGGGATCTGAGTTATTCCGCCGTTTTCTTTCTAACTTCATTTTATTCTTTTTTCACTATTCTTTTATATACAACGTCAACCACTTGTCACGAGAAAGTCACTCTCGATCAGGTTTCAGAGAAGATGATTCCATACTGTGTTCATCACTACCTATCTCTAATGGTAAACTAGTGAACGAAGTGATTCCACAAACGTCACACTTCCAAGTACGCACTGAACTACAACATATTTCTTATTTGGACATAATCATGACCATAGTATTGCACTACAATATAAAACTGTTCTTCTTCAATGTTATGGTCTGAACTTCCGAAAAAGAAATGCTTCGTAACTTTTGCCTTTCCTAAAACTAGTTTTTTTTCACTTATGTCATGAATACATTACTTGATACTCGATACTTAACGTCCGTCATCACTAGTTGTGCGGGCTCTAGCATAATCACCACTTTTCGGAGATTTGTTCGTTTAACCATTGCGGTTCCCTGGAATCCCGAGGACAGCCTGGCCAAAGTCTGCCCACGTCCTCACCACGACAGGTAGTCGCAGCCCTTGTGGATCAGAGGGAGATTTACCACCATGCGAATTCAATACCAAGACAGCGGTGGGTCCTGGTATTGGTTTACTCTTAGCTAGGCTTCCTGATGGAAGCGCCGGACTCATTCTGAGCCTGGGAGACTCTGCCGGGGGGAACGAATCCCCTTGCCGTACATCGCAGCCCAACACCCAAGAACACCTCCCAGCCACGATGAAGCGGTAAACAGTTGAGAGGCATGAATACATAATCAATCTCTATTAATGTGGGTGAACTGGTCTTTGGTTTCAACTCTGTTACTCATAAAATATGTCAGCTACAGTGTATGAATTTTTTATTTACTGCGCATTATTTTTTTCATGGCAGGGTATTATGTCAAGTACTAGTACGATGATGCTGAAACACTTGCAAAACTCAGACTTCAGTTCAGATTCGAACCCTCGATTACCTTTTTCCGGGAGGTCACGTGTCACCTTATGCACTGAGGCCTTTGCTTTGCCTTTCTCTGAGGAATTTTTTTACTCTAACTGTACCATGAACAATCACCTGTCAGCAGAAGTGATCTGAGGAGCACAAATCGGCATTAAACCTAGTTACGGTGAGGCTGCAGTCGAAGTCACAGTGTAGAACTTTTTATTGACATCATCCATTCCTGTTGACGAATGATAGCTATTAACACTGTTAAGGTAAAAAATGGCTGACAGATGCCTTAGTAGTGTAGTGGGTGACACGTGAGCCCGCAAAAATGACAATCGCTTCCTCGAATCAGAATTGATCTCTGTGTTTTGCAAATTTCTCAGCATCATTGTGGTTGCATGTATTCATCAATGTTCATAAGATTATTCTGATCAGATCTCATATTTGGCTAAAGATACTTCATTTCGATAGAGTTACTTCCCACACTTTTTGTCCTGGACCATTTAATCTTTTTAGTACACTTTTTTTCATCGAAGAGATTCTCGATATTTCATGTCCTTCCTCTTCTATTTCTCTGCAGATCTCTATCGTATTCACCAACATTACCAATGGCGATGTCGTTCTTCTTGATGACGTCACAGCTCAGTTCAATGAATGTTCAACGCCGACGAAAGCGATGCCGCTTGCCAGCCGTGGTAGTGCGGATAGCTCATATGCGGTGGTGAGAATTGAGTCATATTTAAAGACATATCGATTTATTTATCGCTAAGATGCCTAGAATGAGACCCTGTAACGCAGTGATCACAGATGACCTTCAACATGCACCTAGTACCTGGTTGGATCCCATGCCGCGTCTTGCCTAGCTAAGTCATCCATCGCTCTAGGGTCATAAAATTTCTGCTCGCTTTGTCTAGGAGGATAAACCTGATACACTGGTAGGCCAGTACCACTCACTGTATACGCCAAACATGCATTCCGTCACTAAGGTGATGCTGTGAATGTACTCAAAGGCATGGTGCACTACGACATTGACCAACACTGAACCTATATCATCTATCCTATTTTCTAAGTCCTAAGAAAAACTGCTTAAGCTCCTTAAGTTTCTTATGATAGTCATTTATTTTCCATGATATTATTACACAAATTCGTTTTATAGTTCTCCATTTTACGTGGAGCAAACATGACGAAAACATCAGCCGTTGGCAACTCTGTAAGGAAACCATTTGAACGACGTAGTAGAAATCTAAATGGTGAAGCCACTAACAATAAAAGAACAGCAAGAAGGAGATTTTGTAAACGAGGTGAAGTGTAAATAACCACTTATCAGTCAACATTGAAAAGCTCTTAGATCAGTGTGGATTCCGAGGATGTACCCTCCTGGTTCTCTTAAACGTTACGGAAGAAAACTAAACTATCCGGTGCTCCGAAAGCGAGAACATGAGACAAAATTTCTCACAATTAGAAAAAAATAACGTTGGTTGTTCCAGTGCTTTCAGTTCGAAGTGTTTTCAAGCGTGTAAATGCAATCTCGGACGTATCGTTGAAATTTAGCGATCTTAGTCGCCTTTGTTTTCATCAATGATCATACTTTTACTCCGAAATATATTCCACTATCGGTTACTGTGAACTAAGGAACTAACATGTTTTAGATGAAGTCGGTAAGCTGGATACTTTTGGTCGTAACAAGTATAATAGATAATTTTAACCTATTGTCTACTGCGGTACTCTTTTTTATGGCAGGGTATATTGCGAAATATAACTTCAATGATGCTGAGATATTTGCAAAACTCCGGACCGCAGGTGTCTGCGGTGAGGAACGAACGCGCAACGCGCTATTACCGTTTCCGGGGGCTAACGAGTTAACTACTACACCATGTGAGTACCTCGCCTCGCCTGTTTGTCAGCTATTTCCATCGATCACTGCCACTAGCCTCCCGACTTGCGCTCCCCAGATCAATCTTACTGACGGGTGATTGCTGATGGCACTGATCGATAGAAATAGCTGAGAAGCAAGCGAAACGAAGGACCCGCATAGTGTGGTGGTGAACGCGTCAGCCCCGGAAAGAGTAATAGCGCGTTCGTTCCCCATCGCAAACACCCGCGGTCTGGAGTTTTGAAAATAACTCAGCATCATTGAAGTTATAATATGACATAATTTAAACATTAAATGGACTATGAGGCACTTTTTTTGTCAAAACTCTAATTGGGAATATCATGGTAACCTATTTAATACTCAGGCGAGTGTATGAGTATTATCCATGCTGCCTCAACCTCGACCGCTCAACTCGATAGAATGTGCGTTGGACGAATTGGAGTACTTCAGTGTCGCGAGAAATGCTGGAAAAATGGAGTTAATGGGTAAGCTGCATCATATCGTATTTTCTGTTCAATTTCCACGCTATTTACGAAGGAAAAGAAGCTCTTAAGTAAAGAAATCATATTTGGCAGCTTTCTTTCTACACAAATGTCTTTGCCGTAATACGGTGAGGGTACCTTAGGCATCTTAGGCGCACCTTCTCAGGTTCGAACTTCAAGCGAATTCTCCAGGCATCTATAAGCCACGCACTCTCAAATACGAAGAGTATAATTTCCATTATTCAAGAAGAAGAAATTCTGTGCATTCGACAAATTTAATGTAAGAGTAATGCTACAACCCGACTTCATTCAACACTGGAAAAGCTTTGAGATCCACTATGAGCATCTTCATAATTCAATTCTGTGTTCCGAACTCCATACACAATTTTGCTGACGCTTGATTCTTCTTATTATCATTCATTCTAAAGTTGAATGTTACGATATAATAATTTTCAGAGAAGTTTTTATGAAAAAAAACCCACTGAACTAAAAACTTCAACTGGTATCTGAAGTAGATTTCGCTGTATTTCGATTTCCTCTGATTTCGCCTAACTGGAGAAGCTGAAAAACTGCAAAACATTGAAACTAATCTGGTATTTGTGTGTGGATATGGTCTGTTTTCATGTATTAGAAACAAGCCCCCTACACTTTGAGGTGCTTAGCGACGTTTGATATAGTCGTGAACCATTTTCCTTCCTAAACTATCATCTTAGGAATTTCTTGTAAGTTTCTTAGATCCCTTTACCCTCTAAAAATAGCACAATGTGTATAATTTTCAGGAAATTTGCTCGCTGTATTCGTCAGCACGAATCACCCTTCATCAAGCGTTGTTTATGTCATATAAGGCGCTCACCCTTGCAACGTGTCGACGGTGGCTCCTATCACGAAAACGATTTAAGTCCAAGTGAAAATGAATCATTCGTGAGAAAACAAGCGACCGACGTCGATTGGCTTCATACGACTGTGTCGTGGTCAGCCAACTTCCAAGATCAAATAGAAATCGAGCGTAATGAGGTGCTACTTCAAGAGAATGTGTGTGCCCGAAAAGATGGTGATGAAGTGTGTAATCGAAACTGTAAAACGAGCCACACGAACAGGTTAGTGCCAAGGCTATCTTTAGCCAAACAATCTTTCCAGACAAACGCCTCACTTCAAATATTTAGTACATTACGGATTCAGGATCGATTTATAATAAAAAGTAGTTTTTTATGGTGTAGTCAGCCTCCGTAAATATTCAGGCGATTTTAACCTGGAGAATCTCTATATCTCTGTTGAGATCACCAAAGTTACGTAACCAAGCCCTTCAATATCAAACTTGGTTTGTACGAGACGATGCCATTAGCAATCAGAGATGGATGGTCGTGAAGAAGGACATCAGATCTAATTCCACGCAATTTGGTTAAATATAAACAAACTGGATGGAACACAAGGATGCTGACATATGGCCAATTCTCGGAACCACAATTGGGTTTTGAGCTCGCAATTGCCCTTGCTTTCTTACTCTATCGATGCTATCAGCAATCACCCGTCAACGGGAATAAAACCGGCTGAGAGCAACGCAAAGTAGAGACCTTGGTTGGCGTGGTAGATAGCACATTGGCTACGGTAATGGTAACCGTGGATTCGAAGCACAACTGAGATTATGTAAATAGAAACTGACGGATTAAGTGTACATTGTTCCTCGCTTGAACCTATGCAACGATGTCGAACCATTCAGCATCCACTTTTTCCAGTCACGGTTGCATCTCCTATTCGGTAGGAACTTCAAAAACAGCAAAGGTATTGAACACCGTGTCGAATCTGCTTCTACGTGATCGAAGAAATGCGACTTTGTGGCAGCTTTACTG
This sequence comes from Angiostrongylus vasorum, assembly GCA_018806985.1. Taxonomy (NCBI): domain Eukaryota; kingdom Metazoa; phylum Nematoda; class Chromadorea; order Rhabditida; family Metastrongylidae; genus Angiostrongylus; species Angiostrongylus vasorum. Next base: position 1,829,895 of record JADANN010000433.1, read on the forward strand.
CAATTTAATACCAGACACAAACATATTTTTCACTGGTATGGCAACTTTTCCTCCTGGAGGAAATCGTCGTTCCGGTGTTACTACATCGTCTCTAAAACTAGACGCCGGCAGTTGCTGACTGGACGATTTGCTACCAACTTTGCGACTACGTTTCTAACTGAACGCCGCTAAATTCTGTTACTAATTTAGCTGCGCGTTTATCAGCTAAGCGTCCGCATAGAATTGTCGAGAAATCTGTTGGAACAATTACTCTCACTCCATAACAATACGAGTTTGTTTGAAATTGTTTTAAGGTTACTGTACTCTTTTCAGTTCTGGAGAATGCCTAGTTGTAGGCGATCAAGTCTTATGCAAATGTTCTTCCTGTGTGACATCTCTTTGTGATTTTGAAAAAAACGAGTGCGGGTCGGTGACTTTTTTGGACCTTTTCAGTAGATACCACGTTATACGCTTTTACTTTTTGAATATTTTGGACAATGTTTACAAGCACTTCATCACTTAGCCTGTTGTTTTGGGATTTCATCGCTACTTGCTTGCTTTACTACTTATCTGTATGATTCACTGGTTCACTACTATTCCTCTCTATTTGACATGAAGCGCATTGGTCGCTAATGAAAGACTACCATTTACTCATCCCACCAGACTATTCCAAGTTTACGTTCTCATTCGAGTCACATAAAATGTCCTTTCATTTCAGATGGCTTGACATGAACGCCGTCTATAAACACTTTGGAAACTTCAACATTGCTTCGAAATATGACCAGCGTTAGTATTCTACTTTAGTTTTTTTATCCTTTCAAAGGTCACACCACGATATAAACAGTAAACAGAGAGGAACGATAAGCGGAAAGCTCACATATTTCTTATTTTTTTAAAAACAAAAAGGAATCCAAGGAAAAGGTGATATTCTATTCCTGTATTCTACCGTCTGTTAGCAGAGTCCGCTTGCCATGATAAGTGATAAGGCACAATTAATGCCCATCTGATAGATGGTCTTCATTGTCCTCATCTTCACCGTCTTCTTGTTCAATCTATCGTTGTTTTCATTCATCGGTAGTTTCCATCATATCAGTGTCTCACTTTTGACTTGTTGTACATCTATAGTTCATTTATAGACCACGGTGTACATCCCCATTAAAAAGCTCAAGACGTGAAATCCAAGTCGTTTTTAAGTCGATTGTCCTTCGGCAAAGCATATGTGGCCCTCGTTGTGGTCCACCCGTGTACCACGTCAATGCTGCAATCCTCCCAAACATGTGTGGTACCAATTTCTCCGCCGATGGAAGGCTTGGTGAAACCGGGTGCGGGATCGAACTGACGACCATCGTAGTATGTATGCGAGGCACCCCTAACCACTACGCCGGACGCTGCATTTCGTATGGTATCCAAGAGTTAGGATGTTGTGTGAAGCTGTGTGCCTAAAGGTCAGAAACGAACTGCCATAAATATCTGAATGATAAACAAGTCAGCACGAGCATCATATCAGTCAGGTGGTCGGTTAACATCTTTGAGTGGCACTAAGATGCTAACCACCCTGTTCGCCACTTTCTGAAGAGCAGCACGTAAAAGCCGAACACATGAAACATAATATCCGTGATGGGAAACTTACCCACTGCAGTTAGCTCCTTCAACAAGCCAAATTACTATTTGTAAACTGCATCTCCTTGTTTTGTTTTCAATCTTAACTTCTCTCATTTTGACGAACTTTCATCGCTCTACCTCACCACCATCCACACAACTATTACGTCGTCTCCGGCGAAAATAAAGATCAATGAATACATTACATAAATGCAACTGTCCTTATCACTCCAGAAACATCGTGCAGTTGTGATCCTATTACTGAAATCGCATTCATTATATGAGTAGTCTACTCCTTAAGGGTTACCGCGAATAAGACTCCTGATTGACTTTCATAATTTTTTCCATGATTTCTCCTATGTCGTTAATTCATCTGAAGCCATATTGCGATCTATCTTAAAGAAAAAGAAATGTTTAGCTCCACGTATACGGTAGGATAATCTTAGCGAAGTTTACAGAATCAGACCACAGAGCAATTGCATTGTAGTTTCTTAAATCACTGGTTTTGTAGCTGTGTGTTTTCATAACACAACTGCAACACAACTCCACGAATTGGTTTCGACGTGGCCGAAGAATTTTGCATGTTTAGTTTTCGACAAACATATCCCAACTTAAGGTCAAATTGTCAGTTGAGATAAAACCCCCTAGCACATAGATGTTTTTGCCAATCAGTTCTTGTTGTGCAATGATAGAAATCGGATGTTATGAAGGCGATGGATCGTTTCCTTTTCGCCGTCTACTGTAGGGGATCTATTTTTAATACTAAGGCGACTAATGTCAAACAAGCACAAGGAAACAAACTAGCTGAGAGGACGGGAGATCAAGGATCTCGGTGGTGCAGAGGTTAACATGTGGGAAAGGGTAATCATGGGTTCGAGGCCCAACTGAAGTTTCGAGTTTTGCTCACATCTCACCATCACTGTGGTTGTATTTCACATAATACTCTGCCATGAAAAAGAAACAATAGCAGTAAATAAAAGCTAAACAAGCAGAAATTATTCCAGCACAACACGGTAGCATTCTCCATTGTATCGTTCGTGTTTGCGGTTTTCGCATTTGCGCTGAAGATTTGATAAATAAGCGTAGCGTTGATAGGAGTCCCGCCTCCACTTACTCTGGTTAACACCCAGATACTGTGAACTTGACGTTCTTCAACACAACTCTTTACATCAACGAAGCTGAAATATTTGCAAAACTCTGGACAACAGGTGCCTATGGTAGGGAACGAACGTGGTAGTCCTTTCCGGGGAGTAACGCGTTCACCACCACATCATGCGGGTCCTTCGTTTCGCCTGTCTCTCAGCTAGTTCTATCGATCTTTTTGCCATCAGCAACCACCCGTCAACGGGATTGATCAAAGGTCGATATGGTAAAAAGATCGATAGAACTAGCTGAGAGACAGGCGAAACGAAGGACCAGCATGGTGTGGTGGTGAACGCGTTACTCCCCGGAAAGGACAATAGCGCGTTCGTTCCCCACCATAGGCACCTGCGGCCCAGAGTTTTGCAAATATCCGTTTCGTTGAAGTTATATTTCGCAATATACCCTGCCATCAAAAAGAGTAGGCAGTAAGTAAAAAGGTTAAAATTGTGATTACAACTCTTTACATTGGTCTTTCTATTGAACCAGCCTCTTGTACCTTTTTTCATCCCGTACTCTTAAATGTCCTTATGCATAGATGTGCAACATTGATTCATTACCACGTAATCGAATTCCAAGAGTCTTCTTCTGTCAAATACCTATGTGCTAGATATGCGACTCAAAGTTCCTCTACCAGGAAAGCAAGATACATGCGGCAACATCCAGAGATTTCTCCAACAGGGTGAGTCACCCACAAAAACGAATTCGTCAAGGAATTCATCACCTTTTACGAACTGTTTTTCCTCTAATACAGCCATAATCTTGCTGAGATAATTGAAACTCTCCTACTGCAGGCTAGATTCGAACCCACGATTACCCTTCCCTCAATCGTTAGCCACTGCACCATCGATGCCCTAGCTTTGCCTTTCTCGTAGCCAGTTTCTCATCTTAACGCTGCCATCAGCAATCACCCTTCAACGGGAATGATATGAGGAGCACAAATCAGCACTGAACCCAGTTAAGCTGCAACTATTGTCGAAATCACAATGTCTGACCTTTTATGTACTGCCTATCATTTTTTTCACAGTGGGATAGTAAGCGAGATACAACCGCAGCGACGCTGAGATTTACTTCTGTCTTCCTTCTTCCCACCAGTGTCAATATTTCTTCATTTCCCTCCTGAATTGACTTTTTGCATTGAAGTGATCAAAACTTTTTTCGAAGGGAAACCATCTCGCTAAGGCGCTGTATGAACGTCGTGTTCTCTTTGTAAGGACTTGGATGGTCTCGATGTGAAAATAGCGCTACTAGGTGCTTCCTACTCCCAGCCATTTTAGACCTCTGGGCAGCTTATTTTCCAAGTTCTATTGAGATAACTGAATGAAGGATTTAAGTAACTGACACAAATATTGAGCTAACCTACGAAATCTAACATTCGTTGAATTTTTGCAAAATACATTGTTTATCTTGTAACAGTTCCCAGGATCGACTTTCTATTAACCCCGGCATTGGAATATGAATGCGTCGTTTTCTTGTTCAGCAACCTCAAACTCAACCTTATGAGTCATCAACCTTATGCGACTATAATCGGCTGTTCTAATCTTTCTCATTGGAAGGCACGTAAAAAAAAAGCGGCTCTGAAGAAGGCGATACTGCCGAAACGTCACCTACTGTTGTATTGTATTGTGTTTTTTCTATGGAAGTAAATGTATGCTGTTTAACAACCTCGCGATTGCTGAACAAGAAAACGACGCATATATTGTTTATGTTGGATAAGCTCTCGATTGATTATAGAATTTGTAGGAAAAACGTTTAGTGAAACAAAATAAACCATCAGAAAGGCTACGACCCCTATTTAGCTAACAACCGCCAGTCAGTGCGCTGCAATATGAGCGCATACTGTCTGCTATGTGCTAAACCTCTACTATTATAAAAACAAATTACAGGCAATCATTATGGGCTATCACGTATCTCTAGCAGAAGTCGTTCTGGCCTTTATCGAAACGGACCTTTCAATGGACCTCTCACACTGTCACTGGACATTTATCCTACCGAAGCAGTTAACGTACAAATTTGCATCGACAATCTTCAAAAGTAAATTCATGCTTCATAAAATTATTCACTATATGGCGTCCATCTTTTACGAATCAGCAAACCATATAAATCTCAGATGTCAAACCTTGAAGGTCTTATCCAGATTATGGAATCGTGCAAGAGCAAAGATAAATGTTAAGAAAGCCTATCGGGTGAGATCATTTATTGTGCTTTAATTCCAAAACATCTATTATAAATCGAGACTTAAAGATAAGATCTTGAGAAGACAATGTCTATCCATAAAGTGACTTCTGAGCTCCTACTAATGCACAAAGTTACCGTTCGAGTCCTTCCAGACAATTCTGGTACCAATTTTCCGACCCCGGAGAGACAGAGAGCTTTATTTGTTCGTGGACGAGGAATCGAAACAATGACCACGTGTGATATACCTTAAGAGCGACTGCCAATTTCAGATATTTATTCTTTTTCTCAATTTGTCCAACGAAGACCAAACAATGGCAATCGACAATGTCTGGATGAGAGGTGGACAGTGCTCGATGATTAATTAGCCATCTTACTGCAGTTTCCATGGACCCGTAGATCTCGTCAATTTATTATTTCTGTAGCTTATATCACGCACAATCTAATTTGTCGACTAATATAGTACTCTACTAGCTATTAATGCGCTCAATAGCCTTACTCTTTGATCTTGTCATCTAAGAAAGAAGAAACTCTTCTGGTCATTGTATTCGTACTTTGTAATGAATAATAACAACTACGAAACACGCGGGCTTGGTTCTAATTTTCTCCTTTTCACATGAATTCGGTGCAGTTCGTTCATATTCAGGAACTATTAAGAAATGAAGTTTTAATGCACATTCGGAATCCTACCGCTTATGATGCTGTGAAATGGCAGAGATTATCACATCCGACATAGATGACTTAGATCCATAGCATTACCGTCCAATTAAGATTACAGATTGAAACGTCACCTTGACAAGCATTTAATTTCATCTCGAAAGGCTAATAAGAGCTTGGAGAGCAATTAAGGCAGGGCATATTTTCGTGGCATTTAGTCAACAATACAAAAAAAAAAACAAGGAAAATCTCTCAATTTTAAAAGAACTTCCGTCCATATATACATAACAAAATAGAAACCGTGTAGAGCAAAATACAGCGTACGAATGAAAACCACAACGTGAATCATGGACATCAAATGAAAGATCTAAACGTCGATTACCCGATATGTTGGTGTCTAAGAATTTCAGCAGAAAGAAGAATGGAACCGCAGTAAACATCGCAGGTAACAGATAGCTAAAGATGGTGAGTTCTAAAAGTGGTCGCGAAAGAAAAAACAGCTATTTCTTGCCTCGTAGTAAAAACTGTTCCAAGTTTAGTATATGTTCAGTGATGAATAAATTCCTCCCAACGGTTTACCTCATCGTGACTAGGAGGTATTCCTGGGTGTCGAGCAGCGACGTACAGTGAGACGATTCGTCCCCTCGGCAGGGTCTCCCAAGCTGAAAAGGATTCCGGGGCTTCCATCAGGAAGTCTAGCTAAGATACACCAATACCAGGATCTACCACCGTCATGGCACGAAACTAGTCGCACAGTATCAAATCCTCCTCTGATCCACAAAGGCGGCCACTGCCTATGGCTGCGACGAGCTGTGGCAGACTTTGGCCAGGCTGACCTCGGGACTCCAGTCAACTACAGCAGCTAGGCGAGCAAAACTCCGAAAAAATGGAAATTATGCTGGGACCAGCAAAATGACTGAGGACGGGCCTTGCAAGTATCCAAGCAAGTAGTAAAAATTAATCAAAATCAGAACAGATTATTAATAGAGTGAAGCCTGCATTAGATCGCTCTCTTTTAGAATCGAAATTTTCTGAAATTTGATTGTTTGCATAGAAAACATACCACGGTCCCAACATTGACCGAAATTGGTTCCTTGAAAATGAAGAAAGCGCCGCGATCTTGTCGGGTGGAATAATTCTCAAGTTGCCACCAATACAATACACCTTCTACTAATCCACTAGAAGTGCAACGTACCTCAATTTTTTTCGACAGTAACTGCGTATCTTCTTCTCCTAAGTGCAAAAAAGGAAATTCTCCGGAGCAAGTTTGATATTCGAATGTTGAAATATCAATATCCCTATACTCGAGGAGATTATACATCCGGACTGGAGATAAATCAACGCCACATGAGGAAGACTGTTGCACTCGTGTGAGTTTTGATAGCCTATCCGATGCAATCAAAACGCCATGAGCGGAAAGGCGATCTAAAAATCGACGACATTCCCAGGTCAGCATGTAAAAATTTCCAAACAATAATCAATTCGAAAAACTTTGCAAACGCAATAAAACGGACCTAGTTGATGCATAAATCAAAAATGCAAAAGATGTTGCCATGAAGTCCAAGATGATCGTATAATCGTTCTTCGATTAAAATCAAAACCAAAAGACAGCAGCGACAGAGCTCCTTTCTAATTTTACACATTCTTTTTGTCACTTACCTTTGAAATTCAACGACCTACAACTTCCACATTGACTATTCAAAGTGGTCTCATCTAACCTTTACACAGGCCTGCGGTCTGGATACCGCGGATTCTATGAAGTCGCGCAGGTAGCTGATATTATTTTCCCACCACGGCTGCATAATTTTGCTGCACGTCTTACCCAGAGCAGTTCCACACTCCTCACTTACTGCAGGTGCGTGTGACGCAGTGGTCGGGAGCGCCTTGCAATACACATGGGCTCGAACCCGGCTCCCCAGGCTCACCTAGCCTTCCATCTCATCAGGATCGGCAAATTGGTATTAAACTTGTCTGGGAGGACAGCAGCACTGGCTCGATACATTGGTAAACCACATCGAGTCATTGTAAAGGCCAGACATGCATTCAATCACTTTTAACGATGCTTAGTGTAGTCGAATGCACTCCGCATCCCTCAGGTGTTGACCAACGCCGAGAGCTTCGGAGCTTTATCACTTACTGCTTCAACAGTTCAATCCCAGAATGGAAAAACAACCACAGGATCTTAATCTTAGCTGGTTACTAATCTTTAGTAAGGCATTCCATAAAATTCGACTCTATAGAAGCGGTCGTCATTCCACTTCAAGACTAGGAACCCATTCCCGTTCAGAAACTATTACTTAGTTCTCCCGTTTCCAACTAAAGACGTTGTTTCTGATACCGTTATAGATGAAAACTGGAGGGGTTCTCTCATTTGCTGTGATATATTCTTACAACCTGTAGGAAAAGTTGACGTTTGATTTGAGCATTGTGAGCGACTTCAATAACAAAAATCTCGTATGTAACAGACCAAGACAATACCACCCGAGCGAACAATTGGTCTGAAGCTCAAGCTCTTTTTTAATCACTGGCTAACAAATGGGTTATTCTAGGACTTTCAGCAGTAGCAGTAAAAATGGAGCCATCATTTAGACTAATTCTCTTCTTAATATCTCCATAGATCACTCTAACATTTCTCGCTTGAGGACAACCAGATTTTCGCTCCACATCAATACTTGTTTCGCCCTTTAGCAGCTTTATAACCTTCTGGACAATTCTTATCGGTGTTCAAAGGTTCCATGCAATGGCTGTGGGAGAATTCCCAACTTTTGCAAAACATGCAATGCCTTGACAATGTAGAAAACAGTTTCACAGTTCATGAATGCAAGCCTATGGATTGAATTCAGTCTCCATGAGATCTAGTTACGATAGAGTTTAAATTAATACCAGTGAGAAATCCACAATATTTCAGTGAAGACGGGATATCATTTCTGGAACGAAGAGAGTGTAGCGAATTCAGAAACACCTCGCTAACAGATCCGTCAGCTCTGATTGGCCACACAATAATACAGAGGTTAGCTAAAACACGAACAAAACTTCAAGACGGATTTTACGCTTCCTTGTTAGCTCATTATCAATAACGATCTCCAAGGAAATACACCATCACACTGACTCTTTGATTCGTCCACGTTTACACTTAGTGTTTCATCAATGTCTTTCAAATCAACCATGAAATGAGGTAGGTTTCTAACCACACTTGCTTCTTCTTCGCTAAGGTCAATGTCCAAATTCCAAGAGTACCTACTAACTGAAGGTATGATGCGAGTAATCGCGTATAATAGCATGTCGTTGTTCATAGTACGATAATCACGCTCGCTCCGCAAAATCAATTCGCGATTAGAGGGAATCTTAAAGAATATAACATGCTTGTGAACTGCAAAAAAGTTACAACGCGGTTAACACGTGGTTGATCATAGCACTTACAGATCAGTAACAAGGTTGAGAGACAGGCGAAACGAAGGACACGCATGGTGTGCTGGTGAACGCGTTAGCACCCAAAAAGGATAATGGCCTGTTCGGGGCTCGTCGCAGACACCAGCGGTCCGGAGTTTCGCAAACATCTCAGCATCATTATTACAACGGATTGTTAAAAATATTGAAGCTGTTTTTAACAATATTAAAAACGCGAATCCAGAAAGAACGTTCTATTTCCTCAAGCTAACTGGCAACTTATTGTCAGATTTTTTCAATTTTCTAACTAATAACATGAGCTATCTTTTGCATCTCCTTCGTAGAAAAATAGAGCTTCGCAAGGTCATGTAGTACAAAGCCAAAAGCGCGATGCAGTCAGTTATCAATCATCGTCTATTTCTTAGATGTAAGACTAAAGTACTCATCAAACATACACTTTTTATTTTTCTGATCTGCCTTGAAAGGAAAAAAGCTGGCTCAGAAAATCTACAAATTTCCGTACTGACCGACGAATAGATGATACCGACCTCAGAATTAGTAGAAGAATCTACGGTGAGATCCAATCTAGTTCCCTTTAACATCCAATTTAAGATAACAGTCTCGCCTTGATTCACCTAAAATTTTACAGGTAAAGGAAAGAAACAGATTCACACAACATTTAAAAACGGGAAATAACGCCTTGAACTAAAAAGGAACACTAACACTCATTGGATATGGCAACGGAAATATGCCTTGCTCCCAGCAAGTGCTCTCCGATGTATCAATGTATTGATCTCCCCAAATCAACGCTCTAAAGTTTCTGATAATTGTACTATATCTTTTACTCATCAACACTTAGAAGCAAATAACTTGGTTGAAAAAAAGTACTCATGCAAATTTCTTACCTAAAGTGAACTGAAACTGCGTGAATTGTGCCGTTAGAAGTGGTACGGATCTGAACACTACTATTTCATTTCAGATGCACGGCAGTTTGTTACCACCTACGATGATAGCACCGAGAAATCAACGAACAAGGCAGGGACAACCTTAAGAACACCGGATACTCCACCGATAAAACGATTCAAATCATTGACATCGCGAAAGTCCACAGAAAAAATTCGTTGTGGTGATGAGATGGGTACCGCATCTGGTAACTCTGATATACGTGTGCACCAATACGGCTCGGGCTGGTCTTAAAAAAAGCGAAAATTAGAAATAGAAAAAAGTAAAAAACATGGAAAAAACAGAAAAAAAAATTTAAAAAAATCAGCAAAAAAACAAAAAACAAAAAAAATGAAAATCTCAAAAACCAAGGAGATAGAAGATAAAAAAATGAAAAAGGAGCAAAATTTGTATTAATATAACAATATGCGTGTATATATCTGTTTTTTATGCACATATTCATTACATATTAGTATGAACAAGACGTATTTTATATTGTACATATGTATACATACATACACATGTGTATACACATTTATATATATATATATATATGTATATATATATATATATATATAATATACAGGTATGAACGTACATACACTATGTATAGATAAATATAATGTGCCACATCAGTGTTTTCTTGAGCAAACATGAGGTTGTTAACAATATTTATCTAGTACCGCTTGATGAAATATAAAACACAGGCAAGTAAAACTCTCGAAATGTTTTGGATGAATTCTGAATATCCAAAAGTAAACAAGTGACCTCAAAATGATTTTTTGACTTGGCAGGCAAATTCCTCACCCATGCAAGATTCTGTGCGAATGGTCTTCAACAAGAACTGTAATGCTTATAGAGAACAAAACGAAAAGTGTTAAGGTGTTTATTACGCTAATGAACTTTTAGTATTGAGTTCTTTTCTGCTTGGATTATGAAAGTGCTTGGCCGAGCAGATCGCGCGTCAAAGTTGCCCTTTCCAGGCTCTGAAAACGGCGATATCGCCTAAACGTCAACCAATATTTAATGTCTCGTTTTTAACACCCTTGTGTCAGCTTACGAAGACAACACTGACATACTGAAGAATGCCGAGGTTGATATAAAGTCAGCACTGGACATATAGATACATATAGCTAATACGCCAGCATGGAATCGCACGAGCTGCAGGCAACCGCGAACCAACGCTCGAACCTGCAAAACAATGCAGACAGGCGATAAAAAGAAGATCTTAAACAGAAAAGAGCAGCAGTAATGGTAGAAGCTGCAGAGTCTGGGAAAAGTATTCGCAAAGCCCACCGGTGCTTCGCCAATTACAACACCAAGATGACTGCACTCCAACGCCCAGACGTAACCGTTACAGCGTCCAGAAAGGGAATCATTCACGAATACTACTCAGACCTCTTCGATAGCCACGTCCACCCTCTGTCATATGAAATAAAGGATGGATCTGTTGTACCATCGGTTCTTCCGTCCAAAATCCGACATGCCAGTTCGTCGGTGAAAAAATCGAACAGCACTAGGTCCGGACCGAATACGATCAGAACACCTAAAGCACCTTCCGCCAGTCCTCGTAAACACAGTGGCTCGGCTCATCACACGTTAGCTGTCTGAATGCAAGGCCCCTACTCAGTGGAAGACCAGCAAGACCGTGTTATTGTTCAAGAAGGATTACCTACACGATATCGGCAACTATCGCCCAATCTGCTTGCTATGTGTCGTCTGTAAACTTTTCACTCGAGTCATACTAAACAAGACTGACAGAACACTGGACAAAGGGCAGCTATGTGAGCCAGCAGGGTTTCGAAAAGGATTTAGTACGATGGACCACATCCATACGATAACAAGTCTCATTGAAGTATCGCGAAAGCACAAAAGACCGCTCTGTCTCACTTTCATCGATTTAAAGAAGGCCTTTGACTCAATTGAGATGGAAGCAGTCATTGAAGCCCTTGATAGTCAAGGAGTCCCTATTCAGTACATAAAGATTCTTCGTGAGTTGTACAAAAATTTACCAACCATGACGTCACCATTCTGCAACGATATTATCATTGACGTCAAAAGAGGAGTTAGGCAAGGCGAAACCATGTTTCCAAAATTATTTACCGCCACCATCGAGAACGTCATTCGAATATTGGAAATGGGATAACATGGGAGTGAAAATCGGTGGTCGGCAATTACACCATCTTCGCTTTGCTGATGACATCGTTCTTATAACACCAAACATTAGCCAACAGGAACGTATGCTTGCCGACTTTGATAAAGCCTGTGGAAAGATTGTTCTTCGACTAAATCTCACAAAAAACGATGTTTATGAGGAAGGGATTGCTTTCGTATGCCCCATTCACGTTCAACGGAACAAATACCTCCTAATGCTCCAGTTATGTCTGTCTATGTCTGAAAATATGATAATCAACTTAGCTCCAGAGTTGAGCAGAAGGAAACGAGCGGCTTGGAGAACTTTCAAGAGCATCGAGGATATAGTGAAGAGAACAAAGAACATCCGACTCCGTGCCCACCTTTTCGACTCAACGGTACTTCCTGCCCTAACGTATGTGTCAGAAACCTGGTCGCTGCGTAAACAGGATGAAAAATCACTCAGCGTTAATGAACGCGCAGTGGAAAGAACGATGCTAGGAGTATCCCGTGTCACGCATGTAAGGGGAAGGGATCTGAAGCTCCCTACCTGCGTCAACGATCAAAAAATCAAAGATGCTGTTCTGTACGCCAAACAGTCGAAGATTAGGTGGGCCGGACACGTGATGCGTATGAATGACAACCGATGGACAAGAGCCGTTAGTGACTGGTTTTCTCGGGATGTCAAACGCACTGCGGGAAGATCACCGACTCGATGGTCAGAGTTCTTCACAAAGAGCCTTGAAGAAAGATATGATGTTCGACGAGTCCCTAGAGAGAGCAGAACCCATTGGGCTACTCTTGCACGCGACAGGGAAAAATGAAAGATTTACTGGCGCCCGCCTGGCAGGTGTTACTACGACCTAGCGCCTATGATATGAAATTGACAACGGAGAACTTCTATCAAACTCTTTCTCTTCCACAATGCTTGCTAGATAACTCTTGTCTAAATAGCGCCCAAAAATAACCTTTTTCGTTGAGGGCATGCGCTTGATAGCAAATTCTTGTCAAACTTCGTTTCCTGATAAAGTTGTCCTTTCGCGTTGTATCATTGAAGGAGATTTGCTCAACGAGCGCAATGAAGTACGAAAAAGTACGAATGCAGATCAACCAGGATAAAACCCAGCTGATAAAAAGAGCAAACTGGGCTAGCATCTCAACTACGCCAAGAATGCTACGCATCGCCCTGGTAGCGATTAAACGATGTCCTCTGAAATATAACTGGCTGACACAAAGTCTAACTGGAATTCACATCTTCAAAACATATTCCATCTTCAAGATTTAGGTGATCACACATCGATAGCAAAACAAATGGGGCGGTCACATAATAAGAATGGGCGACAGATGCACGAAAAGAAGTGTGGAGAAAAATCTACGAGCGTGCAAGTATCCATTAATACGACTACCGACGCGATGGGCAGACGTGTTTGTGATCAAAATCGATCAGCTGCATGCTCATACGTGAAAATTTATAGATTAAGATACAATACTCGCAAACGCTATTCTGGAAGCAAATCAACGCCGTTGAAGATGATAGCGAGGTAAAGCAACTGATGGAAATTGTGCTGGGCTCCGGCAGTACTCGTGAAGAAGGCTCATTCAAGTGTCCATGAACGTATATTACATTACAAAAGTGGTAGTGCTGACGTTCAATACGTACAAGGTTCTGGTTGGACCTCGCTTATGGATGCCAAGAGACTCAAGTCTCAGGGTCATAAAATTGGTACCGGAAGTATCTATGATCAATCTTTTCTCACCAGTTCACAACAGCTGGCGAATGAGAGTGAAGGACATCTGGGAAAGCCCTAGGACAGCTATCCCAGGATTCCAGGGAGAATTAACTTGATGAGCACTCAACAAGAACAGGAAATTCCCCAAGAAGCAACCAAACCCACGCATATGATCCAAAGATCTTCGTAGAAAACAAATGCGAAGAAATAAATTGGGTGCAAGAATTGCTGGGATCCACACAACACGTGATGTCAGCCCCTTTCATATGTATATACATGCACACATGCGTACGTGTACAAACATGTACATATATATATATATATATATATATATAAATATATATATACACATACATATACATACATAAGTACATATACGTATATATGTATTATATATGTATATACACATGTATATAAACACACGTAGACGTAGGTATATATATATATATATATATATATATATATATATATATATATATATATATACATACATGTGCATGTGCATGTTTTATCATATAGGCATATATATACATTTATGTATGTATGTATGTATGTATTTATATATATATATATATATATGTGTGCATATGCAGAATAGAAGATTGTGTTCAGCACTAGGCCTGTTTCTTAGAAATAAAATACAAGTAAAAATAAAACTTCATGAGATACATTTGAAAGTAATAATTTACCTGATAATTAAGAAAACACGAAAAAATTCGAGGCATTAGGTGTAGTCAGGAATAAGTTAAGATAGTAAAAGCAAAAAGTAGATAACCCACATCCGCTACCAAAGTAGACGTATTCCGATCGAAATTCTTTACCAGATGGCGACGTAAAAGAATGACTCCAAAAAATGGTAGGTGACTCCATCAACGTTGCAAAAAGTGTTACCTTAAAATGATCACCAATTGCTTTAATCACGATATAAACTTACAAGACTAACGTGTTTAGACCTCTCACATTCGCAGGGATGAATCGCGCCGTACTTCTAGCCAATCGAAGATGGGCATCTAGAAATGTGGGGATCACTCCCTCGCCAAATGCGCAACAATCGAGTATTTCCGATACAACGATGTCGGCCTAGGTGACGCAGAATTGTGAAAAATAAATTGAAGCAAAAACTTTATCAAAGAAGAACTAGCTTCGTCACTAATATGTGACATCTGTTATTAAGTCAAAACCGAATGCACAATAAATAACATCCTCAAAAAAATCAGTACCACAAAAAAGTAAACATCGATACGGTAAGCAGTTGAATTTACCCGATCTGCATCCTCCGGGTAGTAATTGGACGAGTAATCCTGGATGATCTTCGCATTCTTTACTCCATTAAGATTCAGTACTCTCTTAGCTAGGTGATATAAGAATGAATTCGACTCGACAGTTGTTATTTTGGATGCGCCACAACTAAATAGACCAAATCTTAAAAATAAGGGCAAGAAAGTACTCTCTGCTTATTCCCATTCACTTGTAATAGAAATCACAATATTATGTTATAGCTGAGAGAGGGGCAAAACGAAGGACCTGCATGGTGTGGTGGTGAACGCGTTAGCCCACGGAAAGGGTAATAGCGTGATCGATCCCCACAGCAGACACCCGCGCTCCGGAGTTTTGCAAATATATCAGCATCGTTGTGGTTGTATTCCGCAATATTATTGCCAGAAACAAATTTGTATCTAACGACACCCTTTCTTCAACCATCTATTATCCGTACTATCATCCAAATAAAAAAAACGAACACACCTAGCGGCGAACACACTTATAAGGCCGGTACCTGTACCAACATCTAATACATGATCAGATGGAAGAACGGTGTTTCTTAAGGCATCCAGGAACTTTTCATTCCTATCCTGAACATAAACGTGCTGATAGATGGGAAAACTGTAACAAATTTTTTCTTTAACAATTCTCATACTTTATCGTTAATCATCAGCATATGCCATTGATCAAAATCACAGCTTCGGCTGTTCGCAGATGAAACACGAAAGACGGCTCCCATTAGATCGCTACATTCAGCATTAATAGCAGCTTTCAGACAATCGTACGAACACATTCCAGATTCGCCATCATCTAAATTAACTTTGGTGCGTATAGCAAATGCGTTTAACACAATGTGATAAGAAGCAAATGCTCAAAAGCAATTTGGACATCAAAGTTTGAAAAAACACGTCCCAATGCATAGTGGATTTGACCCATCGATAGAGTAACATTGGAATCTATCTAATTTCTACATCCCATAAACTGTGCACCTTCCACTTATCTTTGCTAAAGCTCGTATTTCAAAAAAGCTGCATGGTTTTCGAATCGGGATTTGTTCAACAAAACAGAATCTTTATCACATTCTCCGTAATTTCAACTGTGCGGATCCTAGCACCTGCTGCATTCGATTCGTTTTCCTCGGATTCATCCTCCACAATGGTCTTCAACGTTAGTTATTATTATTTTGTTATTCTGCGTGTTATTTTGGCTGTTGTCTGAGGAATCCGTCTCCTTTCTGACTGTCGTGGAATGCTGACCGAGCTGATCTCCCTTGCAATCTTGGAGACAGCTGGGCTAAAGTGGGCAGGGGGCAGCACTGGCGAGGGGGTCGAGCTAGCGCTTTCGCTTCATCATCAACGGTATCACAAGCCACTGCGCTAACCCCCACCGCCACCTCAATGTGTCTACACATACGTATGATGTGCCAACGGTTGCCGACCTCTTGTTAAGCAAATCCCATTAGCTGAAAAATTTCAATCTTAAACACCTTTTAAACCAGAAGAAACATTTCAGAACACTTCGTGTGCCCCACAGAGCGATAAAGAGACGTAAGCTCTATAAATCTGTCAAGTTCTACACTCATGTGCCACACGCATTCAACAGAACTAAGTGAAAATCCCGACCTTCTGTAAATTTGGCATTTCCACAGACGTGCTCAGACAGAAGTGTTACGATAGGTACAGATTTCGGAAATAAATTCAGAATTGGAGCAAATAAAGCACTTAGGCATGAATCGGCATTTCGAGAATAACACATCCAACTTGCTAGTACTGAACGGAACTCGTCCGCGAATTCAATTTCACGTTGGTCGATATTCTGCAGAGAATAATAACAGTGAACACTTTACTAAAACAATAAATAAAATCCCAGATTTCAGAGAAAACTCCAGACACAGCCACAATGATGCTGAGATATCCGCAAAAACATGGACCCCAGGCCAGTAAAGGGTAATCGTGGCTCGATTAGGGCCCGGGGTACAAGTTTTGAGAATATCTCAGCATCATTGTGGTTGTACTTTCAGAACATACCTTGCCGTGAAAACTATAGTAGGCAGCAAATAAAAGGTTAACATTGTGAAAACTCCAGATAATTTCTATTCCAACATTACCAGCAAAACCGTTATTATCGCAGCAAGAAGGTAAGAAGTCAAGCAGTATATATCTAATCAAAACCTTACCAACCTGATAAGTGAACAATACAGTAAGATAATGTCGAATAGATCGATCCCACCAGCCTTCTGCCGCATATTTCCTCGCCAAATAAAGTGAATACTTCATGCCTATTACCTGAGCTCAATCAAGCTAGCCTGAGGGCTCACAAATAACCATTTTCTGAAGAAGATAGCAGTCGAAGAGATAAAAACAAAAGCAAGCGACAATACAACTAGTTGTAATCAGTACCCAACACTGCCTAATGGTACTCAGTAATAACCAGTAAGTGCTAGTAAAGGGCACTGACAGTGGTAACAACGGTAATGATAGAAATAGTAGACAAAATGGAGAGACGAAACAGAATCAAAAGAAATGAGTAATAAAACCTAAAGTGGTAATTAACAATAGTAAACAAATAATAAAACTACTAATATTGACAACAGTCACAACGATGCTAACATATTCGCAAAACTCTGGATCACGGGTGTCTGCGGTGGGGAACGAACGCTCTATTACGCTTTCCGGGGGCTAACGCGTTCACCACCACACCATGCGGGTCCTTCGCGTCGCCTGTCTCTCAGCTAGTTCTATCGATCAGCGCCATCAGGAGTCTCCCGTCAACGGGATTCAGGAACAGGAGAAATGAAGGACCTGCATCGTATGGTGGTGGACGCGTTAACCCCAGGAAAGGGTATTAGCGCGTTCCTTCTCCACCGCATACACCTGCGGTCCGGGTTTTTGCAAATATCTCAGCATCACTGTGGTTGCATTTCGCATAACACCCTGCCGTAAAAAATTATAGTAGGCAACAAAAAAATGTAAAACATTGTGATTGACAACAATCTTATGAGTATGTTATGGTGCTAGAATAGAGGATAGGGTTCGGAACTAATCAATCCCTGAGAGATGCGCCATGCATTCGACTTCATTAATAGGGTTCGGAACTAATCAATCCCTGAGAGATGCGCCATGCATTCGACTTCATTAAGCAACGTCGGAGGTGACTGAATGCATATCTTGCCTCTACACTGACTTGTGGTAGCCCTCCGGTGTATCAAGCCGGTGCTGCTATCCCCCTCAGACAGACTTAGTACCAATTTGCCGACCACGGAGGGAGAGAAGGTTGAGAACGTGGGGCGCGGGGATCGATCCCACGTGTATTTCAGGGCGTCTCCGACCACCACCACACGCGCGCTCCTATAGTCGTAGCAAACAATAATGTCGACATATGAAACAACTATGATGGGAAGAATTTTCATCAAGATCCCACACATGTTTTTTGGACGGATTACGGACCTCATCAATCTTCCACTAATCGCTGGAAACTGATTAAGAACAAAACAACTCTGAAGAAGGATAGGGGATTATTCGCGATTACACGCAAGATCATGACATTTTATAGCTAGCTCGCTTCGCTTCGATGACAAAGAGACAAGAAAAAAGAAAGAAAAAAAGAAGGAAGGGAAAAGGGAAAGAGAAAAGAAATGCGAAAATTAGGGTTTCTTATGAACGTTCTGCTTCAAGGGCATCATTACCAATGTGACGTACAAATATATATCCGGGAAAAAATGGCAATAGATCGGTAGCGCCAAGGTCATCAACAAAAAGCGACAAAACATTCTACACTAACCTAAGTACTCTACACCACATATTTCTTCGTTCGAGGCCACTAAACATAGTGTTAACATCGTAGTTACTGCCTATTACTACTTCTTCTGGCCAGATGTGATGTAAAAATACAACCACTATGATATTGAGATATTAGCAAAACTTGGACCCCAGACCAGATTCCAACCTATGATTACCCTTTCCGGAGGCTCAAGGGTTACCCTCTGCACCACTGAGGTCCTTAAGGCCCTTGGTTTGTCTTTCTCTCAGCCAGTTTCTTAGCTCAAAGGTGCCATCGCCAACCACCCGTCAACGGGATTGATCTGGGGAACACGAATCGGCACTGAACTTAGTTAAGTTGAGGGTATAGTCGGAATCATAATGTTAACTTTCTATTTATTGCCTTTTATTACTTTTTCCGGCTGGGTATGGTGTTAATTATGACCATTATGATGCTGAGATATTTACTTGGAACACAAGTATTGCACATGTCACATTAACACAATGGTTCCTACTATTAACACGGTTTATGAACAAATATAAGAAAACAAAAAGAACCCACATTTGAATCTAGCACATATGAACCTATTGAGAAAACTGATAAACAGTAACCACTCGGACCTATGAAGTAGAGGACCCTAGAACAACGAGCAGTGAATGAAGTGCGGACATCGTTCTTAATCACTGAACTACCAAGGCGATAGCGCCAAATTCATAAACACAGACCGCAAGAGAAGGCTATGAAACATACGAGACTGGCTTGACCGAGTACTCTACACCACATTATGTCTATGTACGAGGTCTTTTCACACAGTTCATGAACAACTGCAAAAAAGTAAAAAGAACCCACATTACATTCTAGCAGATATGTAGAGAATGGCTCAAGCAGATATCTAAACAGATATAAACCAACCACTTAGATACTTGCATTGCCCGTGCTCACTAGTTGTGCGAGCCCCAGCATAATCTCCACGTTTTCGGAGTTTTGCTGACTTAGCCATTGCGGTTCCTTGGAGTCTAGCGGTTAGCCTAGCCAAAGTCTGCCCCTGGTCGTCACCAGCACATGCAGTCCCCGTCGTCTTTATGTACGAGAGAGATTTGCCACCATGCGACTAGTTTGATATCACGACGGTGGTTGCTCCTGGTATCGGTTTACTCTCAACTGGGTTTATTGATAGGAACGCTGGACTCTTCCCAGCTTGGAAGACTCTGCTGAGGGGATGAATTCCTCCGCTATATATCGCAGCCCTACACCCATAAACATCTCCTAGCCACGATGAGGCGGCAAACCGTTGGAAGTATATAACGTTCTAGCAGATATAAACCAATTGATAATGTTGATAAAGAAAAAATCACTCGAACCTATGAAATATATGATCCTAGGACATGATCCGGAGAAAAAACCCGATGATGCACCCCCCAAATAGCCGGCAATCATAAGTCGGCTACCGTATCGTTAGTTTTGCAAACAGATAATCTATCTCGGAACCCAGTTATAGGCCGCATCGCGTCGGCAGGGGCGCGCGCGGTTGTCAGGCGGATGGTGCGTGCTAATAGTTAACTCGGAAAAATCAATTCCGTTTGTTTGCAGCGCGTAGTCCCTGTAACACTACTAATTACATTGGGGGCTAATTATCGAAGGACTTCTTCAGGAGCATTCCACGAACGTCTTCAGGGCCATCGGCTGGATCTTCGGATCACAGGATATCACCCGGAAGTCAGCACACACACACGCAGGAGCTTCCCTTAAACCACCGTCGTCTATTCTCGTCAAACCATTCTGCTCAACGATGACCTAGTCCGGATATCGCTTTCAATAATGAGCTTTCAAGAGTGGGTTTCGTTTTGTTATGCTTACTTTTTCCGGGCCAAAGCTTTGACTGTTCATTTTTAACCCAAGGTTTCATTTGGTTTTACTGGTTTCGTTTTACACAGTCGTATTGATTGTGTTCCTAGTGCTATCAGCATTACATTTTACTTCACCCTGTGCTGTCCTTTTTGACGAACTGTTACTGCACTGACATTGCTAGTTACTTTGAAGTAAATACCTATTAGGAAATAGAGGGATACTCTTAGATTTAATCGGTTGAGACGTTCTGTTTTAGCCTAAGGGTCACTCGTTACCGTACTGAAGTTAAGCGCTTTTCGATTTTCAGTCATTTTTTTTCATTCAGTAATATTTTTCAAGCCATTGTTAGAAGTAGAAGTTATTAGCGATCACATTACTACTTGCTTACTTGTATCGTTTTCCACTATGATTAGATCGTTTTTCAAATCAAGCCATTAAAGGAAAAAGATTTTAGGAGGGTTGGCTTATCAAATCACTGTGAAAGATTGAAGAATAGGACTACCAAAGAGTTCTGTTATTAATATTCTTTGAGAAAATTTTGCCTATAAACCAGGACGGTCTTTAGGAGATAAACTTTCCTTTTGTGTCTATTTATATCACACTATACTATGGTTTATTATTTACGTTGTGTCTACTTGTATATATTTGTGTCTATCGTTCTTTATGTTGTTGCTGTGAACATAACCCCTTTTAGAGAAGATGAATGGCTTGGATTGGGGTCTGGATTCGTGCTGGACGATGCATTCAAATGCACTAGCCCAATTGGGGCGGACACTTCTCTACAGGTATGTTACTACAATCCAAGAAGGCACCTTTACTTTACCTTATACGAATTGAAGTTAATCCCTGTATACTGATTCAAAAGACCACTTTGACATTTGATTCTTGTTTCTTGTATCAGGCGTCGTTAGTAATGTTTTGCTTTGTCGAATGCTTGTTTTCTAACAACTCTTTCATGTAAGGTGCCTTTACGAGATCCCACACCTGTCGCCGTTTCGCCTCAAGACCTGATGGACTTTTCCTTTGCTGATAATTCACTTGCTGTTCCGATACGGGATTTCGGGGGTACTTTTTAGTCAATAACCATGTTGCCGTTCTGATACTGTTTCCGACTCAGAAAGTGAGCGTTTAGTTCCAAAGTGGAAACGAACCGCCTCGACTGTCACCTGTTTCGTCATCGTTTCAGTCCATGGCTCCTTTACAAAATATGTCATACGAGATGACGAATGCCACAGTGGTACAGGTATTCCACATGTTGGGTTAACCGCGCTAGTTCATCTTGGTGTACACTGTTTACCTGTCTGTTCCAGGAGGATACGTACAATTCTTTTGAACAACCCTCAGTAGTTGTGAATGGTCATTATCAGACTATTGAACAACAGATTATCCAACCTCAGCAAGGGTTTTATCAGGTAAGGGTTAATTTTCATATCATTGTACTTTTGCACTCTTTTATAGTTCGTTCTTCATTTCTTATTCCAACTTTTGAAGTGTGCGAGTTGTTTAAGAAATCATGACATCGTTCGTGTTTGTTCGCATAGATTGTAAACTGACACTAAGTCATTCGTGCTGCAACTAAGGATATACGGTTGTCTTGCCACTTATTTGCTACTTATTTGTTTTTCTTTCTATATCTCTAACCTTTGTAGAAACTACTTGAGATAAAGGCGAAACGAAGGACTCGCTTGGTGTGTTGGTGAACGGGTTATCCCCCGGAAAGGGGAATAACGTATTCGATCCCCACCGCAGGCATCTGCAGTCCAGAGTTTTGCAAATATCTCAGCGTCATTGTGGTAGTATCTCACATAATACTCTGTCCTGAAAGATTGTTGCAGGCACTAAATAGTTAAAATTCTAATCTTCTTTTTTTCTTTTACTCACCATCTTTTGTCCTAAATTTGGATATTGATCCAGTTTTTGTGTCGCTTGTCTTATGTCCGAGAACTGTTCGAACTGCTATGTACAATTTATCCTGCATTTTGTTGCTAGAAGTTCTTGTTTTTAGAGTCTTTAGTCATCTGTTATTTTTCTTTGAGTACTTTGCTCTACAGTTGTGTCCACCCTAGACTGTATCTGAAACTCCAATCCAACAAACGGTATCCACTTCAAGTCAACATACGTCATCCGGTAACGGTAACACTGCTTCTGGCTCACTCGTGCAACAAATCCTCAGTGCACCATCAACACGTCAAACACCTACACCTCAACATACTCGCCAACGACCAATTCAGCCAAAAACTCACAACAACGGACGGAAACGTGCTTCTGGTATGAGGATGTTTATGATCGATTTAATGCTAGTTCATCAATGGTGGTAAGAAAAGTGCAAGAGACGTAAGATGTTATGAGGATGGAGAAAAAGACATTCGTAGTTACACAGAACTTTGCACCATTTTTGTCTGATAATCATACCTTAGCAACAGTGAAGATGAATAGGGTTTGAGGTTGCCTACTGGCTAGGTCGATGTAGCTTGCCTATTCTTGCAACTCCGTAGTATTTTTTAGCGGTGAAAAATTTAAGGAGTCGATTACTAATGTTTGAGTTCAAATCTGGCGTGTTTAATAATCTCGGTCAAATCTGGCAGGTTTAATAATATCTACTTTTTTCATAGATTGAATGAATATCTGTTGCATAAGCGCTATTTGAAGACTTTTTTAGTAAACCTTATTCATTGTAGCATTTTTTAGTCAATTCTCATTCTGGGATAACGAACAAGTCGAACAAAGTAGAGTCTTCTACCACAAATTCGAATCAAACAGAAGTTCGGTTTAGTATGACTGCACTGACACGGGTTTGTGTTTCCCGTTTTCTCCATTTATCACGGGAATTCCCCTGCCGGCTGGATAACTCATGAAAATGTGTTTAGATTACTGAAATCGGTGCGGAGATGGCTCAGCTACAGGAGCAACAAGATAAGTTAGGCATCAACAATTCGCAAAGGCTGAGTGAACTGCAAGCACAGCGGGCCAGCATCCTCTACGAAGCCTTGTGTTCACAGAAGTATGATCGTTTCCTTTTGTTTTATTTTTCGTTTTCATTCTTTTTTTTTCTTAATTGGCAATAGACATATGGTTTTTTACGCTTTCTTACTTGTATTCCTTTTTTTGTTCATGTTCTTTTCTGAACTACTGATGTGATAACACTTTCTATCTCTTAACACCGCAAAATCAAAAAGAGATTGCCTTTCGTTCGTCGTTTCGCTTGCGCTGGTTGACGTTCCTACGTCACCTCGTAATTGATCACGGTGTCTAGCGTGCGCGAAGCCATCAATGGCCTTGATTGGATAGGAAAGGCCACTAAAAAAATGTTCCACTCTTCCTAGTGGTGATAATTATGCATAAGAGCAAGCATGTTTTCTAATTAAAGTTGATTTAAGTAAATAATGACGAAGTTGCGAAAACCATGGGGTTCAGCTTGACCGTAGTGATATGAACATATTCTTAAAGAGGATTTAGCACTATTTACACCGATTTGGAATTAACGAGGTGCCGTGCTAAGATCATATCAACAGAGCGGAAAATGGTTTGTTTCATGAATGATCGTTGAAATTGGCCGGGACTGTTTCATGATTAGTTCGTCATAATTGTTATCTCTTGGAAACCGTTATTCCATCCCGATAACAACTTGATATGCACCACTTGTACCGCGTATAATTACCACGTGATTTGATGGGGTGCTAACAAAGTTTCTATTCGTCTTAATGTTTGTAAAAGTCCTAAAGTTGGGTTGTATGAAAGTAAGGAAGAAATAAAGCTGTAAAGTTGCAAAATGGGTTCTACTCGCTCCCCGGTTACAAAAATCGTGCTTTTTATGGGGTAATCTCGAAGTCTAACTTAGTCGCTAATAGCTTTTATACAGCGACTGTAGTTAAGACGTATCAAGAGTCCAGCACATCAGATTTCTTTCATCTGAATGTACGCAATATAATATCTTCGATCTTTGATCGTTGACAGGGTTGGAATATGGAATTCGTTTTTCCACTGGATTAATACGGCATGTCTTTGAGTGACCGCGGCTGTTACATCACATTTAACATGGTGCTGCAGTATCCTTTCCATTACGTCCCCGATGCTCTTGTAAGCTTCCAAGATTGCTGTACTTTGGAACTAATGGCTTGCATGTGAGCCACATATTTTCAAATTTTAATCTCTACATAACACAAATAGGGTCTTTAACGAAGGTTTATCGAGGAGAGACAACGTGATTGTTTAAAACTTCAATGGTTGTTTTCATGTCAGATACTTTACGTCACTTTTACGTAGACTTTTACGTTTCGTGAAATTCCATCCTTGTGTATCAGCTCATAAGTTTCTGTAGCCTCTCATCTCATAGGGCGTTAGACCTTTTTAGCTTTGTTGTAAAGACGTTGTTTTAGCTGATAATTTACCTTTTAGAATGCGTCGTTTTCTTGTTCAGCAATCGCGAAGCTGTTAAACAGCATACATTTACTTCCATAGAAAAAACAATACGATACAACAGTAGCTGACGTTTCGGCAGTATCGCCTTCTTCAGAGCAGGGCAGTCATCAACCTTATGCGACTATAATCAGCTGTTCTAATCTTTCTCATTGGAAGGCACGGAAAAAAAGCGGCTCTGAAGAAGGCGATACTGCCGAAACGTCAGCTACTGTTGTATTGTATTGTTTTTTCTATGGAAGTAAATGTATGCTGTTTAACAGCTTCGCGATTGCTAAACAAGAAAACGACGCATTCATATTCCAATGCCGAGGTTAATAGAGAGTCGATCCTGGGAACTGTTACCTTTTAGATTTTCTAAAAAACGGTATGTTTTTTCCAAAAAGTGGGCCAGAGAAGTAGAAAATATCGATTCGTAATGGTTTTCAAATAGAACGATAACCACTGTGACCTTTTTAGGCTTCCCAATTATTTGACTGTAGAGTTTTGTTAATTTCAAGGTCACTTGATAAAGCTGCATGTAGACGCGTGAGATATAAACGGCAGGAAATCTATTTTTTCTAGACAATATTGCCTTTTTTTCTGTGCTCTTAACCCTAGGTATTCCACTAGAGGATCCCCTAGTGAGCGACCTGTGGTATCATATATAGGGAGAGATCCATAGCGTGAGCAGTTTAGTTTGACAATTTGCTTGCAGAATGTAAACTTTTGTATTTATTCTTAGGTTTTCTTTATGAAACCCTGTTTGTAAGTTCAGGCCAGTTGTAGATCAGTGCACATGCTTCCATTTTTCTTGGTTCCGGAATTCATAATGAAATTGATGAAAGCTTTAAAATTTTGGTACAAGGAAGAGTTTTCTACGGAAGTTTTGTACCATTTGATGTCAACAACAATGTATCATCGAGTTTGACATCTTAGTGGGTTAAGAAATATTTATAACAAAGGTGCTGTGTTATTTTATAACGACACAGGCACACTTTTAGATAGAATCATTGCTTTCAACTCCGGTTCTTAGGATATTAAGTTGTCTCGGATATGTTGACGAACTAGTCGCCTTAGAGGCCTTTCTGAGCTTATATTGCTTCATTTCCACTCTTCTTAGTAGATCTATTTCGACAGTTTTTGGGAAATAGATAATAAACATCGTTTTTAAGTGTCGGTGAGACTGTGTTGAGCCAAGTGAAGCAAGTTGCTGCGGCGGCAGCTCCGGCATCCCAAACACGATCAACAGCGCGGGTTCGGAGCGGTCATTCATCTCGGCCTACACATTTCGAGTCTGCGCCAGAGTCACCTCAGTACCAACCGCAGATGTATTTGGCCAGTCAC
The DNA here is from genome assembly GCA_018806985.1 of Angiostrongylus vasorum. Taxonomy (NCBI): domain Eukaryota; kingdom Metazoa; phylum Nematoda; class Chromadorea; order Rhabditida; family Metastrongylidae; genus Angiostrongylus; species Angiostrongylus vasorum. Next base: position 1,856,246 of record JADANN010000433.1, read on the forward strand.
AATCAATATCCGAGTACAAGTACTGCGCAGTAAGTTCAATGCTGGATCTTCAAACACTGAGTGTCATCGTCCAACTCTTTAATTGAAAATCACTTATTTCATTCGTGTTTTCTCGCACACAAGATACCTGGACAAAATAAAATAACACCATTGTTGTTGTTATGTCATATGTAGAACTTCTAATTCGTTAATAGAGTCTTGAATTAGTCACCAGTAGTTCCCTGCTACCAATCATGCGTCAGAACTTGTGTTGACGTGAGACGTGTATTTTCACCGTTTTTTGGCGAGAGAATAACCATGAGTAATTCGACGGGTTATGTTATCATAAGGATTTCCTTTTACCTTTCGCAATAAGTTATCTGCCATAGCATTTTAACGTATAGCATTTACAAAGTGTACTAGGTTTCGTGCAAAATCTAAGGCATAAATTGTTGCGTACTGCTTGCGTTTACCATATTTTAGCGCCTTTTTAGGTTTCAAGAATTCTCCACTGGTCCTGCTAACCAAGGATTAATAGTCCATCAACAAGAACCGGTGACAGTACGACATCAACCCCAGCAACGGATTTACAGGACGCAAAACAGTACCACTACCGTTTACCACACAGCATCTCAGTTACCACCTGGAACTGTCTATGTGCAAAATGTTCAACAAGGCACGCAGGCTCAGTTTGCTTCATCGCAGCCTACTGTTGGAGAAGTTGTGCGCCAACAACATCAGGTTTGGAGTCACTTCTGTCTGTGTTCTAACTCGACTTATTTTTCTTTGCACATTTTTGGTTATCCTGTTTCTCGATAACTAAAGTGATTGAACAGATGGGAATTAGGCAGGATCGTTGAGACATTTTCTTGTCGTTCTAATTGTGGAATTGTATTTTCTAAAATATTTATACTTTATGACGTCTTAAATTAAAATGAAAACAAGAGAATGAGAAGTTTTAATGGAGATGTAACTGCCGCTAACATCAACGGAGCATTTGGGGACATTTATGTTATGCTTGGTAAAAATACCACTTGTTCAGTGGCTTGTCAACTTGAGGTATGATCCTCGACAACAAGAAAGAATCAGAATTTCGCCATAGTGAAATGGACTTGTATCTTGTTTGTAGTTACTTGCAGATAATAGCGGTTTTAATCTAACTTGATAAACGTCATTACATTAGGACTCGACTATTTAATGTTTGAAGGCCGAACTATTTTTCGCTAGATTTGGACTAAAAATCAATATCGTACGTCGCCGTGCTAAATTGTGTTAAGTAGATTAGTCCAAGATTTAAGCTGTAGGGATACGGTAACAATCGTAAAGTTTTCGAGTGGAAAAATTCTCTTCTGTTCGAATAAAAAATACATTCATGAAGTTTGTTAGTGCTTTTCTCAAAAACATCATTTCCAGCAACATGCTCTCAAGAAATTTGATGGTTACAATTTTATTATTCGAATAGGTGCCGATGTAGTCTATAAATATTTTTGGAAAGGGTACTAGCTCGTTTTTCACAGTTCCTTAAAATTCAGGCTTCTAGGGCTTGGAAGTCTTTTGAGGACATTTTCAGTAATGTTTTGTTTGCTGGAGATTTCTCATGCAGTTTTTTTTTAATCAAGCATTAGACATTGAAATTAAAGCATTAATTAAGAATGGTGAATTCCATTAAACTCAGTTTTCCTTCTTTCAGTGAGAACGCAGTTGGTATAAGGGTGCGAACAGCATTACATTTTTTTCTGTGAGGTCTTTGATTTTTTACCGTTTTTGATGAGAAGAGTGTCCATGGATAGCACAATAGGCTTTACTATGTTAGCTGGGCGTGCTTACGGGTGCAGGAATTTTACCGGCATTTTAGAAACTGCATGTGGATTGTATTTGTTGTAAACCACTCCCAACATTCGTGTATTTACAGAGCTTTGCTTGACTCGATGTGCGGAAAAAAATCTGTTGACACGTAGATACATCCATTCATGAGTGTGATCATGTGTTATATAAAAAAACAATTTCTGGCTCAATGAATCCATGGAATTCGTGTCGTAAGTGCACCTACATGCTAAGTATACGATCGGTTTCCGTCCTTGAGTGGACCCATGTTCATTACGTTTGCGTGCGGTACACATCCCAGCGAATAATAACCAGTGTAGGATTCCTCACGTGAGAGAGGTACTTGGGAAGCTGTGCAAGACATGCATAGTGCTTGTATTGGGTTATTTGTTTTAAACAACTGTCTTTTAGTTGCGGCACGTCTCTGGAGCACAACAGGTGATCGTACAGCAAATACCTCCTCCACAAGTGGTGGTAGCTGCTGGTGCTCAAACAGCGGGTGGTGCTCAAATTCGAACACAGATTGTTCAACATTCTCCTTTGCCTGCTCAAATTGTTCTCGCGCCTGCCGTTCCGCAGACACATCAAGTGGTAATTTGATATTTCTAGCATTTTCTTTTACACTTCCGAAGTCAGTTTTTTATCATTATGTAATTTTCCTTGATCATGATTCAGGTGGTAGTTGCACACCGGTCTTCTCCAGCACAGACAGCGAAGCGCTTGGAAGAGAAGCGTGCTAGTCGTCTGAGTAGGTTGGTAGAACGCTGCTGTTATTGTTTTATTCATAACTGATTTCGTTATCTTCTTATTATTTTTGAAGAGCTGTTAGGTATAGTGTATAAAATGGTGGCATGTGGCGAAATATTATTTTATTTGGAATGTTGCCAGTTTTTGATCTTGAATCTTATTTAACTTTTACAGTCTTTTTAAAACGATTCTATGTTGCTCTATATGTTCTTATGAACTGGTCTTGTTGAGCTGATGCGAGGTTGGTGTAAGTAGTCGTTGTTGTTGTTGTTGTTGTTGTTGTTGTTGTTGTTGTTGTTGTTGATGATGTTGTTGTTGTTGGTCGATGGTTGACGTTTCGGCAATTTCGCCCTTCTCAGAGCCTGGACGCGGTCTATTTTTATATACAATAATAGCTCAATAATTCGGTGGAAAAGAAACCATAGTGTTAATGAAGACCTGACATGAATAAACGCCATATTGATCAAAAACTACTCACCATGCTGCTACGAGTGGGACGTGTTGTTCATGTGGGATAGCGGACGAGACCCACCCAGGTCAAAAAAACTGTTTTGAAGTAAGGCTCTAGATCACATGTGATAGTGAGGCATTCGTCCTTCCGGTTCATCCTTGTATTTTTGAAATTTATCCAAGTTGCCTCAAGAGTCTTATTCGTTGACATTTCATTTCTTTACTAGGGCCCGGACGGTTGCTTCAAAATCATCGCCATTGTGCTTTGTACTCCATATGTACCTAGAGGAGTACTTTGACGAATTTTAGCTTTCCCATCTGGATGTTCTTTTATGCGGGCACAAGGCAGTTTACCCGTTTTTCCAAAGTATTTTCCACAGCATACCTCACGCGAGACCAACTATATTGCATCTGAAGTCACGCAATCTCCATCTTTCCTGTTAGCATAGATAACACAATTTTCTGAGCTGCACAAACGATCATAGAGGCGGTTGCGAACTAACTTACGGCACAGGGTGTTGGGTAGCAGGTCAATAATCGCCGCATAATTTTCAAGACCGCTTTTTTTAATGCACTTCTTAATGCGTAACTTATTTTATTTGATATGAAGTATAGCGGGATCGTGCTTGGTTCGAAAAATTAGGTTGGGAGCAACCCTACGCTTTTGTCTGACCCGAATGACTCCTGCTTCGTACCCACTGGAAATGGCTTTTTGCTAAATTTAGCTATTCCTTACTTTTCTGTTCTCCTGTGCGCACGTTTTTTAGCTTTTCCCTAAGTATTTTTTGATGAATTTTTTTTTCATGTGTGAAGTTTGAGAGGTGAGATAGTGCAGTGGTATATTTTTAATACTTGGCTTATCGCATTAGCTCAACAAGATTAGTTCATAAGAACATATAAATAAACAAGTCGATTATTTATGCGGAATTTTGCAGAAGGTTGTTTATTTGAGTTATTAAGAGATTCTATGTTGTTCTTAAGGTCTGCTCTTCATTCTGGTTCCCAAATTTCTTTCATTATTCACTACATCTGCCATACTGACCCTACTGATACTTACAAATGGTTGAAGTAAGTAGTAAACCGTGCCTAGTAAGTCATAACAGTCGTTCAAAATTTCATCGTATGGTCATTCGTATGTTTGCGGTTCGAATGATGAAATCAAGTCTTTTTAATGAAGCATCCCTCAGGGATTGATCAACAACGAGAGCTTTATCCTTTTTATCCTTTATTGTTGCTCCACTATGGATTCTGTTCACCATTTCATGAACTAAGTTTTCTTTCGTTTTGTGTAGAACCATACCTTTTTTCCCTTACCGAGTTTTTTGAGCATTTGAGCAGTTTTTGCCTAATAGGTATTTCCGGAAAACATGACGATGTAGTCGAAATATCGAGGGTTTAATATGAACTTACTAGTAGTGTTAACCGTGGTTCTGCAGGTTTGGCGAAATGGAACACCTTTTAATGTGGAAGTGATTCGAAGGCGATGGAACAGCGCTATTTCCATGATGGTGTTGCGTTTATAAATGGTTGGAGTTTTCATGTAGGATGAGTGCCGTCCTTTATCTACGGGCGCTGATAGAATTATATTTTCCTCCAGTATTTTGATAGTTTCCTAGATCAAGAAATAGAACAGGGCAGATGGTGTTTCCAACAGGTATTCATTACACTACGCGGGTTGCACAAACCATCTATACACCAATATTTCTGGGTAACAAGGTTGCTGACTCTGTTGAGTTTCGTCGAAAACTTTTGATTTGCTCGATGATTATTGTGCACAGCTCGTAGGCCATGCGTAACAAGCATGTATGGTGGTAGCTACAAAAAATTCTTTCGGTCGTCATTTCTAGGTACGATTTACCTACATGGAGGTGATCCGCAGTTTTTACTTCGAGATATGTTCTCATGTGGATATGTAGGACAGTGTATATTTCGTGGCTTTCATTTCGAAGAAAATCGTGTAGTTGTGGCCATCCTCATGGTGGTCTTGATTGCATTTGAATTACAAAGAAAGGAATCCTGCGTGACCTCCTGTCTAACTAAGATTCTGATGTTTAAAATGGGGTTTGCTCTACAGATAGGACAACAAATGGTCATTTTGGTTATCAATTTTAAGAAATATGGAGTTTAGGCTCTGTTTTCATAGGGATGATGGTAGCATAATGTTCACATGGGTCCCGAAGCCATTCTTAGGTATTCTTTTTTAAGTTGCTGTTTGCCAAGAGTTTTCTTTCTGTTCTGTTGTAAGTAGCCGTGAGAGCATCTTCTGCAGATAGTCCAGCCGCACTGCTTGACGTTTCTAGACTTTGAAGAGTTCGAAACCGCTAAAACGTCAGCTATTGTGGTTAAACCAACTTGATGTTTGCTCATCAAGAAAACCGTGAATTATTGATCATCTACTAGAATCAATAATTCACTCTTTAAGCTCTCGTTGCCTTTGCAAAGCAACATATAGTTTCTATGCCGTATCTTGGGCGTATTATTTCAGTCGAATTCAGTTGCCATCTGGTGAAACCCTAGATTTGTTTGGTCATAATTTGTGATCTCGGCTTAAAATGAGCTTTATCGGTTGAAATACAGGCAACAGATTCTGCTGCTATTGGAAATGACACAATTTCCCTACTCCATTATGAAAAAGACTCGAGCTTCTGAAATCTTAAATTGGTTTTTTTGTCTTCTTCGTCGAGAGTGGTATCTCGGACACTGAGACGATGGAACAACGAAATTTGATTGCAGTCAGCAAGACAGGCGTATACCTTGATGCAACGCAAATGGCTGCGCTGAGCTATTTCTATTAGAAACTTAAGTTTTTTTTAAAAACCGTATTACTATGATTACCATCTCAGTTATCAGAGAAAGAAGAATGATTCATAAATGTACAAGGAAGTGGAAGATTTTTGAAAAGTGAAAATACGAACAGTCTTTAATGGGTTAAGTGATTTTTTTTTCTACGAAATGATACTAAACACAGGTATCAGAGTGTGAGTTGCATATGGCCGACTATGGAAACTATACTTTGTTTTCGTTATCGAGCAAAATGAAAAATTGATCTTCTCCTTAGGGCAAGTATTTAAAACCTTGGGATATTGTATTAGTACACATGTTAGGTTATGTTGTTTGTTAACAAAGTAATTGTGTAGACATAGCGAAATATTTGATTGCATGGTGACTAATCACATGAAAGGATTTATATTTGTTAGAACCAGTTTCACGTGAATAGCGCATATTTTTAGGTTGAGGAACTATTTTGACAGTCTTCATGAAACGCTTTCTAACCAGGACACCGAAAGTCCGTTTTCTGACCTTCGCGATGTCTTACAGCGGTTATTGCCATATCACACCTATGGAGAACCAAACTTTAGCGAAGAATATTTGGAACAGTGTAAGGTTTTTTTCGTCATTTTAATGTTCAAGCAGAAGTTCACATGTCATTAGGGAAAAAACTGATAAGGACAGACGGGAAAAAATTGTTGATTTTGTTCAGGCGATCATATAATTTCATTCTTCATATTTCGTAGTTTTACCATTTACAGTCGATTCCAATTACTTGCGAACCACCATTAACTTGATGGAACAACGAAAACGCTTGGAAAAGCGATTGCGGAAAGTCTTTTACGACGATGCACTAGTTTGTGGTTTTTCTTTTTTTCGCGATTTTAGTATCACTCAATGGCCGTGCACCTATAGATAAATCAGTCATTGTTTTCTTGATTTCAGCACGGTACCGAAATTGAAGAACGGAGTTTGTTGTTGTATCTCGACGGTGAATACGAAAGGCGAAAATTGGAAGAGGAAAGAGAGTTTGTCAAACAGGGCAACGTTGGTTAGTATTCACTTGTTCGATCATCTGCTTTTTTGAGGGCAGTAGCTGCCAGATACCTTAAGCTAGATTGCTGCTTATGAAAAGAATGAAAGGTGATTCTTTTATGTGGAGATTAAGTAAAGACATAAGTAAATCATGTTTATTGTGGCTTATAGTCACACATATGTGAGTTATCTCAGGATTGGAGTGTCTTGGAGGTATTATTTCACTACCGGGATTTATTCGCTGCATTTAGAAGCGTTTGTACATGATAGCCCTATCGTGGCTGCTTTGCGTGACTCCAGTCATGAACCAGTTGAAAAATCTGGACAAGTGGCCTCTTCATCGAAATCTGGTTCGAGATCGGTGATGCAACAATATGAATACCATCCGTTTGAAGAAATTCCTATTCCATTGTCGCCATATAAATCACCGTCTCCATTTAAATCACCTACCAGTAGCATTAGGTGAGTTATTTTTAATTCTTCATGCTTATTCTTCTTGTTGTTAACGTTCTGTCGTTAAAAAATTCGTCAGAAGGCAGACTTATTGCTTTGTTCAGATCACTCTCACCAAGTAAGTCACCATGTACTGTTGCATACTCACCCAGAATCCGCGCCCGCAATGCTTCACAAACTAAACATTCATCGCCTACGCCAGCTGTTGAACCACCGCAGGCACGTCCATTCTTCAAAGCACGTCCTACTTCGGAGTCTGACTTGTGTACTCGGAGGTGCGTACCCTTTTACAAACGTATTTTTAGAAGCTTTGTTCTCGTGTATCTTATAAGATTTTACGCACATCACATAACAGTTCTCCTTTTATTACATTTCTTTGTTTAGTTCCTCAAAGTTTGATGAGCAAAAGGAAGATATTCTTCGTCCATTACCGCCTCCTCTGCCCAGTGTTGCTGCTCGGAGAGTTACACCTTCGAGGTACTTTGATGAGTTTCAGTATTCATTGTAGGTAATAGCATTTAATTAATTTAATTAATGTTCCTGTTTCAGGACAGTGGCCGATAAAGACAGTTCATCCCTCGTATCCTCGTCACCCAGTCCTTCACATGTATCACATGAGAAGACAGGAAATCTCTCATCTGTTTCGACACCTGGCCGTTTACCAGCGAAGAAAGAATTGTTATCAAGAGCAAGGCAAGGTGTCCCAGCAGAAATGCGTTCGCCACCTGCGCATTCAAGCTGCACGAATAGTGCTTTGTTTGTTCGGAATTCGGTAGAAGATTACGAATCTGATGGATCAGCATCGCCAGAGCTTGGAGTGGACGATGTTGTTGTTCCACATCCTCCTACACCTCCAGTGAAGTCTAAACCTCCAACTCCGCAAATAAATGTTCTTTCACCGGCAAAGCCTGCGGCACCACCTTCGCAGAAGATACCTCAGCGAACTACCATTCCATTACCTCCACTTCTTCCGCAGACAAGAGAGGTAGGTTTTATGTTATCGTTTAAATAATTCCCTTTTTTGTAATAAGGGATGACCTGTATTAGTAGCAATAGTAATATTCTTTTTAGAAGTTGAATAAAAGCCCACATCGGACATCCCTTCACGTTGTATTGCAAGAGGATGTGAAGCCACTGCTTAAGCATGAAGAGGACAAACCAGCAGAACGGTTTCGATTCAAACCTCAGGTATTTTTTTCCGATTCGTATGGTGTATTCATGTCGTACATGCTATATAAGCCGTAGAAATCGCTGAAAAATAGTTGGCTAACGTGAATTACCATTTCGGGAGCCTTTGGTATAATTTTTGGCGCACAATCGCACTTTTTTGTTGTTTGGTCAATTGTAAGTTTTTTTTTAAAATAAATGGACATCAAAGATTATTACATTCTTTTAGGTTCCAAGGCCCACTCCTGTATCACCTTTCAAATCCGTTACTCCTAAACAGGAGTGTCCCACTGAACATAATCTTGTGGGAAAAGATGTAAATTCTGGAGAAGTCAAAAGCCTGACAAACAAAAAGGATCGGGTTTGTATAAGTGTTCTGTGACTTGAAATTTGCTGTTAGGTTATATTTTGTTTAAATATTTTGTTACTTAAAAAGTACTACTAGCTTGCGTTTAATGGGTTGATTTAGGTCCCTATTTGTGGTAAACCTCCTCCGATACGTTTGAAATTAAAGCTGGATGGCAAAGAGGTTTATATAGAAAATAACGAAAACAGTGAGAAAGGCCATGAAAAGAAGCAGAAAAAGCATAAGAAGAAGAAAAAGGATGGACATAAAAGACATAGTGAAGATTTCAAGCATATGAAAGACCAGCAACGTCCACAAGAGCTGAGGAAGGCAAATGTGAAAAAAACAATGGGCGACGCGTCACCGCAGGAAGTGGTTGCTGTTACGTCGAATGGAATACGAATGAAGTTGAAATTTGGACTGGGTGCTAACATCATGAATTCTATTACTCGAGGTGTATCAACGAAAGAATGTGAGGAACCCAAATTGGCGCATAAGGTCTTCGACTCACAACCTTCTACGTCTAGAGCATCACCACTTGTTTCGCCTCAACAGCCAAGGATCCCGCGGCTAAAGATACGTATTGGCCATGATGCTCCTCCATTGGTGATTGCACCTGTGAGAAGAAGTCCTGTCACCTCAAACGCTCAACCTGTAAACGTAACCTCGCTTAGCACATTAATGAGTGGGCCCAAGTCAGCACCAGTGTTAAGTACTACACAAGTATCAGCGGAACCTCTCGCCGTTGAGTTTTCAGATGATTCTGACACGGAAGCCGAGCGATTGAGGTGTGCAACTGATGAAGCACTACGAGGAATGTCCAGTTTTTCTGGCTTGACTCGCACAAATTCGTCAGTTTTACCGTGGTCTACGCAGGAAGCGCCATAACGTTGTAAGGTTTGGAATTTCCAAATCACACCCAGTGAAATGACCAGTTAAGTTGAAGTTGTGGCGTTATGATCTCCCGTATACACGCAGTCTGTTTAAAATTGTGGTAGTTAACTCGTGGTCTAATCATATACTTCTCATGTCTCATGCATTAACATCCTCTTTTACTCGGTGCCTAATTCTTGTGATATATGATTTATTATGTTACATTGCTCGAGAGTGCTACACTAGTGTTAAGATGTTAGGTCCTCGTTATGATTGGTGCTGTTTCTCATACTAGTTGCTAGAATAGCGTCATAAGAGACTTAAAACTCCAATACGGCCTTTGTGAAATGTTTAATTATATTATCTATCTGTGCAGCCTCTCTTAGGACCACTCTTTATCCTTTTATTTCTAACTACAGCGGTGCCCATATATTTACTTAGGCCTTTCGATCTCGCCATTTGCACTCGCCATCGATTCTGATAAAAGGCGTTCCCACACAATTTTATTTAACGGTGAGAAAAGTTGGAAGAAATGTTTTAGGGTAACCAGGGGATATCTATCTACATCTCAGTTCTGCTGACATTTAACAAAATGTATGGTTGCTACTGTAGTTCACATGGTAATGTCACTTATCATTTTTTTTCTTTTGTGGTTTCACATTGATTCGCTCTTCTCTTTTCGGATGTAATCTCGTCCTTCGATTTCTTTTTGTAAAGAGAAAATTCTTCTCGTTGAAAAGCTGCTATTCATCATTCTTTATTGATTTCACGTCCAGATACCCTTTTTTCATGATCAGATAAAGATCTGGTCTATTTTTTTTACTTCATCAGTGCTGTTCTCGAGATCTCAGAGCCAATCCTGGGCACCTAATGCATAGTATCCGAAGAGTTCTTTATGCTAAAATTATATTTGCAGCTTGCATATTGTACTTTAGTGGCTTTTCGTTTGTTCGGAAATTTTCAACGCCTGGTGTTGATAACCGCACCAAAGCACATCCAGTCACTCAATACTTTCATTCTTGTTTATAGTTAGGTACAGTTTACATGACAGTTTGCTCCTCACACTATATTATCGCATTTTCTAGTTCCGGTTATCGGTATATCTTTCCCCAGCTCCCGCTGCATGCATTTTGCTTAAATGCAGGTAGATGTAGTGGCGGTCCCATCTAGAACTATGTGATATGGAGTGTTAACCGACGTTAGCTCTCTAATATGAATGCAAGGCTCTCGGATCAAAGCGTTTCCTTGATCTGTGTAATTGGACATTGTGATCGATTTATTAAAATGTTATTGTTTGTAAAATAATATTAAATGATATGATTGGCACGTCAGTTGATTGTTTGCGAAAAATCATGTAATATAAATGTGATATAAATTTTTCATGAAGATGTCTGGCGATTTCTTGTTTCTAGATGATTGACAAAATCGTCCTAACAGAGGTTCTAAGCATAAGTTGATGAAGAGCTGGTAGAATGTGGTGATGAAATTTATTTGTTCCGTTCTCTTGAATCTCTTTGCCACAACCTAATTTACTGACAACCACCCTTTTTTACTTCTACCAAAAATATGTGCAGTTAAGTTTATGTTGACTAGTAAATAACATTAGGTTAGTTTAAGATCCTACAACACTTGGACTTCATTATTTACCAAAGCGAGTTTGACAATCTCTGCGTCAATAATATGTATTTTCGTTTAGATTGTTCAGCTTGCAGTAGATTGTTGTATAACTTTTATTCGGCTTGCGTTCTGACATCTTTGTTTTCTTCAGAGCCGATGCTCCCAGTCGATGGTGTATGGTTGGACATCGTACTTTTCCTCCTGATGGGACACATGTAGGGCACTAGTTAGAGGTGCTCTATAATATACATGGGTTTAATCTCGCTCAGGGTCATCAAACATTCTATCCTTGCGCGGACTGCGAACTAGACTTGTTTGAGAGAATAGTAACACACTTGATACATCGGTACGCCATCGAGAGTTCCTGTATAAGCTAGACATGCATTCATCACTTCTAACGATACTTAGTCAAGTTGAATGAATGGTGTATCCCTCAGCGATTGATGAACGCCGAGAGCTTCATCACTTAACGTTTTTTATCGTTCTGAGACGCCGCCGTTGGTGTATCAGCTGAATAGCAGATGGAAGCTCTCCTGGTGTTTCGTGGTTTGCTCATATAGCAGTAACCTAGTGGAATCAGTAATTTCATGGATTATTAAGCAAACAAGAGGCTCGTAATAAGTGTTATTCTGCTAATGTTTCGACGTCTTCTTCTTCAGAACCTGATTGTACCGAGTCGATTGTCCACAGGTGGGCATCCTCGCGATATAAATGTTCGTTGTCGCATCGAGTCGTATCCAGTGGAGCACCGCTCAAATAAGGGACCTTCTATACAAGACGAATGCTCATATATTGCCGTCATCTAACTGCGTATCTGTTTAGCAATCCAAGAAATTATTGGTAATCCACACAGATTTTAAATGGAAGTCGGCTTTTAGAGACGTATTACTACGCTATGTACCAGCTTCTGAATTCTGTAGGACGTACTGGCGTCAAAAAAAATAGACCAATATCTGTCTTCTGTAGGAGGGCACTACCGAGTGAGATTCTTCATTCGATCGGTGCTCCATTTCACAGGATTCGACTCGATGCTAAAACAAATAACCACATCGCGAGGACGACCACCTGTTCACCACCGACTTGGTTCAGTCCGGATCTGAAAATGTGAAGACATCGAAACATTAGCCAAATAAAACTTGTTGCCAACCACTTGTTTGCTTAGTATTCAAAGGATGTATTGATAGCTTATGGCGAGGTTAAATGAGGATCTGTTTTTGGAATTAATGATATCGTTGCTGTACTGTAAGAATCCTAGTACCAAAGCGCCAATCCTCCATCTGATCTACAAGACCTGGTATCTACCTGTGATGAATATATGAGAACGTCATTGTCCGACTACCTCAGAATTATAGAGAATGCACGTAAGACCAGTACACAACACAACATCGAGGACGGAAAACGACAGGAGCTCAGCTCACAATTGAACATATTTTAGATTCCAGTCACTTTTATAGATGACGGTAATGATAATCTCCTTCATATGAGGGATCCCGAGCCCGTTTAGTCGCGCAGTTAACCGCAGACCAAAAAGCGACCTTTGCTTCCCTGAGACGCAGGTGGATCCAGGGGATGGGCACCCTGTTTCTGCTGCGCCGATTTGGCACATACTTTCTTTATTTGCGAGGCGTATTCATGCACGGGTGTGTGGGTGCGTTCTAGTTATGCGGACTGTGTTCTGCAAGCCAATTCGGCCAAAAGCCTGCAATCAAGTGAGAGGGAAGAATATGAGAGGCGGTTAGCAGTCGGTTCGAACAAATAAGCTCCATGTCCACTCTGGCACTAGCCTGGCAAGCTACTCGTGAGTATACCTAGCCCCCACGACCAGAGACCAGCAAGCTATACGTGGGTATCAAAAAGTTAAGAACAGTAAAAGAAACGGGCTTCATTCCCCTGACCTCGAAAGAGCTCCCATTTCGACAGCGTTGGGTAGGACGAGTACGAAGAACATGTTAAAATCTTAGGGCCAATGGAAGCTGCCTGTATCGCAAGGAACTAAGATGACGATCTGTACTTACAATGCACATACATTGCATCCGAGCCCTCGATAGAAGACTTGATCATGCAAGCGACAAAGAGAAGGTACGAGGTCATTCATCGGCCTGACCGAGACGAGACGGCACCACCCATTCAACGCCGTCTATTACACCGGAGAAGAACGGTTCCTCGGAACATGCGACAGTAGAGGAGTCGGCGGCGTCGGCGTTTTCGTCAACACGAGTTCGTCCATGAACATCGATTCATTCAAACAACCTAAAATCCGAATCGGACGTTTATAACTAAAAAGGTGTGGATCAATACCGGCTTCGACAATCTTCGCCGTTTACCCGCCGACATCAAACTATGACGAAGAAGAACCCGGAGCGTTCTATATAGACTTGGAGAAGTTCTACAGACAAGACCATACGTTCTTCAAGGTCATCATTGGAAATTTTAACGCCAAGATTGGACGAAGAAGAACGTCACATTAAAACCCATGGATTAGAACGGAACGAAGCGCCTCTCTGAGTTTATCACGACGACCATGACCGTCCATGGTAACTCGCAATTCCAGAAGCCCCACCCTCAACACTGGACGTGGGAGTCTCCCAATGGAGAGTACCATAACGAAATACACCACACTATAGTAAACCGAAGGTTTTGCCTAACCGATGTCGCTGTTGCCCCAAAATTCTATACCGGATCAAACCACCGCCTCTTTCGTGCAAGATTCTATTCCTCGCGGAAAGGAAAAAAAGCCGCTAAATTCAAAAACCGAAGTCCCAGAAGCACCGTAAACTGGGACTTATTCAAGTCATTTATTGGCTGTTGGGAAGATGCCGTTGTAAATAACATCGACGAAGAATACGATCGGCTCATTTGACATCTTCAGCTAGCGCTATGAACGCTGAGAGTTGGAAAATCATCAAGAGACGTCTGTCTCCAGAAACATTTGAGCTGGTAAGCCAGCGTGAAATCGCACGAACTGCAGGCAACCGCGAACTAACGTCCGAACTTGCAAAACAATGCAGACAGGCAATGAAAGAAGATCTTAAAGAAAGAAGATCAGCAGTAATAGTCGAAGCTGCAGAGGCTGGGAAAAGCATTCGCAAAGCCCACCGAAACTTCGCCAATTACAAGACCAAGACGATTGCACTCCGACGCCTAGACGGAACAGTTACAGCGTCCAAAAGCGCAATGGAGAAAATCATTCACAAATACTACTCAGATCTCTTCGATAGCCACGTCCACCTCCCTTCTTATGAAATAAAGGAGGATGGATATGTTGTACCACCGGTTCTCTCTTCCGAAATCCGACATGCCATTTCGTCGGTGAAAAATCGAACAACACCAGGTCAGGACAGGATAAGACTAGAACACCTGAAGAACCTTCCGCCAGTCCTCGTTAGCACACTAGCTCGGCTCTTCACACGTTGCCTGTCTAAATGCAATTTCCCTACTCAGTGGAAGACCAGCTGGACCGTGTTATTGTTCAAGATGGGTGACGTACACGACATCGGCAACTATCGCCCAATCTGCTTAATGTCTGTCGTCTACAAAAATTTTACTCGAGTCATCCTAAACAGGATTGACAGAACACTGGACGAAGGACAGCTATGTGAGCAAGCAGGGTTTCGAAAATGATTTAGTACGATGGATCACATCCACGCGGTAACAAGGCTCATTGAAGTGTCGCGAGAGTACAAAAGACCGCTCTGTCTCACTTTCATCGATTTACAGAAGGCCTTTGATTCAACTGAGATAGAACCAGTCATGGAAGCCCTTGATAGTCCAGGAGTCCCTACTCAGTACGTAAAGATTCTTCGTGAGCTGTACAAAAATTTCACAACTAAGATAACACCATTCTACAACGATATTCACGCTGACGTCAAAAGAGGTGTTAGGCGAGGCGATACCACCTCGCCAAATTTATTTGCCGCCACCCGCCAGAACGTCATGCAAACACTGAAATGGGATAATATGGGAGTGAAAATCGATGGTCGGCAGTTACATCATCTTCGCTTTCTGGTGACATCGTCCTTATAACACCAAACATTAGCCAAGAGGAACGTATGCTTGCCCACTTTGATAAAGCTTGTGGAAAGATTGTTCTTCGACTAAATCTCACAAAAACGATGTTTATGAGGAAGAGATTGCTTTCGTATGCCGCACTCACGTTCAACGGAACGAATATCTCCGAATGCTCCAGTTATGTCTATCTATGTCGGGAAATCAATATAATGAACGACTTAGCTCCAGAGTTGAGCAGAAGGAAACGAGCGGCTTGGGAAGCTTTCAACAGCATCGAGGATGCAGTGAGGAGAACAAAGAACATCCGACTTCGTGCCCACCCTTCCGACTCAACGGTACTTCCTGCTGCCCTAACGTATGCGTCAGAAACTTGGTCGCTGCTTAAACAGGATGAAAGCGTTATTGAACGCGCAGTCGAAAGTACGATGCTAGGAGTATCCAGTGTCACGCAAACGATCAAAAACCAAGGATGCCGTTCTGTACGCCAAACAGTAGAAGATATGTTGGGCCGAATACGTAATGCGTATGAATGACAACCGATGTACAAGAGGCGTTAGTAACTGGATTCCTCGCGATGTCAAACGTACTGCAATATCGCCCGTTTTATTGAATTCCACAGCCAATCTGTTCGTACCCACGCAGTATAGTTTAGAGGTTACGAGCATGTCATTGTCACGAAAAGATGGCATATCATCGAGGAGGCTCCTACAAACATACTTTTAGCATACATTAGGTTTATGCGTCCTAAAAAGTGCGCATTTATCAATGGGTAAACTCCAGCTTTGCGGAAGGAGTACATTACTATTACACATTCTTATCATCGATGTTGTAACTGTTCTCCAAAGCAATTATTTTGCAATGCTAAAGAAATCTTACAGAGGTATTTTTTAATAGGTGGAGGAATTAAGCATAAATAATGTGCGCATCCCAACGGTTTACCGCCTCATCGTGGCTGGGAGGTGTTCCTGGGTGTGGGGCTGCGATGTACAGCGGAAGGGTTAATCCCACCAGTAAGGCCTCCTAAGCTAAGAAAGAGTCCGGCGTTTTCATTAGGAAGCCCAGCTAAGAGGAAACCAATACCAGGATCCAACACCGTCCTGGTATTAAACTAGTCGCATGGTGGCAAACCTCCCTCTTATCCACGACGGCGGCGACTGTCTATGGTGCTGACGACCTGGGGCAGACTTTGACCGGGCTGACCTCGGGACTCTAGGGAGCCACAATAGCTAAACCATCGAAAAAATGGAAATTATGTTGGACCCCCGCACAATCAGTGAGAACCGGGCATTCAAGTATGCAAGTAAGCATAATGACCGTTCAACCTGTTTTAGAAGCACAGTGGCTAAACTAGCAATACTCCGAAAAGCGGACAATATGCATGGACCAGCACAACCACTGAAGACGGGCCGTCCAAGTATCCAAGTAAACAAGTATACATATATAGGAGTTACAACGGTTTGACTTCTACTTTTTGCCTATTCTTATTCACAGCAGGGTATTATGTGAAATATAGCCATACGAATGCTGACATGTGAGTAAAACTTCGGACTTCAGGTGAGCTTCGAGCCCGGGATTACCCTTTCCGGTGGCTACTATGAATAAAAGGCATTGTGTGGATTGCGAAGGTATCAAAACCACAAAGTATCCATCGTTATATTCCTTTTAAACTTACAGAACTTCTTTGAATTTCAGCAGAACTATGAATGGAGTATGGACGAGTTCTTTTACACCGCAAACAAGAGTTAGATATGATCCATGTACATGGAACAAAAACAGATCATATCGGATACGTGGAAGTTAGAGAGACAGAAAATATACGAAAGAACAGAATGATGCGGCGATAACCTCAACAGACCCGCGCACCCTGCCCTTCGTAATAGCGAAGAGACCGTACGTGTTGATTTCAATGCATATTTCTACTGCGCTCCATTATGGCCGCGGTCATGAAAGGGTTAAACAATGCTAGGTTAGCATAGGAATCACTGCTCTTAGAAGGTCGTTATGGTTACCTCCGTAGGTGGCAGTTGATTCTGACTGTTGTGAATATACGAGTTTAGGGACTTTAATGTTTTTTATTTAGGAAATGTTCACTACAAGCCGAAATATATACGCCCAATAGCAGGTAGCTTCGACAGCGTACGTATTGGGATCGATGCATATCGCGCCACTCCATGGTTAGATACCGTTGACGAAAACCCGTACACAGTTGGCAAGGGGGTAATGGAAACCCAGCAATCCCTCATTTTCGAGATTTAGGTCGTTTTCGTAAAACACTGCTTTCCAGCAGCATTTTTAAAGGCTGCAATGGACTAGTGGTCCAGTGACGATAGCTACTACAGTATCCCTTGTCGACAGTGGCTCAAGCAATCTTCCTCCTAAGGGATTTTTGTGTGTCGTCCTGAATGGGTTTTCTTACTATCTAAATCCCAATGAACGTAATATTTGGTCCTAAAGTTTCCTAAGTTCTTTCGTCTTTGGTGCAGTGAGACTTATGGTCACTATGGATTGCCATTGAACGTTCTCAAATAAGCGTTTTTAACACTTCACCTTAAAGATACGTTCAGCCTTGAAGCCTTGAAAAACCTTAAACTAAAAATGGTGGTCCGTAGATTCTTTGGAATCTTCTGTAATTTTACAGGTTGTTGTCATTGTTATATGATTTGAGGTCCGACCAATTCTGAACCTTTTTTTCCAGAGTCTAGTGTCCTTACCACTTCGTTGTTAAATGCTTTTATAATTCATCATCTTTTCTCGCTTTTTCTTCTTACTTTGCATGAGCTTGCAGTTCCTATGTGGATTGTTTGTTATTAATGCTGTATATTCTTAGAACGTTGGGAAGAGAATGGCTGAACAAGTCGAGAGAGCATTTCTCAAACAGCCGACTATTAATCTGAATAACAAGGCTCGTTTGCTAGCCGGCAATAAGAAGGTTCCTCGATATGTTCGCAATATTGGGCTCGGTTTCAAGACACCACGTGAAGCAAGCCAAGGTACTTACATTGACAAGAAGTGCCCATGGACTGGAAACTGTTCGATTCGTGGCAATATTTTGACTGGTGTCGTGCTCAAAAACAAAATGACAAGGACGATAATAGTTCGTCGTGATTACCTTCACTTCGTGAAGAAGTACCGTCGTTTCGAAAAGCGACACAAGAATGTGCCGGCTCATTGCTCGCCAGCTTTCCGGTTAGCATTCTTCGGCTTTTGTTTTAGGAGTCTTTTTAAAGAAGAGTTTAATGAAGGATTGACAAGGCAGCTTATTGAAAACGATTTTGGAATCACCCAACACCCTCATCTTGTTTTCAGTGAAATTACCCACATTTTGGATAATGGCTAAATTGTTTTTTAAGTTTTATTTTGGTTTATTTTTTTCCTTCTCTTTTGGGATGATGCATGGCCATCGTGTGTCGCAGTGTGATGTAGTCAGTAAAGACTCAGTGTACTATAGATTTCTGTAACGAAGGGTCGTTTCAGTCTGAGCAGCGATATCACAACATAAACACACGACCTTCCTTATGCGTTCTATAAATGGTTAAAATCGCCAGTTATTTCAAACTTATATGCCATCAGGGCACATGTAGCTCAGTGTTCGGAGGCGCCGTGTAACACATGGGATCGATCCCAGCGCCCCAAGCTCACCACGCCTTCCACACTCCCGGGGCTCAGAAAATTGGAATCAGACTTCTCTGGGAGGACAATAGCACTGGCTGGATACATCGGTAGAGCAACGCGAATCATTGTAAAGGGCAGATGTAGTTTCAATCACCTCTACCGATGCTTAATGAAGTTCGATGCATGGCGTATCCCTAAGGGATTGATCAACGGTGAGAACTTTATCTCTTATCGTATGCGGTTGATAATTCATCAATTCGTTTTGCGTTCTGGCCATTTAGGCTAAGGTTTTCAACATATTTTGGTGGTAATGTTTGACAAACTTAGCTTATTAGATTCTTTCATAGTAGCAAGAAGAGATGGCTAGCATTGCACAGTATTAACTATTTCCATTGCAGCAATAGCATTAGCTAGAAGATAATTGTTTCCCGTACTTTTTGTTTTCCTATTTGGAGCTTGGACATTTTTTTTTGGGAGAACCAAACAAGTGATATATTTAACAAACATCGTTAACAGTAAGAGAGGACGCTCACTGCGTTGTCTACACCAATTGTGATTGGATATAGCTGGTGATAGGACATTGTAGCTACCACGTAATTGGGTTTTTTGAACAGCAATTTCTTGGCCAGTGCCATCTACACCACCCCGTTTGCTGCGTAACTTGCCTAAGGGATTCTAACTTTTTTCACCAGTGACACGTGTTTCGCTACTTTTTTAGTGCTGTACTATCATCAATGAAGACCGTTATTGGTTTACTCTTAGCTGGATTCCCTGATGGAAACACTCCTCAGCTTGGGAGAGGGGACACTGGTGGGAGGATGAATCCCTCCCGGTGTACATCGCAGCCCGACACCTAGGAACACCTCCCAGCCATGATGAGGCGGCAAACCGTTGGGTGGTTACACTAAATTAAGTCCCCAAAACACTACACTTAGTTTAGTGTTGTATTATTAGTCATGAAAACATACTACTTTTACCTTATCATGATTGTGATTTTTCTAGTGACATTGCTCCTGGAGATCTGGTCACAATCGGAGAATGCCGTCCACTTTCAAAAACTGTCCGATTCAATGTCTTGAAAGTAAACAAGGCTGGATCGACAAAGAAGGGATTTGCTAAATTTTAAGTGCATGAAGTTGTTTGTTGTTGATATATTTCTTCTATAATCTTCTGTTGTTTAATATGAGGATACAAATGTTTTTTTCTGACATGAAAGAGAAGAAAAGCTAGCACAACTTTACGATCTGGTGTTGAGGTCATCTGGTGCTTTTGAAAAGCTCCATTATCGAAAGTTTTATGCTAAGGTGTCGGTTCTTTTTCTTTGTGCACGGCTTCTGATAGTAGGTTAATTAGGAGGTGCGGAAATGAATGACCATGCGACGCACTTATAATCGGTTCCAACAGGAAACGAAACATTTCTTCATTATCCTTCTATTTGACGACTGTACGTTCATGTAAAAGATCGTCGTAGAGAGTGCGTGTACTTTAGATCTTTTGGATTTTGCTGTTTCGTTGTCTAGCAGCAGTTTTTCGCATCTTGTAATCAGCACACTGGAGCTTTGTTCCGTATCTGCTTGTACTGGTTGACTTCAGAGGGTTTTTTGTCGTTAAATACACAAGCGAATTGTTGTGTTAACAAATGTCCTGAAATGGTTAGCTTTTAACCAACCTGGGGATGTAGATTATTTGTTATGTGCTGGTAGTACTAATTAAGTCCTTCCGTTCTTTAACGCTGGCGCCAGATAGATCTGTTGTCACTGTTTCTCCATTTCTTTCTAATGGGCTCCGATCAAAGTATCTAGCAAGATTCCATGATCATCTGTGTTAAAGGCTGCTCCCTAGCTTCGTGTCACTGAAGCGTGGGTTAAGTTCGTCCACCTAGTGGGTTATGACGATACACAGTGTCTTTGCTTTTTTATGCGACACTGGCTGAGAACCAGTCTTTTTTTTTGCAGGTGTTTTTTGTTGCAGTAGTACCTTTGGGTCGTTTACCGAACTGAACGTTAAGCCATTGGGTCCACGGAATTCGAGTTCGTAAGAATTCTTACACTGCAGGCGGGTTTTGACGTTGAGGTATATGGTAGTCAATCTAAATAAAGTCTAGCACAACTTATGCTTAAATCTGATTGTGTGTCTATGGAAGGTACAAGTTTGATCTCGGGGAAACAGAAATGTGATATGTGAGACCTGTTTGCATCACAAGGAAAGTAGACGGTCGTTGTTGTTCAATTCATCATCCAGCATGTGCAGATAGGAAGTGGCCTTGAGGATGACAGCATTGCTTGGGCAATTCCACAGCAATAATAGTTCTGCATGGTGACGAAGTTGTACTAGAACTGCTTGTATGCTACTGCAAAGATGTTACTGTTCTAACGGTTCTGGTTAGTGAGTACTGGAAGTAGGTGCAGAAGAAGTACTGAATATGATTCTTGGAGAATGGTGGTGTTGTATATCTGCCTATCCATCTATCTATGTATATATGTGTGTGTATGTGTATATATGCATTCAGTAGTTGCCTACAGATGATTTTTATATTGTATGTACACTGAACGTATTGCAGGATGACAGAATTTCCTTTAGAAGATGATCGTAAGAAATTCATCAAGTTCATGGTATGTTACTAGCATTATTAGAACTATTTGTTTGTGGAACGCTTTCTACTTCTTCTACTTTATACGTACGACTTATTACTGCTCCACTGTTTTCAGAATGGTAGAAAAGTTAATCATTTGGATATTGATCTGTTGGGTGATGCTCGTTCTGTCGTCCTTAACAGGAAGGTAATAGAGTAGTACTTGTGCTTGGAACGATGTGAATCAAAGTATCATGAGTTCAACCCTAGGACTGTTATTAATCTATTCGTACCATTCATTAAAAATGTTCGTAAAGTGTCTAGGGAGATTTGTTGGTTAGAGATGGGAGAGTTATTCCGTGGGTAAACACGGTAATAACACGGCTGAAAAGAAAGACGATACGAAGGACTCGCATGGTGTGGTGGTGACCGCATTAGCCCTCGAAAAGGTTAATGGTGTGTTCGGTCCACACCGCAGATACCAGTGATGCGGAGTGTTGTAAATATCTCAGCATCACCATGGTTATATTTCACACCATACCCTCCCATGAAAAGAATAGACAGTAAATGAAAAGTGACGATATGACTGAGCCATTTTGAAGTTTTAATGAAATTGAGCAAAGAGCGAAACTAATGTAAAAGTGCGTTTTATTTCGATATTAAGTAAGAGTTCTTACTATCTAAAGCAGTTATTTAGGGAAGTTACAAAGTTATAAATTATTGATAAAAAGGGTTGCAATAAAGTGTTACAATTTGTTTAGTGGTTTAGTGGGTAAAGGTTTAGAAAGGGAACCGATGTTGGATAGTCGTGGAAGTAAAAAAGCAAGAGAGTTTCCCTCACATAAGAGTATTCGCTTTTAGGTTATTAAATCGTGATTCCACAGAACAATTCAGTAGGAAGAGCGGTTAGCAGAACTCGTCGTTGTAAACCAACCTATATTCTTCCTTTGATAAGCGAACACGACTTTGACAATCAGTCTTTACCCGTCTGGCGTTAGATTCAACCACAATGATGCTGAGATATTGACAGGACTTGAACCGTAGGCCAGATCGAACTGCGATCGCCTTTTCCGGAGGCTCACGCATTACACACTGCACCACGGAGGCCTTTGCTTAGGCGTCCTCCCAGCTAATTTTGTAAAAGGTTAGTTAGATTGTTTATCAACCCCATGTAAACTTATCTAAGAAAGGAAACATGTTGATTAGTCAAACCTAGGTTAAAGGAAAGTCGGTTTTGAAATGAACCAACCTATTTAAGCAATGTTTTGGAAGGTCGGGGTTTATAAAAAAGCATGAGTCGTCCTGGATATAAGTACCATCGTATCGAAAAGAAAACGTGATATATTGCGTAGCCGTTTGCATCTTCTACATACCTTGTTTTTCATTGTTTTGCTTAAGTTCTCGCATGCTACAAGACTTGCTGCGGCAAAGCTTCTTGTATGTAAGAAGAATGACGACGACGACGAGAAGTTTCTCAATCAACCATTTCTTGATTGGATAGTACTAACAGCGATGCTGGAGGAGTCGGATACTGATCGTGCAGTGCAATTCATTAAAGCATGGATGATATCATTTGAGAAACGTCGAGTCAGGTAGGTGACATGGTCTTGGTTGGCCCAGAGTGGAACTAACACCATGCTAGTGATGACGGACATAACTACACTTTTACTTTCACTTTTTACGTTCGCTTCACTACCCTTTCCACTTTACTTTTACGGACACTTTTACTGTTTAGCGATTCGGAAGACGAGATTATGTTCCTGTCGAGTTTAGGGAAGGTTTTAGCTAAGAAAGGCAATGACTTGAAGAAGCGTCTTACTGTTAGTGAACTCAGGGTACTTCATCGGTAGGTTTTGCGTTGTTACTCTCCGATTTCTTCAGTTTCCGCGTTTCTCTGCATTTGAGACATTGGAATTTTTGGTGCGATTAATTATTTATGTTGATATTTAAATACTTTTAAAAATTTTTAGGTGTCTACTTGTTACATTTGTGATACTTTCCGAACTAGAACATGGTTCTAAACTCTTTGAAAGAGCTGTGCAATTCGTTGCCAGGACCGCATTGGTCGATGAAAACGTGAGTAGTTGTTTATTCACTACTATAGTCTTTTGTATTATTCTGCTGACTTTGCTTATGTTTTCTACTGAATACCGACACGGTTTTTTTCAGATTTTCGAATTTTGTTTGCATGAACTTGCTCCAGATCTTCGTGGTAGATTTAACATTTTGGGAATATTTCTACGAGAACCGTGTTCTTCTGTCTCTTCCAAGGTACCATATACATCAACCCATTTATCATAGGATCGATGTTAACTTTTTATTTGCTGCTTATTAATTTAATTTAATTTTTCACTATAGAGTATTATGTGAAATACAACCATAATGGTGCTAAGATATTTGCAAAACTCCGGACCGCAGATATATGTGGTGAAATACGAGCGCGCTATTACTCTTTCGGGGGACTTACGCGTTCACCACCACACCATGCGGGTCCTTCGTTTCGCCTGGCTCTTAGTTGGTTTTCTATCTACCAGTGCCATCAACAATCACTCGTCAACGGCATTGATCTGGTAGCACAAATTGGCATTGAACTCAGTTAAGCCGGTAATAGCCTGTTCGATCCCCATCGCAGACACCTGCGGTCCGGAGTTTTGCAAATATTTCAGCATTATTACGATTGCCATAGGATCAGTAATGTACTTTTATCGATTCATAGCATGTCTTTGTTACATCTACTTTGCAGATTGAGTCAGTTATTCCAACTATCTGTGCTCAGTTGTCTTATCAGCTGAATACCCAGTTGCTTTTAACTGCTGCGGCCGACTTTGTTGCAGCACTGGTTGTTCGATTTCCTGCATCAACTGATCTTTTGGAACTTTTTATACGGAACACTACACATCATGTGAAACGTATACGTTTCAACGTTCTGCGATGGTTTGGGCGCCTTCAGGTAACCAAAGAAAGTGTCGATTTCCTTAGTTCTCTACAACGTGAGATTAGCCAGCTCTTTCAAAGTACTGATGATGACGTTTGGCCGCCATGTATTTGGGAGACGGAGGTAAATATGAATGTGCTCTATCACAACTGAAGCGAAAAGAGTTTTAGAGTAAATGAAATCTGGTAGCAGTAGTAAGTCTTTTTCTACGTCCTAGCACTATATATTATGTTGTTAATCTTCACTTTTCTCATCATTTTCTTGGGGCTTTACTTCCTTCCGCGGCCGCGTGTAGTGCGGTGGTCAGAGGCGCCCTGCGATCTACACGGGATCGATCCTTGCGCTCCAGGCCCACCAAGCCCTCCATTCCTCCAGGGTCGGCAAATTGGTACCAGACTTTTCTGGGACGATAGCAGAACTGGCTCGATATATCGCCACCGCGAATCGATGTAGAGGAAGATATGCATTCAGTCACCTCCAGCGATGGTTAGTGAAGTCGAATGCATGCTGAATCCCTCAGGGATAGATCAGTGGTGAGAGCTTTGACCTTTTTTTTTAATTTATCCTTTGCTCTGTTCCATCCTAGTGAGTGTGTTTTTGAAAGACCAACAAAGTACTTACATGGTGCTCTTCCATCTTTCATTTTTTTTCCCAAAGGATGTGTCCTGTGTTAAACCGCGATGGGATTATGAAGAGGGAGAAGATGTTTTATGGCAAGATGACCGGGTTCTGAGCGCATACCTTAGTGTGTCGAATGTTCTCAACCAACGATTTGGAATTAAACCGAATCGTGATGACCCGGTTTGTTTATGTTCTTTAACTTATTCACTCAGTTTATACGACTTTATTATGTAATCGTGAATTGCAGATGATCATAGTTGGAATGAAATGGCATCTTCCTGAAATCCGGTTAGCAGCTTTTCATTTGTGGACAACATGCCTTGAAAAAGCTTTGAAGGATCCAGAAAATAATTCCGTTCTGGGTATTAATTAAGCACAGAGACTGTACTCGTTTTCTACTACTTATGGCTTGGATTTAGTCGTTTAGAGCAGTTCATCATACACAACTCAAGCTCCCTCAGTATTTTGCGTAAAGCTGTCAGTGTTGCTTCTGAATCTTGCCTAATGTCCTCTGAGGCTAAAGTAGAGTGGGTGAAGGAAGTGAATAACTTCTGTTGCAAATTAGAAGATGAACAGGTATACTAGTTCTGATATGTGTCCCTTCATTGGATGATTGGTATTAATTTTTAGCAGTGCAAATTTAGCGTGAAGTGAGTTATTTACCGGGAGATGTAAGAGGAACCAGTCTACCTCTTCCTAGTCCTGAATTGGCAAAAGGAAGACTAGAGGAATGCCTGCAGATTTCTGGTTCTTGTGATTCTAAATCGTGCCCTGAATTCGATGTCCTTTATACAAATCTTGAGAAAGCAGGATATGACCAAAGGGTTTTTGCAAGATATGTAATTGTGGGTAACCGTTTACAATATTTAAGTGCATTATCGACATATCTCCATTTCTAATAAAAAGTTCTAGAGTTGTTTTATCCTTTAAACAATATTTTAGGATGTCATTAATCTCGTAAAATCTCATGAAGATGTCGAAACAGCACTAAATGTTATCTCGGAGACCGTGGCCAGATGTCGCTTAAAGGTAGTATTTACATGTTTTTCTTCACACTGTTCTTCAGAGATTCGTATCGTTTTTATGTAGAGGATGTAATAAAACGACAGTAATAGTACGATAATATATACTAAATAATGAAACTGGAATAATGATAAAATGAGTAGCAAATAAATAGAACCGCTATTGAAACTAGTGTTTTTTTTCTCCAGGTCGTTGTTAACCACGGATGCTCAGTTGTCGACGAATTACTTTCCGTTTATCGCCAAGATGACAATTTTTTCTGCGTAGCCAATCGTCTTTACTGTTGGGTAGGCCTCTCCTTTGCAAATAAAATAAATAGAAGAAGATTGAAATCGTTTTATTCCTTTTTCTCATGAAATTTAAGGCAATAAATCATCTTATCGATAAAGAGGCGGAGTGTCGAACATTAGCTATGTCTCGAATTCTATGGTCTGTCTGTGAAAGATCTCAGAATCTTCTCGAGCTTTGCTTTGAGGTGAGTTTATGCCAGCTTCCAACAAGTATGCCAGTCACTTGGTTGTTATGGAAATCCTTCTGAATTAAAATAAATGTTATACGTCTTCCAATGTGTCTTTTCAGCTTCCAAGGTTTTTCCTTCTGTAAAAGTTGGTATGTCGTTCTGTGAGTTTTCAGAGCAATTCCTTTTAGATAGCTAAGTTTAATCAAGGAGGAGAGGGGGAGGGGGAGCGGTGGGGGAGGAGACACTTATAGTTGTAACATATATTTAGATGTATTCATATTATTTGTTGTTTAGATAATGAATTAACTAGTGGTAGTAATCATATATGAATGCACCACACATGTATACATCATATCCACCACCCTGTAGTCCCGTTGATCGTCAAGTGACTCGAGCGGGCGCTAGTAAATCTTCCATTTTTCCATTTCGCATGCAAGAGTAGCCCAGCGGGTTCTGTTCGCTATAGGAACTCGTCAAGCATAATATCTTCCTTTTAGGCTTTTCGTGAAGAACTCTGACCATCGACTCGGTGTACTTCCGGTAGTGCGTTTAACATCCCGAGATAACCAGTCACTAACGGCTGTTGTCCATCGGTTGTCATTCATACGCATTACGTGTCTGGCCCACCTTATCTTCGAATGTTTGGCGTACAGAACGGCATCTTTGATTTTGACCGTTGACGCAGGTCGGAGCTTCGGATCCCATCCTTTACTTGTGTGAAACGGGATACTCCTAGCATTGTCCTTTCGACTACGCGTTCGATAACGCTGAGTGATCTTTGATCCTGCTTACGCAGCGACCAGGTTTCTGACGCATACGTTAGGGCAGGAAGTACCGTTGAGTGGAAAAGGTGGGCACGCAGTCGGGTCTCCTTTGCCCTCTTCACTACATCCTCGTTGCTCTTGAAAGCTTTCGAAGCCGCTCGTTTTCTTCTGCTCAACTCTGGAGCTGAGTTGTTTATTATATTGATTTCCAGACATAGATAGACGTAAGTGGAGCATTCGGAGATATTCGTTCCGTTGAGCGTGAATGGGGCATATGAAACCAATCCGTTCCTCATGAACATCGTCTTTGTGAGATTTAGTCGAAGACCAATGTTTCCACAAGCTTTATCAAAGTGGGCAAGCATACGTTCCGCTTGGCTAATTTTTGGTGTTATAAGAACGATGTGATCAGCAAAGCGAAGATGGTGTAATTGCTGACCATCGACTTTCACCCCCATGTTATCCCATTCCAATGTTGGCATGACGTTCTCCAGGGTGGCGGTAAATAATTTTGGAAAGGTGGTATCGTCTTGCCTAACCCCTCTTTTGACGTTAATGTTAATATCATTGTAGAATGGTGTTATCTTAGTTGTGAAATTTTTGTACAGCTCACAAAGAATCTTTACGTACTGAGTAGGGACTCCTGGACTATCAAGGGCTTCCATGACTGGTTCTATCTCAGTTGAATCAAAGGCCTTCTGTAAATCGATGAAAGTGAGACAGAGCGGTCTTTTGTACTCTCGCGATACTTCAATGAGCCTTGTTATAAATCCTTTTCGAAACCTTGCTTGCTATTGACTGTCCTTCATCCAGTGTTCTGTCAATTCTATTTAGGATGACTCGAGTAAAAAATTTGTAGACGATAGACAGCAAGCAGATTGGGCGATAGTTGCCGATATCGTGTAGGTCACCCTTTTTGAACAGTAATACGGTCTTGCTGTTCTTTCACTGAGTAGGGACATTGCATTCAGGCAGGTAACGTGTGAAGAGCCGAGCCACTGTGTTTACGAGGACTGGCGGAAGGTTCTTCAGGTGTTCCGGTCTTGTCCTGTCAGGGCTGGTGCTGTTCGATTTTTCACCGACGAAATGGCATGTCGAATTTCGAAAGGGAGAACCGGTGGTACAACATATCCATCCTCCTTTATTTCATATGAATGGAGGTGGACGTGGGTATCGAAGAAATCTGAGTGGTATTCGTGAATGGTTTTCTCCAGTGCCTTCCTGGACGCTGTAACTGTTTCGTGTGGGCGTCGGAGTGCAATCATCTTGGTTTTGTAATTGGCGAAGCTTCGGTGGGCTTTGTGAATGCTTTTCCCAGCCTCTGCAGCTTCGACCATTGCTGCTGCTCTTCTCTCTTTAAGACCTTCTTTTATCGCTTGTGTGCACTGTTTTGCAAGTTCGGACGTTGTATTAGTTCGAGTGTTTCTGGAGACAGACGTCACTTGGTGATTTTCAAACTCAGCGTTCATAGCGCTAACTGAAGATGTTGAATGAACCGATCGTTTTCTTCGTCGATGTTATCGACAACGGCGTCTTCCCAACATCCGACTAATGAATTGAATAAGTCCCAATTTATCGAGGTTTTGGGACTTCGTTTTTTGAACTTAGCGGGTTTTTCTCCTTTCTGCGAGAAATGAAACCTTGCACGAAGGAGGCGGTGCTCTGAACCCTTGTTGAATTTTGGGACAACAGCGACATCGGTTAGGCTAAACCTTCTATTTACTATGATGTGCTCGATTTCGGTGTGGTACTCTCCATTGGGAGACTTCCACGTCAAGCGTTGAGGTGGGGCTTCTGGGATTGCGAGTTACCATGGATGGTCTTGGTCGCCATGATAAACTCAGATAGCCGCTCACCCTGTTCGTTCAGTTCTGATCCATGTGTCCCAATGTGACGTTCTTTAGATGTTCTTCTTGGTCCAGTTTTGGCGTTGAAATCTCCAATGATGACCTTGAAGAATGTATGGTCTTCTCTGTAGAACTTCTCCAAGTCTATATAGAACGCTCCGGGTTCTTCTTCGTCATAGTTTGATGTCGGCGGGTAAACGGCGAAGATTGTCGAAGCCGGTATTGATCCACACCTTTTTAGTTATAAACGTCCGATTCGGATTTTAGGTTGTTTGAATGAATCGATGTTCATGGACGAACTCGTGTTGACGAAAACGCCGACGCCGCCGACTCCTCTACTGTCGCATGTTCCGAGGAACCGTTCTTCTCCGGTGTAATAGACGGCGTTGAATGGGTGGTGCCGTCTCGTCTCGGTCAGGCCGATGAATGACCTCGTACCTTCTCTTTGTCGCTTGCATGATCAAGTCTTCTATCGAGGGCTCGGATGCAATGTATGTGCATTGTAAGTACAGATCGTCATCTTAGTTCCTTGCGATCCAGGCAGCTTCCATTGGCCCTAAGATTTTAACATGTTCTTCGTACTCGTCCTACCCAACGCTGTCGAAATGGGAGCTCTTTCGAGGTCAGGGGAATGAGGCCCGTTTCTTTTACTGTTCTTAACTTTTTGATACCCACGTATAGCTTGCTGGTCTCTGGTCGTGGGGGCTAGGTATACTCACGAGTAGCTTGCCAGGCTAGTGCCAGAGTGGACATGGAGCTTATTTGTTCGAGCCGACTGCTAACCGCCTCTCATATTCTTCCTTCTCACTTGATTGCAGGCTTTTGGCCGAATTGGCTTGCAGAACACAGTCCGCATAACTAGAACGCACCCACACACCCGTGCATGAATACGCCTCGCAAATAAAGAAAGTATGT
Organism: Angiostrongylus vasorum; assembly: GCA_018806985.1. Classification (NCBI taxonomy): domain Eukaryota; kingdom Metazoa; phylum Nematoda; class Chromadorea; order Rhabditida; family Metastrongylidae; genus Angiostrongylus; species Angiostrongylus vasorum. The sequence continues at coordinate 1,886,263 of JADANN010000433.1, forward strand.
GCCAAATCGGCGCAGCAGAAACAGGGTTTCCATCCCTTGGATCCGCCTGGGTTTCAGGGAGGCAAAGGTCGTTTTTGGTCCGCGATTAGCCCCTTATCCGTCACCTGGGGGACGCGCCACGTATCCTCACGACTAACCGGCTCGAGATCCCTCATATGAGGGAGATCCGTGGACATGATATCCATGAATTTGTTTATATATAAATAGGTTGCAGTGTCGAATTTTAGACAAGATAGTTGTTTTGCGCTCGTTGTCGTTGTGTTCGAATTTCTTCTAGACATTTCGAACAACTCTCAGTAGTGAATCACTTGATGGAAGAGTTCACCAACGTGTTCTAAAGACATTAAAGTTGTTTGCATCAAGGGCAGATTGCAGTACGTTACTTCTAGTGTATTCATGTGATGAATTTTTATGACATTAAAGGTGGGAGAAATTTTAGCTGACATGTCGCGGTGTGTGTTTCTTGTTTAGAACTGCCGACCGATTTTGTCGAATTTCTGTTTTGGCACTGTATTGATGTGCAGACTCAGAGCGACTTTCTTGTAAGAAGTGCAGCTACGATATTATTTGGTATGTTCTCTTGAAAAGTGTCTAGTTCTTATTTTCACATATGTTCATTCCTCCCAACGGTTTACCGCCTTATCGTGGCTGGGGGGTGTTCCTGGTTGTCGGGTTCCTGTGTACAGCGGGGGGGGATTCATCCCCAGCAGGGTCTCCCAAGCTGAAAAGGAGTCCGACGTTTCTCTCAGGAAGCCCAGCTAAGAGTAAACCAGTGCCAGGATCCACTACCGTCCTAGTATCAAACTAGTCACATGGTGGCAAATCTCCCTCTGATCCACAAGAGCGGCGAATGCCTGTGGTGGTGGCGACCTGGGGCAGACTTTGGCCATGCTGACCTTAGGACTCCAAAGAAGCACAATGGCTAAACTAACAAATTTCCGAAAAGTGGAGAATATGCTGGGTCCTGCCCAACCAGTGAGGACGGGCCGTCCAAGTATCCAAATGTATATTTTCGTTTGGAATTCAGTATGTTTGTAACTGAAAAGGTCAACAGAAGCTGTTAAAGACCAGTAAGCTGGTCCAGTTGATTCTGTATGACTTTGTTTGCCAAATAGTTGTTTAAAAGAACCACTTACTGTATTTTTATATTATGTTTAGGTTTTCTTGTTGGTTGCATTACGAAAAGTCGTGTGGTACCTGCTTTCTGTATTGTTTCTAAGAGGGCTAAATTTTGGAATGGAATAATGAAGCGCTGTTCATCATTGGTTATGCTACCATCACTTCAGCGTATTCTTCTTCTGAGCTTCCTTTCTCGCCTTACTCTAGGACATTTGGAGTGTTACTCTGCGTCGGTGCTGCAGTAAGTAGTTATTTTTAAGTGAACTCGACACTTTGCTAAATAAGGCGTTCTGTGCATTTCTCTTCTTATCAGTCCTACAATAAAGGTTTGTGATCCACGCTCTCACTTTTACTTCGGATACCTTCACCGTCGAGTAATTGAGTTCCTTATTTTCAACTAATTTCCATCATGTAAGTGAACACCTGCTTACTGCTATATTGCAGTGGACAGTGAGGTCACTCTATTGAGACGAAGAAGATGTTGCCGGTGAATTCTTATTAAATCCTTGTTCTGCTTACGACATCGTAATCTTCTCAAGAAGTACTTTTCATAACGAGAAGATGCTCAAGGAACTTAACTGTGCTGCAAAAAGGACCTGCGTTTGTCCAGGGCGTTTATTGAAACCGAAAAATCGTGTTATGAAAGAATTGTGATAAAGAAATGAAACAGTATATGATGCATTCGGCCTCTCGTGAAAGACGAACGTCAGCTGACGGGCCCAAAACTCAACACTGACAATGACGGAAGCGCAACTCAACGCTAACCTTTTAGACTCTTACCCTGGTCCTATCACGCTGTGCTATGTTGCCGAAACGGGGTATACCCACTTCAACCACGCCGAGATTTTAACACAATTCGTAAAGTGCTTCAGCCGTGTATTCTGGAATATAACCGGCACATACAATGTCAAACCAGATTGCAGCGAGGAACCAGAGGTAAAGTCTGTCTTCGCAATCACTACCTGATTACGCAGTTCAGGCATTCGAAAATTTTCTCGTTTTCCCAATTTAATCATGTATGCAAAAATCATGAAATGGGATGACGGTTTAACGGGAAAGTCTGCCGAAATATGGACGAGAATCGCATTGGAGTAGATACTTCACACTCAACGAAGCGTGCTTAGAAGAACATCTATAAGATGAACAGACATGTAAAAACTTCGCTATGCTCATGTAGACCACTTACAGCGATCGCGAGGGAAGTCAATGGAAAGAGAGATGTGGTTCACACTATACACGAAGATAGGCTATCTAAGTAAATGAGCGAGTATCCTACAACTCGGCTCTTGAAAACGTCTGCAGTTGTTTATCTACATAGTAAGCACAAAAGGGCTGAAATCGTCTCGAAAAACAACCCTCACATTTACCTCTTACATCTGGATAAATTACTTTTTCTCGCGGAAATGCGCTTAATAACCTTGCCGTCGATAACAAAAATAGTGCGTTTCATATGAGAAGTGTAATTGTTTTTGTGTCACTTAGGCAAGGTGACCTACCTGGAGGTCTGGTGCGCAGCAAGGTCAAATTGAAAATTAACTGGCCACTTCAACTGATGTGGTAGTTGACAGTACTTTGTGTGGTAAAAGTGTTTTCCTACGTTACGTTTTTCCCCTCTCCAACGCCATTATGTCGTATATCCATATGCCTGGTCTTGTATCCTTCATTAGGTGGATTATTGACCGATGTGGTGCGTTTCTTTCGTTCCACTTCTCTGTACTAGTTCAGGACAATTTATTCATTACTGGTTTCTTTGATTGAATTGCTGGAAGTTACGCCAGATATACGGGAACGTCGCTTTTGCCTGGAGATTTTAGTGGCAATGTCCCCAGTAGCAGCACATGAGGAAGTGCTAACAATGCTGAAAGAATTACACCTAGATCATATTTCTCGAGTGGATTATGACTTCTTGACGTCCACAGTAAAAGTGTAGGTTTTTCTGTTTTATTTCCTTTCAAGTGTTTAGCACTTTTAAATTAAGTGTGCAATAGTTTTAACTGTGAGACGGGCGAAACGAAGGGTCCGCATGGTGTGGTGGTAAACGCGTTAGCCCCCAGAAAGGGTGATAGCGCGTTCGTTCCCCACTGCAGACACCTGCGATCTGGAGTTTTGCAAATCTCAACATCATTGTGGTTGTATCACACAATACTTTTACCTCACATATGCAGGTGCTACGAAGATAAGTATGTGACAGAGAATCGAATGGTGCCGCACGATCTTCTTCAGTCTCCTTTTGTGAAGATCATAGCAAAATGTGAAACTTGTGATCCCAAAGACGGTTTGGAAGAAATTAATCATATGTGCGTTTATTTTTGTAAATTCTAATCACTCAGTATACTTTACTTCGTATCTATGATTTCATGCTTATAACGAATAAGTTGACTTTAAGCTGTATTGTATTCTGTTGAGCAGTTGGGAACAACAAAACATGCAAAAGGAGAATTTTGCTTTTTCGTAGAATTGCTGGAGTAATGAATATTAGGTGTTTCGCCGAGAACGTTCCAGAGTGAAAACTCACTATTAATGGGTACCTTTGCAATCCATTCAGTTCTTAATATTCTTCCGTTTTGCTCGGAAGTACAATTACTTGCCATGATTTGACTTCACTGTGAGCTGAGAGCTGACATTTAGAGAAATGTATATGGAACACGAGAGTGTTTTCCGAATGTGCGTTCTACACTCGAGTAGAATCGCTAGGTATATTCTTCCTTTGATAAGCTTACACGAGTTTGATAAATTGAAAATCTGAATGTTTTGAAATCGAATCGCTAGATTTTATAGTTTAATTCGATTTTAAATGACCATGTTGTTGTGCCGATCCCAGACTTCTTGCTCTTGATTCGCTTTCTCGCATTTGTACTTCGCGATTGTCCTTGGATTTTGCGCATAGCTTCAAATGCTGCTTGATGATTTTTTAACTCCCTTTTTGAATGTCGTTGAATGCTGGTCAAGTCGATTCTCCATGGAATCCTGGGCCAACCGGGCTGGGGCATTCCGAGATCTTCATCGCATGTAGCCCCAGGCCTTGTGGATTAACAAGTTCCCGGATCGGCACGGACGAAAAGTTTGACTTGTACAATGTGTGGTTGAACAATGAAGAGCATCATTTGTCACCCACTCCAGGCTCACTAAATACGTCATTCAAATTCAAGTAGTATGAGATGCAACTTTCTACTTGTTTTTCTTCAACACTTTTCCTTGCTTCTGTTATGCATTATTGCAAATATGTTAATATGTTTGCAACGAGTTTTCGGTGTACGTTTTGTCATCTGTTTCCCACCTACCTCAGTAGAATCCTTTGCAGGTACCATGAATAACTTCTTTAAGTTCGCAGAATTTTCTAAACATGTCTTTATAGGTGGGAATCGTATATGTATGGGTTTTAATACAGTGTTTGAAGATTAGTATGTTTGTACAGATTAGACGTGTGGGGATGACCGCAGGCATTCAGGTTCTCATGCGTTGAGCCATATTCTGCCGAGCTAAGTCTCCAGGCTATCGCTATGGCGATGACAAGGATTGCAACGAACATGAGGCAAATGCAACATATGGATTATATTCGTGAATCTTTTGTAACGCAATGTATAGATATTCTTCAACATCCACATTGTTCTTCTCGTGCTATGTCTATGATTAGTAGAGTACCAGTTTGCCTCGGGCTGACTAGAAACTACCTGCAAGAACGTTACGTTGTCCAGATTCTGAAGCGATGGGCGAGCTCGGGCGCTGCATAAGACAAAATTCCTTTCCCTGTATTTCGTTTATTCCTCATTCCATTTGCTCTTCATATCGTACTCGTCAGATGATTTATTAGTTTCCTTCTTCACTCCGTTTTGAAAGTTATAAATTGAAAATAAACTATTTACGCCGTGGAATCCATAATAGTTCTTCGTGTTCTATTTCACTCTATTAGTTATAGAGCTGTTGTTTCCGCAGTCAAAGAGACTATTTCCTCTTGCTTTCGTTCAATATCTTTGATGTGCCCTCAATATTTTGGTGTTTTGGCATTTCCAGAGATCTAAGAAGGCGTCCGAAAACATGTCAATCAATTACGCACAGGCTTTATCACCGTACGAAAATAAGGGAGCAGTTGGTATGCCAGAGGTGCGATTCATTCCTATTATAGATTTCACGAGTAGCTTGCATTGTAAGAGAAACATTCCAGTTTCTACGAAAAATCAAGTTACTAGAAAGATGTCGAGAGAACGTTGTTCTTTTAAACCTTCATTTAATAGCTGTGTAGACCTTTTCCAGTTCCTAGATTCACCTGATGAACTAGATCAGAAATGTGAAGCACTCGCCAGATTTCTGCTTCAAAGCAAGTGCGTCTTCGTTGTAGCAGGAGCTGGTATTTCAACATCTGCTGGCATCCCTGATTTCCGGGGTCCTAACGGAGTGTGGACCACTGAGAAGGATGGTCGTGTGCCAGAAAGTGTTGATTTCACACATGCCCGTCCTACATTCACACACCATGCTCTTCGAGTACTTGAAGAGAGAGGTCTTATTAAGTTTTTAGTCTCACAAAATGTTGACGGATTGCTTCCACGGTCCTCTTTTCCTCTAAACCGATTAGCTGAACTTCATGGGAATGTTTTTTGTGAGAGATGTGAGAAATGTTCAAGGTACCGCTTTTTTTATTGTTGTGTGGACAAACCAAGCACTGTCTTTCACTTGTTCTACTTTTCACTTCCGTCACCTCAGTCGAGTGCTTCTAATGAAGTGTCACATTAAGCAAGTGATTAATCAATGCTAGGCATTATTATCGAGACTTCGCTATTGGGAGTGTTGGTCTGAAGTACACTGGTCGTACGTGTGAAGGAAATCCAAATGGTCGTGCTTGTCGCGGACGGTTGCGTGATACCACTCTCGATTGGGAAGATGCACTACCAGAACCGCACTTTACAATCGCAAACAATTATGCTAAGGTCATTATGCATCTGTGATGAATGATTTTCCATGGAGATTTTACTACTGATAGTCAACTACAACTTTCAGCCTTTCTTTTCATAGACAGATCACCGATGTGAGCTAAATGTTGCGATTCTAATCTTTAGTACCTCTTCCACATATTGTAGGTAACACTATGTCGAACATGTGCTTTGATTTTGATGTTTACACGCGCGAAAGTAGTTGCACATTTCAAGCAAATGTAAAAACAATGAAACACTTCCGACGAACTTTCGAATTACAAGTAAGTTTAAAACAAAAACGGCATTTTCAAAACGTCATATTTACTCCTGGTATGACATAGCAGTCTCCCTTATAAGTATATTAAGTTTCAATTCTTCAAATGATCTAGCTCTTGGAAAAAGAAGTATCGTTCATTATCGAAAGGTGAGCACAGTTGAGAATACGTCAAGTTTGTTTCAGAATGCGGATCTATCATTGTGCTTGGGAACGTCACTCCAAATTGTACCGGTTGGCGACATGCCGCTTTTGGCAAAGCGAAATGGTGGAAAAATGGTAACTGTGAACTTGCAAGCTACAAAACATGTAGGTTTTCAATAGGTTTTATACTTCAATGTAAACAACTTGAGGAATATTTTTTTCCACACGGGCCGACATCATGGTATTTTACGGATCACATCACTTCTGGCGTCCTTTTTGTTTCCTTGTATTAGAAATCCACGAAAGTCTTCGAACTTTTCGCTTGTGAGTCCGGCACCTGTTTGAGGATTTCGTTCTTCGCCATGATTGTCTTTGGATGCGGGCCGACTCAGTAGTTCTTCATGGAAAGTTGTGAAAGCACTGCTAGGGCGTTTCAGGCTGATTAAAAGGACTGCGCTTGTTCCAGACACCAATTTCTAGCTTCCGGAAGGTTGAGAGACTTGACGGGCTCGAGACGGGTTCAAACCAGCGCTTGCGTTTGGTGGCCGTTCCACATAATGAACAGCATCACTATCACTATGATACGTTCCTTCTTGAGCAATATTTGATTTTATAATTTGTTATATTTGCACTTTGTGAATTAACTTCATACATGTGTCAAGTTATACAGCATAAGTTATGTGTTTAGAGTACATAAAGCATTTCGAAGAACACTTCGTGGATGAACGAACACTTTGCTGTTCCTTATCATCTCACTAGGGCTTTAGCACTTACAATGCGACGTAAATTGATTTGATCAATTATGAATGATATAGAATGATCGATGTAAGAAGATTTCCACTAATATTTTCTTCTTCGTTTATTTAGAGTCACGGAACACATCCGCTACATTTTTTATATTAAATGGATTGTTTTATTATTGCGTGCGTTGTAAAACGTGTCGTCTGAAAAAATCTGTTCCCTTTACATTAAAATTCACAACTTTTCTTCCATACGAGTTTGTTCGTCCGGCGGCGCAAATGTAGCTAGCGAAGACGGTATTACTTGTTGTTCTGTTGATCGTCGTCGAGTGACTCGAGCGGGCCTCAATGCTCCATTTCCCACTGTCGTGTGTAAGAGTGGCCCAGTGGGTTCTGCTCGCTCTAAGGACTCGATGAGCATAATATACTTCTTCAAGGATTTTCGTGAAGAACTCTGACTATTGGGTCGGTGGTCTTCCTGCAATGCATTTGACGTCCCGAGAAATGCAGTCACTAACGGCTCTTGTTCATCGGTTGTCATTCATATGCATTCCGTGTCCGGCTCACCTTATTTTCGACTGTTTGGCGTATAGAACGGCATCTTTGATTTTCGATCGTTGACGCAGGTCGGAGCTTTGGATGCCATCCCTTACTTGTGTGAAACGGGATACTCCTAGCATCGTCCTTTCGACTGCGCGTTCAATAACGTTGAGTGATTTTTCATCCTGTTTACGCAGCGACCAGGTTTATGACGCATACATGAACGCAGGAAGAACCGCTGAGTCGAAAAGGTGGGCACGGAGTCGGGTGTTCTTTGTTCTCCTCACTACATTCTCGATGCTCTTAAAAGCTCCCCAAACCGTTCGCTTCCTCCTGCGCAGCTCTGGTGTTAAGTTGTTCATTATGTTGACTTCCGACCTGGGTAAACGTTGCTGGAGTATTCGGAGATCGAAACCAATCCGTTCCTCATGAACATCGTTTTCGTGAGGTTTAGTCGGAGACCAATCTTTCCACAGGCTTTACCAAAGTCGGGCAAACATTCGTTCCGCTTGGCTAATGTTTGATGTTACAAGGACGATGTGATCAGCAAAGCGAAGCTATTGTAATTGCCGACCATCGATTTTCACTCCCATATTATCCCATTCCAATGTTCGCATGACGTTCTGGAGGATGGCGGTAAATAATTTTGGCGAGATGATATCGCCTTGCCTAACTTCTCTTTTGACGTCGATGTTAATGTCGTTGTAGAATGGTGATATCTTGGTTGTGATGTTTTTGTAAGCTCACGAAGAATCACTATGTACTGCATAGGGACTCCTTGATTGTCCAGGGCTTCCGTGACTGCTTCTATCTCATCGGAATCAAAACCCTTCTTTAGATAGATGGCAGTGATATAAAATGAAGAGGGTTCTAAGATAATTTGACATGGGTACCTAGAATGAGCACTCATTAATGTGTGCAGTATATTTCTAAGAACACCGCAGGTCTTCAACTCCGTTGTGCTCAAATGGGTGGTTGTAGAAAATATGCGGATTTCGAAACCCAACTTTCAGCAGACACTCAACTTACTTTGTGAAACTGACTACTAAAATCTGATGGAATCGCGGTTCAGTGATAGACGACTCCTTCATCATACATGATCCTTAAAAATAACCCAAAAACCGAGGGTGAGCAGTTTAGAGGATAAGGGGATGCGTAGAATATCATCAACCAGGAAATTAATGAATAACACAGTAGATAAAAAACGGCAGTCTTTTGCGGGGGAACTAGGAGGAGGCATAGTAACTGGTATGGTTTGGCTTCGATGCGTACCGTACATAACGAAAAATTGCGCACCGTTTCGTCAAAAGTGTCATACAAAGACGTATGCTCTTTCGAAATCACATTCTTGTTTGATTGTAGAAAAAGAGGAAAATAGTTAGACTAAGCTTTGCAAGACCTCTCAACGGAAAACGAGCTCAGCTGTTAATAATGCTCTTTAGTTTAAGTGAAAACGGAATGTAGAGATCGTTTCCGACGAGAAACTCTTAGTTGTGCAGCGATAAAATCCTAGTTTTTTCTACTGCTATGAATCGCTTTTGCTTTTTTTATCGCCGAGGTCCTCGTTTTAAACATGGGATTGATCGTACTATGCAGTTTTCATAGAAAATGCAATACAGCGCTTACGCTTAAAGATGTAATTTTCCTCCTCATTTGTTGATTTGAGATTTAAGCAAGTTTAAAATTGATAGAACGATCAAGAAGAATGCTATATACATTTAGAGTGATAAGGCAAATCCTAGCCTGTACAGTTCCTGTTTATCCCAAATATGCTGACAGATATCTTGTCATTTTATACTCCTGAAAGCCATAAAATATGAGATTTTATGGAAAATAGTTGTCCATTCCAGGAAAAAAAGGCGGATTTGACAATTCATGGACTAGTGGATGATGTAATGAGTCGTGTGTTGCGTTTTCTCGGTATCCCATTGGATATTTGCAAAGCGGAGAATAAAGGAGGTAGGTGGAGTTATGACGTAACGCCTATATAAATAATCTTGTAAACGGTTTTTATATATGCAACTTATTACGATTAGAATATTCTGAGTGAAGATTGATACAGTGTAAGGTTTTAATTTAGGCATAGGGTGCTTTGACAGCAATACATTTTAAGGAGATGAACTTTCGTCAAGGAAATCAGGGAGAGGATTAGATCTTACAACTAGTATAGTGTCACAAACCCTTCTTTCATTGAAAACTTATCACCTCCGATATCAAATTATTGTCGTTAGGAAATCTAAACCTACAAAACGAAAACGAGAACTTTACTACTTTGTTAAGAAATTGTGTGGAAATCAATATATCCTCTCGAAGAATTGAAACAGATGAGAAGTTCACGTAAGAGGTCGTCGATATCCAAGAATGCTGAGGTTCACGACAGTAAAGAAAGTAAAGCTGACAGTGACGACGCCGCTGTCAAACACGAAGCAGCACACCCCTATCTAGACAGTGGAATGGGACTTGTTACTGCAGATATGGACATGAAAATTAACCAGTGAAATTGGTCAACTTAAGATATAGTTCTGTATTTTCTCGACTGATTCTTTTTCTTCTGATGCTGTACAGGGTTAATGCTAACCAATGGAACTCCATGCTCCATAGCTTCCTTAACTCACTTCGGTTTTCTGAAATTTCTCTGTTACATGTAATGAAATATGGGTAAATCATTATGCTGATTACATGAATTCTGTTATGGAATCTATGTGCTTGCGTTTTCCTTCGAAGATTTGAAATAATCCTCTTTTTATCATCTGATCTCTTGTTAGCAATTTCTGGTTATAGCATATATACTACCTTAATGTTTTTGTTTGTTATCACTTGAATAGGTATAGTAAATCTTTCAGCAGATGGCATGAAAACTGAAGAGCTTTCGCTTGGGCGAATATCACTACTAGGCTTCTGTATATGACCAAAACACCAGGTCGTTCTGAACACTTAAAATATAAAAATGGAGAGCGCAGGCAACGACAACACCACATAAGATTTTGCTATCTGTGGACCAATTAGTAACTATGGTGATTGTGCCCAACTACTCCCACTTTTTTTATCATGTGCAGTCAGTTAGCTTGTTAACAAAATATGATAGACCGAGTACTGTTGATGTACTGATGTTTCACCCCGTGATCGGAAATAGCGAGGTAATGAAGGCTAGAGATACAATCATCCTAAATAGGAATCGTACATGACTATGCTATTTATTTGCGGGGCCGTTTGTTCAATAGTAAGGTGCTATTTTCAAGCTGCACATGGAGACGTTGATTACAACTGTAAGTGCAAAAGCTTTTCGACTTGATTGAGAGTTACTGGAAGAACTAGGACTATAAAGCGGCGTAGGTCACCGAAAAAAGGGATGGCAAGGAGTTTAAAATCATTCGAAAGCGCACCTAACAGCAAGCCTATGGCATCGTAATGCCTTGGACACCAATCATGGTTGAGTTTTCCTCAATAATAGCAGGAAAATTACGTCAGAAGTCTCATGACCTTATTCTTCCATGAATGGATGAGAGAGTCCACATTGAGCGTCGCTGATGGGCGACGAAGATGAATAGGGTTTAGTGACATTCACTCGACCTACTCGATGATGATAGTGATCGCTGTGCACAGGTGATTATACAATGGTATTGGTAAGTTGTACTTACCATCACGTCTTTAACTTCGCCCTGTAATATCCAGGGAATTACCCCACCAAGAAATCATCGTGCTTGAGAATTAACACTCTGTTGATCATATATGATTATATTATATTGTCCGTATCCGTTATACCGTATTATATCTGTACAGATCATTTCCACTGATATGAGAAAGAAGATTAAAAAAACCATCATCTGTTATTATTAATTAACTACTACCACAGTAAAATGAATAGTTCCATAACAGTAACAACAATGAGGACCGGCGTTCATAGAGTCCACCACATGTTATAGAATCAGTACATGTGGAGGGTACAAATAGTGAAAAAAAAAAGATATCACTCCAGACACATTATCTCCGACCTTTCCACTTTGTTGACTTCTGTTTCAGCTTGGAAATAAGGTCATTCTCATTAGTTTTGCTTTCATTTACAGATTCTTTCTCAGCTTTCCACTTTGCCGATACTTGTTTCTCTATCAACTTCGATCCCTAAAATGATTTCCATTAAATATAAAGGAAAAAAGCATACCTCATGTGTGGACATGCAGTTTTCATAGCAATCATCAGGGTACGTACGGAAGGTTTTACCTTGTAGTTCTTAGAACTTTGTTCAATTGCAAATGCGCTATCCGTAAACAAAGCCTTGAATCGTTCATCATTAGCCACTGCTTCAACTGATCCAGCATATTTGTCCTCTTTTTCCTTCGAAGCTTTTAAAGCAACACGATTCTTCTGTAATTCAAAAAAGGCGAATGACCGATCTTACGTTTCACTGGGGATTTCCGTTGGTAAAAATCTGTTAAGGAAAGAAAAATTCACCTTCTGTTTCAACTTAGCTTGATCACCAGCAACTCTAAGCGCCTCGCGTTCCTTTTCACGTAACATGCGCAACTTTTCCTTTCGTTTGGCTCTTTCCTCTCGTCGTCTCTCCATATAGGCTTTGTAGGTGTTCTTCTGAAAATGGATGACCTAGAAATATAAGAACTGTTCATAAGTTGTCGAATTGCAATGTAAAATGGGGTGTTAATCCGCCACAGAAGTCACCTAACTTGGGTTTGAAATCCAGAGCCATATTTAAGGAAGGAATCGCAACCTTCCTGTAAGAAATCTGCTCCAAGTTGGGAAAACTCTTTGCGATCCATAAGGACAGGGGGATGGGATATTGCTTCCTTGGAAAACGGGGGAAATCTCGCCTGGTCAGCAGCATACAACATAATTGCAAGGTGTGCAGAAGCCTGCACGATTTTTTCACTACGACCCATTCACATAATATTGAGACACTTTCTTGGATACTTGGATGGCCCGTCTTCACTAGTTGTGCGGGACCCAGCATAATCTCCACTTTTTTCAGAGTTTTGCTGGTTTAGCCATTGTAGATCCCTGGAGTCCCGAAGCCAGCCAGACCAAAGCCTGCCCCTAGGTCGTCACCCGTCCTTGTGGATCAAAGGGAAATTTGCCACCATGTGACTAGTTTGATACCAAGACGGTGGTGGATCCTGGTATTGGTTTACTCTTAGCTCGGCTTACTGATGGAAACGCCACACTCCTTCTCAGCTTGCGTGACCCTGCTGGACGGATGAATCCCCTGTTGTACATTACAACTGGATACCCAGGAACACCTCCCAGCCACGATGAGGCCGTAAACCGTTGGGAGGATAACACTAAGACATACATCATAACTGGAGAAAATGTACAGCATAGTAAATCTTTAGAACTACTCCGCGAAAATGTTTACCTGCTTCTTTCTTGGTTTGATTGTCGAATCTACGTCTTTCTCATCATCGTTGCTTTCGTGGCTCCTCGCGAAGTTCCCAACCTCGCTTTCGTCTTTTTTGTCTTCCTCATCCTCGCTGTTTTTTCCTTCTCCACCACGTTTATACCAATCAACCTTTACAGAATACAATCAATCTGCGAAAATGCTTAATGATTTCCATATTACATTGATCTCAGAAACAAGCCGAACTGGACACTGAATTAATATAACTGAACTAGAACATTACTTAGTACAGCAAAGTCTGGCAAAATATACTCACTTGCAGACCATCGCTAATTTCGTTGCTGCTAATAAGCGAGAGTAATGTCTCACGATTTTTCTCTTTGTCAGAGTCATCATCAGAATCAGAACAAGCAATGAGATCAGCTGGGAAATCGTCTTCGTTACTAAATATTCAAAGTTCTCAGTGATTTTTTCCAAAAAGAACGATCTCCAAATTTGAAGAGATACTGAACTCTAGTGTTCTACATAAGAATATAGGTTGGCCTTATTGTTCCAGAACAACTGAGTTACATTAATTACGTTTACAAAGCTTCTCTATATTTGTCCGTATTTTTAACAAAAAAAGAAAAACCTGAAAAATATGCATTCGTACCTGAATGCTTCCGCAAATTTCCTTGATCGCAACTCCTCTGTCTCGTCCCAAGCGATTCGAGCATTTGACAACGCTACGGCCGATTTTAGCTTAATGTAAAACATTGAATTACCTAGGACACAACATAAAAAAAGCTCTCAGCGTTAATCAATCCTTGAGGGATGCGCCATGCATTTGACTGAATGCATACCTAGCTTTTACAATGACTCGCGGTGACCTACCAACGTATCGAGCCAGTGCTGCTATCCTCCCAGACAAGTCTACTGCCAATATAACGTCCCCAGAGGGATGGATGGCTTCGTGAGCCTTGGGAATGGGACTCCATTCCATGTGCATTGCAGGGCGCTACGTGGGACCAACGTATCGGAACAAAATGTGGCTTGTGTGTTGATTGATTGAGTGGATTGATATGGCTAACGCTTATCACTTGTTTGGACAAGAATATAACATCGAAAAAGAACATCAGATAACACGAAATTGCGTACTGAACAAGCCTACCTTTTCCTTAGACTTATACTTGGAGATGTTGACGTCCTCTTCAGACAATTCTTCTTTGATTCTTTCCTTCTTAAGCCATTAGCCATTAGAAAGAAGTACAACCATTAAAAACAAAACAATTGCCAAGTCACGTACATCAAATTCCATGCCCTCTGGCACAAAACGGAGATCCATTTTGAGATCGCTTGACTCAAAGTGGTAGCCATCGCAATGATCGTAGATGGCGAGTGCCGTTTCCACTGAGTCACATTCGATTATAGCATAATAGTACCGCAACTGCTCTACTTGATATCTTCTTATAGCCAAACTTGTTTCACTAAACGTCGAATATCTAAGCGCTTAATGCTACAGTGATAAAATTGAGGTTCGTGAACATAGTAAATCGTGCACTCAAGATGAAGGTTAAGCCAATAAACAGATTAATGGCATAAATCTGGTAAAAAAATTTACTCGTCTGCTTCTTCAACATCATACTCTTCAATTGGTTTTTTGAGCTTGAGCTTTGGACCGTATTTATCCTCCTCGGCGAGTCGCTCAGATCCAAAATCAGATAAGTAAATGGTGATTCGACGAATAGAACCACCAGGAGGCCTACAAATCTGATAGAATTGGATACGTATATGTAAAACTACTGAATCATTACATTCGATTAGAATATATCCGTTAATGGATCATAAAGGATAAAGCTCCTGGCGTTGATCAATCTCTGAGGGATGCGCCATGAATTCGACTTCATTCTTCATTAAGTATCGTTGGAGGTGATTGAATGCTTATCTGGCCTTTACAATGACTCGCGGTGGTTATCGGTGTTTCCAGCAAATGCTGGAATCCTCCCAGACAAGTTTTGTACCAATTTGCCAACCTCGGAAGGATGGAACGCTTGTTGAGCCTGGGGCACCAGAATCGATCCCATATGTACTGCAGGGCGCCTCCGACCACTGCACTACATGCGCCCTTATTCGTTGATGAACTACCAAAAAAAACTTGCACTCACGCGAATGATTTCGCTAGCACCATTAAGTCCTCACAATGCACGATATTCCAATCCATGTTACATGCAGCAATCCGATTAGTCGCCCATTCCACTTGTTCAGCATCCCTATAGATAACGGATAGGCAGAGGAAATAAATTGGACAAGTAGATTTAAACTAAATTGCACTTTAAACGTAACTAGTGATATAGAACTGTACTCACTGATCAAGGTGTGCCAGATCAATCTCTAGTTGATCATTTTCCATGTTCTCCCTTTCCCATTCTGAGTCATCATCATCAGAAGACGAAGCTATATTACCTTCACCACGAGCAAGATCAAACTTAAAAGGTCTTTCATTATCACTGTCACTCATAGTTAGTTTTTCTTTTTCCTCCTTCAACTTGACACCTTCATCCGATCCATTATCAGTATCTGGATTACTGTGACTACCGTGCTCAACACCCTCCAAATGCATTGCAAAGGTGTTATCATTTTGGCTCATATGCTTACCAACATTGCTTTTCTTCGTTGGTGATTCTCCAAGTACATCTTCGTCGCTATCTCTCAACTCATATAAGTTTGAAAGACTATCTGTTCTTTTCCTCAAAGGTCTACCCCGCTTGTCAACGCGAGTTTTGGACGAGAATTTCTCGTCTTTGAGAGCAGCAGCGAATCGTTTTTCTATGGTAACCTGAACACATTCCTATTGCTTCCAAATTATGATCTCAAAGAAATATGTCCTAATGGAAGTAAATTAGTGGAATTCTATGCATGACTTCTGTGCGAGACGTGGTTCGCCGCTGATGATATTCTGTTTTCTAAACACTTAGTTTCTCGCAAACAGTAGAACAACCCTCATTCCTAAAAGGTTTACTGTCGCATCGTGGCAGAAGAGTGTTTCCGAGTTCTGCGCAGTGATGTCAATGAGTTTAGAAAAAACCTTGACATTATTCCGGAACGCCATACAAAGCAAGAAAACTCCACCAGCTGAGAGAAACCTAGCCTCAAGTTCTTAAACCTCTTTCCGATCAACAAGACTACTGTGCTGACAACCTGATAACGCACTAGCATGAATTTGTCGAGAATTGAAGGCAAAGTCTCGTCTATTAGCAACTTGCCTGTTAGAAACATAATATGTTGAGATTCGTGTAGCGCAGTGTTCAAAGATGCCATGGTACACACATGGTCGTTGGATCACCTCGACGTGGTTTGCCCTGAGCAACCCAAGCCGTCCAACCCTCTAGGATCGGGAAATTAGTACCGAACTTGCCTGTGAGGATAAAAACACTGACTTGACACATCGGAAGGCCCTCGCAAATAATTTCGCAGACCGGAAACGCACTGAATCATCTATACGATGCTTAATTAAATCGAATGTATGACATATCCCTCAGGGAATGACAAACTCCAAACGGCATCCTTTTGATAGCATTTGGGCTCGTACGACTTATCAAGGCGGGACACTCGAAAGGTTAAAATTAAGAATACAACATTTGTTGAAGTTAACTGTTTTATGAGAATTTGTTCAGCCTTCAAAGACTGCCATAGTAACAGCCATATCCGTAACATTTTTTTACACTTTACACGACCTGTTACCACATCTACTGCGCGGATCCCAGCACTTGCATTCGGTTCGTTTTCCTCGCATCTGTCCTGCACAATGGTCATTGAACATTTTGCGTGTTGTTTCGGCTACTGCTTGAGGATTTCGTCTTCTTTATGAATGTCATCGAATGCAGGTCGAGTCAATTCACCTTGCAATCTTGGAGATAGCTGGACTAAAGAGCTCCCACGTAGATTGGCCGAGAGCGTTTGGGAGGGGATCGAACGAACGCCCTTTGCTTCCCCATCTATGACATCACTAACCACTGCGCTACCCCGCCCCACATGCTCCATAACACTTGCTACAAAATGACTTCCGCAATTTTGCATATTTGAGACAAAACAAAGTAAATTGGTAAACTTATATCTGCTTGGAAATTTCGAAGGTCATTTACTTTCACTGTTTTTGGGAATAGGCTGTCCATGAGTAGTTTATTAAACTTTATTTATATTCACAATCTTAACTTTTTTTTTTACCGCCTATTCTTTTTAATGTCAGGGTGTGTTGCGAAATATAACTTCTATAAGGAAAGGCGATACGAAGGACCCGCATGGTGTGGTATTGAACGCGTTACTCCCCGGAAAGGACAATAGCGCGTTCGTTCCCACCGCAAACACCTGCGGTCCGGAGTTTTGCAAATATCTCAGCACTATAGAAGTTTTATTTATATTTTTTATTTTCTTCTGGAGTAAGCAACAGTTTATTGGAAAAGAGACCGAAACACCTATATATTTCCTATTTGCATGATTGCAGGCTTTCCAGCATTGTGTAGATCACAATCAAATGCTAAAATCGTCAAAACTGCAACACAATCTAGCATTCTATTTGACCTTTATTAAGATCAAGGAGCGAGTCTGATTTCGTAAACATAATAGTCACAGAAGTCTTATGGCAATACCACCACTTACATATGAACGATAATATAATCTAAAGCTATTTCGTCAGCACTCTTCAAAATCCTACATAACAGCTCTTGTAAATATAATACTGGCATAGGCTTATCCTCAGCTTTCGTTCTGAATAGAGACATCAGACTCCCTATTTTGGGCAAGTGTATCTCGATGGTGAAACCTATACCTAACATAGCTGCGTAATTCCTAGAAACAACTATTTGCCACCGAAAGGCAGCAAATTTTTTAGCTCGCATATTTTCGAGGTGCACAATGAAATAAATAAAAGGAGATGGCAACGTTCATGAAGAGAAACTAGTATGGGAGACAGAATCTATAGATCGTCTACCATTAATTCATTTTCTGCACAGCTAGAGTGTTAAAGCAGTAGAAAAAACGAAGTCAAGCTAAGGAAAGCTGTTCATACTTCCAGTGTACCCTTAACGTCAGGCATCAATGACTTGTGCAAACTAACTAATCAAATTTTTCACATTACTCGTCCTTCCATCCACTGTGCAGACCACAGCACTTTCTGCATCCACTTGGTTTCTTTGCATCCATCGTTCACGAAAACCTTCGAACTTTTTGCGTGTGGGTTCAGCAGCTGTCTGAGGATTTTCACCTTTGTTGGGAATGTCGTTGAATAAAGATCGAATGGATTCTCCCTAGAGTCTTGAAAAAGCCTTGTCAGACGATCTCAGACAAGTCCAATTTATCGACCCCAGAGTGAAGGGAGGCTTGATGAGCAATAGCTGAAATTCTTGCCATACATATTTCTTGGATAAAGAGGGGAGTACATAAGCTGGATGTTCCCAAGTAGTGCTCGGTGGTCTTCTCCAATTAGTTTCCAATCCATTGAAAAATTCACAAAAAAATAAATATACCTTTAAGACGATAAAGCAAACCCTCCTCTAAAGGCCAAAGGTTCTCAAGTGCTCTAATCATCGAAAAACTAGCATAGTACCCATTGTTTTACGCCTACCTTCTTCTCTCGATTGCTTAGTGCTGAGAACTTCGGGTCCGATCGAAGTTGTACAAACCGCTCGTCATCCAATCCCAACGTCTTCGGTCTTTTCCTTTTTGTCATGGCTAAAAATGTTCGGCTAATCGGTATGAATCATTCAAGTCAGTGAACAGCAACCCATGATTACGATCACTGAGCCTAGCTGACTAGACTTACTTCTATACTCATATTTTTTTTTGGTTTACTTCTATAGATATTTCAAATAACGGATTTCTACCATAATCCTACTCGTAACAATTAATTCCAACACAAGCTTGATCGAAATGACATTGATCGTGCTTTGTTGAGGAAACGCATCTTAGGTCATGCCGAACTTTAAAAATTCTAGTGAAAATTGTTGGACTTTTAAAGACCTTCCCAAAATCTATTCAAGCTACCCTATTAGGCATAACTACTCACTGTGCTATACCCCCAATCGCTACTAATCACTATTATAGTTTAGTTTAGTTCGAAAAATTAACATTAGTTACCAAAAAACTTGCACTGCAACGAATTTCTAGGACGAAGTTTGTGGGCTAATCTCCGCTTCTTTTTGCGGTCAAACCTACACATACAACAGAATTATCATGTAACAGCAGTTAGTTGACGTACATCAATGATACAACGGAAACATTCGACATGTTCGAATAAAACTTTAATGATCTCCACGAAGGCAATGTCAAAAATTGAATGACAGAAGAATATAAGTTAACCAACATTTTATACAACACATAAACGAAGGCCAGAAAATCCATGCGACGAAAAAAGAACAAGCAAACCTATAATCAAGCCGAAGGAGAGACAACTTTATCAGGATCATGAGTAAACCGGAAAAGTTTCATATTTCAATGTGAAAACACGAAACAAAAATTGATATCGATTTCTGCTAAAAAAGGAATAACAGTTCATTTCACAAAAACATCACGTAACGTCGGTGCTGTCATTTTTGTGGAACCACCAACCAAAAGAAGAGTGTCACGCCAAACAGCGTATCCATCCTCGTTCACTTTCAAATCTTGCGCTATAGTTTCCCAAATCTAGAATACGACACGGTTAACAAGTCAAAGAAATGAATGAAGGTTCTGAAAGAAGAGTTTTAACTTTTTTTTTGCAACCAATTTTACACTCCAGTGGTATCGTACTTACTTCCCACATAAAGCAAGACCGTGAACAACGCTGTGTTCTCCTTGTGATCGCAGTCGTATTTTGTCAGAATTGCAGCAATACAAATTCCTACTCTTCTTATATCAGCGGCTCATCAACCCCGAAAATCAGTATAACCCAATAGGATATGAGAGTACGTCCTGATCACAATGACTCAACATCTTTCTAATGGGAACAGTGGAAAGCAACCCCAGCACCATCGAAAATTGCTGCAATTCTGACAAAAACACTCACAGACGTGCATTTAAAATACATAAACCTGAGTATGATTTTCAACACCTTTTTTCTTTGGATTCAACTGGACATCTGGTCTGTGCAAATAGGGTGGACAAATGACAGGTGTGCCTGGTTGAGCTGAGGGGTCCACTTCCATGATTTCAACCTGAACCAAAATAGTCTTAATGATCTTAATTACAAATCTAGAAAAACCCAACAAAACAAAAAATCTAACCTTCTCGGGAGAAGAAGCGCACATAACCATTGCTTTTGACTCAACTCCCCGCATTTTAGCTGGTTTTAAGTTGCACAAAACCACGACGAGCCGATTTTGCATCTACAAATTACATGGTCTACATATAAATGTGTATATCTGTATACACACATGTATACAAAATGATGACACAGTTCGGTGTTTTCGAGGGCTAATAATAGGTCCTCAAATATGCAGTAAGAAAATCAGTTCCTAATCAAGTTAGCTGTCATGGGTATAACGGAATTCAACAGAAAATTGTGTATACATATATGTAATATGTACACATACACGTAAATATGTACAAATATGTTTTTTGTTTTTTTTATACCCCCCGTCATTACATCAACTGTGCGGATCCCAGCACATCTCGCATTCGATTCGTTTCTTCGCATCCATCATTCACGAAGACCGTCTCACTTTTTACGTGTGGCTTCGGCTACTGCTTCAGGATTTTCCTCTCAAAATGAATGTCCTTTAAAGCTGGTCGAGTCCATTCTCCCTGAAGTCCTGAGAAAGCTGATGCAGAGCGTTCCCATTTGGATAGCAGAGAGTGAGGCTTTCTCAAACAAGTCCGGTACCAATTTCCCGACCCCGAAGAGATGAGAGGATTGTTGAGCCCAGAGAGGGATCGAATCAGCATCGCACCCGTGATGACTGGCATCACCAACACTGTGCTATCCGCTCCCTACATTATATATATATATATATATATATATATATATATATATATATATATATATATATATGTATGCACGTGCATATACATATGCAAGTACTTACGTATACATTTATATATACACATGTATATATATATTTATGCATATATACATACATATATATACATGCACTATGCATTGACTCTGAATTCGGCTTCTAACGCGTTACTGTGAGGAGAAACGATGGGTCTTTCAGATGTTATTTTTCATACTTCTAATCCACTGGTGTGTTGTGTAGTCTTTCAACGACAAAGCAGTCGGACATAGGAACCTAGAACATAAGGGAGGTCACGTTCATTCTTCATGACCTGGCATGGTGGCACACAGATATGCTATACATGAATTCCAGATGGAAATCTCGGCTTTGGAATTGGAGATGTTCTAGCGGGCTGTATGAATGCTCTTTATAACCCATGCAGTTTTACCCAGTTCCAATACGTTTCCTTTCTTAACATAATCCTATATCGCACCTCTTTTTGCTTTGGAAGAGCTTTACAGTTTGGAACTAATTTCGTGGTTGCTATTACTTCGCACGATTTCATTTCGGTACATCAAGTATGGAGTTTCCGTACAGACGCATCTTAAGAACTTCAAAATTCTGACTTTCAGGCATTATTGTAAGCGTGGGATAAACCAATCTCCTATGTCATCCACTTTCAATAACCGGACATTCTGAAAAGCTGACTAAAAGAATGGAGCAATCCACAATACATTAGTTCCAAGATTTTGCGTCTTAGATTTGCAGCTTCCTCTTCTATCCCTGAAAAATACATGGAACCAAATCCCGCTATTTCCAACACAGTATGCGGATCCTTTCCTGCAGGTCGATCATGGTGCTAAATACGCCAATACCGAGCTTGCAAAATAACATGACTTTCCATTAAAACCTCTTCTACTTCAATACACAATAAAATACCTCGATCTCATCAACCATAACCTGATGTTGAGTATGACCCGTAGGACTGTCAAAATTGGTACGCCTCTTCCGATTCCCGTCGTTTTCTCAATGAATGAATGTCCATGGATAATTCCGTGTTAACAAGGACACCATGATCACCAATTCCTTTACTATTTCATTTTTTGAGGGAGCGGTTTTCGGTACCACAAAAGATCTAGCGCTAGGTGTCTCGTCTCGGCCAGGTCGATTGCTTAGTTTACGTTATCAGCTTTTAAGTATGCCTTCTGAGCATATTATTAGCGTCCATCAAGATCAAAGCAGTCCACCACTTCCCTTGAGATTGTAGCAGCTTCTTCTCAGTCATTCAAATGAATGCTGTTGTACTTGTGGTTCTTCGGGGTTTAAGAAATGAGGATCTTTTTTTTACTACTTGTACTGGAGTAAATTCGACATACAAATTTTCGCAGTACCATACACTGTACACACATACACCTCACTGCAGTCCAGCGTCATGGTACGTCTCAAGCCCAGTCGATGTGCAGGGCATAACTTCCGTTATACTCAGGTATATCCAAATACGCATGAATATGTTTCCGTGTGTACAGAAATTATATCACAATCGGCAACGTAGACAGAAAGTTCAACGCAAGAATTCACGTGCGTCCAAGGCTACGAAAAAGAATAATTTTTGGTCCGTCCTTATATCCGCAACTCTTCTAGGAACATGCCTTGTTTTTACTGATCCTCACAACACAGTAACCATAGGGTTTATTGATCTCAAGCTCACGTAAGGTTACTCCTAAATGGCTTTCTAGATGAAAATTTCAATATACGGTAACCAACCTGATTAAGTGGGACATGGTGAACCAACCCTGACACTACAGTTCGAGGTTTCGATTCACCAACGTCAATTTGTTCTACATACAGTGCGTCAGCATCCGGATGTTTCTCACAATTGATAATACGACCGACTCGGAGATCAAGACGACCGATATCAATGGTGTCATCAGTAAGTGCATCTAAAAAGGAATAATAACAAGAGTATTAATCACAAATGGTTATAACAGAGTACTACGAGATTTCAAAGCATTCTAGCATAACATATTACAAAACAACTGAAAACAAACCTTCGATCTTTTTGTTTGTATTGGCGGCAGCCTGCTTTTGACTCTCAACAGACTTGTCCTTTGACGTGTTTTCTACAGATTCATTTACCACGTCCACCACTGGGGCAGTATATGCCGAATCGAACCCATCCGTAGTTTTCACCGATTGTGGTATGCGGAATTGTTTTTCTGTAAAGGACACAATACACTATATTCAGCCAAAAGAACGCCGCAATTACTTGAGAAATGATCGATTCACAAATTGGTATTCTCGTAATCCATACTTCCTGCGGCAGTTTCAGCTTCAGCTAATTGCTGCAGAGTCTTCTCGATTTCCTTTCGAAGTTCAGTCACAGATTCTGATAGTTCGATTCCCTTTCGCTTCACAAACGAAGCACCTGTTAATCAATGCGGTTTCTGCACTATATGAATTAATGCGGTAACAGGTATCAGTAACATGAATTTACCTACAGGGTATACCAATGTTTAACAGCGATATCGTTACTTACGAGCTTTATCGAACTTCCTTAATGTAGCCTCGTACAATTCCATGATATTTTGCCGGTTGTTAGCAAGCTCAGTGAAGACAAATTTCGAAGCACCTGCTAGCATGTTTGGTGTTCTACTTTCGCCTTCTTCCGAAGCGCTTCCGTTGACAACTTTTCCAAGCAGTCTTTTTGTCTGAAAAAACAAATCAACTGAGTATCAGTTGACCAGTTCCAGCGAAGATATATGCGCCGATATAAGTACGCAGGTATATGAGGATATATCCTAAGACTATGTTGCACTCTACGAAACTTGCAAAACAAAGAAGTGATTTAAAAACTATGTAAAATGAAAACGACAAATAGAAACAAAATTGTGGAACCGCAGGGTAGGATGAAAGGAATCCTAAACAGCGACTACGAAAAAATGATGAAAAGGGGGACAGAACAGCAAGAGAAGAAGTGTCGTGCAAAATGTGCTCGATGTTGGGGCCTTCGTTTCGTAATAGGGCCACCTGCTCCAAGGAAACAGGAAATCCTAGATGGAAGAGCATCGATGAGTCCTTGAATTACTTACGGTTCTTGGAGTTATCACAGTCACACATCCAGAACCTAAAAGACAGCAAACTAAAGCTGTCTGATAGAAGTAAGGGAAATAGAAACATGAAAGCCGCTCTTTACCAGAACAAAACGCTCCTTGATAAAGAAACAAAGACGTTTTGAATATGCGAATTGAAGGAACTGTCAAGAAAAGAAAGAATGTAGGCAGAGGAAATACATGGACGAATAACCAAAACAATGAAGTGGCATTATTAGACACCATTGAAACTCATTTTTCACCCCCTTTACGGGTATCAAAAAATAAATAAAAACCAAGTTAGTAATACCTTCACTCTCGTGAAAACTGCTAGAGGAACATGATCCGGCAAATTTGGCTTTCCATTCAGCAACTTTTGCACTCTCCATTTTGGTGAACAGAGGTTTCGGCTAGAAATGAGTGATGATTTGAAAAAATAGTACTAGATAGATAGATAGATAGATAGATGCCATCTTAACTAAAATGAAAACAATCGCTTGTAAGAAACAGTGGGGGGAAATTGTCTACAAAGTCCAAATCTAAACCGACCTCTCCAATTCTATGTCCTGCTTTTAAATACGAGATAGGATAAGTGGAAAAAGCTGGCAGGCGATCTGATCCACACTGAGATCGTATTCTCGCTGATACCTCTGGCATGATGGGGTGTAAAACTATAGATAGATGGTAAGAGATATTAGCAGCAACTCCAATCACGGTCTCCGCACGTCTCCTGGAAAGTCACAAGTCGATGGTGGAAGTTAAAGACGAAGAAGAATGCAAACTTACGAAAATATCTAAGTTATAAAATAGTTTCGTAGAAATGCTTAGTGTTCACATACTTCTCTTCGTCCGTCCCTTTGATAAGCACCCATGGTTGTTGAGTTTGCATGTACTGGTTACCCCTGCGAGACATTGACAAAATGGCTCGCACTGCGTCTCTCTGACGAACTGAATCCATAAACTTGTTCCACTCCACAGAATCGGCCTTAAATTTCCTGTTACAATTGTGGGAAAAAAATTCTTCGCAAGATTTGACAGGGAAAGACTTACCGAAAAATTACCAACATTACAATGAGTCAGAAAAACAAGTGAAAGGATTTTATACATGTATATGTATATATGCATATATATATATATATATATATATATATATATATATATATATATATATATATATATAGTAGGTAATACCTGGATTGCAAGTAACAGTTCCACATCGATGTCAATGAGCTGCATTTCTGGCACTACACCGCCAAAATTTTTGCTAAGGAAGGTAAGTGCTCGATTTATGAAATTTCCAAGGTTTGCAAGTAGCTCAGAATTCACCTGAACACTAAAAACCTCACGCAGATGGATGAAAATGGAGAAAAATCAGTCCAGAATCGTCTCTTTACCTTGAAAGCAAAGTCCTCCCAGCTAAACGATGTGTCTTGCGACTCCGGTCTTATATAAAGCAAGTAAAACCTCCAGACATCAGCTTCAATACCCGTATCCTTTGCATTATCACCGAACACACCAATGCTTCTTGATTTGCTTAAGAAACATGTTCATTTTTAAACAAGAACGTAGTACAATGTATAGTCTTGTTACTAATAAAGAAAGTTTTGAACTTTATAGATTTGTACAAACCTAAATTTGACTTCTTCGTAATTTAAGTACTCCGTAGCACAAACATTATTCACTATTGTGTAATTATCTCGTGCACCAAGTTGAGTGCAAGGGAACATTACCCCATGAAACGCAACGTTATCCTAGAAAGTAGAACAACAATGCGTAAAGGCTCACAGCAACTGAATTTCCGGAATAATATTAAAAGAGATAAACCTTGCCAATAAAATTGAATAGTTCGACATTTTCGGGGTTTTTCCACCATTTGGTCCAATTATCCCCAACAAGACATTTTGTGATCGAAAGATACCCTATGGGAGCATCGTACCATACGTAAAACACTTTATCCTCAAATCCAGCAAGTGGTACTGCTGTACCCCATTTCAAATCACGAGTTATACACCTTTTCTCCAAACCATGCTACAAAATAGGAAATTAAGATAATTCGACAATATGTTAACCCGTAACGCCCAACACTGGTTTTCTAGAAGCTATCGATTTTTTCACAACAAGCGAAGTTGAGGAATCCAGAACTTCATGGCCACATACGACAGGCTTTGTCTAATCGCTTCATACATGTATATATATATATATATATATATATATAATGTCATGCATACTGCTGCACATATGTACATGCATACACATATATACACATATGTATATGTATATACACAGTTTTTTTAAAGATACTCCCTCAATGTTGGACTTGTTTATAGTTCTAATCCATGAGAAATCGAAATCAAAAAGAGTGTTTCTGAAACTTTTAACGTACATAGAAGCCCAGACATCATTTTAGATTCAGAGAGCCCCCCGCCCTTTTTTTAACTTTGATTGTTAAATGTTTCGGTGTTCGAGAAGCAACACAAAACGAAGGAAAGCGACAGAAAAAAGAAATATGTCACGTGTGCTCCGGAAAGTCAGGATTTTATCATAATAGTACGTGGATATGCATCCTGTCGGTAAAGATTTGTAGATTCCAAAGTTCTACCTAATAAATACTACAGTAAGCTAAGATGTGCTTGTTTAACATCAAAACACACGATTACTTCCAGCTACGTGAGATTGTCGAAAAAAGCGCGCTGTTGGTTATGCCCCTAAAAAAGCAATCAGTTAGTTCAAACCTTGATCCATCCTTTTACAATGGCAATAGCATTCGAGGACCAACGTGTATCCGGCTTCGCAATCTCCTTTTCGATATATTCACGCAACTCGTCCTTCAAAAGAACAACGTGACAAAGCTAGTGGGTAACGTAACATATTTAAGAACTATAAAAGTAACGATTTCCTGAATCAGATGTTTGTGTCACACGAACCTGTATAGCATCCAGATGTAGGAAGATGTGTGTCGACTGTCGTACCTAAAAGGCCAAAGTACTTCAAGGAATTATAATGATCCTCTATATTTTATGGCCTCATCGTTGCCAACGTTGTGTCCGGATGTTCAATGCTGCATGCCGGGACGCATATATTCTGTCGAAATGGCATAGCCCAAAAGTCCGATATCTTCATGGAAAAACCCAAATGAGAACAAATCAGTGTTAGGAATCCCCGACGTCCCGGGATGAACCCAACTGCGAGGTGGTAAAATATACCTCCAATCCATAAAGCTCTGAGAATTCAATTTCAGTTTCTGGGAACATCGTAAAAAATTCACGCAAAATTGGTAATCTACCAATTAAATGGGTAATGTTTTACTTTTTATTTTCTGCCTACTACAATTTTTACGGCTGGGTATTTAGCGAAATACAACAACGTTGCTGAGATATTTGCAAAACTCCGGACCGCAGGTGTCTGCGCAGGGGAACGAACGCGCTACTACCCTTTCCGGGGAGCAACGCGTTCACCACCACACCATACGGGTCCTTTGTCTCGCCTATCTCTAAGGGTTAACGTCTTGGGTGTGCAAAGAATTACTGTGAACACAAGCCATTGGAATACCACATAAAATGGATAAGAGCCAATATACTTTCTTTGGGCTCCTGCCTGCAAACGTGGCATTTTGGGTTCTTCAACTCAACGGCGTTAATAAGGCGACTACATCCGTCACACTGGTCACCACGTGCGTCGTCATAGGCACAAAATGGGCAGACACCGGTAACGAATCGATCAGCCAAAAAACCTAAAAAGCGTACATCAGGACGTAACTTACTCCACTTTTTTAAATCATGAGGTAGTTCAACCAATAACTCCCTGTTATATTCAGAGCTAAATTTTAAACATCCAGTTCTCTAGCGTTTTAATAAGGCCAGTTTCACAATGGCTTACAAAGCTTACAGAGGTACAGGGAAGCTACAAAGGGCTCATAGATATCTGCATACTGCTCTATTTTTAACTTAATACCGAGAGACTTGATTCGCTATGCGCTAGCTAATGTCACTATAGATTGCTGCTGGATTCATCACAGCCGAACAAAGCAGGTCATATCGGATTGCAATAGATGAACAACTTTCCTATATAAACGAGCGCTGCGGAGTGAGGAAACTTCACTCAGGTGGTGTTCGACATCAGAAGATTAGAGTCGATGTGACTACGAAGACTCACATCGTAAGCGGTGAACTGTTGTGGACAATCGACTCGCACTATTCCGGTGTTGAGAAATGCGAAAATGTCGAAACACTTCCCAAAGAAAAGTTTTATAATAACCTTGCGTATTTAAGAAAGACACTAAGTTAGCGAGAAATTAATGTAACCACTTGGAAAAAAGATGCTGGTTTTCTATTTTAAAAGCCTCTACATTCGCCATATTTAGCCCCATTGTAGAATATTCCAGGTTCTTCAAAGAATATAAAACGACGTAGAATTTCAGGGATCGAGGAACAAAGCGCATAAAATATAAGATTGAGTACTCATCAATTACGAGTGACTAGACGGTAAGTCCACGCGTGTCACCATTCTATACGACGCCACTATGTCTCGCTTCGTCGTTACGTGCCTCGAAACTTTTGGAAGCCGAAGTCGGTACTACGTTGATGGCGACTAGCTGTGATGCCATACGAACGACTACTCAAACCCAACTACACACGGAATGATATAGGACGCTCCCTACACCATCGTGGAGCACCACCATACATCTCGAATACCGAAGAATTATGTCCTAATGGACTTCACACCATTCAACGGAACTCGAATTGCTAGCTATCGGTCTAGTAAACACCGATGCTGCACCCGTAAGGGGAAAGAATTTCCCGACGGCCTTAAATCCGGAATAAGCTATGATATTGTCATTTTACCGGTTCTTCCTGACCACAGTTATATCACTGATCTGTTACCTATAATGGCAAGCGAGAATGACCTCTCTTACCACATCACACACTGCTTAAAGGTTTAATTGAAAGCCACCTACTTATCACAATTCTGACAATGCAATTGGTCGATGGAGGAAATCGATGTAAACCCATTCTCATACAACTTTAAGAAAATGTCCTGCGCAATCTCAGTTTGCTGCGGTGTAGTCGTTCGACCAAAGATATCAAATTCTATATTGAACCACTCATAGATCTCTTTGTGAATGACGTGATATTTGTCACAAACCTCTCGCGGTGTCACACCTTCCATTAAAGCCTTTGTTTCCGTAGCTGTTCCATATTCGTCAGTCCCGCAGACGTACAAGGTTTCGTATCCGCGTAGGCGGCAATACCTAAGACATTGTCCACAAAGTTCAGGACACTTGTCAATCAATTACGAAACATTCTCATAAGAAAGAATTTCAACTTATTAAACAAAAATGAGGAGAAATACATGAATTCAAACCTTGCGAACACATCAGCGCTCAAAACACATCCAATAATATTACCCAAATGTGGCACGTTATTCACATACGGAAGAGCTGAAGTGATCAAAACATTTCGTTTCCCTTTCACTGGAACGAGCCTAAAATGCGAAGTTATGCATATCGGTAGTTCAGAACAACCCTGTTCAGCTTTTTACTGATGGCAAGAACCCTTCCAGATTGAAGTGCCAGAATAAAACCGATCTCTGTTTCGCAATCGAAAGTGTCACGAAACTTGTCCAATTCCAAAACGGCATCTCGCATTCATATTCCAACCATTAAGGGTTTTTTAGCCCTCACGTAATGCTAGTTCATGTATTTATTGAAAATGAACGACGTCATTCAAAATGAACATATTTTACTCTGAGGGAATACAGCAGATCTACTAGACACTATCCTTCGCCATCTATTAAGCTAACACGAGGTTAGTTTAAAAGAAGATAAATCTATAAATCTACTCAGACTCACTTTTCCTTCGGTTTCTGTTCATGGAAACTTGGGCTTTCAAACCAAGCATTTCGGATTTCGAGCGCGCTTAGCGACCGCATTTTACCTGAACACGATGTTACGTAAATGGTTACGAAACATTCTGTGAAAAAATGCGAAGCAAAGGGCAACTACGAAACTCTACTACAACATGTATAAATAAGAACAGAAACGAAGCATTCGGATTTTATTTACTACCACTGAATTCAGCAAAGCTCTGTTGTTCAAGCACTCATGGTGTTAACCAGACGTTGCTCTGAGGTCAGGTAATGGCTGCCTGACTCCTCTGGGATCACATCGCTCCCTCCGATCCTCAAAAGCTGCTGATTATCTGTGATCAAGATCTGGAAACATCCTAGCATGGCCACCCCAGGATTCAAAAGAAGACCGACTCGACCAAAATTCGACGACATTTGTGAAGAAGACTAAAAAATCTTAGATGAGCAGCTGATTCCACGCGCAAATCCAGGAACTCCGAGGATAATGGATGCCAAGAAGAGGATGGGATGGAAGAAGTACTGGCATACACACAGTACGTTAGGTCGGATCATGTGTAATAGAACAAAAGACAGTAAAAACCAGTAACAGACACACACACACACACACACACCAATCAGACCCATCTCATTTCTCGCAGTGCCCAACGGGAAATAAAGGAAGTTTATACCGTATACCAGCGTGAGATTGGAGCACAGAAATTTACACGTTGTTGCACGTGTGCTTGTTTCGCGTGAACAACAGAGATTGCTGTTGTTCGTCTCCGTTTTCTTTGTTCTATTTTTTTATTCGGCATTAATCCTAAGTGGGAACTATCGAAGTTGGATATTCTGGTTGTATTCTGGAAAATTCTCGCATGGGATCCCGTTATTTCTTGCTCACTGCTCGTACTTTTTGCAAAACTAACATTTAGTTTGATAGCTATTTCATTTAGAACAACGTTAACCGGTATGTTTTCATTGATTAATGACTTAGTGTTCTTTTTCTCTTGAGAAGACACGAGGTTGTCAACGATAAGATCTATTCAGTACAGTACTGGCTGACGTTCGGGCGGTTTCGCCATCTTCAGAACCTAGAAAAGTCAACCAAGCACTTTCGTAACTCTGGCAAAAGAAACCTGTTTTCATGACTCAACTTGCAAAATAATCTCTTCTAGTAACCCAATATGTAACATGACCTGTTTTTATTGTGTTAACTTGTTTGAACGACATACACTCCAGATACGTCTGTTGGTCCCTTTATGTCTCTATTGCATTAGCAAATACCTGAATCAGCAATATCAATATTGTAAAGTAATGAAATTGTATTGTAAAATAATGTAAAGATATCCACGGATCTACCTTATAGAGGGAACTCATGTCGATTAGTTGCGAGGCTACGTGGTGTGTCCCCAGGTGGCGGATAGGGGGTTAATCGCGGACCGAAAGCCACTTTTGCTTTCCTCAGTCGTAGGTGGATCCTGAGGAGAGACTCGCTGTTTCTGCTGCACGGATTTGGCAAATACCTTCTGTGCCTGTGAAGAAGTATTTCGGACGTTTGCGGTTGAAGTGATGTGGATAAATACCGCAGTTTTCGTCGTCGACGCACCAAC
The DNA here is from genome assembly GCA_018806985.1 of Angiostrongylus vasorum. Lineage (NCBI taxonomy): Eukaryota > Metazoa > Nematoda > Chromadorea > Rhabditida > Metastrongylidae > Angiostrongylus > Angiostrongylus vasorum. The sequence goes on from JADANN010000433.1 coordinate 1,917,826, forward strand.
GCTGAGTTATGACGAAGACGAAATCGACACATTCTGTATGGACATGGAGAAGTAATACCGAGAGCAGAATACATCCTTCAAGGTCATCAGTAGAGATTTTAACGCTAAGATTAGATCTAGAATAACGTCTGAAGAACGCCACATTGGGATTCACGGACTAGAATAGAACGAGCAGTGTGAGCGGGTATCTGAGTTTACCATGACGACCAAGACCATTTGTGGTAACTCGCTATTCCAGCAGCCTAACCTTCAACGTTGGACATGAGAGTTTCCCAATGCAAAGTACCATAACGAAATAGACCACGTCATAGTACATCAAAGGTTTTGCCTAGCCGATGTCATTGTAGTCCTAAAATTTCACATGGGATCAGACCAGCGCTTCCTTCTTACTAGGTTTCATTTCTTCCCAAAAGGAGAAAAAGCCGCTAAATTCAGGCGAGGTCTCAAAACATTCTCGCTACATCGACGAAGAATACGATGGGCTCATTAACATCTTCACGTTGACGCTATGAAAGCTGAAAGTTCAAAAGTCACCAAGAGCCGTCTGCCGCCAGAAACACTCGAGTTGATATGCCATTATGGAATCGCACGGGTCACAGGCAACCGCCAACTCATGTCCAAGCTTGCAAAACAATGCAGACAGACCATAGAGGAAGACCTTAAGGAGAAAACAGGAGCAGTTATTTTCGAAGTTGCAGAGGCTGGAAATAGCACGCGCAAAGTCCACCGAAGCTTCACCAGTTGCAAAAGCAAGGTGATTGCTCTCCGACACCCTGTCGGATCAACTACAGCTCTCAGAAAGGCAATGCAGAAAATCATTCACGATTACTACTCGGACCTCTTAAATAACCACCTCCTCCTCTCATATGAAATAAAAGAGGATGGATGTGTCACCATACCAGTTCTCCTTTCCGAAACACGACATGCTACTTTGTCGGTGAAAGATCTGACAACACCTGGTCGGGACAGATAAGGTTTGATCACTTGAAGAACCTTCCGCGAGTCCTCATAAACACACTGGTACGGCCTTTCACACCTAACCTGTCAGAATGCATGGTCTGTATTCATTTGATATCCAGCAAGGCCATGCTTTTGTTAAGGGTGAGCTCCACGACATCATCAACTACCGCCCACTCCGCTTACTGTCTGTAGTCGACAAACTTTTCACTCGAGTCGTCCTAAACAGTATTGACAGAATATTAGACGAAGAAGAGCCATGTGAGCAAGCAGAGTTTCGAAAAGGATTCTGTGCGATTGAGCACATCCACACGATAACGAGACTCACTGAAGTACCGCGAGAGTACAAAAACCGCTCTATCTCACTTTCATCGATTTAAAGAAGGCCTTTGACCCAATTAAGATATAAGCAGTCATGGAAACCCTCGATGTTCAGGGAGTCCCTGCTCAGTACACAAAGATTCTTCATGAGCTGTACAAAAATTTCGAAACCAAGATATCACCATTCTATACGATATTAACATCAACGTCAGAAGCGGGGTTAGGCAAGACGATACCATCTCGCCAAAATTATTTTCCGCCATCTTCGAGAACGTCATGCATACATTCGAATGGGACAACATGGGAGTGAAAATCGATGGTCGGAAATTATTGCAGCTTCGCTTTGCTGATGACGTCGTCCTTGTAACACCAAACATTAGCCAAGCGGAACGAATGCTTGCCGACGTTGATAAACCTCGTGGAAAGATTGGCATTTGAGTAGCTTGGACTAAATCTCACAAAAACGATGAGGAGCGGATTGGTTACATATGTCCATTCACGTTCAGTGAAACGAACATCTTTGAATGCTCCAGTTACGTGTGTCTAGGTCTGGAAATCAACATGATGGAGGACTTAACTGCACAGTTGAGCAGGAGAAAAGGAGCAGCTTGAGTACTGAAGAGAACGAAAAACACCCAACGCCGTGCCCACCTTTTCGACTCCGCGATTCTTCCTGTTTTAATATATCCGTCAGAATCTGGTCGATATTTATTTATCGGTATTTATCAAAGTGTAATTCAACTTGTAGATGTTTCAGTTTCGTTCAAATATTTTATAAGAAGTGTTCAAAATCTTCCACAAGTAACTTGTAACTTCCGCTCGATTGACGGTTCTGGTGCAAATCTAAGCCGTAAGTGGAAGAGTATGAAAACTCTATAAGAAATGAAGGATGAATACGGCATTTTGAGTCTTAGAGAATTCTTATTTTAGCACACTTTCTAAGTTCACTTCAACATAGTCTTTTTGATTTTCTCAAGTTAGAAATAACATAGATGTTATATGTTATTGTCTGACATATAGACCTGTAGATCGCTTATGAATCATGTGGGCCGCAAAATAATACTCTTTACTTGTTCTTCCAGTTTCAGGCGAATATATCACCTCATACAGGGATTTTTTACTTTATTTTATTTGATCGGTCTTCACGTCTATTGGTGCGGATCCCAGCACCTCTCATATTCGATTCGTTTCCTCGCATCCATTGTCCACGAAGATCTCCCAACTTTTACGTGTGGCTTCGACTGCTGCTTGACGATTTTCACTTCATCTTCAATGTCGTAGAATGCTGGTCTGTCGATTCTCCCTGGAGTCCTGAGATTGCTAGGCTGGAACGTTCCCAATTGGATTGCATAGAGCAATTTACTAGTTAAAAAATAAAATAGAGCCCACAGATCCTTGACAAAACGTTTTTCCTTTTTTTGTTAAGGCTTATATGCCGAATGACAAAATGAGTGAACAAGTTGGATTCCCTCAACTAGCATGCCAGGACCATTTCATCGGATATATCACTGATTTTTTGTGGCTGCCATGCTTGTATTAAAAAATTTAAACTACATTTTCACTTTGCTTCTTTATTTTCTCGTGGATATCAGAATTTTAAGCCGCTTTTAGATTTCGTCACATCCTCAACTATTCAAGTAGTTTTTTTTAACCTTTATTCGACCCGCCTTTCACACCTGCCGTGCTGATCCCAGCAATTCTCGCATTGGATTCGTTTCCTCGCATCTGTTACCCACGAAGGTTTTCAACTTTTGCGTGAGGCATCAGCTGCTGGTTAAGGATTTCCCTTTCACCATGAATGTCGTAGAATGTTGGTCGAGTCGATTCTCACTGGAATCCTGAGATAGCCGGGTTAGATCGTTCCCATATGGATAGCAGAAAGTGAACTTTTTCCCAGACAAGTCCGCTACCAACTTTTCGACTCCGGAGAGAAGTTGGTAGCCTTAGTGAGCCCGTAGCGGGATTGAACCAGCACCGTGCTCTTGGTGAACGGCATCACTACCACGAAACTATCCCCCTATTTAAGTACTTTAGGTACAGAAAAGCCGACTTCGAGATTCGTATATTAGAAAAGGACACAGCATTGTAATGAATAGATACTATGCAAGCAGGTTTAGTAAACAGCGACCTTAGACATGAGCAGCTAATTATTCTCTACTGTACCTTCATGCGTATGGGCGTGTAACAGCTGGTTATACAACTGGATGAAGCAACTGCCAGATGTTGTTTATCTCCTAGATCCATATTTTCCGAAAGTAACGCTTGGTCTATTTTTTATTTAAAATACAACAGATAAGACCGCATGAGGTTCTCCACACCAGAGTGACCTACCTTTCAACGTTGAAAAATTTCTACCATTAAGACTAGGCAATATCAATGCTTTTCCACTTCATTGTGTGCAGTTTCTTGAACTTCATCCAAAGTGTTTAAAAGTACTGCGATCTCCGTGTATCGACGGAAAGTCATGACAAATGTGGCCGTGCAATTGATGTCAATCGATTGATGATTTGTCTTCACATTTCTTCATATTATTGTAATATATAGCTTTTCATTTGCTAGAAGCTAGTACATATATTAAGGTATTTGTGTTGCGACGGAGTCCCTCATATGAGGGATCTCGAGCCGGTTAGTAGGGAGGCTACGTGGCGCACCCCCAGCTGGCGGATAGGGGGTTAATCGCGGACCAAAGCGACCTTTGCTTCCGTGAGACGCAGGTGGATCCAGGGGAAGGACTCACTGTTTCTGCTGCGCCGATTTGGCACATACCTTCTGTATTTCCTAGGCGTATTCACGCACGCATGTGTGCTTGCGTTCAAGTTTATGCCGATTGTATTCTACGAGTCAATTCGGCCAAAAGCCTGCAATCAAGTGACAAGGAAATATATGGGAGGCGGTCGCCTCCAATAAATAAAGCTCCACGTCCACTCTGGGAGAGACTGCCAAGCTACCCGTGAGTATACCCATCCCAAACGTTCACAGCCCAGCAAGCTATACGTGGGTATCAGAATGCTAAACACAGTAAAAGAAATGGGCCTCATTCCCTTGACCCCGAAAGAGCCTCTAATTCGGCAGCGTTGGTTAGGGCTGCTAAAATCTCAGGGCTAATGGAAGCTGCCTGGATCACGAAGAACTAGGGTGACGATCTGTACCTACAACGCACGTACACTTGCATCCGAGTCCTCGATAGAAGATTTGATCATGCAAACGAGAAAGATAAGGTACGACGTCATCGGCCTGGCCGAGACGAGACGACGCCACCCATTCAATTCCGTTTATGGCACCGGAGAAGAACTGTTCCTCGGAACATGCAACAGTGGCGGCGTCGGCGTTCTCGTCAACACGAGTTTGTCCATAAACATCGATTCATGCAAACAACTTACAACCCGAATTGGACGTTTACGATTGATGAGATGTAGATGAATACCGGCTTTGACAGTCTTCGTCGTTTACGCGGCGACATCAAACTATGACGAAGAAGATGTCGAAGCGTTCTATATGGACTTGGAGAAGTTCTGCAGAGAAGACCGTATATTCTTCAAGGTCATCCTTGGAGATTTCAACACCAAGATTGGACCAAGAAGAACGTATGAAGAACGTCACATTGGGACCCACGGATTGGAATGGAACGAATAGGGTGATCGGCTTTCTGAGTTTATCATGAAGACCAAGACTCGTGAAGGCATCATGAATCTCATGAAGACATGGTAACTCGCAGTTTCAGAAGCCCCATCCTCAACGCTGGACGTGGAAGTCTCCCGGTGGAGAGTACCATAACGAAATAGACCACATCATAGTAAACCGATGGTTTTGCTTAACCGATGTCGCTGTTGTCCCAAAAATTCAACAAGGGTTCGGAGCACCGCCTCCTTCGTGCAAGGTTTCATTTCTCGCAGAAAGGAGAAAAAAGCCGCTAAATTCAAAAAAACGAGCTCCCAAAACCACGATAAATTGGGACTTATTCAACTCATTAGTCTGCTGCTCGGAAGATGCCGTTTTCGATAACATCGACCAAGAATGCGATCAGTTCATTCAACATCTTCACGTTAGCGCTATGAAAGCTGAGAGTTCGAAAGTCACCAAGAGACGTCTGTCTCCAGAAACTCGAGTTGATACGCTAGCGTGGAATCGCACGAGCTGCAGGCAACTGCGAACTAACGTCCGAACTTACAAAAACAGTGCAGACAGGCGATAAAAGAAAATCTTGAACAGAGAAGAGCAGCAGTAATGGTCGAAGCCTCAGAAGCTGGGAAAAGTATTCGCAAAGCCCATCGAAGCTTCGCCAATTACAAGACCAAGATGATTACACTCCGACGGAGAGATGGAACAGTTACAGCATCCAGAGAGGCAATGGAGAAAATCATTCACGAATACTACGTAGATCTCTTCGAAAGCCACGTCCACCTTCGTCATATGAAATAAAGGAGGATGGATATGTTGTACCACCGGTTCCCCCTGCCGAAATCCGACATGCCATTTCATCGGTGAAAAATCGAACAGCACCAGGTTCGGACAGGATAAGACCAGAACGCCTGAAGAACCTTCCGCCAATCCTCGTAAACACAATGGCTTGGCTCTTCAAACGTTATCTGTCTGAATGCAAGGTCCCTACTCAGCGGAAGACCAGCAAGACCGTGTTATTGCTCCAGAAAGGGTGACCTACACGATATCGGCAACCACCACCCAATCTGCTTGTTGTCTGTCGTCGACAAACTTTTCACTCAAGTCATCCTAAACAGTATTGACATGACACTGGACGAAAGGTAGCCATGTGAGCAAGCAGGATTTCGAAAAGGATTCAGTACGACGGACCATTTCCACACGATAACGAGACTCACTGAAGTACCGCGAGAGTACAAAAGACCGCTCTCTCTCACTTCCATCGATTTGAAGAAGGCCTTTGACCCAATTAAGATAGAAGCAGTCGTGGAAACCCTCGATGCTCAGGGAGTCCCTGTTCAGTACATTAAGATTCCTCGTGAGCTTACAAAAATTTCACAACCAAGATATCACCATTCTACAACTATATTAACATCGACGTCAGAAGAGAGGTTGGGTGACGCGATACCATCTCGCCAAAATTATTTACCGCCACCGTCGAGAACGTCAAACGAAAATTGGAATGGGATAACATAGGGAGTGGAAAATCGATGGTCGGCAATTACACCATCTTCGCTTTGCTAATGACATCGTCCTTATAACAGCAAACATTAGCTAAGCGGAACGAATGCTGGCCGACTTTAATAATGCCTGTGGAAAGATTAGTCTTCGACTAAATCTCACAAAAACGATGTTAATGAGGAAGGGATTGCTTTCGTATGCCCCATTCACGTTCAACGGAACAAATACCTCCTAATGCTCCAGTTATGTCTGTCTATGTCTGAAAATATGATAATCAACTTAGCTCCAGAGTTGAGCAGAAGGAAACGAGCGGCTTGGAGAACTTTCAAGAGCATCGAAGAAGTAGTGAGGAGAAGAAGAAAACCCGACTCCATGCCTACCTTTTCGACTCAACGGTACTTCCTCTGTTAACGTATGCGTCAGAAGCTCTGTCGCTGCGTAAACAGGATGAAAAATCGCTCAACGTTATTGAACGTGCAGTCGAAAGGACGATGCTAGGAGTATCCCGTGTCGCGCAAGTAAGGGGAAGGATTCGAAGCTCCGACCTCCATCAACGATCAAAAGTCAGAGGTGCCGTTCTGTACGCCAAACAATCGAAGATAAGGTGGGCCGAACACGTGATGCGTATGAATGACAACCGATGGACAAGAGCCGTTAGTGACTGGATTCCTCGGGATGTCAACCGTGCTGGAAGACCACCGATCCGATGGTCAGAGTTCTTCACGAAGAGCCTAGAAGAAAGATATGATACTCGGCGAATCCCTAGAGCGAGCAGAACCCACTGGGTTACTCTTGCACGCGACAGGGAAAAGTGGAAGATTTGCTGGCGCCCGTTCGATTCACGCGACGATCAAAGGAACCATAGATGGTACAGGTGATTTATGTTGCTAGACAAAAACCCGCCTAAATGATATCATCAGCTTACATTTTTGACCAAATAATAGTAAATAAGGGAAACAGACTGTGGTAATTTCAACTGTTTATCTCACGTATTTAAACCTAGAGAAGTAATGTACTCGTTATAACTTTTGCAGAATATCCGAGATTTCTTGTTTCCGTTGCAGATAGTATGACCAGTATACGATCTGAAAATTCATCGTTTACACCTCAGTAACAATTTGGATTATAAAGGAGTTTTATGGAGCTATCGGCGTTATTTAGTGTTCTAGAAATACGTCATGATTTGGTCTATACGACAACATGCGGTGGCATACCGATGTATTAAGTCAATGTTTTCCATGTTCCGAGTTAGGTCTGGCACAAATTTACTAACCCCCGGGGGAATAGGAGATTGCTCTGCTCACAATGCGAGCCGAACCAAGATCATTTGAGGATAGCAGAGTACCTCTAAATACTGCGCTATAGATCGCTTTAGTATTTTTAGTATTTTGAAGTATTCTACTCACATTGAACACAAAAAAACTGAGCGGGAACATGACGCTTGATATCGAGTCGATCTTTTCTGGCGGCCATGATGTGTGGGACTGCAATCAGGAATCTCGGAGTTATTGTTATCATTGTTTATGGTATCAAACCTTGGAATCGTTTCAAACGATGTCTTAAAATACGAGAAAAGTGTAGAAGGTGCAAAATAGTGAAGGGTATTGGAACGGACCTTTGTAACAGTTCGAGTCGGACTACACCCAGGTGGAAACATGAAACGTTTTTCGTACAACGAATTGCCTCGCGGAGAGCCATCCGATAATGCCTAAATGAATAGAAAGAATGAAATTTTTTAAGGAAAATGACGCTATTAGTAGCTAGCATGAACCGGAAAAAATCCAGAGCTTTTGATAGTTCCCTTACAAAAAATCAAATGTCGAGTAAAAGCTATTAAAGCTTACTTTTGTTTTTCTGGTAGTTCCTCTACCGATCACTTTGCTTTCATCTCGTACTTTGTAGCCAACTATAGCTAACTCAAGTAAGGTACAGAATATGAACGTCATTGATACAAGCATCCAAACATCTAAAATAAACTTCTACAGTACTGTTACTATTAGGCTGGATTTCAAGAGCATAATAAATTCGTCAATCCGTGAATGACATATGAACGCAGATTTCAGTTGAGGAAGTTCGTTTATGTGAAGAGTAGAAACGAAAAGAACGACATTACCTATAGCTTTGATGTAGGAAACCCGTGGAAGATTTCGCATGATGTTGCCGAATTGAAAAATCATAGCTAGCAGAGCATTGACACCGAGCATAGTTCGTGCAGGAATCGCTCGTGGTCCCAAGGCGAAGGACACCCAGCTGAAATTATTCATTCTTCAAGTTAGCAAAATGTTAGCCGACACGTTAATGGTATTATTGCATATTTTACGGAGAACAGTATGTGGTGATAATTTATTGTTCACTTATTCACTCATGTGTAGTACTCTACATTAGACGTCGTTGCCGGATCGTTTCACTTCCTACACTCTATTTGTTCCCCTTCATACATCATTCACGAAAGTCTTCTGACTTTGAGCACGGGTTCAGCTGATACTTGAAGATTTCATATTCATGAATGTCATTGAATGGCATTTCGCCCTGGAATCCTATAATACTAAATGGTTCCTTGGTTGTCACCGCAGACAGTTGTCGAATTTTTTTAGGTTACAGAGACCTTTTTTCCAAACAGACGTGGTGTTAATTTATCCAAAGAGGAGGGATGGAGCTAGGTTGATCAAAGTGTCCTAGCACTTTTGTTTGATCCTAGCTTAATAGACTACTTCGGTGCTGTGAATAATACTAAATGAATACCGCGACACAATTATACAAGCTATGAAAAAAGTTCGACATTTCAGAAGCCTAACTGAGATTGAAACTATTCAAAAAAATGATTGTCATCCTTTCATAAAAAATCAAGGACCATGTGAACGAATTACAATAATCCATGGCTGCAGCATAAACGGTACAAGAAGAAAGAGCTGTTGGAAGTAGCTCGAGAAAGAACTGATCTGGAGTAAATACATTCGGAACTTTTGCGAATATGAGCGCAGATCGAAGAGAAGGCAAATGGCACGGACCCCAAGGAGTCCATCTGTCATTTAGAGCGACCACTATTACATCGTTCTTTATCGTTCGGCCGACTAAATGCAGGAATGATTATTAGCACAGTAATAGCTACCTATACCGCCCAGAAGAGTCCCTTTCGCAAGGACACCCGATTTACCGGTGGCTGCCTGTGGTGAAGATGTCTGGAAGGTCCCATCGTGCTGAGATTCCATGAGAAATCACATTCGACGCGCACTCAACCCGCAGTCAATGAAAAGAGCACAGATTTTCAATCCTCAGTTTACCGCACACCAACTCAACCATGCAAAAGAACGAATCGAACGACGGGAATTCCGAGTTCCATGCGGCGTATGAGGCAATCTGACATTTATTTTATTTTTGAAAATAAGTGTTTCGTTCACGTAATGATCCCTTTTCATCATGGCAGGGTATATGATACAACCACAGTGATGCTGAGATATTTGCAAAACTCCGGATCGCAGGTGTATGTGGTGGGGAACGAACGCGCTATTACCCTTTCCGAGGCTAACGCGTTCACCACCACACCGCGGATCCTTCGTTTCGGCTGTCTCTCAGCTAGTTATATCGATAATGCCATCAGCAAACTGCTGATTTAATCCAAAAAAATGCAGAAATAACCATCATTTTATTTATTCTGCAGATATTTATCTTTACAGGGTTTTGAATACTATATTTACTTAATAGTTTTGAATACCATACTTACTTAATAGTTGCTCTGCAAAGACTCCAAGTTGTAAAGAGGATATTAAGATATATCTCCTGGTGAGAGCATCCCTTGATGAGGAGAGTACTAAGATCTATCTGCTGCACAAACACAAATACATAAATCCCTCTGTGATTCTTCGATTATTGTACCGGCATATAATGCAAAATCTGTTGCTAATGCCTAAGTGATATCACTTTCATTTTTAAGAGTATAGTGGTTGCTGGATGGCACAACGGACCATGTGAGTGACAAATGAGGCGAAAGAGTGGTCGTGAATGTGGTAAAGAAAATTCGGTGTCCACATGACTCGAAATAGTTTAGCCACCTGATAAAAATCGTAAGATACGTCGGTAAATATGCTTGCATAAAAAAACCAAATGAACCGTCGTTCGAACATAATCATCACATGCAGCTCGTCCCACATGCCGGCCGGATATGGCTGGAAGCGCTGGTATGAGCTGAATGCTTGTCCACAAATGTGTTGTGCTAACGTGAGTATAATCATGGAATGAGAGAAAACCATTGAATGAGAACGAACCTCTTCTTTACGATTTGCCGTTATTTTGAAGAGGTCGAAATCTGGTAAAACAATTGGAGCCATTGGTCTAACAGGCTCGTTGGTATTAGACCAACGCATTCGAACCTCTTGATTATTGTAGTTAAAACTAAAACATAATGTGGAGTCCTTTGAATTGAAACACACCTCTGTTTTCATTAGTATGGGCTGTTCACTTGCAGCAAACATTATCAACCTTCTCTGGCTAGAAGAGGACTAAGCGGAATTCGAGACGTAGAATGTTCAACCTTTCATAAATTAATCCACATGTTTGAAGATCTAGAGGAAAATTGCTGAGTTCCAGTGAGCATGGTCCCTTCACCCGTACTCGGTAGTTGACCATTACTGTGCCATTGGGAAACAACATTAGGAAAACACTTCTGAAATCGTTTCATTGGAATGATGATCTCTTGAACGAAGGCTAAGCATTCTTGTACCTGAATGGTGAATCATGTATTTGTGCAATTTTACTATTTACAAAGCAACTATTTGGAGTCCATAAACGATCCAAAACCTGGTGGTTCAGCGAAAGATTGCCTAGAAATTGTGCACATTAAGAACTAAGAAGGTCAAATTCTGACGTAATTGAAGGTATTGTCGAGGACAAAATTATTTGTATTATGAATAGAATGGGCGCACGTAGCGCAGTGGTCTGAGGAGCCCTGCAATACACGTGTGGTCGATCCACGCGTCCCGGGTTCACTTAGCCTTCCATCCCTCCGAGGTCGACATATTGCTACCAGACTTGTCTGGGAGGATGGCAGCACTGGCTCGATACATTAGTAGGCCACCGCGAGTATTGTAGAGGGCCAGATATGCATTCAATCACCTCCAACCATGCTTAATGAAGTCGAATGCATGGCACATCCCTCAGGGTTTGATAAACGCCGAGAGATTAACGCTTTTATCCTTTATGAATAAGATATTAGAGCACAGTGGTTAGAGTTGTTCTGCAATAAACTCGTGGCCATCGGTTCTATCTTTGTCCGAGCAAACCAAACCACCCAATGGTCCGAAGTCCGTGATTCGGTACCAGACATGTCGGGAAGGATAAAAATACTGACTTGGTAGATCGCTATGCTCTCACAACTTGTTTCATGGATCAGATACGCACTCGATCACTTCTAGAATGCTTACTAGGGTCAAAATTATAGCGAAGTTGAACAGAAGAGGTTGGACGGTCATTGTACTTATTTGGATACTTAGACGCCCTGTCCTCACTGGTCATGCGGGCTCCAACAAAATTTCCATTTTTTTTGACGGTTTAGCTATTGTGGTTCCCTGGAATCACGAGGTTAGCCTAGCCAAAGTCTGCCCCAGGTCGTTACCTCCACAGGCAGTCGCCGCCTTTGTGAATTAGAGGAAGATTTGCCAACATGCGACCTTGTTTGATACCAGGACGGTGGTAGATCCTGGTATTGGTTTACTCTTAGATGGGCTTCCTGATGGAAGTGCTGGATTCCTCACCTTGGCAGACTTTGCTAAGTGGTGGACGAATCATCCCGCTCTACGTCGCAGTCCGACACTCAGGATCACCTCCCAGCCACGATGAGGAGGTAAACCGTTCCGACGGAACGGTCACTATGCTTCTTTTAACTCAGCTTCTTTAGCTTATCAATACGAAGACACGTATTGATTGACCATTCTCCTATTTTTGACGAGTGGATACTTTATTGCTAGTACACCGAGGAGCTTGACGTAGTCACGAATAGCCCGTCAAGCGTAATGAGAGTGAACATAGGGTGTATTTGTTCGAGGAAATCTCTTCTCACATGTATACCCTCGTCACTTAACGATAGGCTTTGAGCAAATCGAATGTGTGGTGCAATCCGTGCATATGCAGGCACATCCATGCTCATACGTATTTCTATGATGACCTATGGGCAAACTGTGTTTGTATTGTTGAGCGTAGACGAGGTTGATAGAGATGTTTATTCGGCTAACGTTCCGACGTCTTCGTTTTCATTAGAGCCCACGATCCTTGTCGATGATCCACAGTTGTTCTTCTCCTTGATGTGGCATCTTCATTTCGCATCGAACTGGATCTTCCTCAGTGGAGCATCTCTCTCCAATGAAGCATACTCACCCGGCGACGCTCTTTTGTACAGGGCGGTTGTTGTTGATGATTATCTTACTTACTTACTTGGTACTTGAAAGGCTCGTCCTCACCAGTGATGCGGGCCCCAGCATAATCACTATTTTTCGGGGATTTGCTGGTTAAGCCATTGTGGTTCGCTGGAATCCCGAGGGCAGTCTGGCCAAAGTCTGCCCCAGGTGTGATTATCCTTTGATAATAATTTGTTTTTCAACGGATAATCCACCCTGCAGCAGTCAATATTTTGTTAGCTAGCACATAGCAAGTAGCGAAACAATAATTTTGAAACCGACCGTCATTTAACCTCGGTACTATAATAATCAACATGTCCTTATATTTTTAACTTATTATTGAGGTGAGCGCGCTACTCCCCGGAAAGGACAAAAAGAATAGGCAGTAAATAATAAGTTAAAAATTGTGATTATAACTGCAGCCTCAGTTAACTGGGTTCGTTGCCGATTTGGGCTCCCCAGATCAATCCCGCTGACAGGTGATTACTGATGGCAAAAGATCAATAGAACTAGCTGAGAGACAGGCGAAACAAAGGACCCACATGGTGTGGTGGTGAGCGCGTTAGTCCCCGGAAAGGGTAATAGCGCGTTCGTTTCCCACCACATACACCTGCGGTCCGGAGATTTTGCAAATATCTCAGCATCATTAAAGTTATGTCTTTATATTGTTGAGCTTACACGAGGTTGATAGAGATGTTCATTCGGCTAATATTTCGACGTCTAGAGAACTTCGTCGAGAATGAAAACAACTGTGGACCATCGACAAGGATCGTCGGCTCTGATGAAGACGAAGACGTCGAAACGTCAGCCGAATAAGCATCTCTATCTACCTCATAGGGCGCGTGTGGCGCAGTGGTTGAAGGCGCCACTGCGACACACGTGGAATCGATCTCAGCGCCCATGGCTCACCAAGCTTTCCATCCCTCTGGGGTCGGCAAATTGATACCAGACTTGTCTGGGAAGATATCAGCACTGGCTCGTTACATCGGTAGGGCACCGCGAGTCATTGTAAAGGCCAGATATGCATTCAATCACCTCCAACGATACTTAATGAAGTCGAATGCATTGCGCATCCCTCAGGGACTGATCAACGCCGAGAGCTTTATTTAGCTTTATCTACCTCATGTAAGCTCAACAATGTAAACACATGTTGATTATTACAGCACCAAGGTTTAATGACGGTTGGTTTCAAAATTATATGTGTTAAGTGTTTAACTTTTATTTGCCGCCTATTCTTATTTTATGACAGGACATTATCTGAACCACAACCACAAGAATGCTGAGATTTGTTCAAAATTCGGAACCTCAGGTGGGGGAGACTCACGAGTTATCCACTGCACCAACCGAGGTCCTTGCTTCGCCTTTATCTCAGCCAGTTTTTTCTTTTTGTTTGTGGAATTTCTAGGTGAATAAAGCGCAACTTCAACAGCGAACAACTTTTTCCTTTCCCATCCCATTTCCCTTGTCGAATGATTGCCGGCCTTCGTCGAAACGAGGCACAGGGACATTCAACTCATATTCATGCAAGCTGACCTACACACATATGCATGTACTAATGCACTTTACTGCTGATGTAATTTTGGAATTAGTAGTCCATCTCACGAATCCATGTTCAGTAATGACATTGTCACTTCTAATCGTAGCTTCAACATGTGGACATATAACGCATTCTTCCCACTGGCTATTTCTAGATCTCTCATTTCAGGGACACTTATAGTGAGGTTTTTCTCAACCATACACCGAAGATAAAGTCTTAGTCGTTAATACCTTTTTGGGATGCGCCATGCATTTGACTTTATCGAGCACCATAGAGGTAATTGAAGGAAAATTTGTAGAGTAACTAGATAGAGCCTACTGATGTATGAAGTAAGCATTTTCTTAGACAAGTCTAGTATCAAGTCACTGATCCCAGAAGGATAAGCTTGACTACCTAGGAGCGACGATTCGAACCCATTACGATCGACAGCACGGCAGCATCTAAGCAATGAGGTGCAAACACCCTCGTTGCAACATTTTCTTTTCAAACTGTTCTCATCTTTTCTATTTTGAAACACGCTCGTAACATTTTGCTCTTAGGTTCGATATCCCTGCAGAATAACTGTAAGTAGTTGATTGGCGTGTGAAGCGTTTCGCCATACTACTTATCTCTATAATGTTACCTTTACATGGCGATAAATTCTCAAAGTTTAATGCTGGATCCAGCCATTTTTCAGTGATATAGATGTCCATTTCAAAAGTCATTGGTGAGTTCATTAATCGATGTGATTGCTTGGATCCATATCTCCACGTAGACTGTCATCCCATCGTCTTCTGTAAAGTCAAATGTCTCTCTACTCTTTCAGTTTTTTTTTCCGCCTTCCAAACAGTTGAAACCAAAGATATCCAGGTTTTCTTACTTGTATTGAATTACTATGAAGTATTAAAATTAACCAAATGTTCTAATAATGAAACACTGGTCAATTGAAAGCTCAGAAGAAATCGGTGCACTTTGACGTTACACGGTTTCTGACATATGAACGACTGAAAAAGCCTGGATTCTTTAATGTTCTTCCTGTTTCCTCCCTATTTCCTACATGGTGTTATTTAACATCTCCTGGATTTATTGGAGTAAGGCAGCTGTCTGTAACAGCTACAAAGTCCTCATTACAAAAATCTTTCCAGAACCTTCGTTGATAATTACGGTCTTCGGATCTTGTCGACAAATAGGCATTACAACTCGTTTACAAGTCGATATAGTTGGGAATACAACTACTAGCTATTTTAGTAGTCCAGCTCGAATTCTCCACACAATTCGATTTATGTCAATCTAAGAGACTTCCTCTGGAAACATATCTGAGTAGGTAATCCTCCAAATTTTCTTCTATTGCACAGAAATAAAATGTGACGACGTGGATCACTATGACTAGACTGAACTGTTGAAATACTTGGATACTTACTTGGACGGTCCATCTTCACGAGTTGTGCGGACCCCAAGAACTGTTAAAGTACCCAAACAAACACTGCTCTATCAACAGAAATGTCCAAGTAACCTTACGCAAGGAAAGGAGGAATTGTAGAGAGATTGAAGGCCTAGTTTATAGTTGACAGTTAGTTTATATAGCTGACATGAAGCAGGAAAAAAATTATGGAGAAAAAGTGGTAAAACTCGAAAATGAAGTAGCAGGAAAATATAAGAATATGAAATGAAGACAAAGCTTAATACTAAACATCGTGGACATGCTTTCTACTTCTTTCCTTTAGAGTAAAATGGATATCCTTCCCACATACCTGGTATACGAAATTTATTGTAGCCAGTTCCGTTTAGTAACTGATCAATAATATCTGTATCCCTTGTGCAGTTTCTGAAATCTACTAGGTTTTATTTAACAACAATAGAAACTTCTCCTTTCTTCTGCTAATTTGAGAACTATCACTGTATTTGTGATGCCATCGTAATATAAAACTAGACTCCTAACCATTTTGCATAAACGACAAGTACTCCAATGAGAGTTGTAACTATCCAAGTATCCAAGTAAGAAATCGTTTTTTTTTCCCTCTCACAAGAACTTTCTGCCTTTAAAAAGGTATGAAATTGAATCACTTAAGAAAGGAAAGTCTTTTTGTCTTTGCTACGACGAATTCGCACTTACTGGTATACCCTGTTACTTGGATGTAAAGTCGTATTCAAACTAGTTAACTAAAGTTATTTCAGACTCGTGGTATTTTGTGGAGTAAAAGTTGACTCTTTTTTAAAACTAAATACTCTTTCTTCCAATCAATGCGGTAAATTCATACCCTAGTCGGAATACAACTGATTTTTATTCCACAACGAGTTTCGAGAATCCGTCACTCTGAGATTTTGAGGTGACCGCCCGCATAATAGAAAGCTGATAGGGAGACCCGGTGTATTTTTTTTCGTTATGAATTTTAGAGAATACATTAGCTAGTGAATATTTATTAGCTACATTGTTACCGTATATCGTGACCAGAAAAGCAAATTTTCCATGTTTTCTGAAGATATTTGATAAACTCCATCATTATAATTCAAACCTACTTCAGGCAGGAAAGATCCAAATATTTCCAACTTCCTAAGTGGGAAAAACTATTATTGTTTGCATAAGTAATGCTGACTGTAAGTCTGTGATAAGATTACTTATGCAAAATTATATGCGACCTTGAGCTGCTAACTTTATGGATAACGACAGTGTCAAGACAAAGTTTCATTACTGGAAAGGCGAAATAGCCCATTATTTCCTCATACCTATAGCGATTCGTCTTATACTGACGTTCTGACGAATGCGAAATCTCCATCATCGATGTATGTTCGTCTTCAAAGGAATTGTAATCTGTGTCGATGACGGCGTCTCCACTCCAGATGATCAGCAGCATCACATTCATCATCGGGCATCGCATGATTCGCTCACCTTTCGTCCACAGCACGTCTGAAAGTTCTGCGGCAGTTCTAAATATTACTGCTAGCCGTCTATAGAAGTCGACGACGTGGTATTAATGTTCGTATAATTTTTCTCTTAACAAAGCGTTTTAGCGAAGTCGCCTTCTTCAAGGCCGTTTTGTTATTTTCAAGCCTTTTAGTTATTTGATGGAGGCCAGTCGCACAATCTTACATGGATCCCGAAGCGTCAGAAACTACTGAATAAATCTTGTTATTGAGAACCTCATGTTTGCTGAAGAAGAAAACACTAACACGGATCAACTAATTTCTTTTAGCTTTCTTGCGAAACTGAAGTAAATGGTTAATTGTCATAGATGAATGTACTTTTTTGTTAAATCACGCATGGGGTGAAATAGCTAGGTGTACCCAATTTTACAAACGCGGTCTTTGGTTCGATTCCGCATCACAGGCTTACCAAGTCCTACATCTTTCCAAGGTCGGTATAATGCTACCAGACTTGTCTGGAAGGATAGCAGCACAGATTGGATACATCGGCAAGCCACCGCTTGTTACTGTACAGGCCAGATATGCATTCATCCACCTTTCTGATGTTTAATGGAGCAGGTATGGCATTCATACATGGTGCAATCCTTACGGATTGATCAACACCGAACGAACCAAAGAACTAAAGTCAATGGTTTTTATAGGTTTTTATATGTTGATGTCTTGTTCTTAACCAAAGTTTCCCCCTATGTTCATGTTATGGATACGGCTTGTTCGAGACGCAAAGTAACAAATGTTTCTGTGATCTACGAGCACTGAGCCTTTCCTGAGAGAGTACACAACGGCTTCCTATTGATTCCAGGGAAAAAAAATTTGCATAGCGTTCAGAATACTAGATAATAAAGCAAAGAAAACATTCAGAATGTACGAAGGGAGAACGTCAAGAATGGAAGAGAAAGAAGTTGTAGCAATTTTTTAGATGAATTCAAGCTGGGACATAAATACGAGAAAACCGCTCCTACTATCACCATTGTATGCGTCGTTTTATTGTTCAGCAATCGCGAGGTTGTTAAACAGCATGCATTTACTTCCATAGAAAAACACAATACAATACAACAGTAGCTGACGTTTCGGCAGTATCGCCTTCTTCAGAGCCTGGAAGGGTATACTGACATACAATTTACTAGGCCAAACGCTTCAATAACACTTACAAAAAGATGAAAAACTATGGTAATCACATGGTCAACAGCTTCTCGAAAAAACTCACCGCTTTTTTTTCGAGAAGCTGTTGACCGTGTGATTACCATAGAGTTTTTCGTCTTTTTTGTAAGTGTCATTGAAGCGTTTGGCCTAGTAAATTGTATGTCAGTATACCCTTCCAGGCTCTGAAGAAGGCGATACTGCCGAAACGTCAGCTACTGTTGTATTGTATTGTGTTTTTCTATGGGAGTAAATGTATGCTGTTTAACAACCTCTCGATTGCTGAACAAGAAAACGACGCATTCATATTCCAATGCCGAGGTTAATAGAAAGTCGATCCTGGGAACTATCATCATTGTGTTTGGCTAAGGAAATCGTTAACGATCGTACGGTGCGAGTTGGATTTCGGAAGCTTCGCCAAGGCGATGAGAGAAACAAGTCAGTAAGGATGGCAAGGTTCGCTGATGTCGCTGCAAATATTTGCATTGAAGCTACCACTTTTCGAAGAGTTCAAAATTGCAAAAATACAACCGCAGTGATGCTGAGATGCTTGCAAAATCTTTACCCCAGGCCAGATTCGAACCCGCGATTACTCTTTGCGAGGGCTCACATGTTACACGCTGCACCACTGACATACTTGCTTTGTTTTGCTCTTTAATTTTGCAAATATCTCAGCATCATTGTGGTTGTATTTCACATAATACCCTGCCGTGAAAAAATAAAAGGCAGTAAGTAAAAATTTGAACATTCAAAGTTGTATTATCTGTGCTGAGGAGATGAGAACAAGAGTGAGCACTGAGAATTAAAGTAAATCATAGTTATGTTATAATGAAAATCGATTACTCAAACTATAATCGTCGGAACACTTCGATGAAATTATGAAGGTGGATTTTATTATGATATTCGTCATAGTCATATAAGAATATTTTGAATTAGACAGTAGGTGTAGTATAGGGAGATCATCTGAAAGTTCATTGAGTACCTTTGACGAATTCGAAGCAATTTTCGAAGCGTCAACTGCAAACCAGTTATCACTTTGTGAACTTTCAACGGGTGCTTCTATATTTTTTATGTCGTTGTGTTAGTTAGGAGGGTTAGTTTAGTCAGCGGGTGAGTTATAAGGCAATCCGTGCACATCCATGTATGGGTAAACTTATCCGAAATTATTTTCACTACAAAACCTTCTAGACGTGACGCGTTGAAAGCGGGGGCGAAATCTAAATTGATCCTAGGGACAGAATGCCACTAGACACTGTCCAGTTGAAAGCCCTATCTGTTTCTAATCTTGTCTTAGTACAAAGTGAACTGAAGCGTAATTTCATATTATATGTTAAAAAAATGGTTCTTAACGAATAAAAAAACTAGACTGGTAATATTAATTCAAGCTAGAAACGATTAGAAATATGGCAATACGGTGATAATTTGGAGGGCAGAGGGTCCATCCATAAAAAGTAAAACCACTGAAGGTGATCGTTGTGCCGTCTACTCGCCATCCTTTGCTGATTATTCAATCTAAGAATAAATTCCTTCCTCTTCAACATCATATCATTCTGGATGTATGTCATCGAATTTTCACATTGGTTTTAACTTTTTCTAACATTTAATTAACAATGGGCGGGAATAGCGCACTGTTTACTGATGTAGTCGACTAGGAAGCAAAAAGGCGCACGTAGTTCGATTCGAGTCCCAACGCTCTCCCTACAATCCACGCGAGAATGCCTTAGCACGGCTATCTCCAAGATTGCATGAAGAAGTGACTCGACTAGCATTCTACGACATTCGTGACGAAGACAAAATCCTCGAGCAGTAGCTGAAACAATACGCTAAATGTTCAAAGACCATTCTGGACGATGCATGCGAGGAAATGAATTGGATACGAGAAGTGCTGAGATCCGTCCAATAGATGTGATGGCGGATCATGTAGAAAAAAAACTTTGACATTAGGTAAACTTTGAGTTTTTTAACATTAAGTTGTTAGACAAACTTGACATTAGCTTTATTTTGTTTTCACACCGTCCCAACAACGATCTAGTAGATCTATCAGTGGACCGAAGGAAAAAAACGAAGTTGCACGTCGAATAATGGACATCATCATTTAAAATAGCGTATAAAAGAGAAAACCTCGTTAACGTGCAGTTTGCAAATGCCAACGTCTTTTAGTATTCAAATATACATACAAGGAAATAACTACCAGAGTTATTTCTATTTCTTCGGTCTTATTTCATATTTCCCACCAGATTGGCCAAAAAGGATCTTCAACGGAAAGAAAGGTCTGTCGACGTGTACAGGGGAGGGTTAGGGTTATTTTATCCAATGAGATTCAATGGATTGTAGAGTTTCGAAGAAGTAATTTATCTATAGAAACAACCACAATGTTGCTGAGATATTTCCAAAACTCTGGACCACAGGTGTCTAAGGTGGGGGAACGAACGCGCTATTGTCCTTTCCGGGGACTAACGCGCTCACCACCACATCGTGCGGGTCCTTCGTTTCGTCTGTCTCTCAGCTAGTCCTATCGATCAGCGTGATCAGCAATCACCCGTCAACGGGATTGATCTGGGTAGCCCACATCGACATTGAACCCAGTTAAGCTGAAGCTGTAGTTGAAATCACAATGCTAAGTTTTTATTTTCAAATATATCCAGTATATAGTTATCTCAGCATCATTGTGTTTGTATTTCGCATTATACCCTTCCATGAAAAATTATAGCAAGCAGCAAATGAAAAGTTAGCAGCGTTGGAATGGTTAATATTCCCCACTACCTATTGACGTGCTTAGTTGCGAATTTCATTGGCAACGCTGAAGTCGTTTTGATATGAAGATGTAGAATAATTATACGTTGATTGGAGGAGTAAGCTATTTCAATGAAGCAATTCGTACAGAAAGCAAAATGAAACTTATAAAAAGTTCCTAGCCACTACAACTTTACAACTTTCTGAGAATTCTGACCCTTGAGGGAAGAGATTCTGTACGTTGATGCAGTTAGTGAAAGTTATTCTTCAAAATCAACTTTAATCCAACCGCGGCATGAAATGTCAACACTTCGTTGCATTCGTAAGTTAACGAAAGTTTTTGTCGAATTCTAAAAAACACGCTTTATAAACGCTGTAGTAGAACTCTTGTTGTGGCCGACGTTGTTGCTCCTTCGTATTCCTCAGTCGAATGTACCGCAGTAGTCAATTTTTGCGTCACACCAACTCGGCGTGAGTGGAATGAAACGTCGAACGAAAGTGAATTCAAAAATGCTTAAATTTCTATTTACTTCCTATTATTTCTTCACGAAAGGGTATTGCATGAGGTACAGCAATAGTGATGCTGATATATTTGATAAACTTGGACTCCAATCAGATTCGGATCTGCAGTTGACCTTTCCGGGGTCTCACGTGTTACCTACTACACTACTGTGGCTTTTGCTTTGCCTTTCTCGCAGCCAATTTTTTTTACCCTAACAGTACCGTCAGCAATCACCCATCAATAGGAATAATTTGGGAGCGCAAGTCGTCTTTAGGAAAGTGACTTCTATAGAATCGTTGCGGTTATGAAAAAAATGATGGCGTCTAGACGTTACTTACAATAATAACAACAACCCCATACAAATTAATCAACATAATAAGATATCAGTGAACTCTATAGTTATATTGACATCTCTACCATTTATTGGCGTCTCGCAAGCCATTTTAAAGCCTTAAGTTCTAAGATTCTGGCGCTGACGGCGTCACCTACTACTGACGCCACACAGGTTTTTTTTTCGAATGAATCGTAGAAAAGGAAGAAAAAATACGAAAGAGAAGATGTAAAAGTGGAGAAGAGAATGAAGAGAAGTGTTGAGTGTAGAAATCTCCTTGACTAGCTCACAGCTAAAGTGCAACATATTCGGCCATATAGCATTTCTCTAGTCGTTTGAGCAACGCGTTATTTAATTTCTCCAGTACATCGAAATATGGAGGGTAGCTAGCTGTACGGTGCACTATGAAAGTAATAAAATTGTCTAATATCACCACGATTTCACTAAAGCAATAAAATTTCTGGATGTGAGGAGTAAAATTGCTGCTTTTACATGGCCATGAAATTGATGGAGAAGCTTTAAATTTCAAAAATCCACAGAGGATCCTCGTAAGCTTGTTTGTTGTTTTTAATGGGATTTTTGAAATGAAACCAAAACTCTCAGATGTCTCGACTTCGTCTGGTCGACCTTCAGCCTTACATGAGCTTAAAGTTGTTGTTCGATAACTTCCTTGTTTTGGTAGTGGCCCATTAAATAATAAACTTAACACCTTATCTATGTCGTGTTCCTTTTTGCTGCTTGATGAATTTTTCGATTTGTTCCTCTGTACACAAACCATTTCCCAGAATTCTTTATTATAACCATCTTTTCTATTTTACTTCCTAATATGGGATTTTCCTGGAAAAAGTAAACAAGATATGGGTGCTCTTGTAAAAAGTAAACGAGATCACACCGAATTATTCTTGATATCTCGCCTGAGATTTCAGCATATACTTATGTTTGGAGTTCATACTCAGCGCATGCAGCGTGTGTTAGTTAGTGGTCGTCTGGATCAGTATTCATAATGGGAGGTCTCTTAATAACTCAAAAGACCGACTTTCTATAAACCTCGGCATAAATAATCGATAGATTTATTAATACGTCCTTATGGACCGATCTTGTTGATGGTGTAGTTATTGTTGTTGTTGTTGTTGGTGTTGTTAGTCGATGGATGACGTTTCGACGATATCACCTTCAACAGAGCCATGCTGTTACAAGTGGGTCTCAATTTTGAGCAATCATATTTCAGCTCAAAAATGATATTCACTAATTGGAATAACAACAGCTAGAATCTACAGCTCATTGTCCAGAAGATGTGTTTTTACTTACTCCGCAAAGGCAAATTTCTTGGATCTTGGAGATATTGGATTCCACAGAATTTTTTATTCTATTTTATTTTTTTCTCCTCGAAGCTCATACCCTGAGCAAGGAAGAGGTCGGAACTCGAAAATTTAGCATTTTTACCGTAATTAATTAAAAAAATTTGGATTTTGAACAAGATTAAAACCAACAAAACGTTCTGGACTTGTTATACATAGCCCTAGAGCGATATGACAAATCCTATCAAAGTCTTCTATGACCTTGTCGAGTCCTCAACTCGCCAAGTGCCTGAGTTATGGAGAAATTAACGGCAGTTGTAAAAACAGCGCATCTGTCGCTTATGCGTTAACGTCAACGTTTCAAAAAACGAAAATGGTTTCGAAACACATCGATTTACATCCCTACTTCGAAAGAACTCGAGCCGAGCAAGTCATGCAACTCTTTGGCTACAAGACTTGTTTGGTAGGATAGTAGCACTGAATTAGCACATCAGTAAGCCTCATAAAGTCATTTTATACGCAATCTATGAATTAAGTCACCTCTGCGAAGCTTGTTGAAATCGGATGCATAGCGCATCCTTCTGGGATTGATCAATGCTGGACGCCTAATCCCGTTTCTTTATTTAAAAGTAAGGAATTTTGGCTAGAAAAAAATGTCACTGACAGAAAGCATGAACGACAGAAAGATCTCTATAAACGATAAACGATAAAGCGTTAACCATTGATCAAATCCACAGGCTTGCGCAATGCATTCAACTCTATTAAAGCAGTGCGTCGTCTACCGATTTGTCAAGTCAGTGTTTTCACATAGCGGGAGAAGTCTGATAGCAATTTGCCGATCCAGGAAATATGTGGGAGGTCGGTGATCTCTGGTGATTGAGCAAGCAATCATTTGTGTGCGCTGCACCCTTAATCACTGCACTACAAGCTACTATGTTAGTATACAACTGACTACCGAACGTGATACGCTTCTTCGAAAAGTTTAGAAAGGAGCTGGTGATTGAGGTACTTAAAGAAATACCAAGAACGATGGTATTTTTTGTACAAAAAATTGGAACACTTCTGCTAATCCAAACCAAATCCAGCTCTTTCAACTTCTTAGATTCTCGAGGTACGAACCTTGACAAAAAAAAAGAACAAAAAAAAGAAAACGTTCCTTGGACTTCACAAAGTCAAGATTTCATTATGATAGAAAAATAAAACCTATATCTTAACGTCAGGGTTCTGTAAGCTCAATGAATTTTACTCCACTTAACACATAACTTCCGGAACGGATTAGGTACAATAAAGACTGCTTTCAACTTGACCAACATATCTCACCCGAAACTAAGCCTCATTGGTCGGAACAAAAACCATAGGAATATAGAGATTTTTTAGGATTCAGATTATCATATTCTACCAAGGTAAAATTCTAATTCTTTAGAGCCCATGACACATATTTCTTCTACAATTTTGCGTTAAGGATCGTATTTTTCGCACCAGGATGACACGATCGTCTTTCCCAATGTTCCCGCTTATGCTTGCAACTGCCGGTAGGCTTTTTATTCTAAACATGTTTAAAGTTGAAAAGATACTGTGTAAAAGTAATACCATAAGACTAAAGCGAAGGAGCAAAGTCCTTTCTATAAATCAATGTAATTCATAAATCTAATGATACTTTGGTCATCGAGAAGTGAATGTCTGCTCTCGAATAAGCAGCTTCATCATGAATGTGTTGATAGGCTTCACTGTGAGAGGAGTTTGTCTGCTCAATGCTAGAATATTGAAATTATTTCTTGTCATAAATGAGGCATGTGAACAATATCTTAACAACCGCTTTTTGTATTTACTACTCCTTAACAGTGAAATGACTTCCAAAATAAAAAAAGAATTCCCCCCTCCCCCTACCCCCCAAAAAAAGAAATCTTATTCTTTGCGAAGAGTTTGAACCCTTCGGCGGAGTTCGACAAATTCTGGTCCGTTTTCGTCAAACAAATTTCTTCCGCAGTTTCTTCATAAAGTTTCTCAAAGGTGAAACTATCCATTGATGGTTCACAGAGAACTTAGGCATTGCTGAAAAAAAACGTTGTATTAGTAATTTAGTGTCAGTTCAATAGGAATCTAGTTACTATTTTACTACTTCATTGCAATAATCTTCTTTTCGTCTTCGCATATATAAACATCGTAAGCATTTCTACTTTCCTCGAGCTCTATCATCAAAGAGCTGATTGCATCAAACACTACATGATGCACCTACAGAAAATCAACAACAAAAAGTCATCCTGCTCAGTTCTTACCATACTCATCACAATATCGCAACCAGTTTGTAGCCAACGTGAACTCGATAGAAATCTACAGGAACTATTATTATCGTCGTAATAAAGCAAGAGAGCAGTCCATATTGCTCAAATTAAATCCTATCCAAATACGAATAATGTACGGTACAATACGAACGATAAGCTTTCGTATCTTATTCGAACTATTACAAACCGATGGAGAAGCCCTAGCGCCATCAACTCTGTTTAGGATGGCGAGAACACTGGCGAGGAATTCAATCGACAGATCTTCATTAAGCATTAATCAACTAAAGTGACATCAGTATTGCTAAATAATCGACATTTTTTACCTTGAGAAAAAAAAAGCGAAGTAGTGAAATTGAAAAAGTTGAAGGGATTCCACTACGATCATCAGCGGTAATCTGTCTCGACTAATAGTAACGGAAATGACTCAATCTTCCGTCACGTGATGATAGAGTGATAGCAGAAAAAATTTACTCAAGTCCGCTAATCTCCTGCAATTTTTTCTACCCGAAGTTACCTCTAATAGAAAAAGGACGAAAGGATAAATGCTAAAAGCTGTCTGCGTTGATCAAACCCTAATAGATGCGCCATGCATTCGACTTCATTAAGCATCGATAGAAGTAACTGAATGCATATCTGGCCTCTACAATGGCTCGTGGTGGTGGACTAGGACGTATCGGGCCAGTGCTGCTATCCTCGCAGACAAGTCTGGTACCAATTTGCCCACCCCGGAAGGATGGAAGGCTTGGTGAGCCTGGGGCGCGGAGTCAAAGCCACGTGTATTGCAGGGCGCCTTCGACCACGGGGCTACACGCGCCATAGAAAAAGTATGGATTGCTTTGAACAGTAGGTTAACAACAGCATAGGCAACTGCTGACGAATTCGATATCTTTCTTAGTAAAATAACGTGTCCTCTTTCACTTGGGTAGTTGCAAAGTTGTTCTGATCTTCCCACACAGGTCTAGTGCCAGTTTGCCCATCACCGAGGAACTGAGCTCTTGGTGAGTCCGTATAGCCGGATCGAACCGACGATCCTCTCTGTTCTTCGAGCCACCTCCAACGACTGCGCTGTACGTGCTCTTGGAAAGCCAGTGTTACACAAAGGCGTCTCTGCGAGATCGGCGAATGGTCAAGTGAAAAGTCAAAAGTCAGGGATTCAGTGAATAAGAACATAAGAACCAAATCTTGGAGAACAACGCAGCGATCTTGGCAAAAAAGCAAAGGATTAGATTCACTATCCTCACCGAGAATATTTTCATAAATATGATAATATAGAACTTGTAAAATTTCTGTTAATGCCATTCTAAGTCGGGTTTCACTAAGGATGAACCGACGAACGTTCATAAACTTAGGATTTGACTGACTGTTTTCATAGAACATTGCTGAAAAATGCTGATAGTGAGGTACTAGTTCATCACGGGAAGAGCTTATTAGTTTTCTCATTCTTATAGCTTACATTTCTCCTCCTTGTTTATTGATCAGTATATGCATCCCTCAGATGTAAGTAGGGTTGTGGCTTGTGCTGCCGCAAAATGCACACTTGGCTTTTTGATTCGATATCCCAACGAGCCAACTAAGCCCTCTAACCTTACTAAGGTATGCAAATTGCTATGACTCTTGTCTAAAAAAAAGCTCCCTCCAATCCATGAAAGTTAGAGAATTGCTGTGCAGCTGAGAACACCACAACACAGCTATTCCAGGATTTCAGGGAGAATCACACCTGATGGACATTCGATGCCAGTTATAAAGAAAAGAAAAGTCTTCAAATTGCAGCTGAAACCTTCAATACCTTCATTGGAGTTTCCTTTGAGGGAGGGCCTGCCTGCTTTTTTACTTTCCTTCACTTCAAATTTTAGTAAAAATAGAAAAAACCAACAAACGTAAAAAAAATAGGAAGTAGGAAAAATTGTAGAAGGCAGCAAATAAAAAGTTAACATTGTGATTTCAACTACAGCCTCAGTTTAAGTGAGTTCAGTGCCGATTTGAGCAGCCTAGATCAATCCCGTTAACGGGTGATCACTGATGGCACTGATCGATAGAACTTGCTGAGAAACGAGCGAAGCGAATGACCTGCATGGTGTGGTGGTGAGCGCGTTAGTCCCCGGAAACGACAATAGCGCGTTCGTTCCCCTACCGCATACACCTGTGATATGGAGTTTTGCAAACATCTCAGCACCATTGTGGTTGTATTTCGCAGAATATCCTGCCACGAAAAAATTGCAGAAGGCAGCAAATAAAAAGTTAACATTGTGATTTCAACAAAGGTACCCTAACCCTATGTCGCATTTTGCTACGAATAAACTGAAATTCACAAATGGAGGTAAATATGGAGTAATCGATGACTGAGGATGGGTATAAACTACGTCGGTAATGAGGCACTTTGTCTTGATTTTGCATGCACAACTCACAATGACATCTTTCATTCAACAGCAACGCTAATTCGAGAAGTGCTGATCTGTTTTCTAGCTTTGTGAGCATTTAGTTGTCCAGCTACTCTTACATTTTCGTCATATTCTCAAATATTAAAGATTATAGATAGGTGCGCCTCAAAAATATCTATCACGTAATTTGGAAAAATCGATCGATAATTAGATTGCTTTCTGTTAAGATCAATGTATCAATCCTCAGGAACGTTAAACGATTTCAATTACTCCTGGTTTACATTTTATCCGAGAAGCTACGCGTTGTCAAATTTTATAATAAGAACTACTTTGTAATACCTTTCCGAAAGAACATGAAACTTTGGTAGAACTATTCAAACGAGGAAAGGTGCGCGGTAAGCGCAGCGATTATAGATGGCGTTAAAAACATGCAGAACCCCCTAGTTGGAACACACATCGGGCCAATCAAACCACCCATTCTTAAGGTGTCGGAAAAACTGGTACCGCACTTGTCTAAGAAGCTGTATCTTGTCCACAAACGCTGATGACTGCCTGTGGTGAACGTCTGGGAACGGCATAGTACAGCTATTCCAGAATTTCAAAAGGAATATAATCGACCTGCACTCGATAGAGGTCATGAAGAAGACGAGATCCTCAAATAGCAGCTGAAACCACACGCAAATCCAAGGCTTTTTATGGATGATAGGTGACAGTCAACGAGTGGAATGTACGAAGTGTCGGAAGCCGCACAGCATGTGATGTTAGATCAAGTAAAAGTGAAATAAAGTTAAAGAATCAGAAGAGGAAAGTGGTGAAGGGTCTTTGCAGAAGAGCGGACATTCTGAATACACAATGACCCGGAATAGCGAGTGCCATGCTTATATATGGAAATCGTTGTCAATTAGAGTTTTTTATGTGCATAAATATCTTTCTAGGCGTCAGAGGACGAAGGGGGAAAACGGAATTCTTTGACAGAATATCCGAGAATTCGTTGGCTAGCAAGCCACTGATGTGCATATGGCGTGAATACTAGAAAAAATTAAGAAAACTGGTTAACAATTCTAAAAGCGAGTGGTCAACCATGTAGTTGTGTAGACGTTGCAAGATGAAAAAAAACTGACTAAGATGGATATAAGTTCTTCTATAAAAATGCTCTATAGTAGCTATGAGATAGTGGTGTTTTGTAGTTGCAGAATCAATAGGAGAAACGACAAAATACCACCGATGATTTAGATCCAGCCACAAAGCGGAACGATTTTCAACTGGTAACATACGCAAAAGTCGAAGTCTGAAGAAAACGTGGAAGACGTTAGCCATGCCAAATGTAGTCTCCAATTACTCGAAATCTCGTCGTTCTCCATAGGCAACCAGACAGAGCAGGATTTCAATGCAGAATAAGTCTCGTGAAAGCAAAGAGATCAGTAACACTCATCGTTGTGAATGCCCCTTCCGAACGGAGTTTCTATCTTGAAAAAAATTGTTCGAAGGGAAGAGATTCGCTATGTGAACTTTATTAGTTACCAAAATGAGGGCTGAATGCTTTTGTTTGCTTCACATAAAGTGATTTGTGTAGTGCACGGGTTCGTTTTTTCATCAGACGGAGCAAGTCTTTTTTATTAGAAAAACTGAGGAACACATAGAAAAAAAGAAGAATGCGGAGAAAACAGTAAGCATTGAAATTGGTACCTGAATGCATAGAAAAGCCGAATTACAGAGTGAGAATTACAACAAAAGAGCAGGCTGATTAAGAGGGCGATGTGGCCAGCATGAGTTGCCACCAACTCATAGCAAGGTAGGCAAATAATTATACGCCAAATGGATGCCGCAGCCACACTGATTTAGGCGTTCACTCTGAGCGTTAAATAAGAAGCTTTCCTATTTTTTGTTGTAAGAAAACAATGTGCCGGAGCGTATTTTCATTGAACTATAAAGCGATTAAGAGTTTAACATGCATATATTAAATCGTCGAAGCAATAGAAATCGTTCTAATTGTCCTACAATTTTTTTCCACAGTTCTTCCATTTTTCTTGATGTTCGGCGGGTTCGAACTCGCGCCATGGGCTTACCAAACCCTCCATCTCTCTGGGATCGAAAAAATTTAAGATGGGAGGATAAAAACACTAAGTTGATACATCGCTAGGCCCCACCTCAAGACATCGTTTAGGTTACACATGAATTCAGTGACCTCTACGATGCTCAGTGGAGTCAAAGGCATGGTGATTCCTGAAGGATAGATTAACGTTAAACGCTTTGTCCTTTGTCCTTTTATTAACTTCATTACAATTATTTGTGGATAGCAACAAGCTATTTTTTTGTAGAACATCTCTTTGTATTTTTTAATCTTGGAAGAGGTTTTTATAGGAATTTCTATTGCTTTGAAGAACTGGACGTTGCCGAAACAGCTATAAAATTCTCGTGTAACTTTAATACAAAATAAAACGTTTATCATTCAAATAGAAATCAAGCGGGAGTGGGTTTTCAAAAACACTTTCTGTACAGGAACTATACGATCGACAACTTGGTTAAAACAGAAGCGGCTAGGTCAGTTCAACAAAAGTAAATGTAAACAATCTCATTTTTTTAGGTGGCGATGCTGTTCGGAATCACACACTATTACAATTTGGTCATTGATAAACCAACAATGTAGGCATCTTTCAGTGAAAGCGATAGATACAGAATATGTATTAACTCAAAAGACCGACTTTCTATAAACCCCGGCACAGATAGTTGATATATTTATTTATATGATCTTATAAACTGATCTTCTTTAGCTGATGCGAGGTTGGTATAGGTCTTCGTTGTCGTTGTCGTTGTTGTTGGTGTTGTTGGTCGATGGCTGATGTTTCGGCGATTTCGCCTTCCTCAGAGCCGTGATGTTACGAGTGGGACTCTACTAGTGAGTGTAAAAAGAATATGTATTATTGTTTGAACTACAGAAATCCTATGGGTAGATGTTACAATGTTGTCCAGGATATTAGAAAGAACCACAGTAATCTCACTACCATCTTAAGCGCACGAAAAGTGATGTGAGGTGAAGCGGCGAATCTGGTGGAAAATGGACGCTTGTCTATAGTAATTAGACTCTAAAACAAATTCGTCGTTAGAAGAGAAGAGTTCACCTCACCATCTAAATGGCTGGGCAGCGTCCACTTGTTAGAAGCAATTTGATCAGGGCTAGTTTTGTGAGTTATAGTGGATAAAAGTAATATGAGTAAACACTTCCGCAGCAATATTGACTAATAATATACGTGCGCAAAAAACAATTAATTCCTACTGCCTGTGTATTGATTTCAATTCATCATAGACACTGACTGCTTATTTTCTCGTAAAACCTTGTCCAACATAGACATTGTGTCAGACATTGGGCTTGGAAGGCTGTTCTCTATACTTAACAATTTGTTAGAAAAAACCTTCTTTCGGACGAATTTTGCAGTGCACACCACGTGTTCGAAAACTTAGGTGTAATCCCAAAACGATTGCCATAAAAACTTTAAATGTCGTGGTCACGTATTGTTAAGGAGGATGTTCAACGCAGTGGTTAAAGGTGCCTTGTAATACACACGGGCTTTTGCTTCAAACTTGCACCTGAACAGACGAACCGCTCAATTTTCTAAGGGTTGGCACATTGGTCGCACAACTGTGCTGGAAGATAGAAACAGTGAGTTTAAACATTAAATGACTGCCAGTTTTCGTACGTCATCCTATAGGCCAAATGCACATTCTACCAACTCTACAAACTGAACGGAATTGAATGCATGAGGTAGCCCTTACGAATTAGTTTACGCTGAAGGTGTTATTTCTTGCTGATTTAAATGAACGTGTCTGGGCTCAACATAAATCTGTAAATATTTGGCAAGATGATGAACGTTTCTCAGTTTACTGTGGTAAAATTCTGCTTTTCCGAAGCACACAGGCCCTTCTTCGTCTTGACCATCATGTCAAGCAGGGGATAGTTGGACAACTGAGGCTTCATCCATTGAAACGGGCAGCTCTCATACCTGCTCTAAAATTCCCAAAAATTTGAACTTGCGTTTCATTTTTTTCAATAATTTGGTGGAAAATGAAATTTAAAAAAATAAAGACCTAGAAAAATTACATGCGTATATTTAGAACTACTGAGCAAAGTCCTCTACAAGTCTCTATGAGCCCGCGAAGTCCTCTGCTTTCTGTTGTCATTGTTATCGAAAAAAACTTGAATTATCGCGAATGTGTTAGGCTTTCCTATATGGAAATATCTTATATATATCTTTTGTAGTATTATTATAATATATATATATATATTATAATAATACTACAAAGAAAATATGATAATATGCCAAGGTGTTAAAAAGGTGTGAGGGAATGCAATGAAGATGGGAACTAGGCAGGAAGCTCTAGAACGAATTTAGAGGAGAGAAAATTGTGTTGAACTAAAAAAATGCTATGTAAGGAGAGGGCGCATGTGGGAAATATAACTGGTGCACAAATGTGCATGTTCCTTCAAAATAAAAAAAATTGCCTTGAATATGAATGATGTGGATGAACTGCACAAAGAATTTTCCTTGGTAGCGGAATATTTGGTGAGAAGTTTGCCATGTGAATATTTTTTATGGGGCTCTTTGTGAATGGAACAATAGCATGGTCAGGAATTAATTGTTGGAAAGGTGGAAGTCGAAGAAAAGCGGTGCTAAATGTGAACGTCCTCGAGAGAAATGTCTCACAGTCAACTTGATTGGACCCTCACAACAACTACTGGTATGAACTCATTCTACTAATTCAGGTGTTAAAAACACCTTATATGCGGCCTACGTCGCTACATAATCACAATTTGGTTCGGTTCTTGTTGTGGACCTTTTAGCTTAGCAGAGGTGCTGTATCAAGTGATGTGTGTTTTAACACGGGTATTATAGCTATCCTGCAGATACGCCAAACATTAAACCTGGGTAGTTAAGTCCGTGTATAAAGAATAGAGTAAGAAAACAATAGCTTATTAAGACTAACGAATACACAGAGGCCAGATTTGTTATTTCGACACTTCGATGCACAGTCTTCACTGGCTGAGAGGGCTCCAGCATAATTTCGATTTGTTTCTTTCTCGCGCTGTCGCCGTCCATGACAGTGGTCTGCTTTGAACATGATGACGTTCGCGAGGCCCTATTCCGAAGTCTTGAAATCGTTGTCATCTGCGAGTGCAGATGGTTGGCGTCGTTTGGGTTGAGCTCCAAGAGGACGCTTGCATTCTTTGGAATCGATTCTACCATTCTTTTCATCTTTGAGAGGCCCAAATGCGCCCCCGTGCCGCTTTTTCTTCTTTTCGTCCATCTGCCATTTATTCTTCTTATTACGTGATCGATCTGTATGTGTTTCGTTATTAACATATATTCTCCTGGATCCCAAAGATGAGATTAGTTCGAAGGATCTGAGATGCCGGTTGTTTTTTCAAAATAACAGGCACTCCCAATATCTAGCGGGAATGTGAAGCTCTGATCTTCGAAAATTTGTCACATCTTCGAGATCCTGGAGAATAGGCATCGATAGCGAAGCACTGGTGGGCCGCTCACATAATGACAAGAACGGGCGGCGACAGATGGACCAAAAGAACTGTGCAGTGGATTCCACGAGAGTGCAGACGTCCCCAGGACGGCCACGTACACGTTGGGCGGACGTGTTCGTAACCAGAGTTAGTCGGCTGTACTCGCAGCTGCAGTTGTTGTTTTACAGATCACGGTCTGAGACCCGCACGCGCCAACATGCTCGAATAAAACCACCACCATGGACGACAATTGCGAGTGAAAGAAGCGAGTGGCGAATGTGCTGGGACTTCGCAGAATTCGTAAAGACGGACTATCTAAGTACCCAAGCAGGTGAGATGTGAGCTGCGCATTCCCAATAGACGTTGTGAGTGCCAGTTAAATTTCAGTAGACACGTTTAAGCTCTTTGTGGCTGGTGCGTAGATTTCTTGACGTGGTTGTAATATCAGCCCATGTCTTTCCCGCATATCAGAGCGCTTGGAACACCATTGAGTTTAGTAGGTGACGGCAGCAGTTTTGGATTAATTATTTCGTTGATGGCTTCTTTGAGAGGGCCGAATGCACCCCTGCTGCTCTCCTTTTTCTATCTAACTCTGCCTCACGATGTCTTCCATTTTTCATTGAACGCAGTTCATCTGGGTTTACTGTGTTCTCTGCAATCAGAGAACCATACAGGTTGATCTGTTCACTTAAGCACGTGTGTTTTCACGAACTGTGTCTTCGCTCTATTAACGACCAATCCACTCATTTTTTCCCGCTAGTTGAGTTCAATGAGCAACGTCTGTGGTTCATTGGCACTCATCGAAAAGATGAAGATGTCATCCGCGAAACGAAGACCTTATAGGAATTTCCCATCAATACGTATGTCGTTCTCGTCCCAATCTAGTGACTTCATCATCCACTGCAGTGCGACAAGAAACGAATTTGGCGACATGGTGTCGTCTTGTCGAACCCATTTTCCCATGGGTACGGCAGGATATCAATTTAAAAAACTGTATATTTGTGTTGCATTTTCAGGTAACAGTTTGCTACTGCTCGTGTATAGGACGGGTCTTCGACGAGTGCTGATAGAATTGCATTCGTTTCGACACTGTCAAACGCTTTTCGTAGTCAATTGAGGTCAGCAAAATGGGTGGATGTTACTCCCGACAGAGTACTATGATCCTAACTACAATTTGGATGTGGTCCATGCAGCAGAATTCCTCTGTAAATCTTGCTTGCTCAATATTTGTGCCTCATCCAAGGTGCTTAAAATGCGCAAAAGGATCATCTTCGTTAACAGCTTCTAGAGTACACTCAACATGCATATTGGACGATATTTACGAATATCCCTGCAGTCACTCTTCTTGTGTGTGACCTCTGCGCTCGAAGTCCTCCACTAGACTGAGATTCTCTCATTGTGAAGGTAAGATGTTATACGCTTTGCGAGAAATACATATCTGTGGCCGCCAGGTCTAAGCAAATTGGTGATATTATCGGATCCTGGAGCTGTGCCTTTCTTCATGCTTTATATTGTAAACTCGAGCTTCAGTGTTAGAACCCAAGCGGTTTTTCATCAAAAGATATTTCAGGGTCCTAGACAGGAATTGTAGAAAGGAAAAGGTCGATATGGAACTTTCCACATATAAGTTCCACATCATGACGGTAACGGTATGTAGTGATAGTCCCATTTCCGTTTACCACGGCAGACAGCGAAATATTATAATCATCTTGCAGGTCCCGACAGCACTTCAGACTAGATCATTTTTGAGATGCTTTTAGTTTTTTTCTGCTTATACCGATGTAAATCCTTCAGGAAAGATTCTCTACAACCGGCATTTATTATCAGCCGTGTTAAGTGTGTTCCAGTAGGACCAAGCCTCAATCTCTTCTTCTCGGTCAACTTCTTAATGATAAAAGAGATGCAGTCTGAACTTCTTCTTTGAAAAATTGGAATTAGTTTGGCACAAGCTTTAATTTCATCGACATCCAGCTTGTAGTCTTCGGTCAGGTCTTCTTTCTTTGCCAGTCATATGAGAATATCCTCGCCAAACACAAATTTTTCTTGTTCTTTTGGGCGACGACACAAGTTCTTTTTCCAGTTTATGGCTCAATCGAACCTTGGTACGGAGACGCTGTTCGAATCCACTACAAAATGGTCTGACTACAGATATGTCAAAGAGGCGCAATCTTCTGTTCATGTTAATAGGGTCGACATCCGTTTAAGTCGTGCCCTTAAAAGACTCCCATGTCCATCGGCAATTTCCTCTCTTTTCAAAAAAATGAATACCCATGGAAGAGACGTGCTGCGGACAGAAGTGCTATGAGATGGCCTTCATTCTTATTTCGATCTAAAATCCCAAATTTTCCTATCGTGTATTCATACTGTAGACCGTTCCTAATTGCATTGAAGTCTCCAACAACGAATCAATAAGAAGACTTTCCGTTGTGGATTACTTCACTCTCTGTTAGAACGCGCCCAGTAGACTCTCACCAGATTTACAATCCAGTGAGTATCAGATGATGATACCGACTTTCTTTTGACATGGAATTTCAAGAAGAAGAATGACCAAGCACAGTGATAGGATTTCGTAGGAGGATACTAGATGGGAAGTAGATGGATGTACGACAAAGCCAACACCTCCAACATTTCGTAATGGAAATGTACTTCCACGAATGACAAGAATTCCTCAATCTAATTGGCTCATGTCGTTCTTCGTGGTTTTCGTCTTCTGTAGCGCGATCTCATGGAATTCGATGCGATCGGCACTCTCAAAAAGAGCGTAAAGGTCAGCATCTGAGGAAATAGTTTTGGCGTTATAGGTGCATAGCAAGAAGCAGTCTCTATGGCTTGTCGTGGGCATTCTCGTTTTGTCCGTTTCCATTAGCGTCCTGTGCAAATCGAGATTTGATTACCTCTCACCGATTGTCTAACCTCAGGACGCCGCGTAGACGGGAAGCGCCCAGTGTGTAGTGTACTGGGGTCGGAGTTTTCCTGGTTTAGCCATTGTGTTTCTTTGGAGACCCGAGGTCAGCCTAGCGAAAGTCTGCTCCAGCTTAAAAAACGTTACCATCACAGGTAGTTGCCGCGCTTGTGGATCAAAGGGAGATTTGCCATCATATCACTAGTTTGATAGCAGAACAGTGGCGAATCCTGGTATTCGTTTACTCTTAGCTGGGCTTCTGGATGAAAGTATTGTAGTCCATCTCAGTTTGGAAGCCCGGGTAAGGGGATGAACCCCCCGCTGAAGATCGCAGTCCGAAACCCAGGAACATCTCCCGGCCATGCTGAGGCGATAAACCGTTGGGATGAGCGCTTACATTACGGTTAAAAAATGACTCACACTACATTGATGATACTCGACTATGAACAGTTCAGATGTGATTAATCAAATTTGCGCATTTTTGGCTTGATCACCATTCTTACGGCTTTTGGTTGAAAAAATGATCGTAGAAATTTCAGTGGGATCTGCAGTGGGATAGGCTTCCACTTAATAAAGTTTCGGAGTAGAAATATCGAACACGTTTTCAGCATGGGAGACTCAGCTATGGGACAAATTCCAGCTGTACACTGCGTTTAGACATCCAGGAAAACTTATAGCCACGCTAACACGCGAAACCATTGGTGGTCTTTATCACTGGTAGCCAAAACCTTAAGGTTGACATCGTGAATGTATTTTCCTCGGGCAGGTCGTGTTGGTGAGCAAAACCTATAAAATAGGTTTATTTTTAACTGGGCTCTCCTTTTCAACTTGACTGACTCGGCTGGGATTGAACACTTGGTGCTCATCGTAGGCCGAAACTAAGAGACACGATCCTCCACGATGAGGAGCTAAATTATTAGTGGATCAGACTTCGGCAGATCGTAAGCATCTGCTAATCCCATCACATTTTTCATGAAAAGATGTTAAGCCATTTGTTGCGTGCAAGCATTTTCTTTCGACCGAACTTCTGTGATATCTTTGTATCTGAACAACAGCACCGGGTTCTCAAATGTATTATACAAGCTAGCAGTACAGAGATCCACCACAAGAACCAGGCTAAATACCGTTTGTAGAAGAAGGACTCGAACCACACATAGTGGACGTTTAACGCCTTTCACTTAGAAGGGAAAGAGTACACCCCGACAGTAGCTATGGAGATCTACGCTAGGCGTCTGTAAAACATTTGTCCTGAAGACATTTGTGCATTCCGTGTTCTAGACAAAAGCGTTGAGATGTGGCGAAACCTCGGATCGTTCAGTGTCCTAGAGTTTGATCCAAGACAAGACAAGATCGACCAGCTAAGCATTATTTGCTCTGTAAATAGAACATATACAAAAACTTACCTACAAATCCACACTTGAACTGTCTTTTCCATGTAGTAAACTAAATATGATCAGACGTGGTTCCCGGTAGTAAACTGGGTGAGGCAAAATTTGGGTGAGACAGTGGGTCTGAATTGTTGTCATTTGTTGGAAAAGTATTCGAGCTCAAAATTTCAGTGGCTTATCCTTTGCCGAACAACCAAAATTCGTCGATGCTGAGTCCTACAAAATCATAGTTAGTAGACAGACTCCGCTTTTTCTTGAACTGGGGCTCAAAGAAAACCTTTTGGGTCATCTTCTGCGCCTAAGTAAAGAGCGTTGAAGACGTTCTACAAATTGTGGTAGGACAATTTACAATATCTCTCAGTACCAGGATCCACAACCGTCCTGGTATCAAAGTCGCATGATGGTAAATCTCCCTCTGATCCACAAGGGCTGCGACTGCCTGTGATGGTGAAGACCTGGGGCAGACTTTGGCCAGGCTGACCTCGGGATTCCAGGGGACCACAGTGGCTAAGCCAGCAAAGCTCCGAAAAATGGAGACACTCATGTATCAAGTATCAAGTAATTTACAATATACAAAAAATAAAAAAGCTCTTGGCATTGGTCAATCCCTGAGGGATGCGGAATGCATTCGACTTCACCAAGCATCGTTGGAGGTGATTGAATGCATATTTGGACTTCAGAATGACTCGCGGTGGTCTACCGATGCATCGAGCCAGTGCTGGTATCCTCCTAGACAAGTCTGGTAACAGTTTGCTGACCCCCGGAGGGACGGAAGGCTTGGTGGGTCATTGGCGCGGGGATCGATTCCACATGTGTTGCAGGGCACCTTCGACCACTGTGCTGCACGCACCTATTGCTACAATATATACGTGCTTTATTTCCAATAAATGATAACTTTTTGACTAATAACTGAAAGCGCCATCTCGAGAACACGAACAACGGTGGACCATCGACTCGGATCATCGGCTCTGTTGAAGACAAAACCATCGAAAACGTTAGCAGAACAAACATCTTTACCAATTTCGTGTAAGTTTATCAACGAAGGAAAACATATTGATCAACCATACCGAGGTTAAAGGAAAGTCGGTTTTAAAATAACTTTTTTATTTTATACGACCCCTCTTCACATCTACTGTGAGAATCCGAGCAGTTCTCACATTCGATTCGTTTCCGCGCATCGATCATCTACGAAGGTGTTCCGATTTTTTTACGTGGCTGCTTGTGGATTTCCATTCCATCTTGAATGTCGTAGAGTGCCGGTCGAGTCGATTCTCCTTGGAGTTCTGAACTAGCAAGGCGTTCCCAATTGGATTAGACAGGATTTTTTTCCCAGACAAGTCCGGCACCAATTTCGCTACTCCGGAAGGATGAGAGGCTTAGTCACTACAACTGTGCTGCCCGCCCCGTAGAAGTGATATCACGATTCTGAAATTCAAAAGGCTTATCAAGGTTTCGAAACGTCAAATCTATGCGAGAATTTTAGTTTCATTGGCTTTGTTCACAAGCTTTAGTAAATGTCGACGAAATCTGAAGTGTGTTTGGATTGTTCCGCCTACATGAGGTTGTCATACAACCTCTATTTGGCTAACGTTTCGACGCCTTCGTCTTCCTCGGACCCGATGACCGAATCGATGGTCCACAGTCGTTCGCCCTCTGGATGTGGTGTCTTCGTCTTCGTAACGAGTCGTATCTTCTTCAGCGGAACATCGCTCACATCAGGCAATCTCACCCGATAATGCTCTTTTATTTAGGACGGTTTTTGCTGATAACAGTGATTATCCTGTGATAGTAAGCTGTTTTTCCCGGACAACGATCTCAACAACAAAAGAATTGGAGGAATTTGGATTACTGTAGGCGAACAAATAGTACGCAACGGAACATTTATTCGGCGTCCTTTTCGGCCTTCCCGGAG
Organism: Angiostrongylus vasorum; assembly: GCA_018806985.1. Classification (NCBI taxonomy): domain Eukaryota; kingdom Metazoa; phylum Nematoda; class Chromadorea; order Rhabditida; family Metastrongylidae; genus Angiostrongylus; species Angiostrongylus vasorum. Next base: position 1,957,421 of record JADANN010000433.1, read on the forward strand.
AAAATCAATATATCAATGCGGCGTTCGCCAGTGCAGTGTGATGCCGGTGACCACTGAGCATTCTTCGTTTTTATTTAGTGTCTTTAACTTTATATTTGCTTTATGTTTAGTACAAAGTGTTGTAAACTCTATGTGTGCTGTTGTGCGGTGCTTTCACGCACACTAGAAAGGTCAGTAAGTTCATCTGTCCAGTCTTCATCCATGTGCTCGCACTTCTTACAAATCCTTCATTCTTACTGTTATTCTTCTGTTATATTACTTACATGGATGGCCCGTCTTCACTGGTTGTACGGGCCCCAGCATAATCTCCAGTTTTTCGGAGTTTTGCTGGTCTAGCCATAGGGATTTTTGGAGTCTCGAGGTCAGCCAGACCAAACTCTGCTCCGGGTCATCACCACCGGAGGCAGTTGCGGCCATTGTGGATCAGAAGGATTCTTGCCACCATGCGACTAGTTTGATACCAGGACGGTAGTGGATCCTGGTATTGGTTTACTCTTAGCTTTGCTTCCTAATGGAAATGCCGGACTCCTTCTCATCTTGTGAGACCGTGCTGGGAGAATGAGTTCCACCGCCTCTGTATCGCAGCCTGACACTCAGGAACACCTCCCAGCCACGATCGGGCGCTAAACCGTTGGCAAGATTCTTCTGTTATCACTGCTTTAATATCTTATCGATTCCTTTATAGATACTGTAAATGTTGTGGATGAACTGTTTTCTGATTAGTTTTCTTCAAGTTGCATTGCTGGTGGTTGGGTTCTTGCCTTGTATATACTAGTGTTCTCGGTCTTCTTTGCCTGATACTGCCTTTTTCTAATCTGGAATCCTAAAATCTAAAAATAGTTTTATGAATAAAAATTTCTTAGAAAAGTGCTTTTTTTCTACTGATACTTGTTTTGATATAAAAGCTAATACGTTTTGATGACACTTCTTTTTATTCTGATACAAACAACCATTACGACGTATTTCGTATTATGTTTTCGGTTCCATTCCATTATGGCCGTAAGCTGTTTGGTTGTTTGTACTGTGTCTTCTATAAGATAATTTTTCATGAAGGTACACCACATCCGTGCATCGTTGATGGTTCAAATGGGAGACGAAGCCGAAACCGTAAAAGAAGAGATTAGGGATGAAGAGAGGGATGAGGATGACGAGGAGGAGGAGGATGAGGAGGAGAAAGATCATTCGACGACTGATGAATCTCAGGAGACTAATGATTCGAAACAGAAAATGCCTCAGACAACCTATGTTCGTCTCCGAGGTTTGCCCTATTCGGCTAAGGAAAGTGACATTCGTGCTTTTCTCGATGGGATACCAGTCACTACTATTACGATGAGTAGCAGTCATAATGGACGACCAAGTGGAGAGTGTTATTGCGAATTACCATCGAAACAGGATACCCTGAAGGCCTTAGAGTTCCATCGGAAAGAAATGGAAGGAAGATACATCGAAAGTGTGTCCCTACTTTTTTGAGTGTTCAGACTTTTAAAGGCATGTGAGAAACAGCTTATCTACATTGTCAGGTCGAATGGGAACATTTTCAAACAAATATTGGGCATAGTTCTAAGCTACTAAATACTAGCGTAATACTAAGTTACTAAGCAACTAAGCTGCACTAGACTGTGTAGAGTATAGTACTAGACTATGTAAAGTACTGAAGGAGAACTGTGCGAAGTGGTTTGAATGTAGATTTGTGGCAAACACTACTTGTTGGAGCTGGTATTGCTGAGATGAAAGAGCTAAAATTGAGATCGTTAGGTCTTTGTTGCACTGGTCCAGCATCTTTTCCCTTTGTACCAATTCCTTAAATTCCTTCTTTTGTGTTTATGGAAGTAAAGCAAGGTTTTCAGTTTTCACGGTATCAATTGATGAGCTGACGAATCTGAAACGCGTTGGCCTTGTAACAGATGATGGGAAAGTCATCCGCTTACGTGGCTTGCCATTTTCTGCTACCCTTCAGGACGTAAAGGATTTCTTCAAAGGTCAGTGAGCTGTCATCTCATTACGATTTTGACTTTGTTAAAAATTGTTTTGTTAGAATAAAATTTATTAATCTTGAACAAGGAAGCAGTGTTGCTGTGGAGGGAGTCGGGACACGGTGCCTCTTTCCCAAATTTCCCAGCACAAAATATAAAGTTCAAAATATTTCTAAATATTATAGAAATTTCTGATTGTTAAAGGTATATTATGTTTTAGTAATTGGTTATTGTATTAAATAATTACCGGAGTATTCTTGCCTCTAATATGGTTTGAGGGAATGTACTCACAAAAACAGTGGTGGTGTGTATCAGGGCTAAACTGTGAAGAGGTGGTATTCGGGCGTACGGGAGGGCGACCTAGCGGGGAAGCTTTCGTGCGACTTGCCACGAGGGAGGAAGCCGCCAAAGCACTCGATTTCAACAAGGAACATATGGGAAGCAGGTGGGATAGTGGGCTCAGTTTTGACGTTACATCGTGGTCCTGGATACTTTTCTTGTGACGTTTTTCTCTTTCACAGGCTTGTACTCATTCGTGGTGTTTACGTTTTTTGGGTCATTTTTTGTCCACATAGCTTTTTCATTGCGTATCTGTTTTGATCCTCATTGTATGCAGCTTTGTCTTTCTTGCTCTCTTGTAGATCTTATTCTATGTCAGACGTTCTTGTATGATTGGTTGGTAAAGTACTACACATGCGAGATTTCTTCATCTAGATATGTCGAAGTATTTCGGACCACTGTTGATGACATGGAACGTAATCGCCCTCGATCGTATGAATCTGGAGGGTATATTCGTTCTCTTTTCGACACTAAAGCATACGATTTCCTGCCGTAAGTCAAGATTTTCATAAACGTGAAGGCTTAGTATTTTGTGTACAAGCTTGTGATTTCAACTTTCTTCGTCGGGAAGTGCTATTCTTGTAGCCGCTCGAGCTCACGCAGCTTGCGTGGACCTCTGCGCTCAGCCCCGTACGACATACCATTGCGAGGATACGGAAGATATGACGATTATGATGATTTCATTCCACCTACAAAAGTTCGTTTTGATTTTCTGCGTTTCGCCGATCCACTTCTCCCCATTTGTCTATGGTGTTGTTTGAAAAATAGATGCGCAGTGTTTCTATATGAGGTAGAAATTACACCCGTTATTCAACTCTCTTTTGCTTCATAGGTAGCTTCTTTTGACAGATAGGGGTGCTCTCCAGAATAATTTATTTGGTTCGTGTTATCACTCCTTCGAAAGTGTTGTCCCTAAAATTGACCTGTTGTTTCGTACGTGAGGACATAGAGCGAGTGTGTTCTTATCATTATAGCTCGTAAAATAACACTTGTAGTGAGCAGCTTACACCTTTGTCCTTAAACTTATTTTGGGGGGGCTGGCTACAGTTTAAGCCTGCTTTGAAACCGTTACTGCATACATTAATTTAAGCACATGAGTACCTAACAACATTTGCTCCTCTCGAATTTCAACAAAAATGTCTCAACTCACATGTTGAGCCCTTCTGCTTTACTAACACATTTATAGAAAGCAGAGATGTAGTCCGCAATACGGAAGTTCCGTAGATGTTAAGTCTGTTATCCAAACTTGCTTTGATCTTGTAGGAAATCTTCTGGACTTATTTACGCTTTGCGCCTTTTTCGTTGAGAGTCTGTTTTTAAAATGAGGTAGTTTTGGGTAGGTGGTTGTTGCTTTATTGCGTAGGGACTATGTGTTATTTGTTATATTTGCATACATAGCTTTTGTCATTCAGGTTTTCATGCGTGGTCTTCCCTTCGATGCTGATGCTTACATGATCGAGCAGTTTTTTGCTCCACTTCGTTGCGTCGAGATCAGTGTTCGTTTAAATTCACGATTTTATTACTGGTGTAATAATTTGCTATTGTCCATGAAGTCTGGAGAATACAAAAGGAAAATAAAGAGTCAGAATCAGAATTTGCTGAGGTCGGATAGCACAATGGTAGTGATGTCGGTCATCCTGGGCTTGGTACTAGTTCCGTTCCGCTCCAGGCCAACCAAGCCTCATCCCTCCAGGGTCGGGAAGTTGGAACAGGACTTGTCCGGTAAAAAATCAATCTCTGCAATCCAATCGAGTACACTGTAGCCGGCTATCTCAGGACTCCAGGGAGAATTGCTCGACCAGAATTCTACGACATTCAAGATGAAATGGAAATTCTCAATCAGTAGCCGATGCCACACGTAAAAGTTGGGAGACCTTGGGGAATAGTAGACGCGAGGAAATGAATCGAATATGATAAATGCTGGAACCCGCATTGTAGGCGTGAAGGCTGGTCATATAAAGTAAAAAAAAGCATGCGGAAGCATATGTGTCCTTCCATACATTTATCTTGAGTCTGTTATAACACCGATTTTTTTTTCTGGACTATAGCTTGATTAAACGCTGTACTTGGATGGCCCATCTTCACCGGTTGTGCGGGCCCCATTTCAGTTCACATTTGCTGGTCTAGCCATTGTGGTTTTCTGGAGTCCCGAGGTTAGCCTAACCAAAACCTCCTCAGGTCGTCCCCACTCTAGGCAGTCGTCGCCCTTGTGAATCAGAGGGAGATTTGCCACCATGCGACTAGTTTGATACCAGGGCGATGGTGGATCTTGGTATTGATTTGCTCTTAGCTGGGTTTCCTGATGGAACCGCCGGACTGCGCAGGTTGGGAGACTTTGCTGAGAGATGAATCTCCTCGCTGTAGATCGCACCCGACAACTAGAAAGATCTTTCATCCACGACGAGGCGCTAAACCGTTGGTAGGGCTTAAGCTCGGTAACAGTTTACAATGAAATTTTTGTAAGGATCCCATATTTTGAAATTGCCTTTCTATTTGCTATACTCATTCGTCTTACAGTGACACATTCTTTGTGTTCTAGTTAGGATTCAATGATGAACGGCGACCATCTGGAGATGCCATGGTGGAGTTTGGTACAACAGCTGAAGCTCACGAAGCTTTTTCAAGAAATAAGGCTATGATGGGAAAAAGGCAAACTTTCATATCATTAATTTGTAAATCTTTCTCCAACAAATTTTGCTCACAGCTGTTTACAACGTGGTGAGATTGTAGATACGTGGAATTATTTGGGTGGAATGACATGCCGAATACAATGAGGAGGTTAACATGGCGTGTGGTTGGTGGTCAACCAGCCCCAAGACCTCTTGCTCTGGTCGCACCTAGAGGTAGCTACAGCCCTATCTATGGTAGCATTCATGGAGGATATGGTCGAGGATATGAACCAGTTATTCCGGGCCCTTTCCGTTCATACAGTAGTGGTGGCTCCTATGGTGGGGGTAGTGGAAGGGTTCGTTCAAGACGTCATTGGCGGAAATAATTAGTAGTACTTGAAAATGTTGCTGTTCTTTTGTGTAACGTAGTTTGCTCTGGTGTTAAAGCCACAATTCTTCCACCCATATGTTCTGTTCTGGCTACGTTTCATTTTTCGTTCTTTTCTCTCATTATTATTCTGTTTATTTGGTATTTCCTATCTTTTTCTGTTCATTACAGTAATATGTATTTCTATTTAATCTATCACCAACATCATTTTCATGTGCGGCTTGAAGAGGCCGTTATTCTATTGTATTCGAACGTAACGCTTTTTGTTGTTCGTCTTTGATGTGTTCCTTTCTTTAAACTTACGAATGAATCTTCCTGTTAGTGAATTCTAAACGAACTACTCGTCTATTTAGTCGATGCATTCATGTATATGGAAAAGCAGGGATTCATTTCGAACACTCCAGTGAAGTATGTTGGTATTCATGATTGTGGGACGGGTGATTGCTGATAGCACCTATAGGTGAATAACGCGGCTGAGACAAAGGCGAAGCGAAGGATTCGCACGGGAGTGATGGTGAACCCATTAACCCCCCAGAAAGGGTAGGATCGTGTACGGTCCCCACCTTAGACACCAGCGGTCCGGTGTTTTGCGAATATCCCAACATCATTGTGATAGTATTCATTTAATGGAAGTGTTTCTATTGTTTAACCGTTTGCTGCGAAACAGGGGTCTCCAAAGTAACTTGTTTGCCGTCACTCTAAAAGCTATGGGATAGAGGATAGTACCATGTTAATAGATTTAGTCAAGTTGTAGATGAGGCATACTCATTTACTTAGTATTCATGTCCATAGGTGGATTACACTCCACTTGATAGGTTTCTGAGGTCACTGTTGAAACCGATATGGTAAAAGGTACCCTGAACTATCTGTTTTTTAAAGGAAACCGTTTTGGTTGACTTTTCTCCAATGGTTTGGGTGATTTATGATATTTGTTGGGTTGTCATTGAATGCATAGGGTGTTATTTACTAATTTTAGTGATGGATTTAAAGTGAGTTATGTGTGTTGGTTGGCGTGGGATTTATTTGGATAACAATTTTACTGCAACCTGTGGGAAGTTGACCTGATATGAAAAAAGTTAGGAGTTCGGAGAAACTCTTGTTAGGATGTTTTGCGTTAGGAATTGTTTGACAAGGTTGTGCCTTTGTGGACACCATGAGTTAAGAGGTTCAAATAAGCTTGTTTCATATGAAGTGCAACCGCAATAATGCTGAGCTATTTGCAAAAACTCCGGACTGCAGGTATCTGCGGTGGGCATTGAACACGCTATTTCCCCTTCGAGAGGCTGACGCGTTTCTCCACCACACCGTGCGAGTCCTTCGTTTCGCCTTCCTGTCATCCGTGTTCCAGGGTCGCTATCAGCAATCACTCATCAACGGGTTTGATCTGGGGAGCAGAAATTGGCATTAAACCGAATATCATGTTCGGTCCCCACCGCAGACATCTGCAGTCCGGAGTTTTGCAAGTAGCTCAGCTTCATTGTGGTTGTACTTCACATAATAATTGAAAAAACAATGGGACAGTAGGTAAAAAGTTATAGACTAATTTGGTTTTGTTTGTCGAGAATTCTTTAGTGCTAATGTTCCGGTTTTGGGTGCAATAGTTTGTGTATTTGTTTCGTCTGCTTTTGTTCTCACTGACTTTTCATGTTTTCAAGGGACCAAATGGCCGATTGGCCACGGTCAGCCGATCGACAATGGGTAGAAGAGGTGAACAAAAGGATAGAAGCACAGGTATGTTTACTACATTTGATTTTGCTATCTCTGTGGAAGTATTTTCGCTCAAACGAAGCTGAGATATTTGCAAAACTCTGGACCGCAGGTGCCTATGGTGGGGAACGAACGCGCTATTGTCCTTTCCGGGGAGTAACGCGTTCACCACCACACCATGCGGGTCCTTCGTTTCGCCTGTCTCTCAGCTAGTTCTATCGATCTTTTTGCCATCAGCAATCACCCGTCAACGGGATTGATCTGGGGAGCCCAAATCGGCATTGAACCCAGTTAAGCTGAGGCTATAGTTATAATCACAATTTTAACCTTTTTGCCTACTGCCTACTCTTTTTTGATGGCAGGGTATGTTGCGAAATATAACTTAAACGAAGCTGAGATATTTGCAAAACTCTGGACCGCAGGTGCCTATGGTGGGGAACGAACGCGCTATTGTCCTTTCCGGGGAGTAACGCGTTCACCACCACACCATGCGGGTCCTTCGTTTCGCCTGTCTCTCAGCTAGTTCTATCGATCTTTTTGCCATCAGCAATCACCCGTCAACGGGATTGATCTGGGGAGCCCAAATCGGCATTGAACCCAGTTAAGCTGAGGCTATAGTTATAATCACAATTTTAACCTTTTTGCCTACTGCCTACTCTTTTTGATGGCAGGGTATGTTGCGAAATATAACTTAAACGAAGCTGAGATATTTGCAAAACTCTGGACCGCAGGTGCCTATGGTGGGGAACGAACGCGCTATTGTCCTTTCCGGGGAGTAACGCGTTCACCACCACACCATGCGGGTCCCTTCGTTTCGCCTGTCTCTCAGCTAGTTCTATCGATCTTTTTGCCATCAGCAATCACCCGTCAACGGGATTGATCTGGGGAGCCCAAATCGGCATTGAACCCAGTTAAGCTGAGGCTATAGTTATAATCACAATTTTAACCTTTTTGCCTACTGCCTACTCTTTTTGATGGCAGGGTATGTTGCGAAATATAACTTAAACGAAGCTGAGATATTTGCAAAACTCTGGACCGCAGGTGCCTATAGTGGGGAACGAACGGGCTATTGTCCTTTCCGGGGGGTAACGCGTTCACCACCACACCATGCGGGTCCTTCGTTTCGCCTGTCTCTCAGCTAGTTCTATCGATCTTTTTGCCATCAGCAATCACCCGTCAACGGGATTGATCTGGGTAGCCCACATCGACATTGAACCCAGTTAACTGAGGCTGCGGCAGTAGGCAAAAGGTTAAAATTGTGATTATAACTATAGCCTCAGCTAAACTGGGTTCAATGCCGATTTGGGCTCCCCAGATCAATCCCGTTGACAGGGTGATTGCTGATGGCAAAAAGATCGATAGAACTAGCTGAGAGACAGGCGAAACGACAGGACCCGCATGGTGTGGTGGTGAACGCGTTACTCCCGGAAAGGACAATAGCGCGTTCGTTCCCCACCATAGGCACCTGCGGTCCAGAGTTTTGCAAATATCTCAGCTTCGTTTGAGTTATATTTCGCAACATACCCTGCCATCAAAAAGAGTAGGCAGTAGGCAAAAAAAGGGTTAAAATATTTTCACTCATTTCGATTTGTTTTTGCATTATTCTTTCCTGTCGATTCGTTACTTTTATTTCTTAAGGACTAGAACAGCTGTTTTTTTCTTCCATATAGGACAATTTTTTTTTAATGTTTCGTTTTCCTTTCTGTATGCTTTTAATATATCTTGCTTGTGTGAATCCGATAACTTTAGGAACAACATCGCTTCACATTGGCTAGCACCGAATCTACAGACGAAAATGCGTTGCATTCTCTTGACTCTACGCTTAAGAAGACGACGGCATTTATGAAAAAGCTGAGATCACTATCGGCAGCCAGTGTTCCTTCTTTAATTGAGGATCTGTCGCGGCTAAATCTCTCCAAATTCGTCGAGGAAATGGCAACTGTTAGTTAAGGCATTTTAATACGAGACAGATTTGCAAAACTCTGGTCCACAGGTGTCTGTGGTGGAAATCGAACACGCTATTACCCTTTCCAGAGGCTAATGCGTTCACCACCACACCATGCGGGTGTCGTTTCGGCTTTCTGTCAGCTAGTTTTCTATTTACCAGTGCCATCAGCAGTCAGTTGTCAACGGGGTTGATCTGGGAAGCACAAATCGGTATTGAACCCACTAAGCGGAGACTGTAGTCGAAATCACAATATTATTGAAATACAACCGCAGCGATGCTGGGATTTTTGCGGAACTCCGGACCGTAGGTGTTTGCCATAGAGATTTGCCGTGAAAAATTGCAGTAGTGAGTAAATGAAAAGTTAAACATTGTGATTTCGACTATATCCTCAGCTTAACTAGGTTCAATGCCGATTTGTGCTCTCCCGATCAATCCCGTTCACGGATGATTGCTGGTGACGCTGTTAGGTAGAAAACGACCTGAGAGAAAGGCGAAACGAAAGACCTATATGGTCTGGTGGTGAATGCATTAGCTACCGCAGAGGGTGATAGGGTATTCTATCACCACCGCAGACACCTGCGGTCCTGAGTTTTGCAAATATCGCAGCATCATTGTGGTTGTATTTCACATAATACCCTGCCGTGAAAAATTGTAGTAGGGAGTAAATAAAAAAATTAACGAAAGAGGTAATTTTTCTGATCTCTTATAGGGTATCGCCGAAACGAGGCTTAAGCCAGCAGATGTAGTTCCGATTGTGGATCTCTGTATCGCAATTTGTTCGCGCTATCCAAGGTTTTCTGGGTTACTTCTCTCGGAGATTAAGAAAGGATTACCTCTTAAACGATCCGATAAAGTTGCTAATCCATCTAAGTTGCGAATAGATGTGAGGTGAGTTCGTCATTTACTAGTGAATTAACTATTCATTTATTTTCTTTGTTTCATTAATGTGTCCTCGGAGTTATATGTCATTGAAATCATTATACTTAAATGTCCTTCAAGCACCATTGTACAGGCCAGAGCAAATTTCCCATTCCTTTCTTCCTCTCGCAATCATGATTGTGGTTTTCGTCGGCTTTGAACATGATGATTTATTGGAGTATCATTCATTAGATGAGTACTCTAGAAGACGCTTACATCCTCTTCTTGTCCTTTATGTGGTCCTTCTGGTTTATTTTGCTAGTCTTCTTGATATCTGAACGATCTGTCTATGTTTCGTATCGAACGTATATATTTTCCCACATCACGTAGATGATATAGTTTTTTCTTACTACCCAAAGTTTTTTTTTCATCAATTTTCTTTCAGAACTCATTGTTCAAGCGCTTAGTAGGTGGTGCATAGAATTCTCGACTACGCCGAGATGTCACCTCGCATTTGATCTGATATTTTTAAACACTAGTAGCACTTATGAACTGATCTTGTTGGGCTGATGCGAGGTTGGTATAAGTTGTCGTTGTTGTTATAGTAGCTCTGTTGGCTCAAAAGTTGAGCTTGCGTTGTGGGTCATCTAGTTGTTTTATGGCTTCGATAAGATTTTTGAACGTGCTGCTTGTTCTGCTTTCCTTCCTTTGAAAAGTTCGTTCTCGATATTCTTTTAAATGTCCGTTGAATGGCGTTGATAGAGGTGTGATACTAATGCATTCCCATGTAAAAAAGAAAATCTGGAAGGGTTCGCTTAGCGCAGTGGTTAGAGGTGCCCTGCAATACGCATGTAGTGATTGGTTCAATACCGTGCGCAGTCCGGGCACTCGAAGCTCTGCATTTCTCCAGCGTCGGTAAATTGGTACCAGGCATGTCTGCGAGTATTTCAGCATTGATTTGATATGTCGGCAGGCCACTGCAAGTCATTGCATAGGCCTGACATGCATCAGTCACCTATACGACCCTAGGAACTTAACCGAATGGGTAGCGCATTAAATGCACCCATTAAGGACTGATCAACGCAGAAAGAGCTTTGTTTGCTATCGCTGTTGGCAAGAGTTTTTTTATAGAATGTAATCAGATCCTTAGCACATCGCAAATTGTTGTTAGCCGAACTCCTCAGCTTATATGCATAATATTGTACTTTGTAAATGTTTGCTTTTCGCAGGTGTTTTTAGTGCGTACCTGTCTAGATAGGCACGTGTAGCGCAGTGGTCGGAGGCCCCACACGTGGAGTTGATCCCCGCGCGCATGGCCCACTAATCCTTCCATCCATCTGTGGTCGGCAAATTGGTACCAGACTCTTCTGGGAGGATAGCAGCACTGGCCCGATACATTGGTAGGCTACCGCGAGTCATTGTAAAGGCCAGACATGCATTCAGTCGCCTCCATCGATGCTCATTTAAGTCGAATGTATGGCATATTCCTCAGGGATAGATCGACGCCGAGAGCTTTATCCTTTATATGTCTAGATATTACTAGTGCAATTTCTGATAAGCTAAATGATTGATGTCTTGGCATGCGTGTAGTAGTATTTTTTCAATTTTGAGAAATCGTATTTAGATTGCTGTGTGAGCTCATTCTGTGTGGTGTGGTCGGCAGGGAAGGCCTTCAGACGCTAGGTGCTACTCTGTCCTATATTTGCGTTACAGATAAAGAAGAACACTCATATGTTAGCATTTTTACTTTTTCTTGCAGTTTAATTCTGTCTGCTCATTAACTGTTTTTGAAATGATCACACTCTGCTTGTTTGGGATTAATTAGTTCTTCAGGTTGGTCTTCTATGTTCACTTTGCCGTATTGTTGGTTGGCAAATTGCCGGCATTGTTCCATGGCCTGAAGGAGGAGAGGGGATTTCAATAGTTCAAGGTGAGAGATTAGTAAGAAGTCGTGTTCCCTTCAGATTAGAGAGTGTCCAAAAATGACTATTTCGCTTTTTTCTTCAACATCATGGTTCTCACCTATATGTTGTTGAAAAATATTATTCACAGTGATATTAGATGGCTCAAAATTCTTAATTTAAGCTGAAGTAGGGGAATTTGTAAATAGTTCACGGTCGCGTGGTTGCACTTAGACTGAACATCAGAATGATTTCCATTTCCTCTCTTGTATTAGTTATCTCCAATGTTGTTATTAAATTTTGCTTCACAGACGCCTTAAAAGTGAATGCAGCAATAAATTCCGTTCATCGAAAGGCCATTTATGATTTGTTCATGAATTACCATGCCGGGATTCTTCGACGTATTGAGAAAGTTTGTGCTGGGATGAACGCAGTGCAGAAGAAAGTGAAACGTCATGAAAGGACCAGAGGTGGGTCTCAGTATTGATTGGTAACGTCCATACATCCAATAAGCCTGGATCCTTGCAGTATAACAGAGCTGACATTTTTATGTTTCGGTTATGGTTTTGGATACAAAAGTTATTTCATTTATGACCATATGTGGTAGTTTTTTGCCAGTGCTAAAAGCAGTAGAATTTTTGCCTTTCATTTAATGGCTATTATTTTCTTTGTGGCAGTTTGTAATGTAAAATACAACTACTAGGATGCCGGGATATGAGCAAAATTCAGAACTTCAATTTAGCACCGAATCTGCCGTTACCCTTACCGGGGGCTCACGTGCCATCCACCAGACCAGTATTTCACATCGTGCTCTGCCGTGAGAAAAGAAAGCGCAGTAAATAAAATTTAAAACATTGTCATTTCGACTGTAACTTTGGCTTAACTGGGTTCAGTGCCGACATGTGCTTTCCAGATCATTCTCGTTGATGAGTGCTTGCTGAGAGCACCGTTAGGGTAGAAAGACTATCCATTAATTTTCGGCAGTTGTCATAATGAAATATAAAGTCTAGACGGTGTTTTTGTTGTTAATCATGTTGGCTTGAACTGTAAAAGCATAAAGCAAGGGCAACAATAATAATGCTACATTCTTTATAACTTCCCAACGGTTTACCGCCGCATTGTAGCTGGGAGGTGTTCCTGGGTGTCGGGCTGTGATGTGCAGCGGGGGGATTCATCCTTCTGGCAGGGTCTCCTAAGCTGAGAAGGAGTCCGAGTCTTCCATCAGGAAGCCCAGCTAAGGTAAACCGATACCAGGATCCATCACCGTCCTGGTGTTAAAGTAGCATGATGCCAACTCTCCATCTGATCCACAAAGGCGGCGACTGCCTGTGGTGGTGACGATCTGGGCAGACTTTGGCTAAGCCGACATTGGAACTCTAAGGAACCACAGTGACTAAACCAGCAAGTCTCCGAAGAGTGGGAAATTATGGTGAGGCCCGTACAACCAGTGAAGACGGGCCGTCCAAGTATCCAATTAAGTATAAAATATTCTGTGTAAGGGTTTGGAATTCTTTATCTGCTTATATACGTGGCATGCCGACATAATCAGTTGGCACCGTTGGTTGTCCATTTTTGTTCTACATGGCTTGCACTTATTTCGGAATTGTGGGATAAAGTGTGATATGACTACCTATTTGTTGAAGTATACGTTTTGTTATGTGTACACAGAAGAACGCTTACATAAACTTATACCACTCACATATAAAACAATTGTCCGGTTATTCGATGTGGATTGTGAAATATAGGTGATGCAACCGCCGAAGAAAAAGCGGAACTTGAAACAGTACGATCTGAATACGAACGGTTGAAAAATTTGGGAACGGAGTTAAGTAGCGCTCTTGGTGTGCCTATGATTGAATTGAAAGAGGAACCAAGTGATGATGAAGAAGACGAAGCAGCTGCAATGGAGATGGATAAGGCTTTGGCTGAAGGACACGTATCTTTGTGGCCGGACGATGAAACTCGATCGTTCTATGAAAACCTTATTGACATCAGAAATATTGTGCCAAGAAACTTGTACAAGGTTTGTGTGAAGAGCTGTGCGAAGATATGTCTTTCCCATTTTTCTCTTTCTCCGTAAAATCACTACTGTTTCACTTTCAATTACAGGAATCAGAAGAGCGAACGATTCAAGAAAACGATTTAAAGACATCCGTGGATGACATTGATGTTGATGGACTTGAAAGCGAAGAGCGTGATGCAGATTCTGAAGTAGTATCAAATGGGTGATTATCTTCTCACTTTCTCTTTTCACCTATAGAATTGTTTTGTTACACTGAATTTTGCACCACGTTTGAAAGTTGTTCGTATGTTACTGACCGTTTGTAGATTTAGTTTTCATGTTATCCATGTTCCTTCCTTTTTAAAAGTTCTCGTTATCCATTCTGTTTTAGTGAGAGCTGAAATCATGTCCTGTGGGATCTTAATAGTATTAGTAGGTACCAGTTTCATTTCAAAAGTAGAACAGTTTGACACAAAGTTTGATTGCAATCTCAGTGTCAGATAGCCTTTTTTTCTTTTTGTCTACCTTTTATCTTAGAATAACATTGATGTGATGTCTTTCTTTCATGTGTATATTGTTCAAAGCTCCTAGTTGTGTTACTGGAATGTGCCGAGTAGGCTTTCTGCTTATTCAAATTTAATACCGGAGTTGATAAATAATCTTTTTTTACACCAACGTCTCGACGCAATCATCTTAATCAGGGTCGATGACCCGAGTCGATGCTCCACAATTGTTCGAAGACGAGTTCATCGAGAAGACGAACAATTGTGGACCATTGACTCAGATCATCGGCTCTGGTAGAGACGAAGCCGTCTAAACGTTAGCCGAAAATAAAGATTATTTATCAACCTCGTGTAAGCTTATCAAAGAAAGAATACATGTTGATTAATCATAACGAGGTTAAAGGAAAGTCGGTTTTGAAATATTAATATCGGAGTTCATCGTATTCTCAGAATGTTCGAACCAAGTTTCAAGCGATTTAGCCATGTTTTGGAATCTTCATGGTGTAAGATTTTTTAACAAATTTTTTTTGTAGAGAAAAGGACCCAGAAATCGCCGACGAACCTTACCGACCTAGGACTCCTCCTTCACCAACTCATTTTAATGAAGAGTTAGCAAGCGCAGGTGATCCGATTCTGATCACATCTGAGGAGATGAAACAACTTGCGCAGGTAGTTTGAACTGTTGAGAGAGGAAGATCGTTATCCTCCTTGTTCACTAGGTTTTGCACTGATCCATCTAGGAAACGTTTAATTCGAAACTTTCGATGTTGGTAAATGAACAGGCACTATTTTTTCTATATTTATTAAAAATCCAGTGGGAATCGGGTTGGATTCTCGGTCGCCATCTATAGCCCCTTCTGGTTAATAACCAACAGCGAATCAAAACAAGCACAAAACTTGAACTCGCAAATTGGAACTTGATTAACAATCATTTTTCAGAACGTGTTGTTTTCTGCTTTACTGTTTTTGTTTCACTAAATTGCTGAAGAAGCTACTTTTTTTTCTGTTTTCATCTTTTTTCGCACGTTTAGACCATCTCTAAAGTTTCTTTTTCATTGAACTTTTTGATATACGTTTACGATACAAGAGTTGATACGACTACTTTTTCCCCGTTTTATGGGGGTTTTATTTTTAGTTCACTTTAGCTGTGAAACGACGGATATTCTATGACACATCGTTCCAGAAATTCTTTTGAATCTCGATCATCTTGTGAATCGCGACACTACTGATCAATGCGCCCTAGACTTTGTTTCGAACCTTAATACAAAGGTGAGTGGTTTGAAGAAACCAGAAACTGTAGTGAATTCGCTTTACCACCAGTTGATGTCTGTTGCTACTGATTTGTTGCTAATAACTTTGTACCATATTCGTTCACGTTTTAAATACTGCATAACGTTAGGGTTATCGAAAGAAGCTCGTCAAAGTACTCTATCGTGTGCCTTCATCACGACTGGATTTGTTACCGTTTTATGCTCGTCTTGTTGCTTCGCTCTCACCCGTGATGCCGGATTTAACTACGGAACTTTCAACAATGCTCATAAAGCAATTTAAGTTAGTAGATTTTATAAACATATTTGCGCTATGCAGATACATTGATTTTGGTCCATACCTAGGTTGCAGATTGCAGAATCTGCATTTGTTTAAATGCATCTTCTTTATCATTTAATTTAGTCACAGCCTTCTTTTCTGCTCTTTATTTTTCTAAACATCCCGTTGGTTTCACATAGTAGCAGCTCCAGGCATGGTTCGACAAAAGCTATATTTTTTTTAAGAAGAACTTTTAGACCACTCTTCCTCTAATTAAATCCTATGGCTAGAATGTTGAAGATGGGATAGTACAAAAATATCTCCGCTGGTGAAACTACTGGTACATTGAAATGGATTAAGATGACTCTCATGTATTTGAACACACATACATCTACAGATATATATATATATATATATATATATATATATATATATATATATATATATATATATCGGACACACATCACCTACAACCTGATCTCACCTCGCCACCGACAACAGCTCACCATACCACCGATCACCTCACTTCACCACTGACAATCTTCACCGACACACAAACACACATACACACATACACACACACCCACACACACCCACACACACGGACGCACACACACACAGACACACACACACACAGACACACACACAGACACACACACACACAGACACACACACACACAGACACACACACACACAGAGACACACACACACAGAGACACACACACACACAGACACACACAGACACACACACACACACACAAATATACATGTACAGATACACATGAGCAGATACACATATACACATACGCATACACATACACGCACACCAATATAGAGGATATGCTAAACAGAAAAAAACCCAAGTAATATAAGAAAAACATAGAAAAACTGTATTATAGCCATTTAAAACATTTATTGAAGTGATTTTTGTTGTTAATTTCGAAAAAAGTGTTGCCACTTTCGGGGCACGAAAGACTGCAAGCGGCTAAAATTTAAGCGTGGTCGGTGGCATTCGATGAGAGCTACATGTGGTTTTCGAAGTGTTGATTTAAAAAGAAAAAAACTGTATTGGAAACTGGCGTTTATTGAATTTGCATCAGCAAGTAAATGAGGAAAGTACATCTTACCACATATTTTACACACTATCTCAATTTAGGGGCGCATGTTGTGCAGTGGTCGGAGGCCTACGCTCACCAAGCCCTCCATGGCTCCGGTTCAGCAAATTGCTACCAGACTTGTCTGAGAGGATGCCAACACTGGCTCGGTACATCGGTAGCCCACCACGAGTCATTGTAAAGGCCAGATATGCATTCAGTCACCTTCAACAATGCTTGTGAAGTCGAATTTATGGCGCATCCATACGGGATTGGTCAACGCCGAAAACCTTATCCGCTATTATTGTGCCTCAATTTAAATGTTTATTCATACTTCATTCCTTACTGCGAATGAAATCCTTGAGATTTTGTCTGGTCAAACAAAATTTTCGGATTTTTTTCTCAGTTTTATGGACATGGGTTCGAGGTATGTTATAAATTTTAAATATGCATCTAAACCTTAAAAAAAACTTAAACTTTACATTGCTGCCTTAACTGTTCCATCAATTTAATAACTAAAACTGTTAAGAAGTAGTCCTGTGGGGCAAAGAACACCGGTGAGAAGGAAATGCATGGCAAACAATCGCCTCGTCCACTTGGTTTGCCACGTGCGATTCTATAGAATGCGCACCGTCCTTTATGTGCTAACCCACTAACCACGTGTCTATGGCTGCCCACGCGACGAACTTCCTTTATGTGCAGTACTCTCGCTTCTGTGATGCTCGTACCAACTACAGTCCCTGGGGCACTTCCTCAGCTGCATTCAAATCAGACCAAGAAATTCCTCTGGAAGTGCTGATCTTTGTGATGTATTAAGCGTGAAGAACAGATTTTGCCATCGAATGCTCGGTACAATATATTATTGGGTAAACTATGTCTATGAGTAAACAAATCATTAAAAAAACGTTTGAAGAAAGAAAGCTATGAGCCAAAAATTCTTTTTTTAACACTCTCCAGTCTTCCTACCTACTGTGAAGATCACAGCATTTTTAGAATTCGATTGGTTTTCCTAGCGTTTATCATTCACGAAAGTCTTCGTACTTCTCAGGTGTAGGTTCGACTTCTGCTTGAGAATTGTCGTCTTTTTTATAAATTTCGTTGAATCCTGGTCCAATTGATCCTCCATGGTGTCCTGGGATAGCCGGGCTAGGGGCGTTCTTTCTTTAATTGCGAGGAGTGAGCTGTTCCTAGTCAAGTTTCCTACAAATTTCCCGACCCTGAAGGGACGGAGGGCTTGGTGAGCTCAGTACGGTGTCGAACCAGCACCGTGCTTCTGATCAACCGCATTACTGCTACTGCACTACTCACTCTTCATGACGCGTGAAAATGAAATGGTTGAAATATGAGTCTTGTCGACATCATGCTTTGTCTACGTCACTGCTTCTTGCTAAAATAAAACTTAGAAATTGCACAATTGCATTTGTACTTATTCGCTAAACATTGTAAGGGTCATACGATAGCATCTTCGTGTGTTGGTTATCCAGCCGTTCAGCTGTATCGCTGAAAGTATTTGGCCTAAGGGTATAATACACGATGAAACGATGAAATTCTGTTAATGGTAAAATTATGTCCAAATTGACAACGAATTTAATTTGGAGTTGATTTGATGTCTGGATGAAAGGGATGAAACTTGAGTAACTTTTTGAACATCTTTTCAATGTTATTACTTCATTTCAGGGAGTTTATACAGAGAACTGGTCAGGAGCGAGTAGAAGAAAAAATCAAATGTGTAATGTTCATTGCTGAGTTGGTTGGTTGTAAAAATTATTTGCATATTTTGTTCTTCTGGGTTCCACTATCTTCCTGCTAATGGCAGTCAAACATGTTTTTAACCGATGTATAGTGTACGAGCAGCATTTGCAGTTGATGAACTTTCCTAGGTAAAGTTTGGCGTTATTCCTCGCGCGGAGGCGCTATCATGCCTACGACAACTAGTGTATGATTTTCGGGGTCATTCCATAGATATGGTTAGCACGATGATCGAAACTGCTGGATTTTATCTTTACCGGTTCGTGTAGTTCATTATATTTCTTTGTGTTTCTTATACACGTAGTATCCCTCAAAAGGAAATCTGGGGGCAGCTTCGTTACCAACATGGTTGGTATGGCAGTTACAGGCTTTTGTTGAGTTGCACCGTTTGTGACTCTAGTTTTTGAGAAATTGAATTCGCAGCTTTGTTTTTGGTGTCATTTCTGAAGTAAATTATCACTGAGATGTGATTATTAGTTGTATTTGCAGAAATACTGACAGCCATCCTAAAATGAAAATCATCCTTGATGTTGTACAAAAGAAGAAAGAGCGATTAAAGGATCTGAGACATGTGGTAAGCTTTTGTTCCTACGTAAGTGGTATGATAGAGAAAACATGTGTTTGAGACCAATGGTGCTCCTGGGAACTTAATCTGTAAGAAAAAAAAATTGTGTTTCGTTTTCCACTGTTGAGACACCGCTAAGACCAGAATCCTTCGACCTTTTTCCCCTAGGTGTTTACCTTCATCACAATTTGTCAATAACATTATAGACAGTTCAAACTCAATCGAACGTGTACTTTGTAGTTTGTGGAATTTTTTCTTTACTTAAGAGATGTCTGTGGTGATGAGCATTGTAAACACCACGATGAGGCTGAGATATTTGCAAAACTTGGAACAACAAGTCCAGGTTGAACCTCGATTACCCTTTCCGGAGGCTCACGTATTACCCACTGCACCACTGTAGCCATTGTTTTGCCTTTCTCTCAGCCAGTCTTTTTACCCCTAACGGTGCCATCAGCAGTCACTTGTCAACGGGAATGATCTAGGGAGCACAAGTCGGCATTCAACCTAGTTAAGTTGAAGCAATGTAAACATTGTTTCTCATCACTTGCTATTTTGCATAGTTGTTTGACTATTTTACTGCTATAAACAGCTCGTATGGAGTATAAAAGAGCGTATCCTTACAGTGGTGCTTTTTGTCGATTGCATAACGCGCGAGCTTTCGTTTTTGTTCCAGTTGCGACTTTTTTCTTAAGATCTTTCGAGAATCGTTTTTCCTGTTTCTGTGACTTTTTTGCTTCTTTTGTAGATATTTGTTATGCCTATATCAAGGAACACTTCAAATCGACGTAGAAATTAGGCAAGGAACTACGAAACTTGACTGCGTAAGAAGTTTTTTTTCCTCGAAGTTACTTTCCCATCCTTGATTTCAGATGCTTATTGACAACGCTTTTTTCGCATGTATTCCACCTGCTGATACGGCATCGGCCAGACGAGCACAGGCTGAACCACCGCTAATGATTTTCATCCGACATCTTATCGTAGACATCAACGAACGCAATGTAAACACGAATATTAAATGTATCAGAAGATTGGCATGGGATGACGAAATGGTGTCAGGCGAGTTTTGCTATCAACGCACACACATGATTCCGTGTTAATTATTGCCATTTAATCATTTATCCAAGGTTAAGCCTTGATAATTTCAGTGACAGTGTGTGTTAATAGCTTAGAAAGGAACATTGCATGCGGTGGAATGCTTTGATAGTTAGATGAAATCACTATGAAGATTCTATTAAAGTTCCATATATTGTTCAAGATATGTTTATATGATTTATTTATGACGAAAAGAGATGAAGAGAATATCGAAAAGAAACGAGATGGAACAACGAATTGGAGATTATTGGCTGATTATGCGACTTTTGAGAAGCTGACTAAAACACTAGGAAATCCCGGCAAAATCCTAAGCCATAGAACATTGTCTTGCACTCTTTATTCGTAATCGTGAAGTTTGCAACACTTTACTGCTTTTTTCCATAGAGGAACGCTTAAATTTCATCAGGGGGTTCTTTAGTGGATTCAAACTAGTTTAAACGCTAAGGGACACACACTTGGACACTTAGATGGCCCGTCTTCACTGGTTGTTCCGGTCCCAGCATAAATTCCATTCTCAGGAGATTTGCTGGTTTAGCCATTGTAGTTCCCTGGAGTCCCGAGGACAGCCTCGTCAAAGTCTGCCCCAGGTCCTCACCACCACAGGCAGTCGCCGCACTTGTGGATGGGGGGGGGGTAGATTTGCCACCATGGGACTAGTTTCATACCAGGACTGTGGTGCACCTGATATTGGTTTACTCTTAGCTGGGCTTCCTGATAGCACCCAGCATTCCATCAGGATGCCAAGGTTAACAACTACAAATGCGAATAAGGTTTGAGGAGATGGAAGCAAAACTGGAAGAACGTTGGAACACTCGTTACCTATTCTGAGCTTTGGATTACTGAAAAAAAACCATCGAAGTTGGTACTCAGTACGCTATCATAACGATCAGCGATGGATTCTCGAGTTCAGCAGTTTTCATACGCCTAGAACTGTTGAGAAAAAAGCTCAGCGGCTGAAAAATAAACTTCACGAAGCATTATTTTTTCTTATTCATGTCGAAATGCCGAGGCATTTTCATTTTGTCTGTTATCCTTTTACGAAGTATTTGAGGCGTTTGTTGCCCAAACTATAATTGATAGTTGTGGTGAGTAATGGGTTTTCTGCAATAACAAGGCATACTTCGCACCTTGATTGGGAATTCAGAAGAAACGAAACTGTAATCTTCTTAAGGCCTAACTGTATAATAGAACACAAGTAATAGAGAGGAAGACTACTAAGAGAATTCTGTTTTCCTCTCTCTTTGTTTTCTTCATCGTCATGAAACTGTTACGGTGGAATTTTAAAAAATATGGCTGGAAATTGTTACTCGTAAGCTCTGTATGATTTAGGGAAGAGTTGCGCTCCCACGGTTGAGAAATGATTGCAATTATTGCTCATTGAAGTCTGATTTAATAGACGGATTTGAAAATGTTTTTTTTTACTTCCATTTGGCCGACAGTACAACCTATGGGGAATAATATGCAAGACAAACGAATTTGTTGGACCTGTCAATAGAAATTGCTAAACGGTTTATAGACCTTTCAAGGAGGTCAATAGTGAGCAGACACAGTACCCTTTGGAAAGCGAGTCGCATTCTATGAATTCATCCAATATAACAAGCTTTAATATAATGCGATTTGTTATAATGAGTAAAGGCATTTCTACGGGAATGGCAATATGTTGTCCAGGTATGTTATGAAGTCGACATGCCTATATGCCGATATGCCATGCCGGCGACATCGTAGTTTGATGATGGATCTGTTTTTTCCTCCTTTTCACTGGACATCGAAGTTCCATCTAAGAAATTGGAAGGTAACTAGAAAGCAAAAAAACCAAAGTTACTAGCAACGTGTATAGAAAGAGTATTCAGTAGGGCAAAAAGAATAACAAAAGAAGTGCAGTCGTTAGTTGCGAGGAGGGAGAAATGGACTAACCAGGAGCTAAACTCAACTCATAGCGAAAACGGTGAAGAATTAGGAGTTAATTAGATCACGCAGGTGGTTAGATTGGTCCATTAGGCTCTAACTGTTAATAATCGATTTCACATGTTATGTATATGCGTCCTTTTGTATTTGCCTTATCCAAGTACGATGCAGTTCGGAACCTAATGTAATGCTGTATGGAAGTGAACGGACACCACGGTGTGGTCGTACCCAGTCTAGCAGTGCCCCAACATCTTGGTACCCACCCCGTTAGCAACATTCATGACACCGGCTGAAGAAAGTCTGTGAATTTTTTTAAAAAACTGTTAAGAGGTTAACTTTTCTCGGACCACCATCGGCGGAACTTTTGTGCTAGACTATTAACTCTATACAAAAAAATAGCGATAGGTTCTACACAGTGAAATAAAGAGCTGGATGGAAAAATGGTTTGAGGTCGGAGCCTGCGGACCAGAATCTTCTCAGTATAAATCCAAATGGCCGAAGCCTTCGTAGCTATGTTCATGCTGGTGTAAAGTGAAGACTGATTTTATTTTTAGGGTGGTGTCTCAAGTATCTTACTTCACCGTGGTTACTCCCGTACTCAAATCTGCTTCATTTGGCGAGCGCTGTTGCTGGTCTTCAAGGTCTTACCTATTACGATTGGATTTCGACGTATGTAATCGATGCATGTCAGGAAATGATAAGGTGAGTGGTTTTCGATTTTACTACCAAATAATGACCCTCCTTGACTTACATTTTTTTAAAAAGCTTGGCCGTAAATATTAGAACCAAAGGATTTGCATCATTGTTAGTGAAAAAAAAGAGATTGCACAGAAATGAATGAGTTTATTTGTAACTTTCTTTTGTTGCTGTGAGTTTTAATCAGGTGCTAAATTAAGGATATCTCTGGAGGTTCCGCGTTTGTTTAACCAAAAAGCCATTGCCTCTGCCTGTTATCTTGGAGAATTGTACAATTACAGTGTATGCGATACTCCGGTTATTTACAAGGTATTTTTTAGCGTTTATATTTAGTGCTGTGCTATTGAATTGTTGAACATAAGCCATGTTTTGAGTCCTTAAATTATTCTGCTGGCATTACTTTCTTCGTACAGTAATTTATACCGACAGAAAAGTGCGAATAGTTACAGGTATTGTACCAGATTATTTCTTTCCCGGAGGTAGAACAGTTGGCATGGCAAGAGTTCTACCGGGTGCGGATGGTATGTGAATTGCTGAACACGGTTGCAGATTTCTTCCAAACTGGGCGTGCCCGTAAAAAAATGGACTATTTTCTCACTTATTTTCATCGTTTTTACTGGATGAAGCGCGAACAGTGGAATGTGAACGTAGTCGTTGCCGAGCAGCTTGGAACCGATGAAGTTGGAGTTATGCAACCCGCTGAGCCTCCCAGGTCATTTATATCGTTTACAACACTGATGAATGAAACTAACATTTAAAAAAGTGACAGTTGATGGCTCTAATTTTGGCTACTTAGAAGTGCAAGTGACATATGTGAAGCGTTCTAAAAGGTCGCTAGTGTTTACTACTATGTTATTTTTTTCTACCTAGTGGTTACATGATGTTTAAAGCTTTCATTTGCAATCTTGTCACTACACAGTCTTAGTTGAAACTCACATGGTGTCCCTTGTTTTGAGATTTATTTGTTAATGGGGAGATGTGATGTCATCTGTGAAACCGTATTTAGCCGATTTAAACTTAATCCTGGTTTATAGCTGTAATCTTCATGTCATCTTTTAGGTTTCCTGCTGATATTGAAGCTGAATATCGAGATTGTATGAGGCGTATCCGTAAAACCGCCACTCTCCCGAAAAATTTAGCCGAAGCGGAAAGCGCTATCGGGTTGATTGAGCAACAGTTGAAAGAGAAGGTGCGTCATTGATGTCTTCATTAATTCAGGTATTCTTGTTACTTTAATTTTGAGTCCTATTTATTATTTTTGCACGCTTTTAAATTAATACTGATGGGCTTGCTTTACATACAAGAGAAAGGATTACAGCAGATTTTATTGACATTACAAAGTCATATAGAGCACATTTAAGGTGTTTTAAAGTTGTATTCTTGTCACATTAGTAACAGTAGTTTCCACTCAAGCAAAACTCATTAGACACTGCTAACGAAATGGTTTCATACAGCCGCTGTTAAGTTGTCAATGATTGGAAGCATAAGAGAAGATGAGGGTGTGCGAGTCATGTAGAAGAGACTTCATCTTATCGCTCTAGTAGGCTATATTATTTTTTAAAGTGCTGTTCCAATTTTGAGTTCATTTAGAATTTAGATTCTCAAGGAATTTAAATAGAAATTGGGATTTTAAAATTTCTTACTGGAACGAAGGCAGCCACTGCTGTGCTTTTTGCGAAAGCCATTGTGTTGTGGTTAGCGAAATGGCTCTTGTTCAGTCATTTTCATTGTTTGAAATATAAGAGTGCTAAGCCATTTTCTGCCACTTACGAGTCGTATGACTCACATGATAGCGAATATATTAGAACTATTTCATGTCTGCTTATTTATTCGTCTACGACTGGTTCTTTTATTTGATTAACTTAGTTTTTCTTCTAAAAGCTATTTTTTTTATTGCCTCCTTACAGTTAGCTCTAACTGGTGGAAGTGCGGACGAAGAGGAAGAAGAGGAGGATGAAAGGAAGACTCTGGATCGAACATTGCATCATATCGCCGAAGAAGACGAGTATAGTTTTTCTGCTAGATTTAAGTGGAAAGTTTAATCGCAATACTAACCGTTCACAATATTAAAGTGTTTAACTCAAAACTGGCAATATTGGTCTAGTTACTAAGATCATCGCTTAAATTCATTAGAAAAGGATATGTAATGTTGTTGATGGTGTTCCGCTTGTGGTAAACTAAACAAGCAGTAGAAGGAGACTTATGGAATTGAAGACTTGACGAACATGTTAGGAAAGACTTTGATTTGCTGTTGTAGTTGCAAATAATCTTGAGGCAAAGTCGACATTTTTTTTCATTTTTAACAAAAAAGTGGCAGCTAGTCAAAAACAATCCATGCATAAATATTGGTTTTGCCCATTTCAGCGTATCGTGCTTGCATAAGCGCGTGTCATTTATCTTTTTTACATCCTATCATGACCATCATGTATGGATCGCTTTGCCATTGGAACCAAACCTGCAAAAAAAGCTAGCTACAACTACAGTTTGTTAGCATGGTCGACGACAAATGTGGTTTGTGCTGGTATTTTTCAGTGATGTATCTACCTGCTAAAGGCTTGTACTTGGGTGTTCTTCTGTTCACCATTCTTCCTCAATATTTCATTGTATGACTGAGCCATCGCAGTTTCTCTCTAGATAGTTATACCGATGGGACATAAAAAATAGAATCTTTCGAGGTGTGAACTAAAATGTGCCTTTTTGACTTTGTGATTGTTTGTACATATGCCTCAAACTTGCGACGTCGGAAGGGATGGCGTGCTTTCAGCGTGGTATGGCCGTAAGCCTCAAACGCTGTAGTTTTCACGTTCGACCGATATAGCATAGAGCCAGAAGTCTGTTTCCAATTGCAGCAGCGAGTATGATGTGTTTAGACAGTTTATGACTGATTGTATGATTTGTGGAGTTCGACTTCTACATCATCCTTGAGCGATCGGTTATTTTTTTCATCTCTTCTTCCTTTTTTTGATTTCTGCTTTAATATAGTCTCCGAGTCAACTAGTAGGTAGATCAAAGGAAAGAATCGTTGCCAAAAGGTACTCCTCTCGGATCCACATCCTGATAGAAACCTGAAAATGCCCTTGCATGGTTTAGTCAGGACTCCAGGTAGGATCAAGCTATAGCCAGCAATAGGCCGGCCTCAGGACACCCGCACACTGAGTGATCCTGTCTGTAAAGTGCGCTGAAACGAGCGCTAAGGGGGCGACGAAATCACTTGTTACGCAGGACGTCATTGGAACCGGATCTGACGAACACACGCACGACACGCCAAGGAGATTGTTTCTTACTCTGCACGTATAATACCAGAACACTCACACGCCGATCTTCACGCCTTTTTTTTGAAGCCTAAGATAGCATTAAATTTCATGTGATGGCACTGCAAGAAACAGAAATCAGGGCGACCAACGTAGGCCAACTAAGCAACGAGACCCTCGTCATCCGCAGAGGAAAGGTCCCGTAACGAAATGTCGGTGGCGTAGGCTTTGTCTTCCACCCGTCCATTGTTCATCTCTTCATCTCATCGACTCGTACGAGACAGACCCTTTTCCCTTTCGTGGCTGTCCTCCATACTCCACCAACGCGTCATGAGAAGACCACTGTCATCAATTGTTACTCACCGACCGACGCAGCTGATGGGTACAAGTAAGATGCGTTCTACTTTCAGTTGGAGGAAGTTGTCGTAGTGGTAATACGTATTATAAATTCATTGTAGGAGATTTCAACGCCAGAATAGGAAACGCTAACGAGAGCCAATACGGGATCGGATATTTTTTGAGTAGGAGGAAGAAATGGCAATAGAAACTGACTTGCAGGACTCTTATCTGCAGCACTCCTGTTCTCTGGAAAATTTTTGCTGAAGAGAGAAAGCCGTCGTTGGAAATGGGGTTTCCTAACGACACGACCCATGCGGTGATGGATCATGTTCAGACAAACAGAAGATGGTGCCTATTTGACACATCGGTAGTCCCGTCATTCTTTACTGGTTCCGATCACCGCTTTCTTCGCGCGAAGATTCGATTCAACCATGAACTGAAAAAGATTTCGTTTCATCGACTACGGAGAAAAAAGTCTAGCCGCATATGACGAGAACATTCTGAATGACATGGTATCGAAACGTGGCTACCAGTTTAAGGCCCGACCGAAGACTACGGGCTGGTTGTCGAAGGACTTAGAAGTTGTGCCAGATTCGCTTCAATTCCTCAAACAAAATCAGATCGCATCTCCATTGCCATTAAGGAGTTACTCGAGAAGGGAGGTAAACTGGACTTTGATCCTACTGCGACACTTTTAACATGGCTAGTAGTAAATTCTAGTTACAGAAAAGGTTTTTAGGAAGATCAATATCGCTAAAAGGCAAAAGAAACTTTTAAAAAGCAGCACAAAAAAGAACTAGTATGAAAAAAATGCCGTCGGGACTTGTGCGAGTGTAATGTTCCGCTGTCAGCCCTTATGAACGAAGGCGGGCTCATTAAAAAACTTCCCGCCATGATATGAGCTCAATAACGGAGGAGCTCTGCACCGACCTTTTTAGTCCCAGAATCTTCGTTCAAGACCCTGAAATCCCAGCTGAAGAAAAAACTACCTTTATTTCCACTCTCTGTAGTTCGAATGGCGATAGAAAGCATAAGAAAAAGCCACAGCTTCAGGACGCGATTATATCACCGCCGATTTCTTTCGAGCTGGAAGCAACAAATTACACGTACTTCTCGCAACCCATGTGACATCGTACTTTCAGAAGGCGAAAATCTCGAATCACTGGAGAGCGTCGTGCACGGTCATTCTGCCAGAAGAGCAATCGAAGGGATCATGGCTATCGTCCGATATGCTTTTTGAAAGTCTACTCAACTAGTTCTTCACGAAGATTGACATTTCGCGTTTATCAAGGACATTGGATGAAGCACATTCAGTCGACCGAGCAGAACTTCAATAGGGATTTTGCTGCGTTGATCGCATCCAGACCGTGTCCAGGGTCATTATAGTTTGTCGGGAGTACCACCTACCCCTAGTCCTGGCTTTTGTCGACTATGAGAAAGCCTTTGTAGAGTGTCGAGACGAATGCAATGCTATCAGCGCTCGTTCAGTAGGAGTAGACTCGTCCTATATACGAACAATAGCGGAATGTTACCAGAAGTGCACTACAAAGATACGGCTTTTCGATCGAGTTGTTACCATATCCATAGAAAAAAGCGGTTTGAGAAGACGAAACCAATTTGTCAGAACTGTTTAGTGCTGCACTGCCGTTGATAATGAAGCCACTCGATTGAGATGAGAAAGGCATACGTATTGATAGAATATTTCTATCAAACCTTCGTTTCGCCGATGACATTGTCATTTTCTCAAGAAGAACCAGCGAAGCAAAGACGATGATCAACGAGGCCAGCGAAGCGGGAAAAAGATGGGAAGAAGACCCAGTTCATGAAAAACCCATAGTGCGAAGGCGAAAAAATTGAATTGGATGGCTCCCTGATTGCAGAGACTACTTCGTACATTTACCTTGAGCGATCAATGAACATGGAAAATAACGTGAAGGAGGAATTAGGCAGAAGGAAAGCAACTCGTGCCGCATTCGGGCCTCTGAAAGAAGCCACTGTTCAAATGAAGAGCCCGATAATCCGCGCTAACCTTTTCGACTCAACGGTCCTCCAAGTGCTCTGCTATGCTGCAGAGACGTGGACTGATGATACTTCGTCCACGTCAAGAATACTCCGCACTACACACAGAGCTGTGCGGATGCACTGCACTGGACAGTGAAGCCACTCTATTGGGATAAGAAAGACATACGTATTGATGGAGAATTCCTATCAAATCCTCGTTTAGCCGACGGCATCGTCGTTTTCTGTAGTACCAGCGAAGCAGAGACGATTATCAGTGAGCTCAACGAAGTGGGGAGAAAGATTGGAGTGCACGTAAATTGGAAGAATAACCAGTTCATGAAACATCCATAGTGCGTATTCGAACAAATCAAACTGGATGGTTGTCTGGTTGCAGGGACCACCTCCCTAAATATATCGTAGGCGTTCAATCAGCGTGGATAACAAGAACAAGGAAGAATTAGACAAAAGGAAAGCAGCACGGATTGCGTTCGGGCCTTTCAGAGAAGCCACCGACCACCTAAAGGACTTAAATCTCCGCCCTTATCTTTTCAATTCAGCAATCCTTCTGGTGCATACATATGCCATAGGGACGTGGGCTGATATTTCGACCACACCCACAGAACGCTTGAACGATGTCTTCCGAACTTAATCGGCATTCACTACGTCTGTCCTGAATGCGCAGCTCAGGTATTCGAAACCAATGCCATCGTCGTGCTCTAGGAAAACATACATCAATAGCGAAACACGGTTGAGATGCTCACAAAATAAGGGGGAACAGATAATAGGTGGACGAAAGGAATTGTGGAAAGGACGCCACAAGGATCCAGGCCTCCATCTACACTTTGGGCTTTTGTGTTCGTAATTAAAGTCAACTAGCTGGAACCGCAGCTGCAGTTGCATTACAGATCCCGGTTCGAGAGTCACACCCGACACCATGCTGAAATCAAACAATCACCACAGTTGATATTTACGAGGCAAAGAAATGAATGAAAAATGTGCTGAGGTCCGCACAACTCGTGAGGATGAGCCGTGCAACTATCCAGCTAAGTATACTGCGATGTTTATAATCTGTAACAGTTCTTAATACATCTTGCACGTTTCTTTGTCACTTCAGGTATTCTCCACTTGGATTTGATTTTGATGAGCAGATTGTAGAAAATTCGTAACGGACGGGTATTTTGAAAATCCTTTTTGTTCTTCATTTTGGAAGAAGAGCGAGGCACTAAGTTTTACATTTGTTGAGGACTTTTTTTATTTATAGAATTAGTTGGTAAAGTACTCATTCGTAGTGAAACTGAACTATTGTATACGTCGCAAGGTTTCTT
Source organism: Angiostrongylus vasorum (assembly GCA_018806985.1). Classification (NCBI taxonomy): domain Eukaryota; kingdom Metazoa; phylum Nematoda; class Chromadorea; order Rhabditida; family Metastrongylidae; genus Angiostrongylus; species Angiostrongylus vasorum. The sequence continues at coordinate 1,987,193 of JADANN010000433.1, forward strand.
TTTGTGTTCTATAGGGCATGAACTTTCATGTTTGGTGTTACAACTGGGCTTATCATCAAAATGTTTATCATAAACGAATCTTCTTCGAGCAGTCATGTTGTTTCTATCCTTGTAAATCATAGCGATCGATGATTCCCCGATGATCACGACAGTATTGCCTCATATCTTTCCTTTTTTCTGTTGCTCCAAGTGCTTTCATTTATCTTCATGTTCTTGTCAAATATTTTTTGGACGGTGGATTATATCTGGTGTTGGTTAACTCTGATGTGACCTATGCTCCACATAGAGTTTAGCCACATGTTTTCTTTCATCAAGCGTCATCGTAATGACTGTTTATTCTGCAGTGATGGAAAAGAATTTTTTGATCAAATGATGCTATAATGCAGTGCAGTTCGAAGATGATAGTTTTAGTCCATTATCAAAGAGCTGTGACGTACTCGAGAATTTGCTTTTATTCATCGCGTAGTTCTTATCACTGTTAAACTGTATTGAGTTGTAGTTATTGTGCAAGGATTTCTATGAGATGTGGTGCTTTATCAAGAATACCAGATGATGAGGCCGAGTGTGTTGTGCCGCGGGAAATGGTAATTAGACAATATCACCGGGGTGATCGACAACACATCACTGATGCTGCAGATAAAATCGTTTGAGAAATAACTTGACTTAAACTGTTCTTGTAAAATACGGAGGCTTTTTTAGTTCCCCATGTGTTATTGTTGAGCTCACACGAGGTTGTTACACGACTTTTATTCGGCTAACTTTTCGACGTATTTGTCTTCATCATAGCCGGTGATCCGAGTCAATGGTCCATAGTTGTTCATCCCTTCGATGTGATGTCTTCATCTTCGTATTACTTTAAGCTTTCTTATTCTTTCTATGGGAACTTTAAAGTTTTGTATGGATTCTAGCTTCATTCACTTCAGTGCTCGAATAGGAAATGAGTTCAGTTTGGCTCATGATTTTCTTCTTGTCTATTTCTATTCACTTCTACGAAAGAAGTGCATGACTACCACATTGTGTACGAATTTTTTTGGTTCTTTTCTATTCTTCATTAACTGCTCATCATTTGATTCATGAGGACCGTTTTGGTGTTTTGGAGGACATTTGTGCGCTAGTATTTTGTTCGTCCATCCTGTGGTGCAGGTAATATTATCACACCATGCTTTACACGTTGCTGCTCATTGTTTCTTAGGTTATGGAGTTGCCTGGGTTTTCAAACTATTTTCTGAGTTATTTGGGAAACCTATGCGGTATTGATAGCCACTTTTTTGTCTCTTCTGCCAATTTTGATGAAGCGCTGTATACTTTGTAATGGATTCTCTCTCCTCTCACTCACCCCCGGCTTGTCAGTTGAAACTCAATAAGGTGCAGGCAAAGGGCTGAACTCAAATTTGTTTGCTTTATAATGCTCTCAGAACGCATTCCTTATTACGCTGAGTTCTTCATGCTGGAGGTACAAATGCTAAAGTGTTAAGAATTTGCACTCGAGGTTTTCTCTCTGGTAAAATAGAATCCTTAACTAGAAGTAAACTAAGATTAAAATCGAGTACCGTTTTATGAATCCTCTGGCGAGCTGAGAGACGTTAATAATTCGAAAGACCGACTTTAAATTAACTTGCATGGACAGCATATGAATGACGATCTCATTCTTAAGAAAAAAAAACGAATATTCACCAATGAACGCTCTATAACAATAACAGGTCCAACTTCTGAAAAAAAAAGCGAATTCACCGAAACATTGATCATTGGAAAACAAAGTACTTGTTAAGAACTTCGTGTCAGATCATCAAGGGCAGTTTGTAAAACAGATCGGCCGTCTAGTAGTTTCATCTCACTGAGGTGACCTTTATTGTATTGCATACCAATATCGGGAAAGATTACGTATCACAGCCGTAAATCACAGTTTGAGCAAGACCGTATGGCACTTTGGAGATCAGGGAAGGAGTAAGCCTAAAAAGTTGCATATAGAAAATCAATGAGATATTTATTTTAAGAAAAGTGGTAGAAAAAGATTGGTTCCCTAGGGATATGTTCCTCTAATTTCTAATGTGTAGAAGAAACTCAATTAAATGTAAAAGAATGAAAAGACCAGTGGTTGTTCTGGATTTATACCTAATGCATAGAAGGAAACATAACTCTCAACTGCCTTAAATTAACAACCTTGTGTTTTCTCAATAGCTGCAATAAACCATTTCCTTTAAGTAACTGGTTTTAAGGAATAAAATGATTTTAAATGTTTTGAACAACTAAAATCAAGTTTGCAGTATTCTATAGTGAAATATTGGAAAACTTTTTTTTGAGTTTCAGGGAATGCGGTAGTGATAGTGAGCGCTCAGCTGCTATCTTAACTGAAGATGATGCGGAGGAGAAAGTATGTGTGCATGTAGAGAAGCCAACAATACAGCCAGAAGACGAGGATTTCATGCGCCAGCTAGATAGGATGTTAGCCGATCAAGTGAAGGTTAGGATTTTTCAAAGGCGTTTCTTCCGTATTATTTCCTACGGTATCTGCTGAGATATTTCTAGCTAGCAGTTGGTTATGCTGCTACCAATAGACAGTTTCTCTGCTTTTACGACAAACACTATAAGGACCGAAACGGTATCTTAAGTGAGAATTTCCAATTTTATGAGTCATCTTTTCTCACGGTTGCTCTCTTGTTTTGCTTAACCTATTCACATACCTTCCCCTTTCTCCGAAATACTTCAAATATAGAAATTTTATTTAAGAGTTATATGTCATTAGTGATCTATAACAATAGTAATGGCTTCCAGCAATGTCGTCTTGCTCAGTGTTAATTTCTGTTACAAATTGTCAAAATACCCACGATTGTGACAGAGACTCGTTTATTAGATAGGAACGAAATTCAAGTTTTAGCCCATTCAAAAGTTATAAATGCAGGTTCTATATTAGAAGTGTGCTCTTACTCCTTACGATTTGTTTTATCTTTATAAATATTAAATTGGCTTTCAAATACTTGTCTGAACCACAGTTTCCTGTTATTATTCGCTTTGTAATTTGTGTGTCCATCCATTGTAATAGCTTTCGATACACGCGGAGTAGTGTAGGTTTTGATGAACATCTCGGTGATGGATTGCGGTAGCGGTACATATTCCTAATTACACAATTTCCGTTCCGAGTAGTTCATTCGCTTCGATGCCGGTAAGACACACTCCACTGGATGGCTAATTTCTAAAGCACTAAGGCATTTATGGTCAACGAAAGTTGGAATAGTTAGTGAATATTTGATATGTTTATTCTGAACTATGGATCTTCTCCATGTAAAGGATTTGGAGCCGATTGGTCTTGGAGTTACGTAGCAAATCCGCAAACAGTGGACAGACAGTATGCAAACCAAAGGTGATCACGGTGTATTTACTGTAACAAATGGGCCTCATGGACTCCCTGGTTGTTTCATAGCATCAATTCATGCGTTCCGTACATAGCTCTTCGTGCTTAGAAATATCGTGCTAGAATGGTTACTAATAAGTGGTTTGTATCCAGCTGGGTGTTAATTACAACCATCTCCCTGCGGCAAATCTCGACGAGGTATCCATGAACAGCCCTTTCCTAGCAAAAAAACGATTGAAATAAAAGAATTCAAGTGGAAGCGTTGTGCTCCTCGTTTCCATCGAGTGTGGAAAATCCAATAGGCAGCTGTGGCACGCTGCAGAAGTGATTGAATACAAGTACCAACACGACTCTGTCATTAAACAGCACATTTTCCACAGTTCATATTGGTTTCAATGTATACTTACTCGAAATTATTTGTTCTTTAAGCACACGTATCCGAGCTCATAGTGAACTTGTTCAAATCATGGGTCGTACGATGCAAATTGTTAGTTTTACTGCGATGGAATTCTGATTTTCTTTAGCTCATAAGTCATTGTTTCCTTCATCAGGTCTCGCGTCAGGTAAGGAAACGAAATTTCGTCCAAGAGTACATGAAGTATACTCAGAAAACTACTATTACTTCCAGTGATTAGTATAAATTTGTCATGTTTCTAGTTTCTGTCGTTATTCGCCAAAATCGATAAAATTATTTCGAAACTATAAGGATAAACCAAAGCATAGAAATTTAGATTGCTAGGAGAGGTCATTTAACATCGATTTTAATGTCATTTCATGCATTTTCAGATCGCACCTCAACAGGCGATGAATCCCTCAGTGGATATGACGGTTCCCGCTGCAGTTCGAAATCGATCCCAACGACAAATCTGTTTTGGTGAGTGTCGTCGGGCTTCAAGACGAGAACTTTTTGTGAGGAATTCCGAAACTTGACGCGCGTGCAGATTACATTAGGGGGATATCGGGAAGAAAAGGCCGTCGGCGCGTGTAGTGTCTCCGAAGACCCGCACAGCTCGCCATGATGATGAGCAGCTGCCTACTGATAAGGTAACTGATTGAATTTGTTCGAGAAACATTTTCGCCTTCGTCATAAATTCAGCAACACGCATGAGGACGCCGTTTGGAAGGAATTTGGGCCAGTGTGGTCTCTAGAATGAAATACATTCAAAACTATAAAACATACGATACTGCTTAATAATGAGAATAAAGCAGTCAAGATACGGGCGTAGCGGGTTACTATAATAGTCTGTTCATTTTAAAACAACTATTTATGCATGCATTATTTATATCGCTATTGAAGGTGAAAGATGAATGCTAGTGTTTTCTGAGGGATTTCTTGAGTGACTGTCCTGATAGAGCATTATTCAGCAATACCACGTAGTTTTTAATGGGTTTCTTCCATCGCACTTTAGAAGCCGATAGATAAAGCTAAAGTTCTGGTCGTTCACGACGTTGTTTTATACGGTGCTAAGGGGGATTCAGCGTTACATGCTGTTTATGTGGTCTTCTCTTATCGTAGGCGCATCAAACATTTGCTATTCGGTGACATGTTGGTTGACGTGTGTTCATCACCCGTTGAATTGCCGTGGTGTAATGCACCTGTGATCTGCGACATTCATTCTATTGAGCATGTGATGAGATAATCATAATTTTCTCAACGACTGGCTAATAGTGAATGTGCTTATTTTGATAATCTGTTGAATTTACAACCACGAACCGCATAGGGGTACGTTAAACAGGTGACAAAAAGAATGATGGTGTGCAATCCGTTAAGCTTAAGCAGTTGTATATAGGGGTTTTTCAAAAGAGTTCAAAGAAAGTGTTTTCTCTCATTTAATTCTCTCGTAGCATATCTCTCCTAATGTTTCTAGAAATGCAGAAAATTTGACCATAAAAATCAAGTCAACTTTGGAATGATTTGGTCTAGGAACTGTTGATTCCTATACAGTTATCTTTCTTCTATTTCTTTATATGAAATATTTGATAGAAATCATTTAATTGTTGAGAGCCGATTTAGAATAATGAGACGTTCAATGAAGACTTTCTAAGCACTTTGTTAGATTTTTTTTAACATTATAGAGGTTTTAAAGTTTTTCTTGGTCACCAAGTATCTCCTTTTTCGAGTTGTGGGAGGAGGGAGCAGACGGGTTCGTAGTTTAAAGGCTTTTAATTAAATAGACCCGCCCCCGCTCTACATGCTCAGTGGTTGTACCTGACGGGTTTTTTTTAAGGCCTAGACCGAGGGCGCTAGTTGTCGTTGTGGAAGTAGTTTATTGAGTTTATCGGGCAACGTGCACACGAAATTCATGTTTGAATTATGAATCGCTCGTCGATTTCCGTAACGAAATTTCGCAGAACCTATCATGGAAATGCATACAGAAGGTGTGAGAAGTTACCGATGTGTTAGGTTGGATGTCTGTCTATCAGCAGATGCGGCGAAATTGTTAATAGATGAAAGTGCACTCACTTCATTCTTGAAGAAGTGCTGCGAAATTTCCCATTCGCTTTTTTTGTATCATCATATTAAATGGAGAATAAAGCGTTCTTTTCGGGATATGCCATGAATTGGGCTCAGTGTGCAATCGTAGAGATGACTGAGTGGATAGTTGGCCAACACAATGACTTACGGAGGCTTACTGTTATGTGTTTTTCTTTTCCTTCAAAATGGGCAAAAGAATTTTCCGACCTGTGATGGTTGAGAGACTTGGTTGCTAACATCGCTGGATCGAACCAACCATGAGGAACGGATTTCAGAATTTAGTTTCCACTGAGTTGATTTAACTCAAACTTTGGTTAACTGGTACATAGTGTGCCTTATTCCGCACGTCTATTGTTTATGAACCAAAACTACCGATTGATAGGCACTTTGCGAGAGTACTGTGTTCCGTTTCCAGTTTAGCACTCTAAGCTAATGTAGTTAATTTAATATCAGAACGCGTGAATAGAGCATACTTTTTAGCACTTCCAGTAGTACTTTATAAATTATGTAATAATAGCTAAATTTTTCTTTTCGTTTGTTTGTTTCATTGTTTTGGAATTTTGAAGCACCCACTATACCAGTGAGATATGGATCTGTATTTTTAGAAGACTCTCCTGAAGGATCTAAAGTGACTTCCTCACCAGATAATTCAAAATCTTCTATGAAAGTATCACTTATGGCGAGAGGTAAAGGAAATAAGGTGTGATTTTATTGCGGTTATTTTATTTTTGAATGTTTATAGTAGGTGGTTATCGTTGCGTTAATGGTGGTTTCAGCTAGTGCTGAAAACAGTATCAATCGAGGAGTCAGCCCTACATGAGGCATGGAAAAAAGAAAGAGAAAGAGAAGATCTTGAGCGAGAAGACATTAAGCGAGTGACACTCGGACATACAGCGCGTATATTTGCAGAAGAAGAACAAGAGATGCGTCAGCAGACATACTCACACAACCGATTCAACCAGTGACCAAGGTACTTGCCCACCTTGCTCATGTCATCAAAATATAAAGGAAAGCTGTTTTTAGATAGTTGTAACGTTTTCAATGTAGCCATAACCATTTTCGCTTCTGAATGCAACTTATTCTAACCCCTCAATCTGAGAGTCCGACCACGATAAGAGTAGATGATGTTTCGGTTGCAGTGCATGTTTTCAAGAAATTTTCTTAAACCCATGCTACATTTTGAGGTGATAAGAAATAGTGAACTTACATTGATTGCTGTTACCGTAGTAGCAAATAGAGCGCGATTACTATTGTTAAGGAGGTCGGGATGAAATTGTAGCCTTTGGCTTCATTGCATAGATCGCGTGTGCAAACACATACACGTTGCATAACGTGTCGTTCTTGGACATAGCCTAAATTGAGAACATATTACAATAGCACTTTAAAATGATAAAGTTCGAGCTGTGCTTTGTTAAAGGTGTCTAATCATAAGCAGAGCACTTAGACCTAATTGTATGCTTCGTGACATGGCGCGGACATTCTGACAAGAAAGATGCTGAAAGTTCGTTCGCCGATCGCAACCAGCACCCATCCAGTACTCGCCACCACCTGTAAAAATTCAATATATAAAGCTATAAATTTGAGTTTTTTTACTTGCTACGAGCTAGTTTAATGACAAAATTACGGTAGCTTTGTATCATCCATAAATTATTCGCCTAAATTTATTAGAAAATGAAACCTGATTCAGCATTGATTTCAAACCTCGTAAATGGACTCTATGGGTTTTCTTTCTAGAACCAGATTATGTTAAGTGTATTGGGTGTATTGGGTTTTGGCTTTCAATAAATATATCCTGGACATTATGTTTAATGTTTTTGTCCTTAGTTGGCTTTCGAAAGTTTATTTATAATCTCGCATGCATTTAGCTGTGAAAATCATAGTAAATGTTCTCATATTCTGTACTTCTTGAGCGAATTGTTAGAAGAACAGAATGAATATGGAGCGCTCATTCATAACAATTCAAGAGGATATATTTATGTATTATGACTTATATAGTGTGAAAGTGGTAGTTCTAATCCACAGGCAACGATGGATTAAAAACGTCTCCCTGCTGAGTTTTTACTGAATCATCAGCGTATGAGGAAAACTTTTCTTCCATTTGAAATAATTTGCACAAGTTAAGCAATGAAATTATTCGGAACATTAAGAGAATGTTGTGTAATCTGCGAGATATATTGAACCTAATGCCATTTGAAGACGATCATTAATGAAAGTACCTCTATTTGCCAGTATAGTTCATTTTCCCACTGTTAAATGAACCTGGTTGCACTGGGTCTACCTGAAATGGTCGCTGCTGGGGCAACCTTTTTTTTTGCAGCGTGGCAGTTTGGGTAGTTTTCATGAGTGTGACTACATCGTCGTTACTCTGGCGAGTTCATGTCATATACGGATGTCTCATTTCGGCCTTGTTGTCGATCGGGGCTCGAAAACTTGTTTATCTAAGAAAGCGCAAGTATGTGGCGAACTATGTTAGCCATACTTAGAGTGAGCTTAAGCTTTTTTGCAAGACATACTCGTAGTTCCTACTCTGTCGATGTGTTTAAGGAGGTTTTTCCAGTTTTCAGCGATTCGTATGTTAGAATCTGTGGAAAAAAAATCGAATAAAACGGTTAGTCCTGTCGTATGGATCCACAGTAATAGTGTTTCGAATAAAAATGACATTATTCTCTTAGATGAAGCATTTTTTGAAAAAAAAGCGTGGTGTAGAGCTGTATGAGTGTTCTAGTGTACTGAGATTGTTAACCTCACAATAGACAAATATGGTTTTGAGGACAAATAGTTTTTCTTTCCTTTGCTACATTTAGGGAAATTCTTCGTGATTTGCATCTACTTCGGTTATTTAAATCTTTGTTTTGTCACCATCTTTCTCCTATACCTTTCAACTTTTGCATTCGGGGCTGAAAACCTGGCTTTCACGAAATAGTACATTATTGACAAACTCCTTTTTTTCCCTTTGTTACTGGAGGTCCGCATTTTAAATAAGTCTTAGCGGTTTCAGCGGAAATTACGCACGCCACTGGAATGGCACGGCTATGATCTTTAACGGAAAACGAATCGTTTTATTGAGATGTGCTGAGAGAAATTTTAACAGACTTGTATAGGTCTGTCATTCACATACCAAAGAATATGGGAATGATTAATGAAGACCTCTAAGAATGAATCGTGTAATGTAGAACCTCGCACGAAATGTATAATTTTTTTACAGCTTTAGTAACTGACATATTTTTTTAGGCATTTTATTGCTAATAGTAAATATATATTTGTTCCAACAATATGTTTTGTGGAAGAAATGGGACGTAAAGGAGGTATATGGAATAGGGAATTGATATTTCTGCAAGAATAATGCATTATACTGGGAACATCTGTCACATGAGTTAATGCTATGTGTGTTCCAGAAATATCCTTCTGTTTCTTTTAGAAAGGGATTTGATGTTACTGTGAACTGAGGAAGACTGTGTATATATGTATCTTGGGACTCGACAAGTAATGACGAAATGCTCAAAAAGTTTCCCTTATGGAATTCTTACAGAAGATGGTTTGAGAGTAGTTGTTTAGAGATTAACAATTCTTTAACATCTAAACCTCTTGATGCTCTCAACTAATTCAAAATTGCTGATGCAAACCCATCATTGCGTTGAGGACAACCGTTTAGCGGGTCTTTTATACGTCTGGTCACTTTTTCTAGAACGCAACATGTGTTGCTGATATCTTTCAACTACATGCGGTTGGATTTGAAGAGCTGAATTCTCGAGTCGACTTTTTACACCAGTGTTGCAAGCGATTGATTAGGTGTCGTTTTTGTGTGCAGTGCCGTCAAGCCTCAGATAAAACGCATTGCCGGATATTTGGGCAAGAGTCTAATTAACTCGTAGATCGCCTTGTAAAAAAGTATTATTAAGTACGATTCTGGAGGACCATCGTTCGTCTTGCCATTAGCAGCTTTCGTATCCTTGAGATTCTCTGTGCTTTATAGTATCCTATTCGCTTTCCACTAGAGAAACATTTTAACAAATTGCCCAGCGGTAATGGCTTTTCAATAACCATCGACTTTTTCGGTTGCTGGATTACAGTATTTGAAGCATCTCAAAACTCCACACGTGTTTTTGGGAGATTTAGCTCTGTTGCTTAGTAGATATATTCTTTCTAGAACATTTTTTTGCTTTAATTTTCAAGATCAAGAATCGTAAAACTTTCTGCATGTGCGACAATGTGCGACAACTGCATTAACGTTAACTTCTTTGAAATCACTTTGCCCATCTAGAGAAAATGCTGCCTATTTAGTCAGTTGGCTTCTCAACATAAAAAATCTTGACGACTGTTGGTGAAACTAAAAGGGAACTTTTATGATGTTCTGAAAATCAATTTTCATATGGATAGAACGAGGAAATTTCTACTTTGTTGGCAGTACTCGCTGATTTTAATGGTATTTGACTAAATTGAGAAAGTTTGCTACGTGCCGAGATAAGTTCTTTGAAGTTCTAGGGCTAGATTACTTTTGATCGCATATGTATTAAGGTTAGTGCACATCGTCGTAACTCGCTTAACGGTAGTTATCGTTGGTGGTATCTTTTAAAATTCTAATGCCGAAAATATTCGATGAGGATGCATTTCAGAACTGGTGGAAACTTATGAATTTCAAAGACGCTTCTGATGGTCGTGAACCTGTTAAGCGTAGTTTATTCGCCGTCAGCAAAGAATGAGAAGGATCGTCATTTTCGATGCCTGTTGACATTGAAACAGTACTCGTCACAATGAGTATATTGGTTTTCGTTTGCGAACATAATAAAAATTTTTGATTTATAACAGCATTTAAAATTTTGCCATTAAGAAAACAAGCTAATTGTTATGGTTTTATTTATTACCACAAGGAATGTATCCGCTGTGGATTTCTATCTCATATGGGTTTTTGCATGTACTGCTATGGATGCATAAGTACTCTTAATGTGGTTGTAGAACGGAGGGTCGTAAGTGCAAAAATAAGATTACGAGTTCGAGTTTTTCGAGTGAGTAATTTGAATAGAGCGAAAAACTCGGCGACGGATTGCGTTTTCTTTTTCTTTCGTATGAATTTGCGAGAGTGCTTATAACGTTATAGAAAAATAGAGAACGCTACTAAAATGCTCGGAAATATAAGTCCGTAATATAAAGCTGAATGTAAATGACTAGCAGTAGTCTATTTGAGCTTAACGGAAGTTCATTAAGTATTGAAAACTTGAACATAGCAGAGATTTAGTACTGCTCACCAATATGCATAGTGATTCGTACACAAACATCTTGATCACGATCACATCGTATAGGCTCCATACGACATGTCGGAGCTGACAGTCGTGTGGAGACTCGAAAATTGTCCAATTGACTAGTACTTGGTGACTGAACACAAGTTAGGCAAATAAGTCCTTGTATCGTACTTGTGATGAACGGCAATGATAACAACAATAGCATCAGTACTAGATGCATTGATGACGGTGAAGGTCTAGAGGACCATCACGAAAGACGGACGGACACGACACCGGCTAGCCGGGCGAATGCGGTTAGATTGTGAGAAGAGCGCCGACGGCCGGTGGTGAGGACACCAAGGGCGGAGTCGAGTCATCATGTCGTCCACCTCCTTTCTCATCGAACCACTTTAGGGTTCAGCATAAGTTGACCGTGATTTCGAAGCTTTGCAAGGTAAAACGTTCGGTGCCGGTCTGTCTGTCGAGAATGTACGGAGTATTCAACTCCATTCGTAGCGTAGAGCTGATTGGATGCACATTTAGCAGATATAATGATTTGGTGGTACCGTCAGTGTATGGTGTCCGTGTATTTATACATGTCAAATAATTATGGGACCAACTTACTGACCCCAGAGAGATGAAGGACTTTATTTTTTCCTGTGTGCGGTAGAGAACTGACGACCACGTGTACATTGCACGGCTCATTTGACCACTGCCCCACACAAGTTTCAGAGCTGCGGATTCTGGAAAGTGCGTGTGCAGAGAAGACGTGGATCAGTCGAAAATTGATGCTATATATATATGTAAGGGAAATCTAATGCCTTCGTATTAGTTTCAATTCTGGTCATGTAAGAGGCGTGAGAAGTCTCCAGTATGGTTTTTTTCCGTGTTTTCTTTTTTTCCCTTTTTTTGAATCGTGAGGAATTAAAAGTTAAAAAAGCGTTATAATGCGTTTTTTTTATGATGAGTGTTTCCTCAAACGGAAATTCAGAATCTGTAATTCCCATCTCAAAAATGCATTTGCTTTGAATTCAAGAACAATTATTGCATGAACTGGAATGGTAGCCGGAAATAGCGGACGGAATGGATGTAGATTTTCATGTTGTTCAACTATAACAATCATTTGAGTACTTACGCGTAGTCTTTTCGAAGGCAGTAGTTATGAGGGAACTCAACTGAATACTATTTCGGTGTGCTTCCATTCCTCGTCGTACACTTCCTTGGTTTGAGTTTCTCAGTAAAACTTAATCCTCTTATATTTTGGTAAGGAAAAAATAAACATCTGATTAGTGCAGCAAAAGTGCAGGATGGAAAACCAATCTCAGCTACGATGCATGGAAGGTATAAATTAGTAGTATATCGTAAAGCAAGCTGTAAATCTTGAGTAGCCAACTCGTATTCATTACTCTTAGGTTTCTCCAATGTTCTATTTATACGCCAAAATTCATATCAGTAAAAAAAACTTGTCATAGGCTGTGAGAAAAAAGCTGGGACTGAACACCTCAAATTTGTTAAAAGACATTTCCATCTGGAAGCCAAGTTGAGAGTAAAACATAAGAGTAAACTGCAGTCAGTAATCACCGCCATCCTGATATAAAGTTAGTCGCAATGTTGCAAATCTTCCTCTGATCCAGAAGGGCTGGCGACTGTCTATGGTGATGACGGCGACTTGATAAAGGATTTGGCTAAGCTGATTATGCTACCCCAGGAAACTGCGATGCCTGAACCAGCTAAAGAAAAACACTGCGCTTTCCTTCCTACGACATCGGTCGGTGAGAAAACCGCTGAGAGGAGATCAAATGTCTGGTTGCACAGGATGTCAATGGAAACGGACAAAACGAGCATTCCTAGGACACGGCATGGAGACTGCTTCTTAATGTGCACCTAGGACGCCAGAACAGCCTCTTCAGATGCCGACCTCTACGCTCTTCCTGTCGGTCGCATCAAATTCCGTTTGATTGCCCTAGAAGAGAAGAAAAGTAGGCAGACGGGAAGTAAGGCAAATTGGATGACGAAACCCTTGTGATTCGTGGAGCGAAATTTCCGATTGCCGGTCAAAAGAAAGTCTGTATCATTAATTGTTACTCTGAAAGTATCTATAAATTCGTTGTTGGAGACTTCAACGCCAGATTAGGAACGGCTAACGAAAAGTAATACAGGATGGGGAAATTTGGAATAGGAGAACGAAGTTGGAAACCGTCCTGTAAGACCACTGTGCGCAACACGTCTCTTCCATGGGAATTCATTTTTCGGAAGCGAGACAGGACATACGTATTGATGGAGAATTCCTATCAAATTTCTTTTTTGCGCCCATCGTTATCTTTTGAGGGTGTACCACTGGAGCAGAGACGATTCCAAATGAGCTCGCCGACTCGAAAAAAAGGACTGGATTGCGTGTAAGTTGCAAGAAGACCCAGTTCACGAAGAACTCATGATGCTAATTGGATGGTTCTCTGATTATAGAGACCACCTCTCACGTGTACCATGGACTTTCTGTGAATATGGAGATGTAGGAATTAGACAGAAGGAGAGCAGAATGAGGCGCATTCGGGCCTCTCCAGGAACCACTCCGCGCTCACGATTTCAGCTCAACAGCCTGCTCGTGGGCTGATACTTCAACCACGTCAAGAACTGTGCACACCACCTACAGAGCGCTTTGACGGTTTTTTTCTAAAATTTAACTGGGAGTCACAACGCCTAGGCAGAATTTGCAACTCGAATCTTGAAAACCTATCTCATCTTCGGGATCAAGTTCAACATACATTGAAAGCGAAAAACAGATATGCCTGTTGCATAATAAGAACAGGTGACAAATGGGCAATAGAACAGTGGAGTACACTGCAAAAGAATGCAAGTATCCTCTTGGATGAATACGCAAACGATGCAGCCCAACGTTAACCATCTGCATTCGCAAATGGTAACGGTTTCAGGAGTATGGAATGGCTCACGCGAACGTCACCATAACCATTGAAGGCGGGCTATCTAATTTACTTATGCAATAAGTTTTGCCATATTAAACAATAGTTAAAGAAAATACAGAGACTTCACGAATCATGTGTGTCTCACATTAACAGGTGTGTGTGTGTGCTGGTTTATACGATATATATATATATATATATATATATATATATATATATACATATACATATATATGTATATATGGCGTACAATTCCTTTAATTTCACTTCAGGTCATTTCGAGAAAAGTTCATGCTCCAATATTTTTATTTGGAGTGAACTCCAGGATGGTACGATACTCCGAAATGAGTTAAAGGTGTTTCAGGAAGTTTTCGGCGCGTCCTGTGGTAACGAACTGAAGGTCCTCTTTTTAATGAGAGAGAAGTAAGATTGTAAAATTGTATCTGTTAAACAATGTCCCGAATTTCATATTGTCCTGATTTGTATTTTGGAGTACTGTTCAAAAAAAAAGAATGAAATAAAGAAGGATAAAGCTCTCGGCGTTGATCAATCCCCTGAGAGATGCGCCATGCATTCGATTTCACAAGCATTGTTGGAGGTGATTGAATGCATATCTGACCTTTACGATGACTCACGGTGACCTATCGATGTGTCGAGCCAGTGATGCTATCCTTCCAGACAAGTATGGCACTAATTTATCGACCCCGGAAAGATTGAAGGCTTGGTAGGCCAGAGGCGCGGGAATAGATCCCATGTGTATTGCAGGGCGCCTTCGACCACTGGGCCACACGTGCCCCCCGAAAAGAGGGTACAAAATAGTCACTGGGCCACACGTGCCCTCGAAAAAAAGGATACAAAGTAGATTTCGCATATTTCATTAACTTAAATAACCAACCTCTCTAGTGAAGAAGCATTATGTTGATTCAGTTGGTTGAATAGGATAATGAACCTAATACGCATACATTTTGATCTGTTGGAGAGGTCCAGTCAATAACGGCCGAACCATGTTGAGAATGATTTCATCTTGTTAAGACTGAAGGTTCCATTGCTATGGACTATACTTGAGACAATGTTTTTAATCTTCTTTCTGTGCCTGGAAGTTCCACTGCAGTGCGAACTATAAGTCAAACGACCAATGTGACAAGAATGATTAAGCTAAATATCAGGAATCTCGAGAATCAGAAGGCAAAAGAACTTAGTCGGCAATGAGGGACTAGATTGGATACGTTGAAAATTAGTAGGTAACAAAATCGTCACGCGAACTATTTTAGAAATATTCATACACCCTTCAGAAAAGCGAATTGAATCTACCTATATATAACAGCTGTTACCTATTTATTCCTTTACAAGTGGCTAAGCGGTGATTTCTTTCATCTTCTGAATTAGTTCGAAATCTGCCTAAAAGCCGATCCACTCATGGAAAGAATAAGAGCTAATTATTACCTTTAAGGCGGTTAAAAAGAACTTTTAAACGTACGTCTACGTTGGCGACTTCATCAGCGCTTTCTAAGTGAATCAACGGTCGGCTTGATTAGTTCCTGCGTTCTTCATTTAGCCGTCGATCTGTGAAATATGCGAGGAAGAATTCATGATATTAAAGAGATCCGTAAAGTGAATAGATAATAAGTAAGAATATGGGAAACCTTATTCGGTATAGTCTTAAGAAAATCATACTAATCTTCATGAATTGTTATTTCATTCTTCTAGGTCTTACAAAGAGTGTTGTCACTTCCATAAGCACTGAAATTTACACGGAACTACTCAGTACATTTCTTTGTTAACTGCTTCATAACTACACATATGGAAACCAAGACTAAAGTGCTCGGCAAAGAGAAAAAAACGGCAAAGAAAATTTTAAAAAAATATCACACAAACTCGTCTGTGAAATATCAGAACAACATAGTCAACCGATGGATTTTATATGAATCGAGATACTGTATCTTTCTACCAAGCTCATCTCTTATGCTCATTTGGATTTTGGCAGAAGTCCTCAGAAATGTATCAGTGAATTTTTTCCTGCCTCTGACATTCATGGGAAACTCTGACAACGACGGCATCAAGAGCATCCACACAATGAGCTTTACAGGCTCTTTTTAAGGCAGAGACTTTTTCGTTTATCTATGAGATTAACATCGCTAAAACTTTTTTTCCATGTGTTTCACATAAAATCAAGCTCACTACATCATAGATGCTTGCTGTGTAGGTTTCACATTGTGCAAATTTGTTTATTAAAACCATTGAAAAAGATTTTTCTGGATAATGGGTATACATTATCTATATCTACTATCGGACAAGTGTAGTGCAACGGTTAGATATGCCTTACAATATATCCTTAGTGGTTAGTTCGATCTAGCATTTTAACTTGCCAAATTTCCCCTCTTCATCGTTTCTCCCTGATTGGCATATTGGTATTAGACTTGCCTAGGAGGACTAAAAAAGCTCTTGATAGATTGGTATGTCCCTCGACTCATTATATAGGCCAAATATGCATTCAATCACCTCTACGATGCTTGATGAAGTCGAATGCATGTCGCATCCTTCAAGGATTTATCAACATTCGGAGCTCTATCATTTATCCAATAAATTGACGATGGTTTCGACCTGAACGAATGCTGAAGACAGAAAATTGTCAGTGGAATGTAAAGTGTGTGACAATAGGTCGTCATTTTCACGTTATTGAGGTAGATTAGCTGGGCGTTAGGCATTGTCAGATACTTTCTGGATTATCCTAGTGTTAGTAAAATATTGTCAAGCCATCTCAAAGTTTGAACTTACTACACAACGGACTATTTGTATTCCAAGTCGTATTAACCATGGTGTTTCTTGAATTTTTTTAAAAGGAATTTTAGCCTGTTGTATTGTTGGAGACCAAATTCTCGCCATGAATAGACAGAGAACTGTTGAAGCTACAAGCTATTTGAAAATCTTGGTGGTACGATTGCAGACAACAAAGTGGTTGTCTTACCATATTCATACCTGTGAACTTGCAGCACTACATTTTGTCTGAAAAATCTAAGTCCTTAAATGGTGCCTACTGAATCACGGCTAGAAAATTTTGTTGAGTTCCAAACAAATTTCGGCCACATTTTTTTTAAAACTTCTTCTTCTGCTTTCCTCCCTATTGCAGCTGGTGGTCGAGATGTGATGCACAACGGGGTTTTCATTCTTTGATCTCCCCCAATTGTGTTTTTCAAGCAGAGAATGGTATTTCCACCTAGAGTTCCAGCTAAAACTAAACCTGGAATCGCCATCGTATTAATATCAACCTGTTCGGATGTTGAAAGTACCTCTTTCTTTTTAATGACTGGAAATTCTGAATGCAACATGGGAAAGTCCTATGAGGGCTTGCTAAGACTCCAGCAACTCCAACAAGGGAACATCTTGCACGAACTGCAAAGTTACGATTGAAATAGCAATCCTGATGGTTCTTGTATGATTCCTTGTAAGGACACTTTACTAAGTTATTACATACTCCTATTCTGACTTTATTTCATAGGTAAGACTCAGCTAAGTGCTTTCATATCCTAAACGCCGTGAAACGTAATAGGAAATTCTGGTGTCACGGAAATTTTCAAGTCACAAGCAATAGTAAATATTTCATGACTTGCCTTTCATGCAAACACCAACAGTGTCGAATTTCTCAGCGTTTAACAAAGAAATGAGCTGTTGTGAACACCAGTGTGCTCATGAAATTCGATCCGGGCATCCGGACAGAGCTTAAAAAACATCTGCTATTTTAACACATACTAGACGACATGACTTCTGTAGGAGTCATATGATACGAAAAATTATGACCGTCTTTAACTTGAAATCAGCAACACTCAATCCATAATGAGTCTTATTAATTACAACAAAAAATCAGTAGAAATAACTGAAAAGTAAAATCGTAGTGTTTTTTGACAGCTTCTTAGTAACGAGTGCTGACTCATAGTGTTTCTTAGACCATAAAACCACTAACATAGGACGTAGTTGAGCGTCTGAAATAAAATATCTGATGGGAGTCCCACCCAAGCTGTAGGAGATATTATTCCATTTTCTTTTTTCAGTGATGAGTTTCATTAGAAGAGAGATGGATATTCTTTTGAAGTTCTCTTTTATGCCATATTAAGAATAAAATGAGCACATAGTTAAGGAAGTACTCAACACTTTAGGAGGTAGTTGACGTTGTGTTGTCCACAATTTTGTAGATTTTACACGTTAACTGTTCTCTCTCACAGGGCAACTGCGCATATATTAGAAACTTTCCCAAAATTTCCTTCATCTAGATCTATTATAAGAGTGGAGCTCTAGGCGAAAATTGGAATATAGCAATGGTTCTGAATGTAGAGATGTGAGCAAAACTCCGAATCACAGCAGCGCTTCGAAACCACGATTACCGTTCCCGAGGGGTCACGTGTTATCCACCACAGCAGTCGACGTCCTAGCTTTGCCTTTCTCTCAGGCAGATTTTTGCTCTTACAGTGTTATCAGCAAGTACCCGTGAAGGAAAGTAATCTAGGAGGCACAAATCGGCATTGAACCTCGTTAAGCTGAGGCTGTAGTCGAAATCACAAAGTATAACTTCTTATTTGCTGCCTACTTTTTTCATGGAAGAGTGTGATGTAAAATGTGATTTCTTTTAATACCCTACTATGAAAAAAGGAATAGGCAGTAAATAAAAGCAAAAACATTGTGGTTTCGAATGTACTGGAAAACTACAAAGGAAAGACCAACCGTCATTGTTTTTAGAGATAAATGATATGATAAAGGATGAAGAATAAAGCGTTTGACTCTTGATGAGCTACATGTTGACCTAGAATTTTTTATCGGTGGCGTTCACAATCAACAAGATTCTGGGACTACTGAAAATAGGAAAAAAATGTTGCCGACGAATCTGTTACGACCATTAATGTTTGGTGACAGTTTTTTTTCTTCGGATGAGTAATACAGTTAGAATTGAGAACTGGACGATTTTTAGAAAACACGTAAGATGCTCCATACGCATAGAATTCTCGTTGCCTCAGATCCAAAATGGACATTCATCTGCTTCGGGTTCGGTGTTATCTTTGAAATTTATCCATTGTCGGTACGGATCATAAAGGAATAGTCATCTACCAAGTGCTTCCAATGACTTTTCGGGAGAGAGATGACTGGAGAGAACTGTGAATGACTTATTGATTAGAACTTTGTAGTGCACTGAAGAGAGATGATGCGTTGGAAGCGTAATGACTAGAGGTATGAGCTAATATGATTTTGATTGTTGGTTCGCTTCTGTCGCCTAAATTACTCTTCCGACGTCAGCAAAATGGTGGTTCTTCTATTATCTGATAAAAGTTCCAGTCTATACACAAAGATGGAAGACAGCTCGTCGTGAACAGAAATAGTGGACCTATCCAAAGGTTCCAGGTAGGATCAATTTGACAAGCATTCATTGGCCATTCAGGTGGAAGCAAAAATTCTCAAAGTTCTTGGATCAGGGCAATGTGTGAAGTCGGGTCATATAAACAAATAGTGGTCATACATAGAAAAAATGGACGAAGTAAGTAGAAAAAAATATGAAAGTGCAGACGCCTGAAGTACAAGAAGCGTTTATTGCAAAAAATTAAGCGTATTGATAATGACCTCCTACACATTTGAATTGAATACCGGCCTTTTGGATTTGTTCCTGAAACATTTCTGAAATTTCTTTGGCTTAGATTTTACAACGTGCTCGAAACTATGTATGTGCTAACTTGCCAGCTTCGAATACTAATTTTTATTTCCTTTTTTTCTTTGCGCTGGGTTCTGAAAAAAATCGCTAAATATTTCTGGTCTTTTCAGTGTTTATTTGGATTTCCTTTTAGTATATTGCTTTTTTCATATGGGGGTAGCATTCCTCTGTTAAGACATCAACATTATCTTTGAATTTGTAGAAGAAGAAGGTTAACATAGGCTGATTCGATCCTTATAATTTCACGAGTCATCCAAATCATAGTAGCGCTCTTCTTATCCTGACTATTCGTGTTCACAAAAGCCATTAATCAACCAATTTTTGATCAATTTAGCGTGAACGTACTGAAAATTTTGTTAACGAGGTTTGGAACGGAAGGAATACGACGGGAGTTTTTTGTTTACCGTAGTAGGTCCCAGAAGGAGATGAAGAACAATTTATTTACATCTACTAGGGTCCTAGGCGCGTGTAGTTCAGTAGTTAGAGCCACCAGCAATACACATGGACTCAGCTTTGCGTCCCACGTCCACCAAGTCTTCTATCCTTCCGAGTTCGACAAACTGCTTTCAATAGGCTACCGCGAGTTATACGTCAGATATGCATTCAGTCATTCTAACATTACCGATACAGCCTGCAACTTTCAGCTAGTACCGAATCATTCACCAGTCATTGCGTTGATCTTCTAAAGATTCAAGTAATTCTTCCTCTTTCCCACGAAATCAAAGTCATCGACTTCTTCTTTTAATGTTCGTATGACTTTTACGAATAGGTCAAAGTAATTTTGTCTATATAATGTTACCCAGGTATAACGCGACCATCTCAGAATTCCAAGGGTGGTATAATGACAGGTGCCCTAATGAAAGGACACAACAGAGTTGTTGAAGAGATGAAAGCCTGCCTAGGGAATTCTATGCTAAGTATTCCATGAAAATGTGGTGAAAATAACGTGTACAGTACCAGAGCATAGAAAATTAGTGGACAGGCAGACTCGGAAACACCGTTTGGAAATCAGTCAGCGAAGAGAGAAACAACGCTTTAGGTGATGAAGCTGGTTTCATGACAACAAATTACAATTTCTTCATCACTAGAGTAATGGAAAAATTTCAAACTTTAGAAACTGAGAGAAGCGTTTCATAATCTTGATGTCGCCTGTAGTTTTGATATTGTTTAAGTTTGGGGCGGAGATAGCGCAGTGGTTAGTGATGCAGTCGATCAGGAAACAAAGGTGCTAATTGGACCCCC
This sequence comes from Angiostrongylus vasorum, assembly GCA_018806985.1. Lineage (NCBI taxonomy): Eukaryota > Metazoa > Nematoda > Chromadorea > Rhabditida > Metastrongylidae > Angiostrongylus > Angiostrongylus vasorum. The sequence continues at coordinate 2,008,083 of JADANN010000433.1, forward strand.
CTTCCCAACATACTCCTGCAATCGACGTTAGGACTTTTTAGCTGGAGTATCTCCAAGATTGCGAAGGGAATCGACTCGACCAGCATTTTACGATATTCACGAAGAAGACGAAATTCTCAAGCAGCAGCTAAAACAACGCTCAAATGTTCAGTGACCTTGGTGGACGATGAGTGCGAGGAAAGCGAATCGAATCCAAGAAGTGGTGGGATCCACACAACAGATTTGATAACGGATCATGTAGAAAATTTTTTTAAACCTTGACTTTGCTTGGAATCAAAACTCTCAGCAACTTCTATATGAAGTTTAAACTACCAAAATTTTTTCCCGAAAGTACTGCAGTTGGATGCACAAGCGATACCTTCTGGAACACTGTCGTGTCCTGTTGGACGAAATCCCTCTTCTTCATCTGCTTCCGTGACCTAATTTGGACGCAAAAAAACGCAAAAAGCCACATTTCTTAGGCTGCAGAAAATCAGAAATTGTAGTAGAGCACAAGGTTCTATTTCATTGGCAATGATTTGTATACTTCACTGGGTTTTATTACAACTAATAGATTTCTATGAGCAGAGGTATGAGGATTTAAATTTGAAAGCGGCCATTATTTTCGCACCGTATGACTCCTATAGAGGGCACGAGTTCGCATGAGAGTTAACAATAGTAAAAATTGAAGACATGGACAAGTTTAACAAGTTAAATATAATATAGAGTAGGAGAAAAGTTTATACCGAGCAAATGTTCGAAAAGAAAAAACTCACTTTTGCTTTTGGAAGTTTTCCTCTTTTTGATTGCGTGATCACTAAAAATTTGATTTGGAGAATATTCGCATCCTGCGAATTACTACTAGGTCTGGTGATGATTACTTTCTTTTACAACATAACATACCTTGATTTCTTTACTGTTTCTGGTTCTGTGCTTGGTTTAGGACATGCGAAAAAATGGATCATTCAGCATTGCAGTATCAATTTGTGGTGAGGACGGACCAAGTGGTTGAGGTTGAAGAGGCGCTGGACACTGAGGTGTAGGTTTTCGTTGTGGAAGATCTGGTGTCAACCGAGTTTGTACTATCGGAGGCTGAGCAAGTTGAAGTGGTGCAGGTAACAGTGGAGACAGAGGTATTAGAATCACTGCCGGTTTTTGTTCCGTCAACGGTGGTGGTGGCGGTGCTGGTGGTGGTGGTGGCGGTGGCGGTGGCTTTGCGTCCGCATCAGCCGCAATAGGTTCGTATTCCGCCATTTTTTCCCTAAAGTGTTTATTAAGTGGATAAATGATCGAAAAAAGTGAATTTTAGGTTTGCACATGATAGTGTTGTTTATGAACTTATCAAATCTAACTAGGTAAATATCCACCTAGCCATTGAGCTAGTATCCAATTACTTACCAAGCTATTGGTAGCCGAAAGACTACCAACCACCTCTTGTGCTCTTCTTTCTTGAATGAGTGCAACTTCTATTTCGAACCTCTCTCAGCCATGTAAGCATTGCCTGGACAAAGTATTGATAATAAAAGATATGACGAAAAGATGATTTAGCGGAAGTTAAAGGATAAAGGATAAAGCGTTCGAAGCCGATCAATCCTTGAGAGATGCACCGAACATTCGATCGTTCCAAACATTGTGAAAGTGATCGTGTGAACTGTTTACTCATCCTGACCTAAGACCTGCTCGAACTAATCGGTTAACTAGGTTCAATGTCTGGCCAAGGGCACGAGAATAAACGATTGCCGTTCTTATCATTTCTTGTCAAGGAAATGCTCTGTTGTAATCTTCTTCTGCGTATTTAGTGATGAGATTAGTAAATCGGTATGGATCCTCATTGCGACTGTATATTTTTCTTGAAAATCGCCTTTGCGTTAACCTCTGTATGACTAATCAAAATGTATTCTTCCTTTGATAAGCCTTTACAAGGTTGGTAAATAATGTTTATTATCGGCCAACGTTTCGACATTCTCGTCTGCATCAGAGCCAGTGATCCGAGTCCCTGGTCCACAGTTGCTCGTGTTCTCGAGGTGGCGTCTTCGTCACGCATCGAGTCGCGTCTTCCTAAGTGGAGCATTTCTCTCGAAGAGATGAGGAGATGAAAGAGATTTTCTAGATGTAGAGAGATCTGGAAGGAGGGTTCCAGAGATCTCTATTTCGAGAGGAATGCTCCACTGAGGAAGACCCGGCTCGATGTGCGACGAAGATGCCACCTCGAGAACACGAGCAACTGTAGACCATCGACTCGGATCATCGGCTCTGATGAAGACGAAACCGTTGAAACGTTAGCCGATAACAAATATTGTTTATCAACCTCGCCTAAGCTTATCAAAAAAAAACATGTTGTATATCTTTTTGTTAGAAAAGAGTTAAAATAGTCTAACGAAACCGTGATTTCGATTGCAGCTTTCAGCCTAACTTGATTTGATGCCGATTTGTGCTATTCAGATCATTCCCGGGTGACTGCTGATAGCACCGTTAGTGTAAGAACTGGCCGAGAGGAAGGGAAAGGAAGGGCATCGGTGGTGCAGTGCATAACTCGTGAGGAAAGGGTAATCGCAGGTACGAAGGCGATCTGGTGTTCCAAGTTTTGGAAATACCTCAGCATCGTTTTCTTGTTCAGCAATCACGAGGTTGTTATACAGCATACATTTAGTTCCATAGAAAAACACACAATACAATACAACAGTAGCTGACGTTTCGCCAGTATCGCCTTCTTCAGAGCCTGGAAGGGTATACTGATATACAATTTACTAGGCCAAACGCTTCGGTAACACTTACAGAAAGACGAAAAAACTCTGTGGCAATTAGGGATACATACACACACGCATAGGATACAAAAGCACAGCGGAGACGATTTTGAAGTTAAAGTCAATATCCTCGCACAGGAGACTAAAACACCAACGCGCAAACTTCTTGAGGCTTTTTGGATAAATGCCAAAAAACCCTACAATGAATAGCAGGGATGAATGCCCAGAAGTCATACGCGACCTGACCCCGTATGTTCGCATCAATTTCTGATGTGGTATGGTGCAGTCATCAACCTTATGCGACTGTAATCAGCTGTTCTAATCTTCCTCATAGGAAGTCACGTAAAAAAGCGGTGAGTTTTTCCAGAAGCTGTTAATCATGTAATTTCCATAGAGTTTTTCGTCTTTTTTGTAAGTGTTATTGAAGCGTTTGGCCTAGTAAATTGTATATCAGTATACCCTTCCGGGCTCTGAAGAAGGCGATACTGGCGAAACGTCAGCTACTGTTGTATTGTATTGTGTTTTTCTATGGAAGTAAATGTATGCTGTTTAATAACCTCGCGATTGCTGAACAAGAAAACGACGCATTGAAAAAACCGTTCGCTTATTCTCAATGTACCTCCTTATCCCTTATCAGAGCGCGTGTGGCGCAGTGGTCGGAGGCGCCCTGCGACACACACGGAACCGATACCTGCGCCCATGGCTCACCAAGGCTTCAATCATTCCGGGCTCAGTAAATTGGTACCAGAGTTGTCTGGGAGGATAGCAGCACTAGCTCGCTACATCGGTAGGCCACCGCGAGTCATTTTAAAGGCCAGATGTGCATTCAATCACCTCCAACGATATTTAATGAAGTCGAATGCATGGCGCATCCCCAGGGATGGATTGATGCCGACAGATCTTTTTAGCTTTATCATAGTATGGGCTAATCATTGAGCTACTATGTTTGTGAATGTTGCATTCGCTGACACCTGATTTCTGACACGAAACTCATGCATTGGGGGTCAATTCATGTAATCCGAAATGCTATTGAAAGCAAACACTCTAGTTGACTCTTTGTCAGCATGTCTACAGTGTTACTCTATTTTCACAAACACATTCACTAACGACATCATGGTTAGAACAGTGTTCCTCTCTGCGGAGAATGAATCATCTTAGGACTCGTGGGTGCAAAGAACTCATCCCAACAGCTATTTTCGTAAATTATAATTCGTTGAATAGCTTCTCTCAGATCACATCCTGTTCACTATTCGTGTTATGATATTGATTTAATGAAAAAAGTGTGAGGGATATGAGGACTTAGTGACAAATGATACAGTCGGGAACAAAATTCATTAAAATCCGTGTCTCTGCTCCGGAACATGTTAGGATGCGGTACCTATAATTTTTTCGTATTTTTAAGGTTAAAGTACAACAGAATGCTCAGAATATGTCCAGTGAGAAACACACGATGTTAGAAAATTTATCGATATGCCAGGGTTGTACTACAATGTAGATGATGGTATTCAGTTAGCTGTCGAATATTTAAGATGTAGGATCAATAGCCTTTCATTTCCTTTTTTTCGCCGCCTCGACTTTGACTTTTGACACGAGTCGCCACTGCTGCTACAACTGCTGCTCCAACACCGCTTCCGTCTTTCGATAACATCAGTTGGTACTAGGAGTAAAAAGTCATTACTGATATGAATTTTGGTGAAGTGACATTTTGTAAGAACATATATTTGGACCCGCTGGTAGGGTAGTTTTTAGAGGCAGCATGCAATATGCACGTGGTTCTTGATTTGATCCCATACCGTTGACAATTCCTGGGCTGATTAAAGGGGTACCACGAATTTACAGAGAAGATAAGAACGGAACTGACTATCGGTGTACCCCGTAAATCGTTGCATAGGATGAATATGCGTACAGCTTCGATACTACGAATGGATTACAATATGTTACGCTACCCTGAGAGAATGCTGAACATCGAACGGTGTGTACCAGACTTGATTACTAAATAACGTCTTAATCTTTCTCTCTTTCCTTCATTTTTGAGACATCAGCTTTGACAAACCATGCATTGACGAAAAAGACTGCTTCTGATTAATACTAGAGTTGTTAGTGTAGCAGTTAAGGGGGCATTAGCTGCGTAAAAAACAATTTTTCATAACAAAGGCCACAGTGGACGTAGAGGTGGTCAGGATTTCATTACTGTAACACAGCACGCCTTCCAATGGTTGGGAGAATTTGAGGAGCTTTAAATCTAGTCAAATTTGATTTCGCATAAACTCACCTTAATATCGCTATCAATTAGAGCAGAAATTTTTTTGATCGAGTAGTTGTTTGAATGTCGGATGAAACCGGTAGACAGATCCATCCACACCGACGGTGACGAATGGGCCCTTAATGTGGTTCAACACCTGGGCGATAGCTGCCGCACACAAATGCGCAGCCCTAAAGTGCACATAAAAATAGGTTTCGAACATTCCGAGTTGTAAATTATCTTAAGCCCCAGTGATGCTGAGATATTTGCAAAACTCCGGACCGCAGGTGTCTGCTGTAGGGAACGAACGCACTCTTACCCTTTCCGGAGGCTGACGCGTTCACCACTACACCATGAGGGTCCTTCGTTTCACCTGTCTCTCAGCTGGTTTGTCCAACGGTTTTTTTTTGAAGTTGCATCGTCTTGTTTTTCAGGTAGTAACATTGACGTCGTTGTGGAGGCGCCACTGCGACACACACGTGGAATCGATCCACGCGGCCGTGGCCCACCAAGCCTTCCATCCCTCCGGGGTCGGCAAATTGGTGCCAGACTTGCCTGGGAGGATAGCAACACTGGCTCGATACATCGGTAGGCCACCGCGAGTCATTGTAAAGGCCAGATATGCATTCAGTCACCTCCAACGATTAATGAAGTCGAATGCATGGCGCATCCTTCAGGGATTGATCATTGCCGAAAGCTTTATCCCTTTTTAACATTGATAGTGGATTATGTTACTACAGCGGGGGTGTGGCGTTGTGGTTAGAGAAGCACTACACCCCACGCTCACCAAGTCTTCCATCCTCCATCCTTCCAGGGTTGGCAAATTGGTAGCAGACCTGTCTAGGGAGAATAACAGCTCTGATTCGATACAACGCTAGACCACCGTGAGTCATTCTACAGGCTAGATATGCATTCAGTTGCCTCTAAAGATGCTTAGTGAAGTCGAATACATGATGCATCCCTCATGAACTGATCAATGACGAGAGCTCCATCGTTTATTTAATATTATGACACTGACACTTTTATTACTGATGGTAATATTTTTGCTCAATATAAAAAGACTAAAGATAAAACTCTCGGTGTTGATCAATTTCTCAGTGATGCGCCGTGCAATGGATTCCAGTAAGCATCCTCAGAGGTAATATAGTGCTTGTCTGGCCTATGGCTCACGGTGATGCACCGATGTATTGACTCATTGTTGCATCGCTGCAGACAGACAGGTTTGTTAACAATTTGCCAAACCCCCGGAGGGATGATGGATGGCTTGCTGAGCCTGCGCGCCGGACCGAACCAACATGTAGTGCGGTGCGCCTTTAACCACTGCGCTGCACACGCCTTTTTGCTCACTATACTGTCAAACAATTTTGCACACAGTTTCTGACATTCTTTATAAATCTTGTTTGCAAAAATCTACCAGTCACAGTAGAAAAAAACATAGAAGGCAACTCTATAAGGTACAGTGTTGAAGCCGATCAGGAAACAAATGCGATCCTGGCAGAAAAGGATGAAAGTTTCAAAGTGTGCCCTTTTAGGTGGCTTTTGCTCTTGCTTTGAGCACTCTATCAGCAAGATCAAAATATTTATTCCACACCTTGATCTTTTTTTATTTTATATGATCCATCTTAAAGTCTACTGCGCCTATCCCTTCACTTCTCACATCCAATTCGTTTCCTCGCATCCATCGTGCACGAAGATCTTCCAGGTTTTTATGTGTGGCTTCGGTTGCTGCTTGGGGATTTTCATTTCATATTGAATGTTGTAGAATGCTAGTCGAGAAATTCTCCCTGGAGTCCTGATATAGCTGGGCATTCCCAATTGGATTGCAGAGAGTGATTTTTCCCCAGAGAAGTCCGGTACCGATTTCTCGACCCCGAAGAAATGATAAGCTTGGGTGGTCCGGGACGGAATCGAACTAGCACTTTGTTCGTGATGACGGGCATCACTACCACTGTGCTACCCGCCCCTTCACTTTGCTCTGAGCTTCTAAATATTTTTGAAACTAATGAAAATGATGTTACCTAGAGCTAACCATCGCGCATATATAACCGACATGTAGACAATCTTCATCAGAGATGTTGGTGACGCCAATATTTCGAAGAATTTCACGAGTCTTCGGATACGAATGCACGCTTCCATCACTTACCATTTCACTGAAACAAAACGAGCTTTTGAGCACAATGACATCTTTACCCTCTCCAACTAATATTTCACTTTATGACTGCGATGTAGAGAAATCATTTCTAAGCTCTCTTTAAAAGGGACTTCCTCGTTCGCTGCTGTTATACATTTATTTCGTGAATTTCAAGAAAACGATTTATTCATTAATTTTTGCGCACAGTTTTATCAACCGAAAAAAAGTACTAAGTATTGATTGTTATCACTGCTCAACCGATGTCTGTCATCTATCATACACGCTAATTTATATCGTACAAAACCTGAGCTTAGCACAAAGTTATGACTTAACAGCATCAAAATTTCATCCACCTCTCAACTGCAGAAACATGTGCTGTGGTAAAGGATCCTTGTTTAGATATTCCATCAGTGGACCCTTTGAACATTACACCTTTCTTGGCTAGAGTTTCTACAACGACACGAACCAATTCGCCCATGTACATGCCGGATATCATTTTCTCGAATCTGAATGGAAACCTGAATCTTTAACAAGTACCCCCGTGAACTTTTTTCCGAAGTTCATTCACAAAATGAATGGAATCAGATTAAACGATCTTTTTATATTAACACCATTCTTGGGATTGCACTACTGTATTGAAGAAATTGTCATACATTTGCTTTTCTGGGTTAATAGTGGCCTTGTCTACTATCTTGTCGTATTCGGTATGGGCGAACGAAATGGAACCGTCGTCTCCAAAACCTCCCAATTCCATGTTGATGATCATCTGCACAACAATGGAAACTTTTCAATTTTTGCTTTGCTGAATAATATGCCTGTGATTTAGTTCGAAAAAAAAATCGCTCAGGTTCGGTCATTCTAGTACAACATGACTTTTGCAAGGAGTTAGAATTTTTTAAACATGACTGTCATTTTTGCACAAAGTCTATGAAAATATCCTCTAAAACATAAGATGTCAGGGGTTGTCTTAATGACATACGCCTCAAGTTCTTTCACACACCTCAAGATGAAAAAAGAGAGAAGAGAAGACGAAAAGCTCGAAAAATTGGTGCAGCACAAACGAGATACCCAGATGCATACACGATTAAGTGGATTAAAGGCTTCTTTCCTTAGTTACTTGATACTTGAACAGCCCGTCCTCATCAGTTGTGCGAGCCCCAGCGTAATCACCATTTTTCGGAGATTTGCTGGTTAAGCCATTGTGGTTCCCTGGAATCCCGAGGAGAGCGTGGCCAAAGTCTGCGCCAGGTCGTCACCACCACGGGCTGTTGCCGCCCTTGTGGATCAGAGGGAGATTTACCACCATGCGACCTTGATACCAAGACGGTGGTGGATCCTGGTATTGGTTTACTCTTAGCTAGGCTTCCTGATGGAAACGCCGGACTCCTTCTCAGTTTGGCAGACCCTGCCGGGGGGGGGGACGAATCCTCCCGCTGTACATCGCAGTCCAACACCAAGAAACACCTCCCAGCCACGATGAGGCAGTAAACCGGAGTTTTTACGCAGCAGTTTTTCAGCACTTTCGCAGTGTTTAAGGGAAGTAAGCCAATCATTTTAAAAAGTAAATTCGTTTACTCTATGAATGACTCATGCGTGCTGGACTTGAACAGAATCACCTCGTCCGGTAGACCGTCATTTTCCCATTCGCCTTTCATTTTCTCAACTCGTGAGAGCTTCTCCAAATAGCATGCGTTCGTGCCAGTTCCCACGATGACACCAATCTGTAGATGAAAAAATTGAAGACGGTGAAAGTCGAGTGCATACAAGAAACGTGGCACCTGGCAAGTGTTTTCCTTGAATGCGCAGGCCATCAGCGTTCCGACGGTGTCGTTGAGAACTGCGACTACATCGATTTCGATGTCCTTGAATAGAGTCAGTTGTCCAGTTATTCGATAGATACGCCAGTGTGAGTAAAGGTTCTAGTGACTGCTGGTGTCATCAGACTACATGTTGGCTCAATGGCTATCTTCATCGTCCGTCACTGTCGACTAGAGGCATGTTATCAACAGCGATTTATGTTGTATCAACCACACGGACCACAACCAGACCACGTCTTTGTATTAAATGAAGCAAAATCACATGCCTTACGTCTTTTACATGCTTGTCTTAGTAACTGTGCTACATCTTCTCCTACACATCCACTTGCATTGAATCCCTTTGTCCAGGTAATTAGTTTTTGCTCTAAAAAGTGCTGTTTCAAAAGAATTATGAGGGATTAGCGCTCCGAAACAAAAGTACGATTGGAATCGGGCTACTTTTTTAGAGTGGGTTGGTTGGATTTCAACGTTAGAATCGATCGAGTTTCTCACTAAATGGTGCAAACACGGCAAAATTCCAAAAAAAGCTTCAAATCAACTTTTCAGACTTCACTGTTCTCCGTACAGATTATTAGCTGCACATAGGGATTCGGCACAAAGGCACTAGCAGACCTTCAGCATCGCTGAATGCTCTATAAAGCGCGTCGTCGTTTATACCAGTTCGTCAAGAACGTCAACATCTAGCTGATAGCTATTCGGCGTTGAATTCATTGACGGTCAGCAGCCAAGGATAATGTTTACACCACAATTCGTCTACAATGTGAAGAACTGGCCGATAACAGTCAGTTTTTAACACCGTGGGTCTCCATAGAATAAACCGAGCATCCTTTCATACTACCTTCAATTAAGTAGGGGCATGAGAAGGTGCTATAATAGTTGTTCACTGACGATCTTCATTAATTTCATCGTTTAATTTCTACCAAATAGATAGATACATTTTTTTTGCACAACCCGTCATCACTTCTAGGGTGCAGATCCAGCATCTTGCATTCAATTCGTTTTCCTCGCACTTATCGTCCGTAGAGGTCTTCGAATATTTTGCACGTTGTTTCAGCTGCTGCTTGAGGATTTCTTCTTCTTTATGAATATCATAAAATGCTGATCGAGACAATTCCTCTTCTATAATGCTGAGATATTTGCAAAATTCCGGACCGCATGTGTCTGCGGTGGTGAACGAACGCGCTATTGTCTTTTCCGGGGAGTAGCGCGCTCACCACCACACCATGCGGGTCCTTCGTTTCGCCTGCCTCTCAGCTAGTTCTATCGATCTTTTGCCATCAGCAATCACCCATCACAACTCTTTTTTGTAAGCTTGGAGATAATCGGGTTAAGGCGTTCACACATGGATTGGAAGACTGTGGTGTTGTTGTCACCTCTGAGGTTTCCGTAAACATTGTTGTCGGTTGTGGTGCCGTTGTCAAGTTGGAAGAGAGCGTGTTGGATCGGGTGTCGAACTGGCGCTTTTGTTTCCTGATCGACAGCACAACTAATCACTGTGTTATCCTCGCCCCATATATATATATATATATATATATATATATATATATATATATATATATATATATATATATATATATATATATATATATATATATATATATATATATATATATATATATACATTACGACTGAAAATGACACTACCTTGCCAATCCTTCCTGCTTCAATGGAAATGAGAATGTGAATCCCAATGGTAATTTCTTCTTAGTGCTGCCGAACTGTTCATTAGTGAATGACGCAATGCATTCGGCAATGTGATCAAATAACTGCAAAACAAAGAGGGATTTAGGAATAGCATGAACGTCCTTGGAATGTTGTATTCAATTCAACCACCTACGTTCGTCATACCTCTCCCAGCGGAAGTAGTAGAGCTTGACACTCTGAATTCTTAGTTAAAATCATCCATATTACTAATACCTTTTCTCCAGTTCCTTGTTGTATGGGTACCGGTATTTCATAAATCTTCCCTTTCATTTCGGCTTCACTTCCTTTCAATCGAATGAGAAGCACTCGGAAATTCGTGCCACCAAGATCGAGCGCGAGGAAATCGCCGGTCTCCGATCCATTTGGGATGCCTCGTACGTATGACGGAATCATTTTCAGACCAACTCCAGGAGCTGAGATAGATATTTCTTTTTTCCATGTAAGCACATTGTCAATGAAATACGATTTCTTACGTGTTCCCTTTTTTAAACCCTGTTCCATGCCTATTTTGAGTGAATGCATAACTTTTCTAAGTTGATCGTCGGAAAGATTTAGACATTGACAAGCTTCCTCAACCTAGAGTGATTTGAATTATTCTACAGAACAAAGTCTCTTCCATTAAGTGTTAAGCTTTTCTGGTTGGTAAACGATGTTTAATAGAGACGCTTAAAATGAAAAGAATTCTATAAAAAGTACGTACCGCCTTATTCACTTTCTCGGTAGAAGTTCCAAAATTAGATCCTTTGTTTATAAACATATTTATTAGAAAATTAATAATGGCTTTGTACACTTCTGTAAGTACAATCGATGTTGACCCTGTAAAATAGGCGAAACTTAATAGAAGACAAAAAAATAACACAGTTACTTTGAACTGCAATGGAAGCATAGTAGTACACTGGTTGCGTAGCGCAGTACTGAACCAGGGCAGTTCATTTCTCATAGGGCCACCATCGTTCGACACTGGTACGACTTCTCAGCGATATGATTTTCCATTACCGCTGCTGTAGTGGAAGTTCATCTTTTACTGCCTACACTTCCGTGCATGAGATCTAAACTCCTTCACGCGTAGTGGAAAATGTGGGTTTTGTTATTCGTCTGAGGATATTGCTCGTTTGTTGTGACACAAAAACTTTATCATCAAGAGCACTGTGTTGTGATTACAGAACTTCTGTGATGTCCTATATGATTAGATATGAACTGTTATTAATATTAGTAATAGCACTGAAAGTGGAATTAGTGCAAGCGCTGTGTCGTGTCTGAGCTTCTGCATGTTCAGGTACGAAAAAACAGTGGGCTGTAAATCCTTCAAGTTGTATCTTCCAAGCTGAGAACTCCAACTTCATCCCGAAACTCACCTAACAGTAAAATACAGCCAGCATTTGCCGAAAATTGAAAAGAAACCTATGTTACGAGGTGGTGAACTTTCTGACGATTCTTGTGAGTGGACTACGACTTGTGACGACGGAAAAGGGACACCCTGGCAAGAACTTCCGAGCAGCCCAGAGAACAGATCTTCCCAATCCACCGACATATTGGTTAAATCGAAAGTATGGTGGGCTCCTTCTGGTTCTTAGCAAAGGTAGCCGATCCAGTTACTATTTATAAAATATTTTGAATAACTAGTGAGCAACTCATTCGAAGGAGTGCTGGCATACTCATAGATATACATAGTAAATGTACTGTTCTCTTTGACATCTACCTTCCATACACGCTCGTATTCATGCATACATGCATGTTTTGTGTCTGTCAAACAAGCATCTACTTCGGATCTGACTTTAACTTTAACCAATACATCCAACTCAGAGTTTGATGAACTGCTTTTTTGATGACAATTTTAACTTATTAACTTATTTACTGCTCACATCTTTTAATGACAATGACTGAAAAATAGGCAAAACGAAGGACCCGCATGGTGTGGTGGTGAAAGCGTTAGCCCCCAGAAAGGGTAATAGCGCTTTCGTCACCCACCGCAGACACCTGCGGTCCACAGTTTTGCAAATATCTCAGCATCATTGAAGTTGTATTTCGCAATATATCCTGCCATTAAAAAATATACCGCAATACATACCCTGCCGTTAAAAAAAAGAGTAGGCAGTAAATAATAAGTTAAAATTGTGATTGTAACTACAGTCTCAGCTTAACTATGTTCGTGGCCCATTTGGGCTCCCTAGATCAATCCCATTGACGGGTGATTGCTGATGGCACTGATTGATAGAACTTGCTGAGAGGCAGGCGAAGGAGGACGCGCATGGTGAGGTAATGTGAACGCGTTAGCCCCTGGAAAGTGTAATAGCGCGTTCGTTCCCTACCGCAGACACCTGCAGTCCGGAGTTTTGCAAATATCTCAGCGTCATTGAAGTTATACTTTTATGCTTCTTCAATAGAATACAACAAGAGCAATGAGTCATATTGTCAATAGAGAGGACGTGATCTTCTGCACGGTTGTGAGACTGACGGTACGACGTATTCCATCAGGTTTTAATAAACCACGGCAATGTGGCCTACATGGAATTGAACCATTACAAATATCTACTGTTGATAGATTACTACCGCGATAAATTCCTACATCTAGTGCTCCTCGTTTCTGTTGGTCACTTTTTATTCAAAAGTCTGATTATAGTGAATCTATCCCTAGTCTGTCGTATTTTAGAGAAGTCTGCTCTAAATCTCCTCCTTGAGCTACGACATGTTGCACAAGAGAAGCGATGAAAGCGATGGTATCCAAAAGCATAAACATATCAATAATGTACAGTAATTGTCGTTAATCGGTCAGGGAACACATGGAGTCAGCATCCAACGCTATCACTTCCTAAGGTAGCAAAATAACTTTAAATTTAGGAACGGTTAATTCCGCACTCGTTACGTTATCTCGTCTGGAGAGACGACGGGAACATCATCACTCAAACGCAACGGTTTTCAAAGACAATCTTCAGCAGTGTTTTAACTTTCATTTTCTGCCTACTCTTATTGGATAGTAAATGGAATAAGAATAGATTTTTTTAAGGCCTTGCCTTGCCTTGAAAGTTGTACTAGGCAGTAAATAAAAGGGGTAAATATTGTGGTTTCGACTGTAGCCTCAGCTTAACAGGGTTCAATGCCGATGTGGGCGCCTCAGATCAATCCCATTGACGGGTGATTGCTGATGGCATGGCACTGGTAGATAGAAAACTAGCTAAGGGAAACGCAGAAGAACGGCCTCAGTGGCATAATGTGTAATGCGCGAGCTCTTGAGAAGGAAATGGTGGTTCAATGTGGCCCGGCGTGAAAGTTTTCCGAAAATCTCAGCATCGTTGTGGTTGATTTCGCACAATACCTAGCCGTGAAAATTGTAGTAGGCAGTAGATAAAAAAGTAAACATTGTGATTCCGACTGCAGCCTCAGCTTAAGTGGTTCAGCGCCGGGTGTGGGCTACCCAAATCAATCCCATTGACGGGTGATTGCTGATGGCATGGCACTGGTAAACGGAAAACTAGCTGAGGTAAACGCAGAGCGGGTCTCTGCGGCGGAATGTGTAAAGCGCGGGCCTCCGGAAAAGGAAATCGTGGTTCGATCTGGCCTGAGGTCCAAGTTTTGCGAACATCTCAGCATCGTTATTGTAGACTTTTTTATTCTATACGATCCGGCTTTCATATCTACTGCACGGATCCCAGCACTTCTCACATTCGATTCGTTTGCTCGCATCCATAATTCACGAGTATATTTCAACTTTTTACGTATGGCTTTGGTCGTCGATTGAGGATTTTCATTTCATTATGAATGTGGGAGAATGCTGGTCTAATCGGTTCTCCCTGGAGCTTTGAGATAACAGGTATAAAGCGTTCTCACTTGGATTGCAGAGAGTGATTTTTCTCAGAGAAGTCGGTATCAGATTCCCAATCCCGGAGGGATTAGAGGCTTGGTGAGCCCCGAGCGAGATCGAGCTTGCACCGTGGTCTTGATGGATGGTCGACATCACCACCACTGTGCTATCCGCTCCCCCTAGTAACAGAAATGAGAATGGGCAAAAACGAATAGTCAGAAAATAAAAGTTGAACGATTATGATTTCTTCTGCAGATGCAGCCTAGCTTGGTTCACTGCCGATCTGTACTGTCCAGATCATTCCGTTTGACGGGTGATTGCTGATAGCACTGATAGAGTAAAAACATGGCTGAAAGGCTTAGCAAGGGCCTCGGTCGGTATGGTGGATTTGAGTCCTGGTAAGGGTAATTGCCGATTCGAGGCTCACTTGAGGTTCTGAGTTTTGCTCATTGCTGAGCATCGCTTTGGTTGTTTTCACAAACATTGGCTTTTTAAAGGTAACCGTGTAGTTTGCCTCTTTCCCTCCACCTACTTTTTCATAATATCGTTGTGTACAACGCTGCTTTCTTCATAAATCCTCCAGCCAAATAATTTCATAAAAAACAGACAAATACATTCATACAATAGTCTGTTCAAACATTCTTACGTACTAGCGCTGAAGATATGGGATTCAGACGCGAAGCACCAGAAAAGTTGTGTAAAACATGCCTATCGACTGGCCAAATTTCAAGGTGTTTGCGTTAAACAGGTGACATGCACCATTCTATAATGTCAGTTTTGCCACCGTTACACCAATGCCAGGGCTAACTATGGTCCTTTCATTAGAACTTTATAATTAACAACTCACCGATCGAAGTTGAGGAACCAACCGACATGCGCGTGAACGTCAGTAATACGTATGAGGAACACTATAACTATCAATCACTGCAAAATTGTTTTTTTATTTTGATTTCGCTTATCCGCCTTATACAAATGAAAAGTTGTAGATATGTGTGAAAGCAACACCTTGAAAATTAATGAAACCTACTTTACGGTATAGTTCAAATAGCAACCGTTTCTGAACGTTGTGACACATCAGAAACGCCCACATTGTTTCACATCTACAAACCATTCAAAGTAAAGGATAAAGCTCTCGGCGTTGATTAATCCATGAGGGATGTGCCATGCATTCGACTTCATTAAGCATCGTTTGGAGGTGATTGAATGCATATCTGGCCTTTACAATGACTTGCGGTGGCCTAACGATGTATCGAGCCAGTGCTGCTATCCTCCCAGACTAGTCTGGTACCAATTTGCCGACCCCGGAGGGATGGAAGGCTTGGTGGGCCATGGGCGCGAGGATCGCCTCTACGTGTGTGTTGCAGGGCGCCCCTCCGACCACTGCTCCACACGCACCGTTTTTAGACTATTTCACATCTACAAACGATTTAATGTAAGGAAAAGAAATGCACGTGGAGGATTTTCATCATCTTTTTCCCTCATCGTTTCATTCCGTCTGTATAAATTTGTTCCCTATTTTACTATGAAGGAGAGAACTCACCGCTTGAAAAGTAAGTGTATATCTTGACAACTTTAGCTCTGTACACACAACTTTCTATGTTACATTTCGAGGTTTTTTATCTCGCATCAATAAACACAGTAATTTTTCAAATGGAACGTCTTATTCAATTGAAGATGTGTCGCATAACACTTATTCGAAGACTACAATTTACTCATGAAAGAGCTGGAACGTATTTCACAGTGCATTTTTCAGATCTTTAGACATTGTCATAAATTTTTGATGTTAGGAATCTGTTCCACCATGATTAGTTAAAAGGCCATTCCACCTAAATTTGCTTACAGTCTTACAGTGACTGAGGGCGTTTCTGGAAAACAAATTCCAATGACCATCAGGGATTTATTCTTTCAACATGATCATCGAAGCTGATAGTGAGCTTGACATCTCTAAATCTCAGCTAGAAGTGGAATTATGCCATGATATAACCGCCTACTTGTCGCTGCATTCACGCCAAGAACAGTGCAAAAGCAAAGATGAAAACCATAATTGTGCGCTTTTTTGGCGTCCCTTTGGCCAGTGGACCACACTAAGTGCCACTGCTGCTTAACGCCGGATAAGCGGAATATTGCTGGCGCACGCATTGCTATGTTAGTCGAAAAGAAGAGCAGAATTCCATAAGTATTTCTAATCAACTCTGGCTTGTAAACGACAATAGAGACGACTATTTCACTGCTTTCAACAGCATTTCTCTTTAATTCCTAACGAAAGTTTACTGAAATTGTAGAAAAGTGCACTCAGAATTCCTTTTAACTAGCAAACTGTCATAGCCTTCATCACCTAAATTTATTGTCGTAATATGTGGCCTCCCAACGGTTTACCTCTTCATCGTGGATAGGGAATTGTTTCTGGGTGTCGCGCTGGGATGTACAGCGGGGGAATTCATCCCCCTGGCAGGGTCTCCCAAGATGAGAAGAAGTGCAGCGTTTCCATCAGGAAGCCCAGCTAAGAGTAAAACAATACCAGGATTCACCACCGTCCTGGTATCAAATCAGTCGTATGGTGGCAAATCTCCCTCTGATCCACAAGGGCGGCAACAGCCCGTGGTGGTGACGACCTGGCGCAGACTTTGGCATGGCTGACTTCGGGACTCCAGGGAAACACTGGCTAAACCAGCAAAACTCCACAAAATGGAGATTGTGCTGTGGTCCGCACAACCAGTGGAGACGGCGAGTCCAAGTATCCAAGTAAGTGTAGTATTTGGACAGGTTTTGAGCGTCGATTACTTTGCCAAGATGTTTTTGAGGGACGAGATCAGTAATAAAATCTTTGCACGTTTCATTTTTAATAAGCAACTACCTATAGCCGGCAGATAGAAACGACCTTTGAAAACTAGCACAAACACATCATTTTCTTCATAAGCTATCGAATGACCATGACAGAGCATGGTGATGAACATCAAAACTGAAACATCACATCTGAGTATCAATACTGACACAACACAGAAGCCCCAGCAATTCCCATGAGAGTGTGAGCACGTTGGTTGAAAACTCCACCCATATTGTCCTTAATGGCATCGTCATTATCGGGATGATCTGCATTTAATATCATTTAATTGATCAAGTCTGGTCTCTTAGACGAATCTTACGCGCTAAAAAAAAGAGGGCGTTTGTAGATTTCTGTGGTTCGCTTTTGTACCGAGCAAAGCAAGCCTACCTCATCCTTACGAACTTGAGGAATTAGTACCATACTTGTCTGGAAAGCATCTTCCAATCGAGCAGTTGCTTGCAGTGAAAGGCCGATAATGCACTTGCCTTCTGTCGCTGAATTCGAGGGTGTATCTACTCAACCACCCCTCAACAACATTCACAAAGAAGAGCAAAATCATCATTTAGAAGCCGATAAAGCACAATTTCCACTCTTTATGATATCCAGTAACTTGAAACAGGTGATTGTGAACTAGATTAGTACTGTCTAACAGATCGTTCCTTAAAAGTCATTTTTTAACAGTTCAGGATCAAATTTAGACGGATGGGTAAAACTCTACTGATCCCAAGATCGACTTTCTATTAACCTCGGCATTAAATTATAAATTTGTTGTTCTCTTTTTTATAGCAATCGCGAGGTTGTTATTCAGCACACCTTTACTTCCTTACAAATTTAACACATACAACACAACGGTAGCCGACGTTTCGGCAGTATCGCCTTCTTTAGAGCCTGGAAGGGTACACTAATATGTAATTTACTTGGTCAAATGCTTCAAAAAATGCAAACAGAAAGATGAAAAATCTGAACAATAATTACACGATCACCGGGTTACCGGATTACCGATCTCTGCTGATCCATTTACCAATTCTCCAACGCACGCCCTGGTCAGCATTCCTTGACCGAAGGGTGCTTTTTCTCGGCAAGTTTGACACCCATTTGCCGACCCTGGAAGAATCGGGACCTTTAGTTGGCCCGGAGAGGAGTCTAACAAGGACCTTGTGCGAATAATTGAATGGGGATTTCTAGACTGTGCCATCCGCGCCCGTTGTGGATAATTGGGTAAATCATGTCGTATATCGTATAACATTGTAATGAGACGTCAATTGTGCTCATACAGTCAGTGTGACACTGTGTGAATTGACCACATCCTACGTTTGGCCACACCCTCCCAATTAATAGAGGACGGACTTACAAGTTAAAAAATCCATGCTTCACTTCGGCAGATGACTATGACAGTTAAATCCTCGAATATTGCTTCAACTATTTCATAATTATTGAAAATAATGACTAAATTAATACCAACGAGTTCGATCAACATTGAAAACTTCTCTTTGTTCTCCATACATATAATTACAATTTCCTACATGGATTCTACAGTGCTGGACCGCATCATCGTCGCTGGTGATATTCTTAGGTGTGAACTACTATGTGCGCTTCATTCATAACATGGTGAAAGCCATCTTATGGATGAATTGTACATAATAGCTCACCAAAGCTTAGAACGAATTGAAGGTCTCCACTTTCCTCATATCTTCGTGTTAAATCTTCTGGGGACGTCGGGTACTGGACGGTTCATTACCGGGGGTAGAGTGTCAAACTGGGGAGATAGAACATCTGAGACGACATATCCATACTTTATAACACATGGCAGGTGATTGTTGTCGAAGAGATCGAGGAAAAAAGTTGTGAATAATATCCACCGTTACCCTCCTGAACGACGTACCGCGTCTAGATAGAAGAGGGCAAGTAGCTTGAACTTGTAACAGGAAGGCGTTTAATATGCTTTTGCAAACCTCTACTAGTACTGCTCTAATCACCGTTACCCCTCACCCGTGATCCTCTAATTCTGCTTCTGAGAGGTATGCATGTCCGCATGTGAGCGCATGGTTGTCAGCTTGTTCGGTCCCAAATTTACTTGTCAGCTCGAATGTTCTGAAAACTGACTTTCTTGGTAACTTTGAAACAATATTTTTCTGACACTCTCGTGGAAGTATTGGATAAACTAATCGCCTTTCTCAGCAGTACTATTGACAACAATGTCTTCCCAAAAAGTTACCTATGGATGTGAACAATCCCAATTCCAGAAGTAAGCTCGCCAGACGTATTCTGCGGCCAGTTTTGAGCTTGTCACCAGCTGCAAACTTGTAGAAGACCTCTCTAGGACTGCTTCCAATTGGAGTGAAAATGTCTCCACTTTGTCTGATAGTCCGGTATCTGAGAGCATTTGGATTTATGCACGGCCCGTGGATTGGAAATGGTGAAGCACTATGATCCGTGCAGTGTCTTCAACTGCCAATAGTGCCGAATGGTTCTACCGTCCGTTTTTCTCTTTACATTACCGGACCATCATGTTACGCCATCGATTTGTAAGATCTTGGCTCTTGTAGATGCTGTATGTTTAAAGGATGTAAGGTGCGCAATCCGTGTAGACAGTCTGTGAGTGGTACGCGATGTTCCCAATGTCGTTGAAGTATCAAATCAAGACCGTGTGCTCCGTAATAGAGCCCTTGGAGAACGACTGAATCTAAGAGGTTAGCATAGAATTTGGGTTCGTTGGGTGGTCTGTACGTTCTCTAACAGGCCCCTACACATGCCATGTCATTGGTCACGTTCTTCTGGATTGTTCTTAGTTCATGTCCTTCATGTCCATTGTTTGCCAAAAGCACACCTACCAGGTGGTCTCTGATCGGAAAGTCGGGCAGTTTGACTTGTTCTCTTCGTATCATGAGTTAATCATAAATTGGCTGTTCTTCCGACTTATACGTAGTTCAATACTTCCTCCGTTTTCCTTGAGCTCATTTACCGTCGCCTAAGTTTCACTGCCTCAAAAAAAATGACGACGTCGTCAGCAAAACAAAGATTTGACAAAAATTTCCCATCAATGCGTATGCCCTTCTCATCCCAATTAAGCGACATTATCACTTCTTGCGCGCGTGTCGCGCATCGGTCGGAGGCGCCCTGCCACACACGTGGAATCGATCCCACGCGGCCGTGGTCCACCAAGCCTTCCATCCCTCCGGGGTCGGCAAATTGGTACCGGACTTGTCTGGGAAGATTGCAGCACTGGTTCGATACATCGGTAGGCCACCGCGAGTAATTGCAAAGGCCAGACCTGCATTCAATCAACAAACGATACTTAATGAAGTCGAATGCATGGCACATCCTTCAGGGATTGATTAACGCCTAGAGCTTTATCCTTTACCCTTTACTACCCCTTGGAATGTGGCTGAGAACGACTTTGGCGAGAGAGAGTCGCCCTATTGGGCCACTTCCCCTATGGGAAAGATAACAGGTTGAAATCTACATTCTTCGTAGTGCAGTCACGATACCAATCAACCAAAGTTCTTCTGCAGGACGGGTGAACTCTGATGGACAATCGTAGTAAGATTTTAATCGTTTAGAACTTCCTCAGACTCAACAAAGGTTACGACACGGAGCATGTGGTATTCCCAAAAGACTTTAGTGACCCTGGACACAGTTTGTAGATTGTCCATGCAGCAGAATCCTCGGTCAGCATTCCCTTTGCTCATCTGTTTTTGCCTTATACAAAGGTTTTGATATGCTAGATGGAATAATGTTCGTGAAAAGTTTGTAGTGCACATTCAACAATACACTCGGACGATAGTTACGAAGATCTCATCGATCAGGGGCTGGATTACCGTGGGCGATATCCTCCACTGGTCTGGTATTTTCTCCTTCTGAACGCAAGATGTGGAATATGGGCTGCATGAAGCACATACAGTTTATGGATTCCAATCGTCTGTAATACTATCGAGTCCTGGAATTTTGGCTGTCTACATTTCCTCTATCGCAACTCGGATTTCGGAAAACAGAATCTTCAGCGTACAGCGGAGTGTGGGTGACTTTCAAAACCAACGTTATGCCACACCTCTGCGAACGGCAGGCAACAGACGGGCACGAACGGCTCAGTGGAATTGATCAACACCAGAGAACATTGTCCTTATTCATCTCTTCATTCTTTCTGTTTGCTTTTCAAACTTTCATTCACAGTTAAGAAACAAGATGGATAGTAATGGTAACTATCGACAACATTTCTTCCTGATGAGCGTCTAACTAACAATAAATTCCGCCTTACTGTATAGAGATTTTCATCCGGAAACCCAGCTGAGCGTAAACCAATACTCGGTACTCGGATCCATCAGCGTCCTGGTACCCAATTAGTCGTATGGTGGCAAATCTCCCTCTGATCCAAAAGGGCGGCGACTGCTTGTGGTGGTGATGACCTAGGGCAGACTTTGGCTAGGTAGACCTCAGAACTCCAGGGGGCCCACGATGGCTGTACGAGCAAAACTCCGAGAAAATGGAAATTATGCTGGGGTCCGCACAACCAGTGATGGCGGGTCATCCAACTATCCACATATTCAATAGAGTTTTTGTTGAATGTTTCAGCATCCTTTCCAGTCAATGACTTAGCGCCTTGCTGTTTTCCAGGGTATCGAAGAGCGCTTTGCAGTAAGCGGTTCGACATTCGACATGGTTGACGTTGATGAAGATGGGAATGAGATTGACAAATCCATCCGAACGATGTACTAGAAGTAAAACCAGTAGCTGTAGCTCTCAATGAAACACGCTATTAGTTTTCAGGAAAACAAACCTACTTACTAGTTACAAACTCTGACGACGAGTTATGATGGTGACCTGAGAAGCTCTCAGGGAACTCATCTAGGAAACATTATGGTAACCTTTCCCATAACCAGTAAAACATCAGTGAAATAGAAATTGCCCTTGGATCTGTTCAGTAAGGAAGAACAAGTAGCTGAAAACCCCGACTAACTACTTTGAATTACTTACTATCAATTTCGATGGTCTCGTGAACAACACCACACTACATACGCTCCGTGGCTAATAACCAGCGTTTAAATTTCGCTGCGTACGTTCGGATATGATGTGACGCATGAGCGTCAGTGAGGCATATTTCGGCAAGCGGCGCATTATCCACCAGCTGTCCGATTCCGTACGGGTGTGAGGTTGTTCCGATCAAAGTTTAGCTTTAAAGCTTTGCTTCCTAATAGCGATTATCATGGAGATTGAGGTGAGTGAAGCTTAGTACTTAAAGTCTTTAGGTTTTAAAAGGTTTAAAACGCTCTTGAAGGGCAGCGTTTACTTTGGATTAGTGAGGTCCCCGATAATATATCTCTGATTTCTCGTCGAGCTTTATGATTTCGTTCTTCTTTAGTTATAATGTGTGTTATGTAGTATTCTGAGCAAATAGAAAGACCTGGTTTCTATGTCGGTAAGGCATTTCAGTCTGTACAAAACTGAGGTCCGATTCGTCCCTATACAAGTTTAGTATGAGCCTTCATTTGTTGTTAATTAGTAATAAAGTTGGCCAATTCGAAAAATGCTTGTAGAATCTGTTGTGTACAGCAGGCGTTTGTTAGGGCAGGTTTTTGCATTACAATGCGAATCGTAGAAGTAAGGAAAAAAGGCGAAGATCGCTAGCTGCCATTGATTTGACGAAATGTCTAGGATTCTTCGGATTTTCTTTTTATTCAGAGCTAAAAGCGTTCTACTATAGCCTTATCCATCATCGGTTTTGATTGGTAGCCTAACTGGTACGGTGTAGTACAGAGTGGTCTGTTTCCTCTAAGTGGCGTAAATGTTTTAATTACTTACTTGGATTCTTGGGTGGCCCGTCTTCACTGGTTGTGTGGGCCACAGCATAATTTCCGTGTTCTCGGAGTTTTGCTGGTTTAGCTGTTGTGATTCCCTGGAGTCCTGAGGTCAGCGTGGTCAAAGTCTGCGCCAGGTCGTCACCATCATTGGTAATAGCCGCTCTTGTGGATCAGGGGGATTTGCCACCATGCAACTAGTTTGATATCAGGACGGTGGTGGATCCTGGTACCAGTTTATTCTTAGCTGGGTTTGCTGATGGAGACGTCGGACTCCTTAGCTTGGGAGACCTACTGGGGGATAAATCCCCCCGCTCTACAGCGGAGCCCAGCACCAACGAACACCTCCCAGCCACGATGCGGCGATAAACCGTTGGGGGAATGTTTAGTCCCAGTATCAAAAGGTACTAGGAGTATCTGGCCTGCCACCTGTGGCTGCGTCGAGACCAAAGATTTTAACAACTGCTTTCATTCTTCGCACAGCACAGTTTCTGGTTACTTACTTAAGCCTGTGCGCATTTATTTCCTTTTCTACTTTTTTCATGTTTATTTTCTTGCAACGAAGTAGTATTTCGATTGGCTTATGATAATGCAATTGTAGTTGGTTTCCCTTACGAAACCTATCCTATAAGAAATCTTTTAACTTCTATTTTACACCGACCATCATCACATCTGCTGTGCGGATCTCAGCAGTTCTTGGTTTCAATTCGTTTTCCTCGTGTTCATCATCTACAAAGGTCTTCGAACACTTCGCATGTTGTTTCGGCTGGTTACTTAAGGTTTTCAACTCTTTATGAATGTCGTAGAATGCTTGTCGAGTCGATTGTTCTTGAAATCTTGGAAACAGCCGAGCTAAGACGTTACCTCGTGGATTGGAGGAGAGCGTTGGGGGGAGGATCGAACTAGCGCCTTGCTTCTTGTTAGAGGGCGTAGCTAACCACTGCGCTTTCTGTTGTTCTAACACATGTTTGGGTAAAATGTCTTTTACCAATTCCACCGCTGGTCTTAAATGAGGTATTGAATTTTTAAGTCGAATCTGAACCGTAATGTTTCCTTTTTGAAAGGTTTTTTTTTGGGTAGTCTGCTCCTTAGCTTCCAGTTTTTGTTGTCAAGTGTTTTGGACAAATGTCTCATTTTCCAAATAAAAGTAACATACATTAAGTTTGCTGGCGAGATTGCGCTTTCATTTCTGACTTCTCACTGTCTGTTCTTTAATATCTATAGTGTATATCAGGAGGAACATACTTTTTGGATTGTGGAAAGCAGTGTATTGATGTTTATGTAGAGAACGTAAGTGGTATTAACTGTAATGTTAGGTATTTCTGTTGCATCGTACATTTCATAATAGCATCTACATGAGGAACTCGCACGTCGTCACACTGTAGAAGGCATGAATGGTTAGTGTCAAAATTGGATTTTCTAACACTTGAATGAGTGTAGGGTACATATAGCTAGAGCGTAAACCAGCTACTTTTCGATCAGTACTTTGATCTCTTTTCGTATTTTCAGGTGAACATCGATGGCGTGTATTATCCAGCCTTGGCTGATCGCATTTCGGCAGATGAGAAATCATTGGAGGTATAGCGTTATAAAGTCCCTTTGTTATTTGTGAAATCCGTTTTTCATAAAGCAACAATCAATCCTAATGTTATTTCCGATGAGGTCTAGTGCTAAATGTGAGAACTAGCCGCTTGTTCCACCGTCAGAGTAGATAGACATCTATTGCTCTTTATAACATCGTTCTATGGTAAATTGTATGTGTAATAATAAGTTCTTAAAATGTCCTAGTTTCTCTTTTTTTCTGGTATTTTAGCTTCACTGTGGATCAAGAGAGGGTGCTCTGTTGAGAACCGATTTCAATCATCTGGATTGAAATTTTTACAGGTTATATATTTGCAGGCAACTTATCCTGGTGGCTGGCGTCCTCAGGAATCTGTGAGCTTAGTGAACTGTAGAGTACTACAGGCAAAATCGTCACTTAAAATACGTAAGGGCGATATTATCGAGGCTCTTTTTGAGCAGGCGAATGGCCAGACAGGATGGCAAAGGGCTTCTGTGCGAGAAATTAAGGTGGGAGATTTCTTAAAATATTGTCACTTCAGTTGTACTGGTAATGGGTCTGCGTAATTTTTGTCCAGATGTTTCTCACATAGCCGTGAACAAATTATTTCTTGTAGTACGGTCTCAGCCTTGTTTTATTAGATTCTTCTTATTCTTAATAGATCTTATTTCCAATGAGCACTATAATCACAACCATGCTGTGATGTGAGCAGAGCTCTGCACTTCAGGAGGGTTTCGATCCTGCGAAAGGGTAACCGCCTATTCGAAGCTGGACTGAGGTTCCGAGTTTTGCTTATATCTCAACATCATTGTTTTTGTATTTCGCATAGTATCTTGACAGGAAAAAAGTATGGGCAGCAGATAGAACTTAAAAATACCATAGTTCATCGATATCGCCTTATAGTGCACTTTAGGAGTTGCGATTGTATAATGTATTGTTTTCTCACTGAAGTTACTACTGACGAACTTTTTCTCAGTTGCCCGTAGAGACTCAAGCTTTATTCATAAAATGTCCTATTCCTAGGAAGCTAATTACTCGTCTGTTTTTTTAGGCAGATTTTATTGTAGTGGATTCCATCGATGGTCCTCACCACACCGATGTGGTAGCTGCGAACAAATGTCGGCCTAGCGGCACTCATTATTTACGAGTAGCGGCTGGAGACTTGAGAACTAGTGTAATCAGTGTTCCGGAAGACTTGATCGACCATTTCTGTAACGAGCAGAACCTGTTAGAATTTCAAAATACTGTGAAGGATATCTCTATGGTTTTTGACAAGGTAATTCAGTGAACTGTTCTCCCGTATATTTGTATAATATCGTGAATTTGGTGCATTTTTCAGGACAAGCGTGAAATAAAATTGAATTCGTTCAGCACAATGTCCCTGAAAAGAGCCGCTGTTCTTAGTGAAATGTTTTTCCGGGATGTGCGTACGAGGAATAATTTACGGGCACGAGCTGAAGAGGCGGAACGTTTGCTTCAACATGGATATCATCGCAACGAAAGAGACTCACCTTTCGTCGATGAATTTGAAGTTGCTACTGATCTAATGGGCTTGGCGATCGGAAGCCATGGTTCGAATATTCAAAGGGCTCGTAACGTTGAAGATGTTGATGATATTCAGGTGTTTGAGGGAGGTGGTGATGGTCAGCCCTGTATTATTAAGGTCAGCTCACTACACTTTCTACTGAGTACTCAAAATTCTGTGCATCTTTTGTACTAGGCTGTCTTAAATTCATTGGGGTGATTCCACAAGTTATGTGCAGTGTTCACTGTCTTACGTCTCTAAAAATTTTCCGTTTGCTCTTTCCTTTTAGTATTAGGGCATGAGTTACTGGTTCTGATAGAACAAAATCGGGATAAAGTTTGCTATCAAAGCTAGTCATTGCAAATCTTTAATGAAAATCTGTAAGAGTGTATCATTCAAATACGTTCAAGACACTTCTAGAGGGTCTACAACAATGTACCATTACAGATTTTTGCAAAAACGGCTGCAGCTGCGCAGAAAGCACGTGCTCAGCTTGATTTCGGTATTGAATGTGTCCCTGTACCAAGGGTTCTTGTTGGCAAATTGATCGGCAAGAATGGAAAATGTATACAGGTATCGTTTTGTTTTTGTCGATGACGATCTTTGCTTTGATGAATACACAGGTGAATACTTTACTATCTAGGATTGTGTTTAGGAGATTGTTGATAAATCTGGTGCAATACGCGTGCAGATAGGTGAAGAAGGTGACGATAGTATGGATCCCGTACCTTTTGTATTCACTGGAACCAGGTTTGTTTCTTGCTATTTGAATTTAGGGTTCTTGGGACACTAACAAGATGGTGGAGATTTTCTAGATGTTAAGAAATCTCGTCATTCCTATTACTTTATATCCTGTTCATATCTTTATAACTCCTTTCGTTATTCTAAAAGTTCTTAGTTTTATGCTTTATTAGAGTTCCATATTTGTGGTTGCGGTAGGTTATTTAGCACACCCGTAATAACAGCATGCTAAGCTCTTTTTATACGTGAGGGCAAATTGACCGGAATGAATTGATGTCGACTCATATGTAATCGAAAGTATTTGCGAGCAGACATGTGTCGGTTCACAGTGAACGTTAATTTTGAAGAAAAAGCTATAGGAATTTGTCGATGTTTTCAACAAAATGCAGGTTTTCTTATTCCATCGCAATAAACTCATCGATATTGACAGATAGTTTTTTCTGATCTTTTTTTCATCAATGTCTTAAGTAGTCAGGAAACTGGACGAGCTGGATTTCGTTCAGCTCTTGTGATGGTGTCTTCCAATGTATCAGTGATGTTTCAAGATATCACACTTGAAATTTCGAATTTGTTCTGGTTCTTTGTAGTTTTAGATTTTGAACCAACTTAATATTTACACAACCCTAGAAGTCTGTATGTATTGTAAACCTTCTGCCACTTAGTGGTTAGGATGTCCTCCGATAAACATGGTCATTGGCTAGATTCCACTCCTCGGTTTAGGTAACCCCAACGTCTGTCAGAGGTCGGAAAGACGCTCTTATTTGGGGTGATAAAAGGACTAATTTGGTACATCATTAAGCACCAACTGGTCAAAGTGTATGTTAATTGTACTACTTGTTCAATTCTGCGATGCTTGATGGATTCGAAGGCGTGACGCATCTCTGCGAGATAGACCATCGTCAGATACTTTATCCTTTATCCTTTCCGCATTAACTTCAAAACCGATCAAGTGCTTAGGTACTGAGAAATATTTTGCAATTTACTGCTTAGGAAACAGATTTTATCACTCGATTTTATTCCTGTTGACTTTATTGTCAAGGATTTTGACTAAACATTCTTTGCCTTTACGCACGTGAACGTATTAATACTAGCTAGGTTCTCTTCACATGTTAGGTTCTTTCCGTAGTTAATTCACGCATATTTGTAGTTTCTTTTAGAGAGGCAACATCGATCGCCTCGTTTTTGGTAGATTTTCAAATCAACCACCTAAAAGAGGCCGAGTATCTGCGCAATAATATAGAAGATATGATGCGACAAGCCTACAATAACTCCGAGCGTTTTCAGAGAAGTGGTGAATGTCGCTTCCAACTTTTGCCTTTCCTGATTCATCTTTTGTTTCAACCAAGCAGTTTGTCCAGATAACTATCAACGAAATGGATATGGTGATCGTGGAGGATTTGACCGACGTGGACGTCGCGGACGTGGACGAGGCGGTTATCGTAACGGCGGTTCTCAAAATGGAGGATCAAGCAATGGTACCAATAACAAGCCATGGAGGTATATTGCTTAGACTATGGATTCCTTGCTATTAAATAGAAGTGTTTTGGTTTCATGTTATTATGGCATATTATTATTCCGTACCATATAAGAATGACGGTTCGCATCATGTTGCTGTGGCATATTTTTGCAGAGGAAATGAAAATATTCGCTACAGTGACGAAGAATGGTCGGGTGCAGAGGAAGGAAAACATAGGGAAGAGTCTATATTAGAGAAAGATCAACGCCATCAGAGTCGACAACGTGGTGGTAGCGGTGGTAGAGAACGAGGTAGTAGTACTGGACGAAGACGTGGTAAGCTGTTTTCGAAATTCCCATTGAATCAGATGCATGTGTGGGAATAAATAGCTGATTTTGCTATAGTTTGGTTACTAGAAAGGAGTGGTTACTGCTAAGAGCTTTGTACATGTGTGGTAGATGTCTTCGTTCTTATCCCACTGTTTATTTTTACTGATTTTATTAGAAGACACTTAACTTTCTCGCATGTGGTGTCTAAAGGTGTCATAATGGCTTCGCGGAAGTGACGCTGAAAGGCACCTATGACCCAGGCGTCGACTTGTCCTCAACAAACTCGAGATTATTCGTCGTTGCGAGGATGTTAAGTTCACTGGCTTATGCTGAAGTGGACGAACAGTTTGTTTATATATAGGAAGTAAGCCGCATATATATATATATATATATAAAGAAACAAGTATATTCATCTTCCAGTAGTTGCTTGTGTGTGACTGTTGTTTAACTTGTTCTCCTCGGATTTCGATTTGTACACAAATCCTTTCAGGGCGCACAGCATATAGGAATGGAGCGTAACAGTGGTGGTATTCGTGTTCGACTCGATCCACGTTTGATTGTTCCACTATGTCGTGCCTATGGTCTCTTAAAGAAATACATGTAATTAATCTCATGTTCTTGAAATCCGTACGATACAGCTTCTTTCTTTATCTGTTTTTGAAACATTTTTGTCTACTGAGGTATTCTTTCTCCTCTGTGTCTTCTGAAAAGCTCGTCACGTACCCCGGTTCTCTCGTTAGGCGTTTGGTGTTTCGCTTTTTAGGCGTAGTTGAACTGTTCCAGATAATCATATATTTTGTTGTGCTTAACTCTCTTTTTGAGTTACGTGTCTCGTTATCGCGTCTTTGTTCTGGTTCGTTTTCATTTATTAAAATACCAATATAGATTTTAGACTAGCTCTGACACGTATACTTGACTTAACAGAATTTTTATCCTATTAATCGATCATGGGTAGTTTTTTAAACCCATGTTCACCATGGCTCAATTGCTGAAACTTTTGCTCTTTATGTAATTGCTTTGAATGAAAGTTTTACGTCCTGAACAGCAGTTGCTATATCGATATTGCCAACCAGCTATTTCCACTGGAAACACCAGAATTCGACCTCTTATTGTTTGTTTAGACTCAGGGGTAACGATAACGATAGTTCCTTATCGTCAAAAAGGACGAATTGTTATTCAGCAATATGGTAGAGCTATTGTAGTAACATCATTTACTTGATTGGCCCGTCCTAACTTGTGCAGGCACCCGCGTTTCGGAGTTTTGCCGGTTTGGCCACTGTAGTTTCCTGGAGTCCCGAGTTCAGCCAGGCCAAACTGCCTCAGGTCGTCACCACCACAGGCAGTTGCCCCCTTTGTGGATTAGAATGTTTGTCAGCACGCGACTAGTTTTAAACCAGGACTGGCGGGTCCTGGTACTAGTGTACCTCAGCTGGGATGCTTACTGGGAACGCCGAAGTCATTCTCAGCTTGGGAGAACCTGCAGGGAAGATGGATGAGCCGCCCTACATCGCAGCCCGACACCCAGGAACACCCATCCACGATGAGGCGGTAAACCGTTAGGAGGCGTAGTAACTTTCACTAAACAATGAAAAGACAGTATCAAATGAATCGCTACAAAGTATCGTTACACAATGCACGGGAAGAACGGAATTTATTGTTGTCTTATGGACAACCGGTGGGAAAAACAACTGCATAATAGTAAATTAACATGTTAGCTTTAACATTTAAGGGGTACAACAGTTAATGTTTTAGAAATGGGCATCAAAGTAGCATTGGATACACGTCTTAACATCGTACTGATCAAAATATAATGCCATAAGCCCAGCTCACTAGCAAGTCATCTCAGTCTTTGACGACGGTATTGAGGGAATCTCTTCTTCTTCTTCAACAACCTCACTTAAGCCCCATAGTGCTTCCAAATTGAAACGAAGACGAATACCTTCACTCATTACGTGGATCTGAAACAAACTGTTATGGACTGGGCCTACAATGCTCGTGACGGAAAGGTAGTACAAATCTTTTTATCTATTCACCGGCTTTCCAAGTCATGAGCTCGTGAGCACGTACAAAAGGAAAGCGGAGCCGAAAAAAGGAATGATTCTTGCGCCGATGGATGTTTCATAAGAAAAAGTTTTATTTGTTACGTGATCCGTCATCACATCTACCGTGTGGATCTCCACACCTCTCGCATTCGATTCATTTTCTTCACATCCATTGTCTACAATCGACTTTGAAAATTTCGCGCATTGCTTCGGCTGCTGCATAAACATTTCCTCTTCTTTATGACCCTCGTAGGCTGCTCGAGTCGATTCTGTCAGTTCTGATTGCAATCTTGGAGACAACTCAGCTAAGGCGCTCCCGGGCAGTTTGGAGCAGAGCGTTAAAAAAGAAATCAAACCAGCACCTCGCTTCCTGATGGAGTAATAACTAATGACTCTACGGTTATCACTCTAATCGACACAGTTCATTATAACATGAGGTAGGTGGATGTATTGAATTGGAAAGCTAAATTATTTTTGGACATGTCCAACCAACACACCAATGATTTATATTGTCGTGAATGGACCAAAAACTTACAGTGTAGATAGATCCTCACACTAGTATATCGGGATTCTTAGGGAAAAGACGTTCGGTTAGTTTACAACATGTAACTGAAAAGAGAAGAGAACAGATCCTCAAGGTGAAGCTGAATCCACATACGAACCCGACCACCTTCATAGATGACGGTTATATGACAACAAAACGAATGTAGGAATTGGTGTGACCCATATAACACCTAAATGCGTGTCACTTAAGCATCCAAAAAAGTTCTTCAAAGAAGAACCAAAGAGCCATTCTACCTTACAGGCATAAAAAAAGCACGAACAACTTGATATTAGGAGATAAGGCGAAGAAAGACAGTACGATTGTTCTAATTTCTCTTGTAAACCAAAATAATCAGTCAAAAATGGGAGGTTCAACATCTGTTTATCACTTACTGAACGTGACATTCCTCCGAAGAACAAAACTACAACGATATGACGATTCCACCAAAAATATTGCTTTTCTAATGGAAGTCGATGTCCATAATATTAAACAGCGACAATTTATGATCTTTCATACCAAAATCTCATAGGAAGGTGTGAACTCAGGTTAAGGAATCGCCACACTTACTTTTCAAATTTTGGAAAATACCACCGTTAACAGACTGATAAGAGGTGAAATCATTTGTCTCCATTTATGGTTACAAGAAAACCAAAAGCGTAATCTTAACTTTTTACCTGTTGCCTATTAAAGTTTTTCACGGAAAGGTATTATGTGTGATACAACCACAATGACGATGAGATACTTGCAAAACTCCGTACCGCATATGTCTACGGTAGGGATCGAACGCGTTATTACCATTTCCGGGGCCAATGCGTTCTTCCTGATGGCATTGGTAGATTGAAAACTAGCTGAGGGACAGACGAAACGAAGGATTCGCACGGTGTGCTGTTGACCAAGGACATAACTTACCTGGCCATGTACTCTTCACTTTTGCATACTCTTGATTATGACTGGTTATCGATTAGCCAATTTTAAAAACTAGTACCCCGAAAAAACAAATCGACTCGACGCGAACCATTAAGTACGGATAACTGAGTGAATTCTGAGATATACCAAATATAAGCTGAAAGCCCAAACACGGGACGGCCATTAATGGTTAAGATCGCCAAAAATAAATATGACGTAGACAAAGTGTTTGTAACGTAGAGCCAAAGAGGAAAATAAACCACGGAAATAACCAGAACCAATAGTGTTTTCTGTGTCCTCGTACTAGGTAAAAAACGCAAAAGCTAATGTGATAGGTGGCCATTAAATGTAAAATGTACTCAGAAGTAGCAGCCAAAACCCGAGTGCTCCTATCCTGGCATTCTCGGCATCATTTCAAGAAGTTACTCCAGAGTATGATACCTCTTAGGTTTCATTTCTGTATTAAGAAAACACTACCTGGATCTTCCCTAACTCGATTTGGAACCATCCCCAGCTATTACGAATAGTACATTTTCTTGGCTGTAAAATTAAAAAATTAACTAACTGCGAAGACGAAAGATAAACATCTGAAGTTGATTCACTTACTCACCTGTTCATCAGTCACCTTTCCTGCCTTCCTCAAAACTTCAGCTATAGCTTTCCCATGCCTAGCATTAAAGTAGCTGCATGTGATCTGAAATCTTGTGTCGAATACGACAACCTGAAACTTTAGCTGACGAAGCAAAATAGTAAAGCGCATAACCGCTAAAATCTTGGTATCTCATTTTACATTTTAAGCTTTGAATGAAAAGTTTAAAGACTTCACAATACAAGTTTTCAACAAGAGGACATTAAAAAAAGTGAATTAACCCAACAACAATTTAACAATTCATTAAAATGTAACACTTTACATTTTAATGTAAGTACTCACAATTGTATCAACAGTTCCTGGTCCATTGACACCAAGCTCAAGGACGACAATATCCCTGGCACGTTCGCGTCTTAGTAAATCGACCACATCATCGAGTGATTCCACACTGTATTTGAAAAGCTCTATTACATGGACAAACAAATGAGACTAAATATTAGAAGAAAAGACGTCATCAACATAATGGTATTGTGGTGACCCTCTCCTAGAATTCACCAAACCTTTTATGTCTATGAGAAAAAAGTACCATAGTTACAATACAAATAGTCAAACTTGCTGAGAAAAGGCCGAAACGAACGACCCGCATAGTGTGGTGCTCAACACGCTAGCCCTCGGGAAGGGTAACAGCGAGTTCGATCTCCACCGAAGACACCTGCGGTCCGAAGTTTTGCAAATATCTCAGCATCATCGTGATTGTATTTCACACCATACCCTACCATGAAAAAAAGAACAGGCAGTAAATAAAAGGTAGACAATACCACAGTTCTTCTTCGATCTTGTCAATTTTAGGAAAAGCTTCTTCCTCATCATCTACTTCATAGTACTCCTCAATATACTGGTCGAAGTACTCTTGCGCCTGTGCGATCTTGGTCTTTTGAGCTTCAATCTCTCCTCGTGAAGTGGAATAATGCCGTCTAACAAAACGGTAGGAATATGGCTGTTTAACAGAAGCTGAAAGAATAGATGGTGAACTACTGGGCGAAAGGATTGGCATGTATCGTAATGTCACGTATCCTGATGCAAACAGACTTTTAAATCACAGCTAATAGGAAGGAAAAGTCAAAATTTCTATAACTGAAAGAGAAAACAGGAGAAATGAATAGTAGAAAAGGTGGACTTTAGGGCAAACTTGTTACCTTTGTTCCACAACTGGACGATACTTAGCGTCCACTTTGATAGTTTCGAGCTCATCAAGCGCATCGAATCCATCGATGACTCTGGAATAGGTATGAGAACAGTATGAGTTGTAGCAAGTAAATCCAACGACTACCAAGAAAGATGGAAACACTTAAGTCAAACTTAACCTAACAAAATCACCAACTTCCCAAAAACCGTATATTTGAGGTCAAGGTGAGGTTGTTTAGCGTAGGTGATGAAAAACTGTGACTTATTCGTGTTAGGTCCGTTATTTGCCATAGACACTACACCACGTCCACTGTGTTTGAGCTCAGCCGAGAGCTCGTCTTCAAATGGGCCACCCCAAATGCTATTTCCGCCTTTACCCGTGC
Organism: Angiostrongylus vasorum; assembly: GCA_018806985.1. Classification (NCBI taxonomy): domain Eukaryota; kingdom Metazoa; phylum Nematoda; class Chromadorea; order Rhabditida; family Metastrongylidae; genus Angiostrongylus; species Angiostrongylus vasorum. The sequence goes on from JADANN010000433.1 coordinate 2,042,376, forward strand.
CTGTAGGATCACCTGTTTGGACCACAAAGTCTTTGATGTTTCTGAATACATACGGCTTTGAGTAACATTTAAAGTAGATTGGTAGAACATCACAGGGTTCCTGATAAACTGATAGAATATTGTAGTAGACAGCAAATAAAAGGACACTGTAATTTCAAATATAACCTCAGCTTAAATGGGTTCAATGACAATTTGCGCTCCCCAGATCAATCCCGTTGACGGTGATTAATAATGGCTGGTAAGTAGCAAACTAGTTGAGAGACAGGAGAAACAAAGAACCCGCATGGCGTGGTAGTGAAAGCGTTAGCCATGGAAAGCGTAATAGTGTGTTCGTTCTTCACCGCAGACAACTGCGGTCCAGAGTTTTGCAAATATCTCAGGATCATTATGGTTGTATTTCACATAATATCCTCCCGTAAAAAGAAGTTGTAGTAGGCAGCAAATAAACGGTTAACATTACTGGATTATTTCGTGCGAAACATTTTACCACAATACAAGGATGTCTAACTGTTCCAATACAGTTATACTGTTTGGCTGAGGAAGTAGAATGAGAAATGAGTGCTGTTCAAAAAAAGAAGTCAGAAAGCACAGGAGAGTAGTTTTAACATATCACAGACTCCGGCAGCCATAGCATCATCGTAGCACCGTGGATACCTTACTGGATAGAAATTTCCCATAACTACAAACAACAACAAAATAAACTAATTCTTTCCTTTAAAAGTACAAAATAAAACAGTAATTCTTTCGAATTCCTCGATATAAGTAAAAAGCATCGCCTCTGTCAACTGACCCGCACCTCCTCATCTTGCGGTTAGTATACACAGCAGTAAAATTTAATCCTTGGTTGGTAACAAATTTCAAATTCATAACATTTGCGTTGTCGGGACTCTAGGAAACCACAATAGCTAAACCAGCAAAACTCTGAAACAACGGGAAATATGCTGGGGCCCACACAACCAGTGAAGACGGGCCATCCAAGTATCCAAGTAAGTAACCTTTGCGTTGTCCAAACTCCACTGGTGTATGGCAGAGGTAAGAAGTGAATTTTTATAATGTTATAATGTTATAAAGGAGTGAATTTGTTGGCATTTACTGATCAAAATTTGCCACGTGACTACCTTTGGCTATGAATACTACTGTCACTTATCGAAACATTTCCGCATCTATACACCATTGGGGAGAATGCTGTCGCAAGAACGACTGTGACAAAGTGATTGAAGAAAACACCAAATACACCACGGAATAACCCTGATCGGAATGGTCAACTAAGCTGAATATGGACGCTCTCGACATTGTTACGCGGCAATATCCAGACATTGAATAACATAGTCAAAAAAGAAGCTGAATATCGCAGTGAAATCAGTGCACAACTTAGGTTAGGCAGTAGAAAAAGGTAGTGATTCAGACTCGTCATCTCTGAAAAAGGAAATGGATATTATAGTCCGATTTCAACTGAAACCCCCAGAGGATTGTCCCCCCGAACGGTCCACTGGTAGAAGACGGATTCTCTTCGAAAGACTCTTACGCTCCCAATAAGGTAGACGGTATTTGATATCGAATTTTGAAAGCTTCCCTCATCTGGCACAACTACCTAGTCGAATTCTGCAGTGACTGACTTGTTATTACAGACTGAGGATGGCACAAGGAATAAGATTTGCGTGTAGCAAAGTCACTGTTTGCCTACACAATGCGAAGAGGTCCTGTAAACAGCTGCATAATCCAGGACAATACATTCACTAAAGGCGAACTCACTGGCCTGTCCAAGCCATCACCTACTCAAATCACTGCAGTACCATCTCACTGGATATAAATCCACCTCAACGCAGTATCTCAGTAACAAACTTTATCAGCTATTTATGTGGAAGTACCGCATATTACACCTTGTGGTATCGACAGAGCGAAGTAGTTCGCAAAGAATACAGTCATCCCGATGTATGAAGGTAGTTTCATCCTGAACAAATAACGATTTTCCAAAAATGTAGTCCTCTAAAGGTTTCTTGCCAACAGTATTAGGATATTGAAGAGTTCCCTTAAGGATAACAACCCTACCTTGGATTATCGGATCCACTTACTTCAAATTATGCGTAGTTGTTTACATTAAAGAGGTCTATACATGGTTCTCTACTGATTATTGTAAATTATTGACAAATGATTACCACCAAAACATGAAGACATCAGCTTCACTGTAGCGGCAGTTTTAAACACACGTTAGTCTGAGGTGGAAAAAAACCTACTGCACAAAAATTGTTCTGTACTCAAAGGATTACACTCGTTAACGCTGATCGCCATAGTGTAATCTCTGTTAAAGAAGAGTCCTGTAGCGTTATGGCCAAAACACTCTCTGTAGCGACAAGACTTAAGCTGAGCAACCAATTACTTTCAGTAATTTTGAAATCGACCGTCATTTAAAATCAGTAGTAAAATAATCAACATGTGTTTATGTTCTTGAGCTCACATGAGGTTGATAGAGCTGTTTATTTGGCTTACGTTTCGACGTCTTCGTCTTCATCAGAGCCAACGACCCGAGTCGCTGGTCCACAATTATTTCTCAACTCGAATAAACATTCAACTCATTCGAGATACTCCACTGAGGAGGATTCGGCTCGATATGAAGACGAAGATGCAACAACGAGAGGAACAACTGTAGATCAACGACTCGGATAGTCGGCTCTGATGAAGATGAAAATGTAGAAACGTTAGCCGAATAAACATCTCTATTAACCTCGTGTAAGCTCAACAATACAAACACAAGTTACTTTCTTCTTGTCCCGTCACACAAATTCGAAACATATCCAAAACAAAGCCAAAGGTATATACAAGATCAAAATATATTTGCAGCTACGATAACGGTAGGGAGACTGAGAGTGATATCCATGAAATAAAGTCAGACTTGTTACCGTGGTCATGTCGTCGAATAATCTCAAAAATCCTATCTGTATCGCTTTCTTTATATGACACGTCATCACATCTACTGTACGGATTCCAACAGTTTTTGCACTGAGTTCGTTTCCTCTCACTCGTCGCCCACAACGGCCTTTGAGCATTTCGCGTGCTCTTTCAACTGCTGCTTCAGGATCTCGCCTTATTTATGAAGAACTGGTAGAATGCTGGTGGAGTGGATTCTCTTTGAAATCTCGGATATAGCCGGGTTAAGGCGTTCCCACGTGAACTGGAGGAGAGCGTCAGACAGGGGACCGATCTAGCGTCTTCGTTCCCTGATCGAAACCATCATTAACCACTGCGTCATTCCCGCTCCCATCCCTCATTTCAGAAGTAGGAACTTGGTTACTTCACGAATTAAATTACTAAGATCAGAAATGCTTCTAAACTAAAAGAACTGGAGCTCTACACAGTCGCTGAACATCTTACCTGTGGAAAATGTTGTCCTTGTAATAGTCGCTAGCGCAAAGGGCGAGAAAATTCTGAAAAAATACAATACAGCAGCTAAGAAAAATAAGATAACTCAAAAGACCGATTTTCTACAAACTTCGGCATAAATAGTCGATACATTAGTTCACCCAGTTTCTGCTGCGCCGATTTGGCACATACTTTCTGTATTTACGAGGCGTACTCATGCACGAGTGTGTGGATGTGTTCTAGTTTATGCGGATTGTATTCTATGAGACAACTCGGCCAAAAGCCTGCAATCAAGGGACAGGGAGGTATATGGGAGGCAGTTACGAATCGGCTCCAACAAATAAGCCTCACGCCCATTCTGGGAGAGGCTGGCAAGCTACCAATGAGTATGCCCAGCCCTCATATTCAGAGCCCAGCAAGCTACACGTGAGTATGAAAAAAGCTAAAAACAGTAAAATAAACGGGCCTCATTCCCTTGACCGAAAGAGCCCCAGTTCAGCAGCGTTGGCTAGGACGAGTACGGAGAGGATTCTAAAATCTCAGGGCCAATGGAAGCTGGCTGGATTGCAAAGAGCTAAGGTGAAGATCTGTACCTACAATGCACGTACCCATGTATCGGAGTCCTCGATAGAAGAGTTGATCATGCAAGCAAGAAGGATAAGATACGTCATCAGCCTGGCCGAGACGAGAAGATGCCAGCCATTCAACGCCGTCTATAACACCGGAGAACAACTGTTCCTCGGAACAAGCGACAGTAGAGTCGGCGGCGTCGGCGTTCTCGTCAACACGAGTTTGTCCATGAACATCGATTCATTCGAGACAACTTACGACCCGAATCGGACGTTTACGATTAAAAGATGTGGATCAATTCCGGCTTTGACAATCTGAACGACATCATACTATGACCAAGAAGGCGAAGCATTCTATGTGGACTTGGAGAAGTTCTAAAGAGAAGACCACACATTCTTCAAGGTCATCATTGGAGATTTCAACGCCAAGACTGGACCAAGAAGAACGTCTGAAGAACGTCACATTGGGACCCACGGATTAGAATGGAACGAACAGGGTGAGCGGCTGTCTCAGTTTATCATGGCGACGAAGACCATTCATGGTAACTCGCAATTCCAGAAGCTCCACCCTCAACGCTGGACATGGGAGTCTCTCAATGGAGAGTACCATAACGAAATAGAGCACATCATAGTAAACCAAAAGTTTTGCCTAACCGATGTTGCTGTTGTCCCAAAATTCTACATCGGATCAAACCACCGCTTCCTTCGTGCAAGATTCTATTCCTCGCGGAAAGGAGAAAAAGCCGCTAAATTCAAAAACCGAGGTCCCGAAACGACTGTAAACTGGAACTTATTCAACTCATTAGTCCGCTGTTGGGAAGACAACGTTGTCGATAGCATTGACAAAGAATACGAACGGCTCATTCAACATCTTCTCGTTAGCGCCATGAAAGCTGAGAATTCGAAAGTCACCAAGAGGCGTCTGTCTCCAGAAACTCTCGAGCTAATACGCCAGCGTGGAATCGCACGAGTTGCAGGCTACCGCGAACCAATGTTCGAACTTGGAAAACAATGCAGACAGGCGATAAAAGAAGATCTTAAAGAGAGAAGAGCAGCAGTAATGGTCCAGGCTGCATAGGCTGAGAAAAGCATTCGCAAAGCCCACCGAAGCTTCGCCAATTACAAGACTAAGATGATTGCACTCCTACGCCCAGACGGAACAATGGAGAAAATCATTCACGAATACTACTCAGATCTCTTCGATAGGTACGTCCACCTTCCGTCGTATAAAATAAAGGAGGATGGATATGTTGTACCATCGGTTCTCCATTCGAAATCCGACATGCCATTTGGTTTGTGAAAAATCGAACAGCACCAGGTCCGGACAGGATAAGATCAGAACACCTGAAGAACATCCCGCCAGTCCTCGTAAACACACTGGCTCGGCTCTTCACACGTCACCTGTCTTAATGCAAGGTCCCTACTCAGTGGAAGGCCAGCAAGACCGTGTTATTGTTCAAGAAGAGTGACCTACACGATATCGGCAACTATCGCCTAATCTGCTTGCTGTCTGCCGTCTACAAACTTTTCACTCGAGTCATCCTAAACACGAATGACAGAACACTGGACGAAGGACAGCCATGTGAGCAAGCAGGGTTTCGAAAAGTATTTAGTACGATGGACCACATCCACACGATAACAAGGCTCACTGAAGTATCGCGAGAGTACAAAAGACCGCTCTGTCTCACCTTCAGCGATTTACAGAAGGTCTTTGATTCAAATGAGACAGAAGCAATCATGGAAGCCCCTTGCTTGATCACCAAGCAGTCCCTACTCAGTAAATAAAGATTCTTCGTGAGCTGTACAAAAAATTTCACAACCAAGATATTACCATTCTACAACGATATTAACATTGATGTCAAAAACAGGGCTTAGGCAAAGCGACACCATCTCGCCAAAATTATTTATCGCCACCCTCGAGAACGCCATGCGAACATTCTAATGGGATAATATGGGAGTGAAAATCGATGGTCGGCAGTTACACAATCTTTGCTTTGCTGATGACATCCTCCTTATAACATCAAACATTAGCCAAGCGGGACAAATGCTTGTCGGCTTTGATAAAGCGTGTGGAAAGATTGGTCCTTGACTAAATCTCACAAAAACGATGTTCACGACTCAACGGAACGGAACGAATATCTCCAAATGTTCCAGTTATGTCTATCTAGGTTGGGAAATCAACATGTTGAACGACTTAACTCCAGAGTTGAGCTGAAGGAAACGAGCGGCTTAGGGGAGCTTTCAAGAGCATCGAGGATGTGGTGAGAAGAACAAACAACATCCGACTTCGTGCCCACCCTTTCGACTCATCGGTACTTCCTGCCCTAACGTAGTGCGTCAGAAACTTGGTCGCTGCTTAAACAGGATGAAAAAATCACAGCGTTATTGAACGCGCAGTCGAAAGTACGATGCTAGGAGTATCCAGTGTCACGCAAACGATCACAAACCAAAGATGCCGTTCTGTACGCTAAACAGTCGAAGATAAGTTGGGCCGAATACGTAATGCGTATGAATGACAACCGATGGACAAGAGCCGTTAGTGACTAAATCCCTCGAGATGTTAAACGCACTGCAGCAAGACCACGACTCGATGCTCAGAGTTCTTCACCGAAAGTCTGGAAGAAAGATATGATGCTGGACGAGTCCCTGGAGCGAGCAGAACCCACTGGGCTACTCTTGCACGTGACAGGGAAAAAATGGAAAATTTACTGGCGCCCGTTGGAGTCACTCAATGATCAACGGGACTGCAGGCGATGCAGGTGATATTAGTTTATATGTTATGAACTGATCTTGTCGAACTGACGCGACATTGGTAAACGTTGCCGTTGTTGTTGTTGTTGTTGTTGTTGTTGTTGTTGTTGTTGTCGTTGTTGTTCTTGTTGCTTGTTGCTGTTCTTGTTCGTCGATGAAGTCCCATACGCAACATCACGAATCTGAGGAACGCAAAATCGTCGTGACCTCAGCCATCGATCAACAACAACAACAGCAACAACAACAACGGTAACAACAACAACAACAATAATAACAACAGCAACAACAGGAACAACAACAGTAACAACGACAATTTCTATCAACCTTGCATTAGCTCAACAAGATCATTTTATAAGAAAATATAAACATAACAAGATATAATAAGATATGAGGTGATATAAATGAATTTCTCCCTACCTCACAGGTTTTCGGACACTCTTGGCAAAACAATTCAATCTTGATATCACCTGCTGTCGTGTGCAGTGTTACGGACATAACATTAGTTGACTAAAAGTACTATTTAGGCGATTGAGGACATGAAGAGGCTTAGATTAAGGTTCAAAGAAGATAAAAAATACAACAAGAAAGGGTTTTCAAGAACTTAAAGAAGAAGAAACAACTGAGAGGAATAGAATCCGAGCGCCACTATGAGAATCGAGGCAAGGCATTCTTCTGCACGAGGACAGCTCGAAAGATAAGTACTAATAATCCTTATTAGTAACTAAATCACCCGGAAAATGACAGGTTCAACAATAAGGACTAGTCGAAATCCAAAGCTTGACATTTTCTGAACATATGAGCAGGTAAAACAAATAAAATAAACTCGAAGGATGAGTTATGAGGTATCTAACTTAAAAGATGCGTTCTAGCGAATCTAATGCACTTAACGCACCAGGAAAACACAGTTCCTCCACCAGAAAAGAAAACTAGGAGGATGTAGACTATTCTGGTATCGGAAGGATTTGTGAATACGGTCCATCCAGGTATAGAAATAAACAACATGTTTATATAGCATGTACTACAAAGCCCTCCTAAGGGTTAACCCTCTCATCATGGCTGGGAGGTGTTCCTGGGTGTCAGGCTGCGATGTACAGTGGGAAGATTCATCCCCCACAGCAGGGGTTTTGTAAGCTAAGAAGAGTCCGGCGTTGCTATCAGGAAGCCCAGATAAGAGTAAACCAATACCAGGACCCACTACCACCACCGTCCTGATATGAATCTGGTCGTATGGTGGCAAATCTCTGATCCACAAGGTCGGCGACAGTTTGTTGTGGTGACGACCTGGGGCGGACTTTGGCCAGGCTGTCCTCTGGACACCAGGGAACCACGATGGCTAAACCAGCAAGTCTCCAGAGAATGGAAATTATGCTGAAGCCCACACAACCAGTGAAGCCGTGCTGTCCTGGAATCCAAGTAATTATGTACTGCAAAGTAAAGAGCTGGCATCGAATTCTTTCAGTTCTTAGTCCGATTTTTGCCATTCCAATAACAGCCACATGTCCGCTTTTCTTAATTTGTTCTATTAAGAAAGTTTATGTTGCTATTACAGAATAAGCAAGACTAGGGCGTTTCTACGGATCTCTATGTTTATCCCTACAAAGTAGCTAGAGAACTAGATCATGCGTTCGCCGCTTATATGGCCGTAAACTAGTTAAATGACAACATTAATCGTCGGTATTCGTCCTAAATAATACATTTCAGGCGTTCCAGATCGTTTCACACTCTTTATGAAACTTGTTCCTAACAGTTACGGAAAGTGACTAGTTGTCCATTTAAAACACAAAACAAGATATTTGAGAACATGAGACTAGGGAAGTCATATTTTACATGACATTTAAAGTTAAGCAGTACGAAGAGGCAGTGGAGAGATTTAAGGACTCCATCTAACCAGTAATTTTCCGCACAAATTCAACAGCATTCAGTGATGTATGGAATCAGCCGTCATAAATAATGGTCCGTAATTACAGAACGAGAGCAAATCTGAAATAGTTTTCTGTTTTCTGTTTTTTTGTTTTCTGCTTCTTAACTGGGATAATTAGAGAAATCGTTTAAGAAAGCGTTAAAAAAGGAGAATCTTGTAGAGTATTAAGGTTTTCTAGCGGAAGGATCGATCAGCTAACTTCTCTTTGCCACGGTTCTCTAGAAGACGGTTCACAGTAATTGGCCTCGGTGGCCATTCCAGTTTCCATTTACAGTCGAGGTTCATGTTTCTGCAACGGCAGGCCAATTCTTACATTTTTGCAATTGCTTTCACATAACGTATTGATCTTTGCGTATAAAAAGGAACTGTCGGCGTTGATCAATCCCTGAGTGATGCGCCATGCATTCGACTTCATCAAGCATCGTCAGAGGTGATTGAATGCACATTTGGCCTTTACACTGACTCGCGGTGGTCTACCGATGTATCTAGCCAGTGCTGCTATTTTCCCAAAAAGGTCTGGTACCGATTTTCTGATCGCGGAGGGATGGAGCGGTTGGTGGGTCCAGGCGTGGGTATCGATCCCACGTGTACTGCAGGGCGCCTCGGACCACTGCGCCACGCGCGCCCCTACTATGCCTACATTAGCCTTTAGTAAGCCTTTTCAATTGGATGAAATGACGAAAACGCACCGAAATTCACTCGCGAAATTTTTTTTGGAAAGTGGAAAGAAATGTGACGTACATCTACATGCACAATGATGCTGAGATATTTGCGGGACTCCGGACGGCCGGTATCGGTGGCGGAGATCGTACCTTGCTACTGGGCTTTCCGGGATACCGTGTTCTCCACCATACCATGCGGGTTCTTCGTTTTCCCTTCTCTCAGCCGTTTTTTATAGTTGCTACCAGCAATCACCCGTCGACGGTATTGATCCGGCGTGCACAAATCGGCATTGAACCCAGTTAAGCTGAAGCTGTAGTATAAATGAAAGAAAGAATAGGCAGTAAATAAAAACTGGGTACATTGCGATCTATAGGCATAATTCACTCAGATAGCTACTCGAATATTTAGACTGGTCATCATCTTCAGGTTGGGCATTCGCGACATCGGTTAGGCAAAACCTTCTATTTACTATGATGTGTCTATTTCGTTATGGTACTTTCCACTGGAATTGCGAGTAACCATGGATGGTCTTGGTCGCCATGATAAACTCAGAGAGCCGCTCACCCTTTTCGTTCCATTCTAATCGGTGGGTCTCAATGTGACGGCCTTCTTGGTCCAGTCCTGCCGTTGATATCTCCAATGATGACCTTGAAGAATGTATTGTCTTCTCTGTAGAACTTCTCCAAATCCACATAGAACGCTTCAACTTCTTCTTTGTCGTAGCTTGATGTTGGCGCGTAAACGAGGAAGATTGTCAAAGGCGGTGTTGATCCACATCTTTTTAATCGTAAACGTCCGATTCGGGTTGTAAGTTGTTCGAATGAATCGATGTTCATGGACAAATTCGTGTTGACGAGAACGCCGACCCCGCCGGCTCCTTTACTGTCGCATCTTCCGAGGAACAGTTCTTCTACGGTGTCATAGACGGCTTTGAATGGGTGGCGTCTTCTCGTCTCGGCCAGGCCGATGACGTCCTGCCTTATCTTTCTCGCTTGCATGATCAACTCTTCTATCGAGGACTCGGATGCAAGTGTGCGTGCATTGTAGGCACAGATCGTCACCTTAGTTCTTCGCGATCCGAGCAGCTTCCATTGGCCTTGAGATTTTAGCAGCTCTACCCAACGCTGCCCACTTGAGGGGCTTTTTTCGGGGTCAGGCGAATGAAGCCCGTTTCTTTTACTGTGTTTAGCATTTTTGATACCCACCTATAGTTTGCTGGGCTGTGAACATGGGGGACTGGGTATACTAATAGTTAGCTTGCCAGTCTCTATCAGAGTGGACATGGAGCTTATTTGTTGGAGGCGATTCCTAACCGCCTCCCTATATATTTCCCTTTCACTGGATTGCAAGTTTTGGCCGAATTGACTTGTAGAATACAATCTGCATTAACGCGCACACACACGTGCATGAATACGCCTCATAGATGAAGAAAGTATGTGCCAAATCTGCGCACCAGAAACAAGGAGTCCATGCCCTGGATCCACCTGCGTCTCAGGAAAACATACGGTGGTCGCTTTTGGCCTGCGATTAATCCCCCTATCCGCCACCTGGGGACGCACCACCTAGCTAGCCTCGCCACTAACCGGCTTAAGATCCCTCATATGAGAGATCTCCGTGGATGGACCATAGTAACACCTAGTTAGTGATACTGTACATATCGTCCATTCCCATAAAATGGTAGAGCAAAGTCTGTCCTACAATTCTGTCATGCTCTCAACTTCTGGAGCCCTCTAATTATTGAGAAACTATTTTTTAACGTCAAAAAACCATAAACTCCGAAGAAGTTATAGGATAAAGCTCTTGGCTTTGATCAGTTCCGTAGGGATGCGCCATGTATTCAAATTCATTAAGCACCGTTTGCAGGTGATTGAATGCATTCTGGCCTTAACAATGACTCGCGGTGGCCTACCGATGTACCAAGCAAGTGTTACTATCTCCCGGACAGATCTGGTACCAATTTGCCGACTCCGGATGGTTGGAAGGCTTGGCGGGCCAACGGCGCGGGAATCGATCCCATGTGTGTTGCAAGGCGCCTCCAACTGCTGCGCCCTATGAAGTCCATAGCCGACGAAAAAACTGCTGGTAGTCATCCATCAAGGCACCTGTTTCTTCAAACTTGATTAACATTCAACTGAATGTAACGAGTAAACCAATCAAGCTGAAGAAAACAGTATCGACTTTATACCGTTCAACATTTTGGCAGAAGACACTCATCAACTGTGTGCTGAGACGGCGGTGGATTTCTATGTCTTTCCGTTTAGCAAAAGTTGACTCGTTCGTCGTCGGAGGCACTCCTTTTTTAGAGACTAAGTTTTATCGGTGTAGTTCGAAATATGGCTTGATATTTTCCACCTTAGGAGCTTCTGAAAACACTTCGAAATGACAATAATGACGAAGACACCCACGTCGAGAAGATGAACGATTATGGATCATCGAGTCGGATCGTCGGCTGTGATGAAAAAGAAGTTTTCGAAACATTACGTTAGCCGAATAAATATGTGGTAACAACCTGTTCTTATCTTGTCAATGAAATAAGGTTCTTCCAATTATTTAATAGTACCGATGTCGAAAGAAACGCAGTCGCTTCGAGGTGCTCTGAGGTGATCACATAGTCTCACCCTTCCTTTACGAAAATGGTGCTCGTGAGAAACATGTATCGAACAGCTCCAGTGGCATATACAGGAACAGAACAGAAGAAGAATCCTTGAGATTGGAGCGGCAAATAGCTAAGTCTAATGACTATGGAACGGTGGTTTCTCGGGAAGTGTTTAGAGGAAGGACTACACTCCCGAGACCATAACTCTAGTGAAAATAGGTCTCATTCACCTTTATCTTTATTTTAAACGAAATATGCAAAACCAACGTTGCTTAAGACGTTCGGTCCAGAAAAATTCGCAAAAGTGATAGAAACACCACCGGACACTCTAAGGCGCCCGCTAGTTCGTAACCGCCTATATGACCGTCTATGCACGGCAAAGAATTGCGTGACGGTAGAGTAGGTTATTGCATGAGTTCGGCTACACTGATCTCTTGTAAAGCATGTGAGGGCGAACCGAACACGTCGGCGAAACAGGTAGACCACTTTCCGTCCTTGTAAAAGAACAATTAGTCGGTAAATTTAAATTGAACTCAAACACTCCACTAGGCTCGCATAGGACACAGAAGCATAACGGAGAAGATGTTGAAGTAGAATTCGTTATCCTCACACAGGACTCCAGAACATCAGCGCGTAAAACTCTAGAAGCGTTTTGGTTTAATTCCAAAAACCCAAAAATGAACTGCAAGGAAGAGTGTTTTGTGATCACGCGTGACCTCACACATTACCTCATGCGAATTCTCTGAGCTAAGCCAGGCACATTCCTCGCCCTTTTAATACGCTGTACGGCTGATCTTTATCAAATAACTGGAGGGCTAACAGCGAAGAAAAACGGCGAATGTTTGGAAGGAGCTGTTTACTATGCGATTGGAGGTTTGTGTGTTAAGTTTTGTCTGGTGGGGTTATGAAAGTGTTTGGCTGAGTAGATTGCGTTTTGGTTCGATCTTTCCGTGCTCTCAAGAAGGCAAAACCACCGAAACGTTAGTATTGTGATCGAATAAATGCTTTAATGAGGACGTCGTCCCCACATTACCAAGAAAACAGTGAAACACTGGCTAACAAATTATTGGTCACCGTAACTATGCACTCTGTCGTGCCAGACCTGCCCAGGAGCACAAAAAACACTGCTTTGATAAAGCGATCGTTTTCGGCAATACATTGGATAGGCCATATGTGCATTCACTCACCTTTACGATTTTACTTTCGCTGGAGTAGAAGAAATGGCCCATCCTAAAGGGATAGATCAATGGCAAAGGCTTTTATCAGTGTTACCAAAATTGGAACAAGGAGAGTCAGAGCTTTTTCGTTTTTTCGTTTTTTGCAATTCGTAATCAAAGGAATTTACTCTATTCAGGGAGATAGGTGACTCAAATGACAATTTAGCCTATAAAATTGTTATTTGGAAGCTTTCGTTTTGAGACACTGCAGATTGATACAAAGATGAAGACACCACATCGGGAGTACGAACGACTGTGGGCCATCGACTCGGGTCATCGGCTCTGAGGGAAGACGAAGACGTCGAAATGTTGGCCGAATAAACACCCTTATCAACCTCCGTTAGCTCAACAATCCATGAAGGTGTCGCAGATTGAGTCACTTCATGTTTACTAGTTACATAAGCGTAAAGCTCGATGATTGTAACTGGTTCCGTCGTAACGGTCACGCATGATCGGAACAGTTTCAACTATGTGAATCTCGTTCAGGGCTGCCTAGAAATCGCTGACATGTCCGAAATAATCCAGCAACTCGGCCGACCAGTTGTTCATCCTCGTAAGTCTCGATACGAGGCGATTTTTTCACTCGTTAAGCCTGCGTCTATCCGAAACCATATAAAAAGCAACTAACAACACAGCCAGTTCTCTCTCGTAGTAATCATGATTGCTGAGTTGATAGGTGAGTATTTGGTTTCATTGTGAGTTATATTTCTATACTGCTTCTTTTCTGGTGAAGATTGGAACCACGTAACGTCATCAAGGACATGATCAGTACTTAAGTGAGCAAAAAATATTAAATATGTCATTTAAATGGACTGAGAATAGTTTACGATAGTCAATGTTAGTCTTCTGGTTTGCTTTACATTGTCTATTTTTCAGATTATTTAATCCAAAAATTTAGCATTTGTGTTAATCCACGCCGTCTCAGCACAGTACTATGGCAACTACTTTGGAAGATATGGTAGGATTCAGCGTTACTTCACCTCTAAAAGTATTGGTAAATACGGTAAAAGAAAGATCCATGAGTAGGTGACTCTTAGAGTCGAAAAGCACACCAAAATAGTGGGTTGTCAATTTCTTGCTGGGAACTAGGCTAGAATAAGCACAACTTTCTATTGAATGCAAGTACCACCACTTCAAGTCTACCAGTTTGTCGAACTTGTGTGGGGGTCTTTGTACGCGCAGGGCAGGTTCGGAAACAGTGAATGTAGTGAACGTATTGCATGGCATCTTCTCTGCGATTCCTTCAGTACTAATATTAATTTCGCAACGATACTTTATGCACTATTCATTGCAGATGCCATTTGTTCTACTCTATTGTACTATGTGCACAAAGAGTTATGCCACAGATCTCTGAGCTTGATCTAAAGCAATAGAATGACTAGTAGTGCTGAACTACCATTAGCAATTAGCAATTGCTGCTTTATGTTTTATAGAACTGAAAACGGCAAAATGGCCTTGTCTGTGGGAACTCAAGGCAAAAGGATAGAAGGATAAAGCTCTCGGCGTTGATCAATCCCTTAGGGATGCGCGATACATTCGACTTCATTAAGCATCGTTTGGAGGTGATTGAATGCATATCTGACCTTTACAATGACTCGCGGTGGCCTGCCGATCTATCGAGCCAGTACTGCTATCCTCTCAGACAAGTCTGGTACCTATTTGTCGACCCCGGAGGCATGGAAGGCTTGGTGGGCCATGGGCGCGGCGATCGATTCCAAGTGTGTGTTTCAGGGCGCCTCCGACCACTGTGCTACATGCAGAACTCAAGCTAAAAGTGGATAATGTGCATAAAGTTGAGCATGGAAGCATGAGTCATACTCGTCGAATATAAATATTAGATGCTATAAAATTCTTCTTAACTTTTTCGTCCATATTCTCTTTACAATGAAAAAATACTGCAAGCTCTCGTAATTTACATATTCATTTCATGTACGCGTTGTGTTACTCGCTGTCTACCTACCACTGCTGGTTATCTGCCGTCATTTGGTACGGTTTAATAAAAAAATCTCAGAAAAATTACTGTTTAGAATCCTAGAGAATCCGAAAATCGCTTAAAATTACGAGAGGAAAATCGGCGCCACTTTAAGTTCTGTGAATTGTTTGAGAAGAGAATATTTGTGGCGTTTTAAAAATCACATCGAGTTGCGGTAAGATACGATATCACTGATAGTGGATTGAAATCCCATGTATGCCTAGCAAGTCCAACTATGACTAAACCCTCAGCCTGACTCGGTTCAATGCCGATTTGTGCTCTTCAGATCATTCCCATAGAAGGGTGATTACTGATGGCACTGGTAGATAGAAAACTGGCTGAGAGACAGCGAAAAGAAGTATTCGAACGGTGTGGTGGTGAACTGGTTAGGCTCCGAGAAGGGTAATAGTGTTTTCGATCCCCACCGCAGACACTTGCAGTGCGGAGTTTTGCAAATGCCTCAGCATCATTGTGGTTGTACTTCACATAATACCTTGCCCTGAAAAACTGTGGCAGGCAGTGAATAAAAAGTTAACAATCAAGCGACGTGTAGCGATCCCTTGCCTATTCCGATCACTTCCCGAGGATTGAATTTTTTTTTAAAAATATGCAGTATTTATCAAATACTTGTGTTTCCTGCTATGCTTACGCTGTGTCTTTATTATGGTAGTACATTTATCTCTCTAAAGTTTGAAAACCATAGTCGACTAAAAATTCATCAAAAGCTAAAGAAATAATTGTATCGTAAATT
The DNA here is from genome assembly GCA_018806985.1 of Angiostrongylus vasorum. NCBI lineage: Eukaryota > Metazoa > Nematoda > Chromadorea > Rhabditida > Metastrongylidae > Angiostrongylus > Angiostrongylus vasorum. Next base: position 2,058,173 of record JADANN010000433.1, read on the forward strand.
CTTCGTGGAAAGCTCCTATGTACGTCTAGCAAGACAAATTGTGTGTATCGATCTCATGGAGTTCCCATCGCGTCTCGAGAATTGATTTGTGAAGAACGAACTGGTATTTTGTGCTTAATTCATGGTTAACGGAATTAATATCTGCTACGTTTATCTCGATTGGGAACTCAACGTGATGGACGACTTAGTCCCAGAGTTGAGCAGGAGTAAGCGAGTGGCATAGGAAGCTTTCAAGCGCATCGAGGATGTAGTGGAAGAACAAAGAACACCTGGCTCCGTGCCCTTCTTTTCGACTCCACGATTCTTCCTGCCTTAAAGTGTGCGTGAGAAACATGGTCGATGCGTAAGCAGGATGAAAGATTACTCAGCGTTATTGAACTCGCATTTCGAAAGGACGATGCTTGGAGCATCTCGTATCACACAGCTGAGGAAAGGGATCTGAGGCTCCTTCCTACGGCAGTGTTTAAAAATCGTCGACGCCGTGCTATATGCCAAATTGTCAACGATGAGACTGGCCGAGTAGGTAGTGGATCTAAACGACAACCGATGGTCAAGATTCCTTAACGACTGGATTCCTCGGGATGTCAAACGCACAGCAGGGAGACCACCGACCTGCTGGTCAGAGTTGTTCATGAAAACCGTAGAGCGCAGACATGATGCTCAGCGACTCCATAGAGCGAGCAGAACCCACGGGGGTACTCTTACACGCAAAATGAGAATTCGAAGATTTACTGGCGCACGCGCGATTCATTCGACGATCCACGGGTGGACAGGTGGCACAGATGATCGTAACCTTAGGACTGGCCGAGAATGGTTAAGAGATCTCAAATTGATGTCTAAGGCGGTCGGACTAAGGGTGTGCTGGTTTTCTCATGATCTCATCATTATGTGGAATTAGGCGGCAATATCTTGTCGTTGAAATGATTCCTGCTTTGCTGTGCCTTTATTGAGTGCCCAAAAAGCTTTGTTAAGGATTGAAATGTTGTAGCAGTAGAGGTGTTTCTAATTTTTTCAAGCTACCTTTTTCTCGAAGCCAGCGGTTACATCAATACCACCTCAGAGCACATAATGTATCTTTCAGTGGTTCGATACTGACAGAACCACAAGACGATGTCAAACGTGTTTTTTTTGAAAATTTATAATGATGAACATTCAGGCTGGGGATCACCCTCCCTATGCTATACCTCCTGATCTTTATAATGCCGCCAATCCATACGCTATGCCTGGGTGAGCGCATCATTTGTCAGAACCTTATCTTGTGTTTATCATTTGCTTAACAATAGTGACCTAATCATCATATTTCTTTCAACCTGTGTTTAGGTCGTTTATTGATCCAGCTATTAGTGGTCTATGTGTGGATACCAACATGCAATGCCCAATATGGGCCAGCACTGGTAAATAATGTTTCTTTTTACTGTTGCATGACCGATATCACACGTATCATATCACACTGTGTGGATACCAGCACTTCGTGCATTAAATTCGTTTTCTCGCATTCACCACCCGCGAATGTCTTCGAACACCTTAGCATGTAGGTTCGCTTGCTACTTGAGGAATTTCCATCGTCGTTACCAGAGTCGTTGAATTTTTGGTCGAGTTAGTGCTTACTGGAATCCCTAGATAGCCGTGCTGCGTAGGGAGTGGGCTTGTTCCATTCAAGTCTAATACCAGTTTCCAAGAGGTGAGTGAAGAACTTGGTAGGTTCTTTGCAGGCTCAAACTTGGGTAAAGGTGTGCTGTGCCGTCCACGTAATTAGTGGGATCACTACTACTGCTCTAACGGCTGCTTAGTGCAAATATTCTGAAGTGAACTTTTTCGGAGAGAATAAAAAAGAAGAACGAATAATAGTTGCTGGGCGAAAATTAGGGAGGACTCAAGTCATCATAATCGCTATTGAGTCATTTATGAGCACGTACAGATCATATTTTTTACGGCGACTGATCTTGACTTGAATAATCGCTAGATTAAGTGTCGCCTCGGAAGAGTTGTATATTCTTTTTATACGGAGCTCGCGAAAGACCATGGCATACACAATCTCTGAGGAGCTGTTGGATCTCGGGGATGGGTTGTCCACCTCTACTCCGTTGCTCTGTCTTGTTCACTTCACGCATAAGTAAACATCTTAATTCATACCTGTGTAGGTCCATTACGTGCTTGCATATTGTACTGCGTATATTTTTTAAAATTTGGCCTAACTCGTTGCGAAATCTGTGCGGATCCCGGCACTTGTATTCGATTTTTCCTATCGCATTCATCGTCTACAAAGGTCTTCGAACATGTAACCAAGGGTATCGATTCCTCCGAACCGCAGCATCAGAGACGCTTATAAGCAAAAATACGTAAATTATAGGCGAGCCTCAGAGTCCTAGTCTTTTGTATTTCACCATAAATATACGACGAAAGTGAGATTGAGTCGGTTTTACATGGATCTTAAAGATTTCTATAGGCATAATCAGCGGGATCATAGGCAATTTTGACGATAAGGTAACTTCTAAATGGGAAGTTTGAGAAACTTTACATCGACGCTCATGATGGACTGATACAAGGAAAGGAGAAGCTGTGTGAGTTCATAATGACAATATCGGCGAAACCAACATTTTGCATCAGTTGTCTATAAATCAGAAAGTCAGTGTGGTGAACAATTATTTCCTAGAACTAAAGAGTATGAACGATTTCTTTGTGGATCTTATGGTAGAATAGATATCGATATCGTCCTGTGGAATGCCCATAACAGTTGGATCCGTGCCTATCACCTTAATTTTACGGTAATTCAGCGAACGGTATGGACAGCACGAAAGCCGCTAGCGCGATTAGCCCGCTTATGCAGGTAGGTGGTGTAGGAGTATCCAGTTTCGTGCAAATGAGAGAAGGAGAATTTGAGAGGCTTAGGAATTCCGTGTCTCTTTCGATGGTCGATCATAGACGCTCCGATATCCAGTGAATACCACAAATCGGATGAACAGGAGCCCCTGTTGGGTAGTCAGCTGGGCGAAAAAGTTTGTCGTTTTTCATCTCGATCAGGTGAAACTAATGGGAAACTCGCAACCGCAGAAGTGACGTATGAAGACTTAGTAGCGCTGTCTTTGAACTAACCAATGATTAGTGGAGGAACAGATGTGATGCAGATGATTTATATCAGGCGATTTCATTCTAACAATTGATTGAATGAGATGAACTTCTGTCGGCTTTTAACAAGTAAACAGTTAAAGGAAATCTTTTGCAATTGTTTATCCTCAACATCAGTGTTTAGGACAATGTGCCATTAATCCGATTATTATGAGACGTATGTGTGCACGTTCGTGTGGCACATGTCCATTGGGAAACGTTCCCGGTTTAGGTAGATTTCATTCTCAAAATTTCGTTTTTCACTTCTGTTGTCGTTCATTTTTTCGTTATTTATGCATTACGTTTTTCTACCCGTCAATTTGCAGGTATTGCATCGAGTATAGGAGCAGGACTTGGCTATGGTGTAGGAATGGGGCTTGGTTATGGTGAACTAGGAGCGAATCCATTACTCGGTAGAAGCATCTATGAACAAGGTTATTACTTCGTTACTCTCAATCAGAAACTAAAACTTTCAAATTTCATAGCAATTCCTTGCTGCGATTATTTGGTGGCTTATGATTTCGGATCATGTGGACCTCAGTGCAAATTCTAGTAGATTAGTACTTGCTTTGTTGGAAGTTTTTTTCTTATAATGCTAAATAAGTTGGACGTTAAAGCACTGGTCCTTACTACAAGCATGAATCACTGGCTCTTGTTGATCGGAAGGAAATCCACTGGTTCGCGATTATGCTGCTGCTGGAACAGTGGGGATTACTGACGTTTGCTCACTCCTACCCGGGATTCCAAGTGAACCGACCATCTCATCCTCATTTCATGACTCTAATAAAAGAATCGTTTAGTTTTCTGAGGAAAACGACACTCTATTGAGGTAGTCCAACAAAAGCAGCTTTTACTTTTAGCTTTTGAATAACTCTTGCACAGAAAGAAGACCGTATAATTATTTATACATCCTATATTTAACTTTGTGCGTTGACGAAGAAATATATAGTATTGCCTTGTGAAGTCTGTACTACTGCATTTAATTCCACGTCTCTCGCCATTACATTGTATCGTGCTCTCCCCCCAGTGATTTACGACATTATCGTGGTTTCTGGGTGTTCCTAGGTGCCGAAGTGCGATAAACAATAAGAGTTCATCAACCAGCATAGTTAAACAATCTGGGAACAAATGTCTCTTTCCATTGAATAACGACGTAACACGAGGTTGCTTTGAAAATCAGAATAAGTTGGTGTTTCTTTCCGGAGACTCAGGTAGAAGTACATCAGTGTCGGGTCAGAGAGCTTACTATAGCCACCTAGTGGCGAAGTCGTTTAAGTATGGCGATCGAAATATGTGCGAATCTTCATATCCTTTGGGCGAACAGAATCCATTGAGCGGTTCTAATTCGTATCGGACATAAATCGATTTCACTGAAATCGCCTTGGGTTACTAAATGATGAACAAGACTATTACTAAAGCCGGTAATACATCATGTCCTGAACGTCGTCATTTACATAGAAGAGATGAATACTGTTTCAGGACTGTTACGATCGCCTACAAAATCAACAATCTATCCGCAGAGCACGAAAAAGAACAAACTGTTGCCATCGAATACATATTCACCGAAGACGGACTAATTTCCAACATAATATTGACTTTTCTATCATCTACAGTTCATTGCAATAGGAATCATGGGCAGTTATGAAACCACGTTCCATTTTAACTACTGATGGCTTCTCAGAAGGTGTAGTGCTTTGGTGAACGTCGTATGTGCAGTTAATAATATACAAGTGCTGCCGAGTCGAAAAAGGCTAAGCGCTGACGATTTTCGATTATAATAATCTTCATTATAACACACTCTTCTACACATTCGATCTCTTCGATGGATTCCTGCAAAGATTTTGTGTTTTCAGAAAGTTGAGAACTCTCAGAAAGTCAGCACAGCTTTATGTTTCACAAGTTTGTTAAGTTCAACTATTAACCTTTCACAAATTCTTATGCTTCATATTTCGTCCGTATAAATATGATATTGAGACTTGTTTTTTCTTAAAATATGCGCTGAATATTAAATAATATGTTTTCATACAAATGGATCGTCCAGTTATTTCATAAATTGCGCCTGTAAGGGCTCATGTGGCGCAGTGGTTGGAGGCACCACTGCGACACGCACGTGGAATCGATCCCCCCAACCTATGGCCCGCCAAGCCTTCCATCCCTCCGGGGTCGGCAAATTGGTACCAGACTCTTCTGGGAGGATAGCAGCACTGGCCCGATACATCGGTACGCCACCGCGAGTCATTGTAAAGGCCAGATATGCACTCAGTCACCTCCAACGATACTTAGTAAAGTCGAATGCATGGCGCATCCCTCAGGGATTGATCAACGCCGAGAGCTTTATCGTTAGCTTTTTACGCCATGTATTGAATTCAATACATATAATCCGTTGTGTTCTTTCATCCTCCACAAATAATACAGAAACAGTGTAGATCTCATTAGTTACAGTGTTTATCCCTACGCCGTTGCTGCGAGAGCCAATTAATCCCTGCAGGACTCATAAATTTGCGTTTGTACGGAAGCAGAGGGTTCCTTAGTACTGTCCTCGTCTTCCATACGCTTACCATCGTTGACATGCTTATGCCATCCGCACGGGTAAGAATATCAGTGAGTTACCGAGCGGAACTGTCTGGAAAACAGTTTTTTTGTAAAGTAACAAAGATGTGATATAAATCTTCCCGAACCGCTTTTGGCGGGAAATCTGGAAGCGCTATCGATTGAATATAAAAAGTGCAACGCAATAAATATTTTACGTGGCAGAGGACGAGAACGAATTGAAGTCAATGTACACCGTCAGGGGATATAGTGGTTAACCCAGCAGAACTAGTAATTTGAACTGATTCCACAAAGAGATGAACTGTTGATGTCTACCACTTCACAAAATGAAGCAGTCCTAATTGTTTTGACGTAATGACATCGTTCGAATGCTTAACAATTGTCCTGTTTTCGGTTTGGTTAAAAATGCCCTCCTAAGATGGGTTCACTTGCAGAACGTGGGCCGTCGAAAACAACTTCGGGTGGTTTAATGCTTAACATTTGTCGTTGAGTGTGTTGTTTCATGGATCACGTTACCTTCTATCCGAAGCTCAGCCACTATTTTTGTGACATATTTTGCTTAATTTCTTTATTCCTATGTATAGCGTAAGATATTTGGAGGAGTAGATATGAAAAACGCGGCACATTTTTCTAAGATAGATTTTTGCAATGCGCCCTCCTCGTTCTTGTTCTCCATGTTCTTCATAATATTCAACAAAGAGCCTTTTAGAGAAAAATATTTCTTCAAACTGAAAAATTCACATTTATCACATATTCGCGTGCACGTAGCACAGTGGTTGGAGGTGCCCTCCAATAGAACTGTGGTCCTCGGTTCGATCCTTCGTCGCAGCTTAACTTAGCTCTCCATCTTTCCGAGTTCAGTAAATTGAAGCCAGACTTGTCTGGAAGGAATGAAAAAACACTGATTGATACATCATTAGGCCACCGGAAGTCCCTGTATAGTCTAAATGTGCACTCAATCACCTCTAAGATTCATAATGAAGTTGGATGTCTGACGCACTTCGCAGAGATTGATCAGCGTCGAACGCTTAATCCTTTATCCTCTAAGTACGTGTGTATCTGCGTGCGTGTGTGTCTACGTGTGTGTCTACGTGTGTGTCTACGTGTGTGTGTGTGTGTGTGTGTGTGTGTGTGTGTGTGTGTGTGTGTGTGTGTGTGTGTGTGTGTGTGTATGTGTGTGTGTGTATGTGTGTGTGTGTGTATGTGTGTGTGTGTATGTGTGTGTGTGTGTATGTGTGTGTGTGTATGTGTGTGTGTATGTGTGTGTGTGTGTGTGTGTGTGTGTATGTGTGTGTGTGTATGTGTGTGTGTGTGTGTGTGTGTGTGTGTGTGTGTGTGTGTGTGTGTGTGTGTGTGTGTGTGTGTGTGTGTGTGTGTGTGTGTGTGTGTGTGTGTGTGTGTGTGTGTGTGTGTGTCTAAGTGCAGGTGTATGCTTCTACGTTAATGTGCAGCTTTGATGTTTGTGTTGATTGGACGGCACACCCTTTCTTTCAACGATAAAGAGCAGCTTCACTTGTGATTTTTTTCTCTCCCAAAAGATTTATTCTCCATTTTCTTTTAAGTTTCGTTTCAGCTGCTTTTACAAAGAAGTCTCATCTTCTGATTCATATGACCATTATATTCGTTCTGTCGAATGAATTAGCAAGATATTTTAATAATTTTGCTAACATAAGCTTTCACTTTGAGACTCTGAAGTACATCATACTTTGGTTAAACAGTTATTGATATCATATTATCAGAATACCACTGGGGGCAGGGATGGACTAGTGATTTTAAATGATAACTATAACTGTGCTAAAAAGATAGTTTTAAACAGCCACATATTCGTTTTTTCTTGATGATGGCCGCTTATCTTTGCGATGTTGAAACACTAATGTACTTCAGAAAAACTGGAAGGTTACTAATGCTTACTTCCTAGAGAAATCACTATTTATCACTGTTTAGTACAGAGAGAAACCATTCATCTGGGTCTAATAAAGCTATTTAAGGCCTATTAATGTTAAAAAGACCGATGATCCGTTTTCTCACTAATCACTGCAATCTTCCAAAGCACTGGACTGAATGGCCACGATTTTCTCCGCAATCGCCTTGTTTTATATCTTTTCTGGTGCTTCACTCGATTCTTTTTCGATCTCGCACATACTAAATTTTCCTTTTCATCTGCTTTTTTATCTTTTAACAATAGATATGAACTAACTGGATTTTGATTTCTGATGGAACCTATACGTCAACAACGCGGCTGAAAGAAAGGCGAAACGAAAAACCCGTATGGTGCGGTGGCAAACGCGTAAGCCCACAGAAAGGGATGATGGCGTGTTCGATCCCCATCGCAGACACCTGCATTCCGGAGTTTTTGCAAATATCTCAGCATCGTTGTGGTTATAACTGGGATTTATTCGGTCAGAAATCAATTACTTCAATCTTCTCCTCATATGCTTAAATTAAAGTAGAGAAAGAATAGAAAAAGGATAAAGGTTTCGGCTTTGATCAATCCTTAAAGGATGCGTCATGCATTCGACTTCATCAAGCATTGTTAGAGGTGATTTAATGCATGCCTGGCCTATACAATGACTAGCGGTGGTTTATCAATATATCGAATCGGTGCTACTATTCATAATTCTGATACCGACGGAAGCTTGGTGAGTATGGATAGCAGGATCGAACCCATGTGTATCGCAGAGCGTCTCTAACCATTGCGCTATGCGCGCCCTGAGAAGGGATGGAAAGCAAATATTGTGATTTTCTTCACAAATCAATCTGCGATAACCGAAACCCAAGTGAGTTTGTACTGAACGAAAGCCAAAGGTCTTCCTTCAAATTTGGTCACAAAGTGGTATTAAGGCATATTTCACAATGTGCTAACCTCAACACCAACGCTGAGTGCTATCACAGGCGAAGTTTAATGTGATAAAAATGTATGTCATCAGCATGAAGATGATGGATGACGAGCATTCGCTAAGGTTGGGTAGTGGGTTGTCATTATCGATACGAAAGTTTGCAGAATAGAAGGCAAATAGCAGAGAGATTTGGATTTACGAAACATCTAATGGAACGACCATGAAAAACAACGTTCCGGAAATGCACGATAAAAAGCTGGATTTGTCTGTTACCAGTGATCATTTAAAGCTCCGTTTGTCGTTAAAGTCGATTAACGCGCCATCTATACGGTAGGTTATTGTTTCCTCCAACGTCGCTCTGCAGCAAAAACCCTCTGCGACGAGCAAATGTGCTGCTAATAGTCGTATGATCATAACATTTACCTAATAGATGCTTCTGTAATCAATAACAAAGATTAATAGACCGTTTTCATAGGGAAGTAGCTGAATAGTTAATGAATTGTCCACCATTCCTTAGATATTTCTTTTTCGTACTCTTAATTGATCAACATTGGAACAATTCAAAAATATCTAACACATTTTCATCAGATTGTTTCGAATGACGTCTATTGCCAAGTGCTAACCATACCCAACGTTGTTTAATTTGCACCATCGGGTAGAATGGCGTGGTACTAACGCGGAATGACGGTGAAGATGCATTTCAGTCTCCGCACAGGGGATACGAATGCTCTAAGTTATCCCTCTTAACCAGCGTGTGTAGTACAGTGGTTAGATATGCTCAACTATACACAGGTGGTCTTTGGCTCTATCCCGGGACCCGGATTCACCAAACCCTTCATCCCTCCGTTTTCGACAAATCGTTCTTTGATGTCCATTTTGGAAAGGCGTATTGTTTAAGAAAGTGGTGTTCTGTACGCCAGACTATCGGTGATAAGGTAGGTGGGACACGTAATGCGTGTGAACGACAGCTGATGGACAAGAGCCGTCAGTGACTGGATTCCTTGAAATGCCAAGCACACTGCTGAGAGACAACCGAGCCGATGGTCAGAATTCTTCACGGAAATCCCACTAGAACGGTGTTATGCTCAACGAGTTCCTAGAGTGAGTAGAACCTATTGAGCTACTCCTGCACGCGACAGGGATAAATTAATGATTTACTAGTGCCCGCTTGAGTCACTCGAAGGTCAATGGGACGACAAGTGAGAGGTGACAGGTGATGTTCTTACTAAAAGTGGCAAACCTGGCTATTGCTTGTTATTTTCTTGTGTTTTTAAGCCAGCATGGAATTGTTGCAGGAAGTATAATTTGGCTGCTTTTTTTGGCGTCGACTTCTTCAGAGCCGGACTGACTCGAGTCAGTCGTCCACAGTTGTACGTCCCTTAATAATTGGGGTCGAGGTGGCGCAGTTGCTAGTGGTGCAGTTCTTCGAGAAGCAAAGTGCTGGTTCGATCTCCTCCTCGACGCTCTCCGTTAATCCACGTGGAAACGCGTTAGCTCGGTTTTATCCAAGAGTGTAAACAGAATCAAGTCTACCAGTATTGAACGGCATTCATGAAGAAGACAAAATCGTCAAGGAGCAGCAGGAACAACACGCGAAGTGCCCGAAGATCACTGTGGACGATGAATACGAGGTAAACAAATCGAACTCAAGAAGTGCTGGGATGCTTGCAATTGGTCGGATAACGGGTATTGTGAAGTGAAATTTTAAAAAATTTGACAAACGAAGGTTTTAAGTGCTTTTTTCTGGATTGGTGTGTTACTGTTTCAGAACAGTAACGATGTCATTAGGTTGCTCAGAAATAAATGAGCGTTTTAAAATATTTATTGTTTTAATGTATTTTTACCAATGAAATATTCTTTGTACCTTGCAAAATTGTATATCGTTAGAAAGCTGATTTTACGCTCTTTCTAGCCGTTTACAGTATTGATTATAGTATTATTGTATAGTAGTGAAATATCGTAACGATGCTTTCTTTAAGCTGACCCGTCTTTTTTTGGTTTGTTAAGAATTCCGACAACGGCCGCTAGGGAGGTCTTAATGACTGCTTGAGGTGTGCTATTAGTGGGTAGTTTTGCATTTTGAATGACTTTGAATAATCATTGTAGTTGTAAAGTCATTAGAAAACTATCCTTATTTTTCTATTGTATAAGCACGCTTACGGGTACTTAACATTAAGGAGACATGCCAGAACGTCATCTTCACTTAAGAAACAGCACACGTAGTGATTTTCATGAGCCGTATTCAATAGCTTTAGCAAGAAAAGGTGTTCTTCATTTTATTATATCATATTTTGTGCATTCCTAGTCAGTGAAATTATTTGGAACTCACTCGTCACAAAAAACGATTTGTACAAAGCGTTCCGCCAGTTGGATTTGATTTTACGGATGTTAACCTGGGATGTCACCACCTGTGTCGTCTGTTGAAGTTCTTCAGGTGTTCTGCCGGTGTTTTGCCGTCGTCCGCAATATGACGCTCATCACAAGGACCGTCAACTCTCTTCGAGACATTTTTCTTTCAGCGTTTATACTCTAAACATTACTACCTGCTAAAATCTATCGGTTTTGTTTTTGCAAAATCTTTCAAGTTGATCATTCCCCGTTTTGCGTTCATCTTTATAGTTTCGTCGACTGTATGTTCGATTTGTGTTGGCTTAAATTGCTGAGATTGAGTTTGGAAAGGCAAATGTTTTAGGAGCGATAGCCGTGGATTCTTTTCTTTTAAGCCGAACAGTCCAACAAAAGTTTATTGCTTTGGAATCATTTTCTTCTCGAGTTCGTCTATTCTTTTTGTGTGAACGAGCTCTTCAGTTCTTGTAATGCCTTCGTTACGAATTATTTCCATTATTAGAACATTCGAAATCACTCCTCATCTTCGTTAACGGCCACGGTTGGAATATTCTCCATTTCTATCTGATTACAAGCTGCAATCAATCCAGTGCGTATTGATCGTTGTGCTCTCGGAAAATATCACGGTATTGGCTGGCACCAGAGGTAACCTCCTTACTATCAATGGTCTGTCTTACTTTGTCCGTACAAAAGATAGGGAACCGCCGCAAGAGTCATGTATTTCTACTTTTTTCATACTGCTACCGATCTCAAAAGTTTTTATAGAAGAGTTTTTGTCCTTTAAATAAAATTGCAAAAAAAGTAGGACTAATCTTTTCATCGCAAGCATGTTAATATATTGTAATCGGATTCTTGAATTTTAACGTAACATGATATAGGAAAAGGAATTCAAAGGGCACTGGACTCGACTTGACCTCAGCTTCTCGTCCTAGAGTTTGTTTATTTCCGTAGAACAATTGTTAACGGCCGCACATATGATAGACGAGAGAGGACCGAGAATGAGAAAGAGTTAAAAATCCTACCAGTTTGAGTGACAGCACTTAACGGATCGACTACGTGTAAGGGAATCCCTGTCATCAATGGGCATCAAAACGATGGAGGGCTTGCAGACGAAAAACAACTGTTGTGCACTGATTGTTAAAAAACCAGATATTGTCACTAAATTGACGACTGATGTTCTCTCTTCTGTTGCTTTTTTTGCCTTAATGACTCCTTGGAGTTTATCTGAATCGAATCCTTTCATTTTTTCTCGAATATTCCAACCTTTTTGCTCGTTGAAACTGTTATTGACTGGTGGACCAATCGATACCTACACATCAATATAGAAATCCCTCATAGGATCTAGCATTTTATAACAGAGGTGAAACATCAGAGATATTTAATAAGGCTTCTGATTCTATTTATAGTTATTTTACGAACTCGCTACAGACGTTGCTGTTAACTAAACTATCGTGGTAAAATAGTACGGTAATGCGATTTTCATTGCGGTATTTTCTCAGAACTGCTCATATTCTTCGTTTCTCTTTCACTTTTTTTTCCCATTGATTTTCAACTTCAGAACGAGGATTTCACGTGCGGGTAAGCCAATCAGTCTGATCAAGATCGATTGTGAATATGCTCTTTGCCAGTACTGGTCTGCTCCTCGGTAAGTCGTTGAGCTTCATTCGAATCTAAAATTGCTGGTCTTTGTCATTTCTCATCAAAATCCTGGTGGTGTTTGTATCGGTATTTTAGCTCAGTATAACATTTTCTCTAATGTATTTCAATTCATCCGTTAACAGCACTATTAACAACTGCTGTTGTTTGGATATATGAAGCGAAGGTAGTGGACAAATCACTGACAATTCATCTTGCTTTATTTAGCCAGACTCTTTTACCAATGATAAAGATTAGTTCGCCGGTTTATTCATTATTTTAGAAACTATTCGAAGAATGCTTTCATAAAATCCTAACAGATTTCAGGTTTTCTCTTTTCACGGTAGGAATTCATCTGTCTAACAAATGATGTTTGTGATGATTTTCTACCTCATTTCAACACAAATCGCTTCATCAGCAAGCAGAAAAGGTGCGTATCGATTTTTCACATCTTCACTTGAATTCGATATCATATCAAGGGAATTTTATGGTGAACATCATTAATAAACAATGCTGGTCTTTTTTATTGACTGCTTACAACAATATTTCACAGCGGTGTATTCTGTGAAATATAACCACAACGAAGCCGAGATACAACTAAGATGATGCTGAGATATTTGCAAAACTCCGGACCGCAGGTGTCTGTTGTGGGGATCGAACAAGCTGTTACCCTTTCTGGGAGCTAACGCTTTCACCGTCACACCATGCGGGTCCTTCATTTCGTCTTTCCTTTTTCTGGTATGTTGCTGAACTCGTTAGCTCCCAGAAAGGATAATAGCATATTCTATCCCCACTGCAGCCACCTGCGATCCGGAGTATCTCAGCGTCGTTGTGGTTGTATTATTAATAGAAATTCTCAGTTACTATGCATCGGCAGAGCAGCAGTGCTCATTTTTTTATTTCTCCACTAAATTCATATTTTCCAGTTATTCATCCGATCACGATATCGATCCAAATGAAAGTCGAATATATTTCGAATTTCGATTTTGCCAAACAGGTGAGGTATCGAGTTATACCCTTTTTTTTGAAATATGACAGTATAACGGGTTATTGAGAATTCTCGATCCCCTCTGCAAGTCTTCAAAGAGAACGGACTAAGGAGAAACGTGAGGACAATGGGAGTGTAATGATTATCCGGAGGGTTTGTTATTGATGAGCATGTAAAGTGCAGCTCAATGTCAAATGTGACAACCTTTCACTAAAATCTCTATCAGTCTACCTCCATGTAGCTTTTTTTCCATCCTTGCGTCATTTCAATGGAATGTGAAACCTTTGTTGTCCAGAGAATAGTGTTGGTTTTCAACTTCTAAAGAACTAGCAGTTATCTTGGATCGTTTTCACTTAACGTCTTGCCGTTATTGATGGCAGAACATGCTGCTCTGAGATCCTCAACAATTCTCCAACTAAATAAAACACTGATTCTGCAATTCGCCTCTGTAGTTCCTATATTTGGATTCGTGAACAGAAGAAACTATAGGGTGCTGGCTAAAAGCCACTCGATATTGTTTTTTTGGACAGTCCAATATATTCGCTTTAGTTTTCATTTATTTGAAAATGACGCCTTTTATTCAACAAGCATTTTTACAGACATTTGACCTGATAGTTGAAGTCGAACAAAGTATTCTACAATGGATCGACATCGATAAACTACGACATGACGTCGGCGTTGAACAAACGACAAGTGCATTCTCTGACATTCAGTTTGATGTCATTGATAGCCATACGATAGGAAAAGTTGACTATGCTGTCAGTCTTAAGAATCTGACTGGCATGAGGAAGAAGTAGGTTTTGGTATTGGGTGACTCGCGAAGAAAAGGCTACCGTATGACTTTTGCCAGCTTCTCTACCTCAACTTGATACTGTGGCATACAGAAACAAGTTGCTTTTTTTTCGTGACACAGTTCTTCGGGAAACAATCGTGAGGTTAACTTCTGTTTTTGTTGCACGCACGAATGCACTGCAAACTGGGAAACATCATTCACTTGACCCTTTTATCATTAGTTTTGGAAAAACAAAGCCCGGAAATTTGGCTGAGTTTTCCGGCACATTTTTATGTGAAATGGAACTTATTGACTAGGTTATAAGACGAAAGGATCATGCAAGCGAGAAGATAACGATTTTGCATAAGTCATTTGGTTGTTACAGATCTATAGCAGTCTTCGGCATTGATCAACTAGACATTACTGTTGAACAACTGGCATATCAGAGTTATACGAACATAGGATTTCTTAGATTTGAATATAAAGAAAATATTTACTAACATGCATTTGTGAGGTGATCAGAGCCTTAAACCTGAGACTTCATAGAAGAGCTATGGTTGTGAAAAGTTGACGAGAAAGTAAAAAATCGAATGGAAAAATTCCTATCGGTTTATTTATAAGCTCACATGAAGTAAAGCTTCTTTACTGCAGCCAATGTCTCGGCAACGACCTCATCTACAGAGCGGCAATGACTCGAGTCGAGTGATAAAAGTGCACCTGCAGTTTTCAGATATGTGTCGACCGTTGGAATCATTTAGAATGGAATCAGACTGGAATACTACAAGAATTTACCACAAGATTGCTGAGATATGAGCAAAACTGGAAACTTGACGGATTTCCGAGCCCGTGACGGTCTTTTTAGGAGGCTCACGTTCTTTCCACTATACCATTCAATACCCTTGCTTCGCCTTTCCCTTTCAAGCAGTTTTCTTACCTTAACGGTGCTATTTTTGAGTTTCGCTCGTATCTGAGCATCATTGTGGTTGTACTTCACATAATATTATGCAATAAAAAAAATTAATAGGGTAGTAAATAACACTTAAATCATTGTTAATACCACAAGAATCGTTTTGAATCTGAAGGTGGCTTTGTTAACCAGACATCGGCTACAGTAAGGAATCTAGCGAACTGATGCCGATCTCATGTAAGATATATGAGCCAGCTTATTGATCAGTTATGGTTAAACTTTCTATGAAACTCTCCTTTTTCTGGAGAAAACATCCGGTATTGCACGATTTTAGAAGTCGTGGATAGATAGAGGGAGAGTAGTTGGTAACATCATTCATCCGGTAGCAATGTATTGTCAAATGTCGTTCTCGATTTTAGTTTTTAGTTCTGTTTTCAGAGAAAAACTTACTGTTGGATGCCATTTCTCACACTACATACCTTTCGATAGGCATATTTGCATAATGAAAATAATCGCAAGTAAGTAAAAGTTTTTTTAGAAGAAAGTTTCTTCCACAAGGGTATGGGAGGAGAGGAAATGAACGAGCGCAATCTTGTTACTTGGGCTTCGGTACTATTTTGTCATGTAACCATCATACGATAAGTTGACCTGAACGTTAGGAAATGGAAGCCAATTTTCTTTTGGTTTCTCACGGGTAAATTTTATGTACTCAGTCTGCTCATTCAACAATTCAAAGCATTTGTCCATCTCCTTCTGAGTACAGAAGATTACAAAACAGTCATCTGTATATCTACAGTGGAGTACCGAGCGGAGATCGACAGTGGGGGACTTCTATTTTAGACATAAATGCAATGGCAAGACTTGGCGCCAGTCGCTATCACATTGCCAGCCCTGTAATTTGTGCGTAATAGTTCCCAGACCATTTGAAAATCGAGCAGTTTAGGCACTCTTTTAGGAGAACCATAAGCTGCTGAATAGAGAACCATGCATATTTATTCTTCCTTCATGTTCAACAAGAAGTTCGAAGATGGCTTTCATTGCGGAGTCATTCGATACGTTGGTGTACAGCGCAGTAACGTCGAAGGACTCCATCACGTACGCGTTATTAGGGAGACGTGTTACGTAGACGTTCTAGGATCATTTGGGTGTTCGTGAGGTGGGCTGGAATGTGGTTTAGCAACTGGGTAAGTATTAGGTCTAAAAACCAGGTTCTTCTATTAGTTCGCCCGTCTACACAACTGATGATTAGTCTAACCTTGAATGATGATGGATTGGTTGACGTAAGATCATCAGCTGATACCAACTTATGTGTTTTAATAAGTGGGTATAAGACGGGACATGTTTGTTTATTGATCTTAAATTCCGAAATAAACGATGATTTCAAACCTGCAGCCTTTGCCACACTGATCCATTGATTGTTTAGCTTTCGGTATTGACTTTTGTATGCCTTTTTCAGACGATGGGCGATAAAGGGTAACATTACTAAGATGTTCCTCCGTTGTCCTACCATCTAACTGGCGAGGAATAACTACGAACTCCCTCTCTCCCCTTATCGCTAACTGATAGCCTGATCTTTGAATGATCTTTGAATTTATTAATTCTCTAATTTCTCGCATACCACATTTTTTGAACCATCGGTTATTTCGGGCTTTAAAATCAATAGACCAACATATCCCGTCTTATACCTACTTACTGAAACACATAAGTTGGTATCAGCTGATGATCTTACGTCAACCAACCCACATCCTTCAAGGTTAGACCCATCATCAGCTGCGTAGACGAGCCAACGGATAGAATAACATGGTTTCTAAGCCTAATACTCACTTAACTGCCTAACCACATCCCAGCTCATCTCACGAACACCCAGATGTTCCTAGAACGTCTACGTAACGCAACAACGTGTACGTGATGGAGTCTTGCTTCCGCGCTCTACACGAACGTATCGAATGACTCCGCAATGCAAGCCATCCACGAACTTCTTGTTAAACATGAAGCAGGAATATATATGCATGACTTGTCTATTCAGCAGCTTATGGCTCTCTTAAAAAGTGCCTAAACTGCTCGATTTTTAGATGGTCTGTGAATTATTGCGCACAAATTAAAGGGCTGGCAATGGGACAGCGCTTGCCACCAAGCCTCGCCATTGCGTTCATGTCTAGAATAGAAGCCCCCGCTATCGATCTGTGGCCAGTACTCTACTGTAGATTGATATATAGATGACTGTTTTGTCATCTGCTGTACTCAGGAGGAAGTGGACAAATGCTTTGAATTGTTGAATGAATAGTCTGAGTGCATCAAATTTACTCGTGAGAAACTGAAAGATCATTGGCTTCCATTTCTCAACGTTCAGATTAACTTGTCGGATAACGGCCACACGAAAAAATGGTGCCCAAAACCAAGTAACAAGAATATCCTCGTTTATTTCCTCTCCTCCCGCCCTTCATGCACAAAGAGGGCGCTTGTAAGAAAACATGTTTCGAACAGCCACATCTGTGTGCACAAAGAGGGAGCTAAAAGAAGCATCGCGCAACTTGGCTCGGCAAATAGCCATCTCCAATGGCAACGAAGTAGTAACCCCACGAGATAAGTCTGTAAGAAGATCGACGCCCCTAAAAGCGAAAATGTGGCCAAGACAAAACCCCGTTTATGTTGTCCTTCATTAGCGATGAAGTAATTGTAGCTATAAAACGATGCTTAAGAAGGCAGGTTTAGAGGAATCGGTAGCGTTACTTGAAATACCACCCGATTCCCTTTGTCAATTAGTTCGTAACTGACTATATGACCGTCTATGCGTACACGATATCGGCAACTATCGCCCAATCTGCTTGATGTCTGTCGTCTACAAACTTTTCACTTGAGTCATCCTAAACAGGATTGACAGAACACTGGACGAAGGACAGCTATGTGAGCAAGCAGGACAACCAAGATATCATAATTCTACAGCGATGTTAACATTGACTTCAAAAGAGGAGTTAGGGAGGGCGATACCATCTCGCCAAAATTATTTACCGCCACCCTCCAGAACGTCATGCGAACATTGGAATGGGACAATATGGGAGTGAAAATCGATGGTCTGCAGTTATATCATCATTCCTTTGCTGATGACATCGTCCTTATAACACCAAACATTAACCAAGCGTAACGTATGCTTGCCGACTTTGATAAAGCCTGTGGAAGGATTGGTCTTCGGGTAAATCTCACAAAAAACGATGTTCATGAAGAACGGGTTGGTTTCGTATGCACCATTCATGCTCAACGGAACGAATAACTCCGAATGCTCCAGTTATGTCTATCTAGGTGGGGAAATCAACATAATGAACGACTTAGCTCCAGAGTTGAGCAGAAGGAAACGAGCGGCTTGGGGAGCTTTCAAGAGCATCGAGGATGAAGTGAAGAGAGCAAAGAACACCCGACTCCGTGCTTACCTTTTCGACTCAACGGTACTTCCCTGCCCTAACGTATGCGTCAGAAACCTGGTCGCTGCGTAAGCAGGATGAAAGATCACTCAGCGTTATCGAACGCGCAGTAGAAAGGACGATGCTAGGAGTATCCCGTGTCACGCAAGTAAGGGAAAGTATCCGAAGGTCCGACCTGCGTGAACGATCAAAAATCAAAGATGCTGTTCTGTACGGCATACAGTCGAAGATAAGGTGGGCCGGACACATAATGCGTATGAATGACAACCGATAGACAAGAGCCGTTAGTGACTGGATTCTTCGGGATGTTAAACGCGCTGCAGGAAGACTACCGACTCGATGGTCAGAGTTCTGTGCACAAAGAGCTTTGAAGAAGATATGACGCTCGACGAGTCCCTAGAGCGAGCAGAACCTATTGGGCTACTCTTGCGCGCGACAGGGAAAAATGGAAGAGTTACTGGCTCCCGCTCGAGTCACTCGACGATCAATGGGACAACAGGTGATACAGGTGATGCGAAACACAAAGTTGCGTAATTTGTCCCTTACGGTAAGGACGGTGACTGATGAGTTCAGGTACAATATACCTGATCTCTTGTAATAGTTGCGGAGACGAATATATTGGCGAAACGGGCTGATCTGTATGTATCCGCATGAAAGAACACCTAGATGGCAAACGAAAAGCAAGACAAAGTACCCCACTAGGCACGCATAGGATACAAAAGCACAATGGAGATGGAGACGATTTTGATATTAAAGTCAGTATCCCCGCACGGGATGCCAAAACACCAGTGCTCAAACTTCTAGAGGCTTTTTGGATAAATACAAGGAACCCTAGAATGAACAGCTGGGAGGAGTGCCCAGAGATCACACGTGGTCTGGCCCCATACCCTTTTGATATGGGGTGTGCATTTGTCGACCATTTGCAACTCTGATCAGCTGTTCTTCTTCAGTGGAAGGCACGTAGTAAATGGTGAGGTTTCTCGAGAAGCTGTTGATCGTTTGATTGCGATTTAGATTTTCCTGTTGATAGTGTGATTGAGATTTAGATTTTCATCTTTCTGTATGTGTTATCGGAGCGTTTGACTTAGTAAATTGCCTACCAATATACCCTTCTAGGCTCTAAAGAAGGCGAAATCCGCCGAGACGTCAGCTTTAACGGAATAAGGAATAAAGCAACACCTCGTGTTTGCTCAACAAGAATGTCGAGAACTATTTGATCAATGCCGAGCTTGATAGAAAGTCGGTCCTGGGAATTAGTACATAACCACAGTGTTGCCTTGATATTTGTAAAACTCCGGAGCGCTGGTGTCTGAGGTGGGGGATCGAACCTCGTTATCACCAGTTCCGGAGGCTAACGCGTTCACTACCACACCATTCGAATACTTCTTTTCGCCTGTCTCTCAGCCGTGTTGTTGAGCTATAGGCGCTATCAGCAATCACCAGTCAACGGAAGTGATCTGGGGAGCACAAATCGGCATGAACCCAGTTAAGCTGGAGCTATAATATAATATTAAAAATAAGTGTTCTTTTAAAAGTGCGGATGGAGCGATAGAATTGGAAATGATACATTATTGTCAGAGGATGATAGCTTGTCTCGCTACAACGAAAATTGGTATTGCTTGAATAGAAACTGATTTGAGAGAAGTCATAGAAAATTAAGAGACTGCTATAGAAATAGTTCTTTGAAAACTTCACAAGAACGTTTATACTTTGAAAAACGATGAATCACGCGAAATTTGGCCCTGTCTCTGTGAGAATATGCGATCAGTGACGACTTTACTTCTTGGGAAATTCCGGTGATATAGATGGTAAAGTCAAGAACTGCTAGTACTCTAATGCTAGGCTTTCCGAGAAAGGGAATCAGTTGGTGGAAGGAAATGCGTTAGTCAGATTTCGTTACCGCTCTGTGTTCTTCACACATTTTGGGCGACGCTTAATTCTTTGTCACATTCAGTATGAGTCCTTTCAACTACGCGTTTTTCCTATTGTTTCTTCTCCTTCCTCCTCTCATTTTCCTCGTTCCCTTCCCGTCTCTAAAAAGAAGGGCAAAAAAGCAGATCATATAGATTTGTTATTATTAACAGTGTCCATGTTGTTGAGTCGCTAGCAAATTCACAGAATCGTTGCGGGACTCGTCTGTTTGTATTGTGACATAGAACCATTTTGATACCCTATTCGCTTCTCCAGCTGAATTGTCTAGGTACTCTCTTCACAAGCAACAGTTCCTCATCGCAGAACTTCGTGAGGCACATTTTTTTTGTGAACTAGAGCGTGTGTAATAATGTATTCCCTAAAAAGTAGCCTTACTTCTTCCTCGTATGGTACAACATCTTTAGTGGGGAATTTGTTGATTGAATACGGAAGGTTTCCTTTTATTTTACGCAACTCATCATCGTGTCTTCTGCCCGGATTCCAGCACTTCTTGCATTCGATTCGTTTCCATCGCAGTCATCGTTCAGAATGGTCTTCGAACATTTCACGTGTTGTTTCGGCTGCTACTTGAGGATTTCGTCTTCTTTATGAATGCCGTGGAATACTGGCCGAGTCGATTCTCGTTGTAGTCTTGGAGATAGTCGGCCTATGCCATTCCCACGTGGATTAGAGGCGAGCGTTGTGGCGCGGATCGAACTAGCGCCTTTGCTACCTGGTCGACGATATCAATAACCACTGCACTATCTTCGCCCCTATACAAAAAGTATAATTAAAGAAAAGCCATATTGGCAAAATAGACGGTGGAAATAATATGGTAGGCAATATATTATAATAGGCCAAATGAGTTAGCATCATCGAAACTCTTCGCCGGCTGCTTACAATTTTATTATGTTCGGCTTACATGCGAATTAAATCCGTTTTCCTCCAGAAAAGGTGATAGCTTTTCCTGTCTCCACCGCAGACATCAGCGATCCAGAGTTTTGCAAATATCTCAACTACATTATGGTTAAATCTGTTTCATTAATTCAACTCGCTGCCCATAACCTAAACTGATGGTTTTGACAAGATCTCCTACAGAAAGAAATATTTTTCAAGTATCTTTAAGTATACTTCAATTTTTCCTTAGCAAAAAAAATAAACACTTTCACAAGAGAAGCTATGCATGGAGATTTAGAACTTTTCTATTCAGGAAAGCATTCATCTGATGAATTGGTCCTCACATGGAGATCATCACCAAAATTGGCTAGTGCCTCAATGAACACTCCATTTCTCATCGTCAATGAGGTAATTTATGCTTTATGCTCAATTTTTTCTTAGTTTGCTGTTCCTTTGCCATAGAGTTGTTTATTTTGCTGGCGACGTCTAGAAAATTGGAAATTTTAAACCGAAATATTATAAAAATTAGGTATTTTTGCACAGAGCAACTAGATTGTGTTTTAGTTGGCGTCCGCGACCTTCACAGCCCACGTTTTATCTAATTGTTCAATTTCACGAGGAAAAAAAGGCAATGAGAAAAGAATTAGAAGTTGTTGTTGATCTGGAATCTACTAAACTACGTGAAAAGTTCACGGCGTAAACTTCGTTGACGTTTTGTCACCGACGAATGCCACTCCTATTCAAGGAAGAACAAATGTTGGCTTCATTTTCGATTGAATAGCGCGGTATTTATAATATGACCGTTCTAAGCGCGCTTTACTTCTGCTATAATCTTTGTTTGTAGTTTTTTTACAAGTAACAGAAGTTAAAGATGATAAGAAATTCTTAAAGAACGTTTCTTTTTTTACTTTTCATGCTGTGAGACATCTGGCGCGAAGTGACGCTGACGTTTTCTTTTCCTGAAAATCCGCGATAAGTCAGGAACGCTTGGACTTTATAGCGCATTTCATATGATTTTTTTCGCCAATGCATTGTTATGTTCTAACGATATATTTGAAAGAACAATGTGCTAGAATTTTATAGGCATTAATCAACGTATTGAGAGTGTCAAACAAAATCTTTACGCTTCCATCACAGTCATTCGACAGGAACTAGAATACTTGATTCACGAGAATTCGTGCGAACCACAACACATTTTCCATATCACCGGTAATTTATTGGTTCGTCGAGTTCCTTGTGGAGTCCCGTTCGTGCTAGAGCTGTTAGGTTCATTAGAGCTTACCAATTAGGGATCATGTCGTTGCCAATACGACAGTGTCCCAGTCCCAGCTGAGCTGCCGGATGGAAATCTCTAATTGCCTACAGGTAGGGAGACCTCTTTGCACGAAACACTTTCTTTGCCTAAAAGTTTTTCTTCATAGATGTGTCTTCAAGGCAGCGTTGTTTAGCTGTGATGTATGTAGAGAAGAAATACTTTCGATTTATGTTGTTAATGTGCCGTTCAGCGTCTTATGGCCTATCGATCGGTCAGTCGACTAATTGCAGATTTCATCCTGAACAAGTGTACAAGAGCCAAGGAGTGCTGTGGGTGAAAATAGCTAGCACTCTTATCTCGGAAATTCATAGGAAATAAAGCATAGCCAACATCCACAGTGTCGGAGAAAAGTGAAGACGACACATCCCCATGCAATAACCAGCTAGAAGCACAGTGATACCCATTTTTGATCGCAACAGGACAGCGAATAGAATGAAATAAGTGCTGGGGGACACACGTTGTCAGAGCACACCGTTAAAGTATCAAAGTATTCTATCGTGGTACTGGTGTGTGTCGGAGATCAATTCATTGTGAACATACGCTGCTTTGATTGCTAGTCGTTGGCGGATTCAGTTCGCTTTACACCTAGCCGATAACATAGGTGGTAACGAGGAAACACGACATGTATTCTGTCATTTGTATCATCGCTGAGACAAAAACAAAGTCAGGCAAGTGGTATCACAACGATGAGTATTGCGCACTCACGGGAATGAATCAGAGGCGAAGCTATGGTGATAAACTGGTTGCCAAAGGTTAGAGTCCGGTTGGCGTACCTAGACAAAGGAGGGTTTTTTCATGTTTATGTAGTTGAACTAAATGAACAAAAATCAGGTCTTATCAGTGATTTCTTCATTTTCACAGGAATCCCAGTTATCTTTGCAGATCACTTCAACGACTTGCGTTCACGAAAGGGCTCTACCATTAGCGTCATCAACGTCAACAATTAGTGAGAAAGTTTTCTGGCTTTGATTTTTGAGTTGAATATCGAGTACTGCTGAAATTAGTTGTTCGGCGGTGTGGATTTCACAATGGTGGCAGCTGACGCTTTGTTTTCCAACTTTGGATTAACTAGTCGGTCTTTTGTGAGCGTCATGATATATTGTGGAATTCAAGTGATAATTTATCCCCACTGATTCAACGTTGTTCAAAAATAGTAACAGAAATCGTTTTATGCGGTAAGATTAATCCAAAATGTTTGAATAGCAGTAGAATCTTGCACTGTCTACCGTGATTCTCGAATAGTGCTTTCACTCTTACTAGTGGTAACCTTCAGTACGGAAAATTCAGAAGCGGTATAAATCTTTTACAGTGGAAGGAAACACCGAGTCAAAGGCCTCTAGCATTTTCATCACTAATCATTTTTTTACTTAGTTATCATTACAGATGGGCTTGCTGCAAAAAGTTTACAGTATTTCTTAATTACAGCATCCCATTCATGCCTGGCTGTACGGTTCGAATTCGTCCGACCATTTTGCTTGGTATTTTATCGCTTCTATTTGCCATCATCACTAGTACTTTTCCTGGCGTGGGTATCATTCTATGTGGACCGAAATGATCTCGTCAGTCGTGTGCTTCTCGTCTCGTTCTCAATATTCTTCCTGATTGTCGTTGTAAGTTACTATTACAAAGCCAATTTTAGTAATAAGTCTTAGAAATAATATGTACTAAACTCATAGCTGCATCTTGTCACCTATCACGATAATCATTCAAAGCACTCATTAATCACAATGGAAAATTCGGTGGAGTAAGTCCGCAACGAAAATTCCATTCGATTCCAAAATTCTAAGTTTCAAGTGGAAAACGGTATCACCGTATCACCTGTAGTCCCGTTGATCGTTTCCATTTTTCCCTGTCGCGTACAAGAGTAGCCCAGTGGATTCTGCTCGCTCCAGGGACTTGTTGGGCATCATATCTTTCTTCTAGGCTTTTCGTAAAGGGCTCTGACCATCGGGTCGGTGGTCTTCCTGCACTACCCTTGACATCACAAGGGAATCCAGTCACTAACGGCTCTTGTCCATCGGTTGTCGTTCATACACATTACGTGTCCAGCCAACCTTACCCTCGACTGTTTAGCACGCCGAAAGACGTCTTTGATTTTTGATCGTTGACGCAGATCAGACCTTCGGATCCCTTCCTTCACTTGCGTGACACTGGATACTCCAAGCAACGTCCTTTCGACTGCGCGTTCGATAACGCTGAGTGATCTTTCATCCTGCTTACGCAGCGACCAGGTTTCTGACGCATACGTTAGGGCAGGAAGTACCGATGAGTCGAAAAGGTGCGCACGGAGCCGGGTGTTCCTTGTTCTCCCTCACTACATCCTACGATGCTCTTGAAAGCTCCCCACGCCGCTAGTTTCCTTCTGCTCAGCTCTGGAGCTAAGTCGTTCATCATGTTGATTTCCCGACCTAGATAGACATAACTGGAGCATTCGGAGGTATTCGTTCCGCTGAGCGTGAATGGGGCACATTAAACCAATCCATTCCTAATGAACATCGTTTTCGTGAGATTTAGTCGAAGACCAATCGTTCCACATGCTCTATCAAAGTGGGCAAGCATACGTTCCGCTTGGGTAATGTTTGGTGTTATAAGGACGATATCATCTGCAAAGCGAAGATGGTGTAATTGACGATTATCGATATTCACTCTCATATTATCCCATTCCAATGTTCGCATGACGTTCTCGAGGGTGGCGGTAAATAGTTTTGGCGAGATGCTATCGCCCTGCCTAACTCCTCTTTTGACGTCAATGTTAATATTGCTGTAGAATAGTGATATCTTGCTTTTTCTGCTTGCTCACATGGCTGCCATTTGTCCAGTGTTCTGACAACCCGGTTTAGGATGAGTCGAGTGAAAAGTTTATTGTGGAGGTCACCCTTCTTGAACATTAGCACGGTCTTGCTGGTCTTCCCTATGAATAGGGACCTTGCATTCAAACAGGTGACGTGTGAAGAGCCGAGCCAGTGTGTTTATGAGGACTGCCGGAGGGTCCCGGTGTTCAGGTCTTATCCTGTCCGGACCTAGAACTGTTCAATTTTTCATCGACGAAATGGCATATTGGATTTCGGAAGGGAGAACCGGTGATACAACAGACCCATCCTCCTTTATTTCATATGACGGAATGTGGACGTGGCTATCGAAGAGATCTGAGTAGTATTCGTGAATGATTCCCTTTCTGGGCGCTGTAACGGTTCCGTCTGGGCGTTGGAGTGCAGTCGTCTTGGTCTTGTAATTGGCGAAGCATTGGTGGGCTTTGCGAATGCTTTTCCAGCCTCTGCACTTCTGTCTTTAAGATCTTCTTTTATTGATTGTCTGCATTGTTTTGCAAATTGGGACGTTGGTTCGCGGTTGCCTGCAGCTCGTACGATTCCACATTGGCGTATCAGCTCGAGTGTTTCTGGAGACAGACGTCTCTTGGTGATTTTCGAACTCTCAGCTTTCATAGCGCTAACGTGAAGATGTTGAATGAACCGATAGAATTCTTCGTCTATGTTGTCGATAACGGCGTCTTCCCAACAGCTGACTAATGACTTGAATACGTCCCAATTTATAGTGGTTTTAGGACTTCGTTTTTAAATTTAGCGACTTTTCCTCCTTTCTGCGAGAAATCGAATCTTGCACGAAGGAGGCGGTGGTCCGATCCAGTGTAGAATTTTGAGACAACAGCGACATCGTTTAGGCAAAACCTTCTATTTACTATGATGTGGTCTACTTCGTTATGGTACTCTCCGCTGGAAGACTCCCACGTCCAGTGTTGAGGGTGGGGCTTCTGGAATTGCGAGTTACCATGGATGGTCTTGGTCGTCATGGTAAACTCAGAGAGCCGCTCACCCTTTTCGTCCCATTCTGATGCGTGGGTCCCAATGTGACGTTCTTCAGACGTTCTTTCTGATCCATTCTTGGCGTTGAAATCTCCAATGATGACCTTGAAGAATGTATGCTCTTCTCCATAGAACTCCAAGTCCATGTAGAACACTTCGACTTCTTCTTCATCATAGTTTGATGTCGGCGCGTAAACGACGAAGATTCTCAAAGCCAGAATTGATGCACATCTTTTTAATCGTAAACGTCCGATGCTACTTGTTAGTTGTTCGAATGAATCAATGTTTATGGAAAAACTCGTGTTGACCAGAACGCCGACCCCGCCGACTCCTCTAATTTCGCATGTTTCGAGGAACAGTGCTTCTCCGGTGTCATAGACGGCGTTGAATGGGTGACGTCTTTTCGTCTCGGCCAGGCCGATGACGTCGTCCCTTATCCTTCTTGCTTGCATGAGCAAGTTTTCTATCGAGGACTCGGATGCAAGTGTATGTGCATTGGAGGTAGAGATCGTCACCTTAGTTCTTCGTGATACATCCAGCTTCTATTGGCCCTGAGATTTTAGCAGCCTCTCCGTACTCGTGCTACCCAATGGTGCGAAATTTGGGCTCTTTCGGGGTCAGGTGAATGATGCCCGTTTCTTTTACTGTGTTCAGCATTTTCATACCCGCGTAAAGCTTGCTGGGCTTTGAGCGTAGTGGCAGGGTATACTCACGGGTAGCTTGCCAGTCTCTCAGTGGACATGGAGCTTATTTGTTGGAGGCGACTCTTAACCGCCTCCCCTTATATTTCCGTGTCACTTGATTGCAGGCTTTTGGCCGAATTGACTCGTAGGATACAATCCGCATGAACTTGAACGCACCCACACACGCGACCATGAATACCCTTGTAAATACAGTATGTGCCAAATCGGCGCAGCAGAAACAATGTGTCCATCTCCTGGATCCACCTCCTTCTCAGGGAAACATACGGTCGCTTTTGTTCCGCGATTAACCCCCTTTTCCGCCACTTGGGGACTCGCCACGTGGCCTCGCGGCTAACCAGCTCGAGATCCCTCATGTGAAGGACCTCCGTGGAAAACGGTAATGGTGAAAATGTTTGGTAAGAAAAATTCAAAATAGGTAACGGTTTGCGATATTCTGTTAGTTTGGTTCCAGAAGAATGAGGAGAGAAGGGGAATTCGTCTTAGTGGAACCTCAAATCGACTCAAAAGAATTTTTTTTATCGGTTTTTCGAACGAAAAAATACGTTTCCACTTTTTTATAGTGTGCATTTTTTTCTGCACTCGGTATCAGTACCAGTGTCAGCAGCGACACCTGCCGATGTTTGGTGTGCTCTCCTGGCTGCTCAGTCCGCCGTAGCAGTTTTCTTTGTGAGTATTACCAACTCATCGTTCTTTTCCTGCTCTCAGAAGACTCAGCTGTTTATCAGAGAGACCTAAATGTTTTTTTTAGATTTATTTGTCTGTAATTGTTGAAAGCGAAGTAAAAAAGTGTCGCGCGCTAAGCATCGGCAGCAAAAACGTTCGTGATGAGAGTCGATTACGTCGTGAACGACGAATCGTGCGAAAGGTGATGTATTCGAAGGAAAACAGTCACACGGTGAGTTAGTATAGGGAGCTACTTAAAATAACGGGAATGTTAAATGTTAAAGTTAGAAATTTCATAGCAGAATGGTATCGAGTTAAAACATAGCCGACCACCTCTTCATCCTCCTAGAGGGGGCATTGACTACCTCCACATTCTCTTGAGGAGTCTTTAACCAGGTCTTGAGAAGAGAAGCTTTTTTTGCCATTTTGGAAACTTTTTTCAAATGATGCTGAGATTTGAGCGAGAACTTCAGTTGGGCTTCGATCCCACGATTACCGTTTCCGGTGGCTCAAGTGCTATTCGCCATATTAGCCGATGCCCTTGTTTTGCCTTTTTCTTGGCCAGATTTTCCTTAGAGGTGCTACCAGCAATCATCCGTCAACGAGAATGACCAGAGGGTTCAAATCGGCATTTATTCCAGTTACGCTGAAACTGCAGTCGATGTACTCCCTGGATCGTTCCCATGAGTGGGTGATTGCTGATAGCATCATTAGAGTAAGAAACTGGCTACGAGAAAGGCAAAGTAAGTTCCTCGGATGGTGTGCCAGATAGAACGTGTGGTCTCCCTGTAAAGGTAATTTCGAGTTAGAAGGCCAAATGAAACTTCTAGTTTGGCTCATATCTCACATTGTTACACAATTTCCTTACATGAAAGAGGTAAATGAAGGTTAAACATTTTTCAAACGATGTCCCATCACGATTGCTTTTTTGAAGAAACAAAATGATGTACACATCATGAACGAACTAAAGCTTCCACTTGAATACTTTGTATGGTTGCTCCTCACCAATCATGAAAAACCATGCAGACGAACACAGTTCTCATTCAGCTGGCAATTTCTGGTTGGGAAATATTTTCCTTCTTTTCTGGAAACTTGTGCTAGCACTTTCGTGCATCACACCTTGCCAACTAGTTAATACTTTGTTACTGCTGTAGCAGTGTTTTCTGGCATAGGTTGATCCTTATCCAGGCTTTCTGATAGAAGTGTCGAATTTTTTTTCTTTTCTGGGGAATTAATCCTTATTTTAGGCCACGGTTTAAACATCCGGGATCACCTCCCAACCACGGTGAAACGGTAAACCATTAACGGGGAGTAAAGCTTTTTTGGGATAAATTGATTTTTTTCGACTGAAACTCCTAAAGTGGCATCACCTACATTGTTACGAAATTTTTGTAAGCTTTTACTCCAGGTTTTTTAAGACAAGCCCATCTTACTCTATACACCCATTCTGCTTGCTTCTAACCACAGCACGCCAATCCACACCCACGCGGCCGCTAGTCATACGCTCACATACGGAAAAGAGAAAAAGCGTTGGTAAAAGGAGGCATATGTGGCCATCAATGTTTAAAAAATGAATTGCAGGAACTCTACAAAGATGCAGAACTTCGTTTTCCATTATTCTCACATATGTTGTGCACTTTAGTTCTTCACGTTTTGCTGAATCATTTCACCATGATCTATATTATATTTGTGGTATGTTTACTATTTCCAATCATGTTTTCTAGAACTGTCTACAGGACAAATCCACATGTAGTTATTCGGACGTTATCGAATCTTCGTTCCGTCGTAAAGCCGACGCTGTGTCGTTGTGCTCTGCTCGCCTCGACATTGTGGCTCGGATTGCTTGTCCACTGATATACATTGTTCTGACAAGTTTGTATTTTCTTCTGTACTTGTTATTGCCTTAAAATAATAAAAAAGACTCCTTTTATTCTGTTTCACGCACGTTTGAGTCTCTCGTGCGAGAATTTCATGGATACCACACCACTGTTAAAGATGTAGCCTTTGTACTCTCTAATAAATCAACGAACTTGATCAAATAGAAATAACGTAATGGCTATTTCTTGTTGATGCTTCATCTCTAAATTGAGGTAACAATATCGTCCAACACATTTGTGTATTTAATATAGCGTTTCTGCACTGGTTCAATGATAGATGCTTGTGTTCTGTAACCTTACCACACGGGGCCTCTATTGGTGTAATTTGAACGTCAAACTTGGATAATTAAATCTTTGTGTAAACAGTAGTACTAACACAGCAGTGACAATGTGGCGAAGCTAATACGTTAATGTGATATGAGCAAGAAACAGTTACACAGAGAGTGTGAGAGTCTTCTGCAGTAGATTTATGCAATAGTATGAGGGAAGAGAGATATGACACAGAAATACTATTAAATTAAGAAGAGATACTACTAAGTGGAATCGTAACGGGATCCTGGAAAGAGTCAGCTAAGAAATCAATAACAATGATTATTATGTAGTAACTCCCACGTCCGACTTTCTATTAACCTCGGCATTGATCAAGTAATTCTTCGTATTCTTGTTGAGCAAACACGAGGTATTATTTTTATCCTCTATTCACGAACAAGCTGACGTTTCGGCGGATTTCGCCTTCGTCAGAGGATGGAAAGGTCAAGTTGGCAGCAATCTATTCGGCCAAACACCTCCATAACCAGACAGAGAAAACGCTGAACCAAGATTTCAATCACATTGAACACAGCTTTGCACACTCACCGCTTTCTATGAGGCTTCCACTGAGTATGTCGCGTGGAGACCAACCGCACAGAGTTCACATGGAAGCGTAATATGCCCCCTCCCATCAAAATAACAGCCTTATATACTGCCCAAAACCACGCGTGATAATGAGGCATTATATACTGCCCAATACCACGCGTGATAATGAGGCATTCTTCCCTGCGGTTCATTTTCGGATTTCTGGAATTAATCCAGAACGCCTCGAGAGTTTTGCGCGCTTGTGTTCTCGTTTCCTGTGCGAGGATCGTGACACGTACTTCAAAGTCCTCCCCGCTATGTCTCTGGGTCCTATGCGTGCCTAGTGGGGTATTTGGTTTACGTTTGCCGACCAGGTGTTCTTTTTATGCGAACACAGAGGGTTCTGCCCGTTTCGCCAATGTATTCGTCTCCGCACGTCTTACAGGGAGATCAAATAAACTGTATCCGAGCTCATGCAATCACCGTCTCTACCATTAGGGCAAACTATGTTTGCGTTGCACATAGACGGTCATATAGGCGGTTATGAACTAGTTGGCGCCTAAGATTCCTCGGTGGCATTTCAACTACGTTTACCGAATTCTCTAGACCCGCCTTCTTAAACAGCGTTTTATAGCTGCACTTACTTCATTTGAGATGAAGGGTAGGATAAACGGGATTATTTTATCGCTAGAGTTGTCGTTTGGAGGCTTAGGATTTCCTCTACACCTGTCCCGAGCTAGAGTTTCGTAGCCATTAGAAATGGCTATTTGCCGCGCCAAGTTCCGGGACTCCTCTCTCTGCTCTCTTCCCGTGCACACGTTGGTTGCTGTTCTGAAACATGTTTCTTACCAGCGCCCTTTTCGTGTGAGAGGGGTGAGAGGAGAGATAATGAACCAAGATGTTTTTATTACTTGGCTTTCGGTACCACTTCGTAATGTAGCCATTTTCTGACAGGCTAATTTGGACTTATGTCCCATGTCTTATGTTTGGATTTATGTCTAAGATGGAAGCACCGGTGATCGATCTCGGGCCGCTACTCTACTGTAGATATATAGATGACTATAGATATATAGTATATATAGATGATATATAGATGTTTTGTCTTTGCTCGACACAAGAGGAAATGGACAAATGTTTCGAGTTGTTGAATGAACAGTCAGAGTGCATCAAGTTCACCCGAGAGAAACCGAAAGAAAACTGGCTTCCATTCCTGAACGTTCCAGGGAAGAATGCCCTCATTATCACGCGTGATATTGGCCAGTATATAAGGCTGTTATTTTGATAGGAGGGACATATTACGCTTCCATGTGAACTCTGCGCGGTTGGTCTCCACGCGACATACTCAGTGGAAGCCTCATAGAAAGCGGTGAGTGTGCAAAGCTGTGTTCAATGTGATTGAAATCTTGGTTCAGCGTTTTCTCTGTCTGGTTATGGAGGTGTTTGGTCGAATGGATTGCTGTCGACTTGACCTTTCCAGGCTCTGGGGAGGGCGAAGTCCGCCGAAGCGTCAGCTTGTTCGTGAATGGAGAATAAAAATACCACCTCGTGTTTGCTCAACAAGAATACGAAGAATGATTATTATATTATTTGGGAAGGGGCAGACCCTATGCAACTTTCAAGATTCCATGTCGAGGAAGATTACAATGTACATACAAGATGTAATGATTAAGGCGAGGAGACCACAGTGATACCAAACTGTACCATTGCCATTTACCTGACGTCAATGGAGCTTATCTTAGGAGAGGGATGGAGGAGTGCTAGGACATTACAAAATCTCTGCATAAGCACGGGCACATGTAGCGCAGTGGTTAGAGGCACCTTGCAATACACCTGGATTCGAACCCACGTCCCAAGCTCACCAAGCCTTCAAAACTTCTGGGGTCGGCAAATTGATACCAAACCTGTCTGAAATGAGTGCAATACCGACTCGATAGGTAGGCCACCGCGAGCCATTGTACAGGCCCGATATGCACTCAGTTGCCACTAACGATGTTTAATGAAGTCCAATGCATGGTGAATTCTTAAGGAATTAATCACCGCCGAGAGCTTTGTCATCTATCCTTTTTATACATAGGCCATCGAGGCGGAATTTGCAAGGGAAGTGACTTCACAGCACATTACATGACAATAGCGTAGGTATGGAATAGTATACATATGATATAAGGAGTGAAGTGAGGAGTATCCTTGACAGGACAGAGAATAGCTCCGATATTCTCCTCCTGCTCTAATGCTGTTGGATGTTTATTGTGCAAAAGGTTGATGTAATGATATTCTTTATGACGCAGCCTCTATATTAGGTCTGCCTGTTCAAGTAATTAGGTCACATCTTTTTTCATCTTTGCAATTTTCTTTAAATACTAATTTCTTCCATATGATTCAATCAAAATGAGCTTAAGCGCTTGTTAAGGAGAAAGCTTACCAGCTTTTCGTGATTCTCTGAAGTTTCCGTGCAGCCTTTTCTACATTGAGCGCTGTTGAGGTCATTTCATCAACACGTCTTCTGTGTGACGAAACAGCAATCTTTTTTGCCAAACCAATCCTTCCATGTTCGGGCACATTATTAATGGAAGTCTACATGCGCTGTTTTGATGCCTTAAATGCTTCTTATAACATTCAGAAATGACAGGCACTCGTAAGATGATGTTTCCTTCATGTTGATTTTCAGTTTTCAGCAGCCAAATAGTTGTCTTTGGAATTGCAGTTTTCAAACGACGGTACGGATAGGACACAAACAGCTTTTCAGAATCTTCATTACTCATATGGTTGAGGAGTAACCAAATTTTCGAGAAGGCAGGTATAAAATTAAGCACACACTAGCTTACTGAGCATTATCGAGGGTAGAAGAAAGTCGGCAGTGAGAACCAACTAAATTTCTTTGAGCCTTACACTATGCTTGTACTTGGGCCACGTATGGTGCAGTGGTCGGAGACGCACTGCAATACACATGGGTTCACTTCCCGCGCCCCAGGCTCACCAAGCCGTTCACTCCTCCGGGATCAACAAATTGATACCATACTTGTCTGGGAAGGATAGCAGCGCGGGCCCGATACAACGGTGGGCCACTGCGAGTCATTGTTAAGGCCAGATACGCATTCATTCACCTTCAACGATGCTTAGTGAAGTCGTGTGCATTCCGCATCTCTCAGGGATTGATCAACGCCAAGAGCTTTTAGAGCTTTAATGCTCGTGCTTTCAACATGCTTTTCTTCTCATTCATCCATCCATCACTTTAATGCTTGCATTTTCAACATGATTTTCCTCCCATTCATCCATCATTAAATATCCAGAGATCTTCGTTTCTGTTTCGAAGTATGTTCATATAAATTTGAAACACGGGATAATTTCCTAAAGTCTCAATTGAAGAGGCTTTAATGACGTTGTCTGCACCGGCAATATTGCGAAAGTTACTGTGTTCAATCTTGTGAGTTGTGCTTAATGTTAACAACAAAAGTTGAAGTACAAACCCTCGTCGCAGCTTCATAGATGAGTTGAAAGCACCACTGATACAAAAAGTGCACAGCGTTTTGGAGTATTAGTTGACCTACGGTTTCCTGAAAGACATGAACGTGGCTGATGTCGCTTTCCTTTTCCATGAAATTCCTTCTTCTGTGGTTCCTCGAACTGTAAAGGCCAGCATATGTTGTAGTCTTCGGTTATGAATTATATGTTTCGACTTGTTTTCCATGTCATCGTGTATTTTTCGTGAATTCGTCCTTTCTCAGGTTTGTTCGCAGTCTATCCTCTTTTTCGCTTGTTCTGCTTGTGGGAATCGCCTGGGCTCAGGCTCCAGTGGTGTTCTTTGAAGAAAAACCGAGATTTCATCGTCGAAGCGGTAATTTACCAGGAATTTTTCCAAAAACGCTTGCGCCGTTTTCATTTCGCTTGTGCAATTTTTTTCTTGATGCGATAGTGCACCTTCGAGTGATGATTACATCTTGTTGGATTGATTTTCCCTCTGGGATTGCTAATGGGTCTATAGAGATGCCATACCCTAATGCTGTTGATGTCATAACTGTCTACTAGATAATAAGGCTTCGATTCGTATCTGTGATCGAGAGAAGTTATGAAAAGAAACAGTGTTATACTCACGAAAAATATCTGTGATTCCTGCTTTAGTGCAATTACTGTTACTCATGTTACAAGATCCCTCTCAAATTTCTACTTCATTTATTGGTTGGATTTTAAGAAGGTATACAATAGGACCATCATTATGAAGAGCATGTAGAGGACCGTTCAGCGAGGAACTGGAATAGTACTTGCGAAGGACGTTACAGTCAAATTTCACGAATACAATGAGTGCACATACGACTACTCCTTGTTTCGGACTCCTTCCCACTCTTTGTCAACTAATGGCGTCAGTTGAGGTAGTATTAGTATGGTTCATAATTTGATGTTTGAGATATTGGAAGTATAGCTTTTATCATTCATTCCACTG
The DNA here is from genome assembly GCA_018806985.1 of Angiostrongylus vasorum. NCBI lineage: Eukaryota > Metazoa > Nematoda > Chromadorea > Rhabditida > Metastrongylidae > Angiostrongylus > Angiostrongylus vasorum. The sequence goes on from JADANN010000433.1 coordinate 2,093,186, forward strand.
AAAGTCGAACTTCAAAACAACCGCAGCGTTAACTTTGGTTAAAGTCATAGTTTTCGTTATTAGCTTTAAATTATAGAGAAATATCATTGGTCGTTTAGGTATGCTAATAGATGACCATTCTTATAGTGAAAGTAGTTGCAGAAGTTCTCAGAGTGGTTATTTTCCATTAGCTACTAGACTTTTTTTTCATTTGTGATTCTCCTTGTGAAGATCTTCTGCAGCTGTTCTCTGCTGCAAACGAAGTGAATGGTGCTGATGTTGAAGACAGATCTACTTCCAATTTTTTCAGTTCACGACCATGTTCTGGGTGGTGTTATGGAGTAACACTCTGGAGTTGTTGAAGACTTGAGACGTTAATAGAGCCGCATAAACGGACTTGGTAAATTAGAGAGCTCTTAACAGTAAACTCTTTGTTCTAGTCAATATCGTTGTGGCTTTACTCTCCATTCTCGCGCCAAAAATCTTCTTGCAACGAAAGTGATGAAAGTGAAAGAATATGATGATACCTTACGATCACTACAGAATTTGGATCACTTTCTCTTTTAATGAATAGTCATGGAATAGTGACTTCATCTGCTATACAAACGCTTAAAATCTAGAAAAGTTACAGCCTCAGCTTAAATGGGCTTAATGCCGACTAGTGCTCCCCAGATCAGTCCCCCTTGACGAGTGATTGCTGATGACGCCGTTAGGTAGAAAACTGGCCGAGAGAAAGGCAAAGAATCCCCGGGAAGGGGCAATAGTGGTCTTGAATCTGACCCTCGATCCAGGTTTTGGAAATATTTCTGCATCATAGTAGTCAAAAATAATTAAATGCATAGAAAAGATGTTTGGTCAGCGCCTCATTAACTGTACAAACTTGCCAAGATCATGATGGTCAGCAGCTTTTTTCATCGTACAGCGCACTGAAAAGAACAGTTTACAACGTGATATCAGAATTTGCAAAGGTGTAGAGTACAATAACTCGTTCCACAACGTGGCACATAATTATTTTTTACTAGTTACACTTATTTATTTATAACACACGCGTTTATATTCTGTGCGCATTCTACCAGTTGTTTTTTTCTGCTCCTTGTTCTGCAAAGGTCTTCGGCGAAAGTCTTCAGGTCTTCAGATTTGTGCACGGGTACTGTTTGTGTTTGGCGACTTTTCCTTCCCCATGAATGTCGGTAAATGATGGTCTAGTTGCTTCTTTTCGAAATCCTAGGATGTCTCTACCAGAGCAGTCCCAAGTGTTTACCATAGAGGCAGTTAATAAGCCCGGACTGGTTAGAACCAGCGACCGCACTCGTGTTGCACAACATTTCTAACAGCTGATGTTCCCGTGCAAATTTTCAATACCATAGTTTTGTTGTTGAAACGACAAATTACCTCAGCGTGTAGCCAATGTAAGCATTCATTCTGCATTATTTCACTTGTTTTGGTTAATACGCGATAGAACTCATTTACTGGTTGTTGTTTGTAGAATATGAGATTGACAGAAAATAAAATGGTAAACTTAGTTTAGAAAAAAATAGCTGTGAACATTTTCTTAGCCGCAAGGCAAAAGCAATACAGGAATGCTGAGAAGGAGGACAACGTTACTGTCATGTAGAAGACAAGACAAATCTATCGGTCATCGATGAGATTGTTATCTCATCTCATTGCTAACACAGATTGCATGCTTTGCCGCAGTATTGTCGCTTCTGCTGTTCGGTGTAAAACGTGCTTGTGCAGAAGCCATTCGCCACCCATGATGAACAGCTAAAAGCAGCATGAATCGTCTCTTTTCATAATTCCTTGGATAGAAGACGGAAAAAAAGTCACGAAATTTTTATACTATGCTCTTTATAACAACAGAGAAAGCAAATTAAAGAAGAATGATGCTAATCTCGTTCTGTTGATAATAGTTGAAGGATAGGATTAAAAGACTAGACTTACCTTGGTGCGCTGCCGCATGCGCCGCCCGATGCTGAAATAGTGCAGGTTTAGTACATTCATGACTACATGAAACATAAAGGAGTCATGCGAGTTCGAAAGTATTTAGTTTGGCCTGTTTAACGTTACCAACCATACGTTCGACTGTTTCGGTTTTTATTAAAAAGATACAATCATTGCGATTCTACAATGATGGAATTCTAAGCTTTTTGCTCGAGACAAGTCTTTCCTATTCGCTTTTTTCGTCTAATCACTTTGGAACAGAGAAGCGATTAAGCACTGTTTGTGGAACTGAACCCGATGACGTCTTGGAATACATTGTTGTTGTCTTCGAGAACGCCACTCTTGAGTCGGAAATTTTCAAAAATCGATTTTATTTTGAATTTTTGAAAACCTGTGGGATTAACACATACGAAACCCTTTTGGAGGAAATTGCATGTAAATATCGATGTATATATATGTATATATATCTAAATATAAATATACCCCAGCATTGATACAACAAGACCTTCTTGCAGGACTACTGAGTGTTCGATACCTCATATGTTCCAATTGCCGAAAAATTATAGGCAGTTGTTTGACAATCCGCCTTGTTTCAAATATGTTATAACACGTAGCGGAGAAACTGCTTTCAATTTTTAGGAGAAACTGCCTTCATTTTCAATAACCTATAAATTACTTACAGGTAGTAGAAGTAGTAGGGTTGCCGCATAAGCCGCATGTGGCCTGACAGTTCTCCTAAAAAGTAAAAATATCTCCAGACCATTTTGTATAGAATTCCCGAATATTCGGTTCATGCGTGATTCGTTACGCCTCGAAAAAATCGAATAACATAGAATTCCAGCGAACTATTTTGCTGTCAACAACATCGTCACGTTCGTAAGTATAAACGATTCGAATAAGGTTCATCAGAATAACATACCTTTACAAAATTTTGTAAGTCAACATTGCGACATATGCTGATATCGTTTTTGCAAGAGGCAATTTTGTCTCGGCAATTTGGATCTGGCATTGATATGGTTAGCGATGAGATGAACAACTGACAATGACTGATGAATACAACAAAAGACACTTTTTTGTTCGCACAATCCGCAAACGGCTGGACAATCCTCAGCCAGAATTGTTTTCCATGTCGGATCATCGCACTGTTCTTTTTTAACCGTTTCACATTTTACGCGAGGGACTGAAAAAAGTAATTGTTACTGTCGTTTCAGGGAAGTGTTGGTAAGTTAGAAAGAAATACTGAAGCTAGCTCAGGTATAAGGGATACAGTCAGTCTTTACCTTACAGAACATCTCTTAGACAAATAGCAGAAATAGTCAACCCTTATTACCAAGAACAATATCCAGCCACGGCGATGTACAATTAATAACACCTCATGAAGGATAAAGCATTCCGCGTTGTCTAATTTGCTAGTGATGGGGCATGCATTGAAAAGATTGAATGCCGTCGGTGAAACGAAGATTTGATAGGAATTTTCCGTTAATACGTGTACCCTTTCCATCCTAGTTGAATGACGTTACTAACTAATAAAATGAGGCTGTTAACGGTTTGGTGTGATTGTGTCGCCCTGTCAAACCCCTTTCCCTACAAGCATGATGAGGGGGTCAATGAAAAAGCTGCATATTTCTGCTGCATTTCCAACAACGGTCTACTAGTGTCCGTCTATAGGATGGGTGCACTTCTTCGTCGACGAGCACTGATAAAACGGAATTCGTTTAAATGCTGTTAAAAGTTTTTGCATAGCCGAGAAAAAAGACATGAAGCAGATGATACTTGCGACAGACTTCTATGACCTGTGAGACCGTTTTCATGTGGTCCATGGAGGCAGAATCTCTGCCGGAATTCTGCTTTCTCAATTCGTGGCGCATTGTTGAAGTCTTCGATACACTTATGAAGCATATTGGGTGATAGTTGCGAAAAGCCGTTAAATCACCATTCGTTGGTATGATGACCATGCGCAAGTTCTACAAATGTTCAGAATTTTCGTTTTCTGAAGGTACGATGTCGTGTGGGTTGCGAAAATACATGTAACCTGTGACCACCAACTCTAAGGAGATAGGTGCGGTATTATTGGGTACTGCAGCTGTATTTTCTTCGTTTTTCATTTCAAGTAGAGATTCAGAGGGTAGAATCCTGGGCAGCTTTTCACCAGCCGAGATTTTTTATGCCCCGGACGGAGGTTGTAGGGCGCAAGAGACTGGCGTAAGGCTTTTGTGTTACTAATTTTCTGTCATGGTGGAATGTAGGGATAGTCCAATCTTCGCTCATTAAACTGGATAGGAAAACATTAATGTTGCAGAGATCCCGACGACACTTGTTTAGACTTTATCGTTTTTGAGCTGCTTCCAATAACTTTTTCTGCTAGTAGCGATGTAAATCCTCCTGCAATAATCTTCTTTAGCTGGAAATTATTATCACCCATGTTAGGTGTGTTGCAGTAGGATCAAGCTTCAGCATCCTACTCTTTTCGAGCAACTTCTTAGTGGCGATGGAGATGTGGTCTGACCTTTTTTGTTGGACGAATTCAGGCGAGTTCGGCACATGTTTTAAATCCTTCGACAAGCAGCGTTTAGTTCTCGGTCGGGTCTTTTTTTCCGTGCCAATCAATTGTGGAAAGGATTTTACTAGAAATTCCTAGTCGCATACGATTTGTTTAGTTTTTTCTTTAACGATGGGAGGAGTTCTTTTTCCACCTTATGGCTGAATCGAATCATCACGAGGAAAAGGCAGTGATCAGATCCAGTACATAATCCTGGTACCACCAAAGGTGTCAAAGCGCCACCATTATCTGTTCACGAGAATATGTTCGAGGTCTGCATAAGTTGTGCCACTAGGAGACTTCCATGACCATCGGCAATTTTCTCTCTTTCCGAAAAGTGAATTCCCACGGAAGAGACCTGGTGTCGTCAAGAGCCCTGTAAAATGGTTTCCATACACATTTAATTCTCCTGTTCCAAATTTTCCTACTCTGTGTTCATTCTCGTTGGGCGCTCCTAATCTAGCAGTAGAAGTTCCAATGATCTTGTAGAAGGGCTTCTCCTGGTGGACTACTTCTTTTAACTGGTTGTAGAACGCATTGTTTTCGCTCCGACCAGTTGTGCAGGTTCGTGAGTAGCAATTGATGATGCGCATAATGTGGAATAAAATAATGCATAAAGAACGACGATAGCTATATCTTAAACTTTATTTGCTGGCTATTCTTTTTCATAGTAGGTAACCACATGATGCAGTGGATAGGACGTGAGCAGCCAGTAAAGGTAGTCGCGGGTTCGGTGCCCAGTTGAAGTTCTGATTTTTCCACGTAACCGAGCATACTTGTAGTTGTACGATACCCCTTGCTTGGGGAATAGAAACACTGAATTGCTACTCCAATGGAACGCAGAAATCTCTGTATAGAATAAGTTTGCACTTGCTGCTTCTATGATGCTTAACAGGGTCGAATGAGTAGGGTGTCGCTAGGGGGTTTCATCAGCACCGAATGCATCACAGTTTATCTTTCGAGCGAAGAACAACTAGGTCGAGAGCACTATGTTGCTAAAGAATTTGCGAAAGGATATTCTTTTCCTCAGTAACAATTATGTGTACCTAAACACTCCGTCCCAGCAGCGTCAACACCGCAGTCCATGATTGAAGTGACAAATTTTACAGCGTTTAATGATCACCTGTCGTCTCATTGATTTTCGAATTACTCGAGAGGGCATCATCGCACCTTCGATCTCTCTCTGTCTCGGGTGCAAGAGTAGCCCAGTGGGCTCTGCTCGCTATAGTGATCAGTTGTTTCTTCTAGTGTTTTCGTCAAGAACTTTGACCATCGAGTCGATGGGCTTCTTGCAGTAGGTCTGACGTCCTGAGGAATCCAGTAACTAACCACTCTTTTCCACCTGTTGCCGTTCACACGAACTACGTGTCCAGCTCACCTTATCTTCGACATTTTGACGCATGGAACGGCGTCTTTGATTTTTGATCGTTGACATGGGTCGGAGGTTCGCATCCCTTCCCTTTACTTGTGTAATAGATACGAGATACTCTTAGCATCGTCCTTTCGACTCCACTTTCAATAACGCTGAGTGATCCTTCATCCTTGGCCAGGCTTCTGAGCCATACATAAGACAGGGAGAATCGTGGAGTCAAAAAGGTAGGCACAGAGTCGGGTGTTCTTTGTTCTCTTCACTACATCGATGCTTTCGAGAGCTGTTCAAGCCGCTCGCTTTCTTTTACTCAACTATGGAGCTAATTCGCTGATCGTGTTAGTTTCTGATGTTGATAGACCTAACTGGAAGATTTAGAGATCCTGCTGAGCGTGAATGTAGCGTAATTACCTAGCCAATCGTTCCACATGAAGATGGCTCTGTGAGATTTAGTCGAAGAGCAATCTTTTTCACAGGCGTTATCAAAGTCAGGTAGGATTCGCTCCACCGGGCTTATGATTGGTGTTATAAGAACGATGTCACCAGCGAAATGAAGATAGTGTAATTTCCGGCCATCGATTTTCATTTCATGTTGTTTTCCAGAGTTCGCATAACCTTCTTGATGGTAGTGGCAAATAACTTTGGTAGGATACCATCGCATTGTCTAACTCTTCTTTTTACGTCTATATTTAATATCGTCCAGTAATGGTGATGTTTTGATCGCGAAATTTCTATATAGCTCATGAACAATCGAACTGTAGCTCGTGCGGTTACACGCTGGCGTATCAACTTGTGTGTTTCTGGAGACGGATATCTCCTAATGATCTTCGAACTCTGAGTTTTCCTAGCACTAGCGTGAAACTGTTGAATAAGATAGTCGAATTCGGCGTCAATGATGTCGGTATTGGTATCGTCTCAAGAAACGACTAGTGATCTGAGTGAATCCAAATTTATGGTGGTTTTCCGACTTCGTGTTTTAAACTGAACGGCTCTCTCTCTTTCTCTCTCTCTCTCTCTATTTCGCAAGAAGTGAAACCTTGCACAAAAGTGCCGATGATGCATCGGTAAGGCAGAACCTTCGATCACTCTCCATTGGAAGACTCCCACGTCCAGCGTTGAGGGTGGGGTTTCTGGAATTGCGAGTTACCCTGAACAGTCTTTGTCTTCATGACAAACTCAGACAGATGGCTCGCCCTGCTCGTCCCATTCTAATCCATGGGTCCCAATGTGACATTCTTCAGACATTATTCTTGGTCAAATCGTATTGTTGAATTCTCAAGTGATGACCTTAAAGAATGTAAGGTCTTCTCCATAGACCTCCAAGTCCATGTACAACATTTCGACTTCGTCTTCGTCATAGCTTCATGTACGCTTCTGGACGACCAGGATTGTCAGAAAAGCCGACGAATCGATGCTCATGGTCAAACTCGTGTTGACGAGAAAACCGATGCCGCGGACTCCTCTATTGTCACGTGTACCGAGGTAGCAGTTCTTCTCCGGTTTCACAGACAGCGTTTATTAGGCAGCGTCGTTTCGTTTCGGTCGGTCCTATGACGGCGTACCTTGTCCTTTTTGCTTGGATGATCAAGTCCTCTACTGAGAACTCAGATGCGAATGTGCAGGCATCGTAAGTAGTTCTTTAGTCCTTTGCGATTTAGGCAGCCCTGAATGATCCTGAGGTTTTAGCAGCCTCTCCGTACTCGTCCCTAGCCAACGGTGCCCTACAGGAGACCATTCTGGGATGAAAGGAATCACTTACGGCTAGCTTGGAAGTTTCTCCCAGCGTAGATGGAGAGCTCATTTGTTGGAGGCGACTCCTACCCCCCCTCGCAGATAGCTCTCTTTCACTTGATTTCAAGCTTTTAGCCGAATTTACTAGTAGCATACAATTCGCATTAACAACCAAGCATGGATGCATGGACACATCTTCATAAATACGGAAGATATTTGTCAAATTAGAATAAATAGGGATTTCATCCCCTGATCTATCCGCCTCTCAGGGAAGCATGAGATTCTTTTGCTCCGCAATTAACCTCTGTGTGCCACATGGGGACGCACCACATTGTCTTGCAATTAACCTCTTTGAGATGCCTTTGTGATGCACATTCATATTTAATAATATAAGCCGTTAGAAATTACGGCCATCTACCGTTATACATTCAGGCGCCACTGATGTCTTTGGTAATTAATATCTATGTTTTCTTGAATGGATGAAACACATCTCACAGGCATCGTTGTGCTATAGTTCCAGAATTTTGCTTTCTATAGAACACTTTTTGTTTTTGCATGCACTTTGTTTAAAAAAATGACGTAATAATCTTCCTCTCACTCAAAGGACTCACCGTCTTTGTTTTTTACAATTGTACGCAGGCGTAATGCAACAGTAACCGCATGTCTTTGGGCAAGTTTGCACTGCCACCTGTACCACCTCTTCGTCACGTTGATTCGCAGCATTCTGAATGGAGAAAACCGGCCGCGACTGGGTTTGGGAAAAAAGCATTGTGAAATCCTAAGATAACAAAGTTTTTTTCGGAAAAGATGAGGAAGATATGTGCTTCAATAAATGCGACTTCTCAAGTATTGCACCATCTACAAATGTAGCCGGGTCCTGACTTAAATTTATCTGCGGCTTGAGAATCTGGTGATGTTTGTCTTTGTTAACATGATGAATGCTGCTCAAAAATAGTTTCATTTGTAATCCCGAGTTAACTGCGCTCGGCCACTTGGAAGGTGTTTTCGACAGTCTGCCATAAATCATTGTGAGCAGAAGTTTGAGGGAGGTTTACCAATTTGCGACGGCGATCGTTCCAGAATAGAAGCAGTTGTAGCGACTAGTGGGCCACCTGACCGAGGAACACCTAACAGGATGAACATCCATTAATTGTGAACGCATTACAATTTTGAACACAATGAAACTGCAACCAAAATGATGCTCAGATTTTTACAAAATTCGGATCCCAGACCAGCTTCGAATCCATGATTACCCTCTCCGTAGAAAAACTACCGCTGCGTAGAAGATTTTTCGTTCAATTCCTAAGATTTTTTTTAACGTATTTAAATTTGGGAAGCGGGTGCTGCAGTGTTGGTAATGCTGTTCACTAGGAACAAAATCGACCTCATTCTAACCAAGTCACAATCCGTTCGGGGCGTCTGCAAATTGGTTCTTCGCAAGAAAGTGTGAACTCGGGTTTGAAGCTGGCCTTGGACCAGAGCTTTGCAAATATCTCAACATCATTGTGATTGTATTTCACATAATACCTTTTTGCGAAAAAAAGACAGACAGTAAATAAACGTCAGACAAAGAAAGTACGACTGAGAAGTACGTTGTTCCATTCGAGCAGAATTATTCAGTAAGGAAAACCAAGTAAAACTGCAATTTGTCAATTGTTTAGGAATTTCTATTTATTCTATAAAGCGAAATTGGAAAAAAAAGCTTGTTTAGTAACTCAGTATTCTGCCGAATATCGAAGGATATAAAGGAGATATATGATAAAAATCATCATGTTTAAAGTAATGTCAAGCAGTGGAAGCCATTAGAAGAATGAGGATGATCTTTAACCTTTTAAGTGTAGAAGGACAGAGGTCTCCCTCCTAAATCAATCCGACTACCTAAGCCTGAAAGTATGTGGGATTGGGAGCTTGTAGAGTGACCCAATGATCCCTATGAAAGGAGCACAAGGGATACTATTGATGGAGAGCTCACTCACCTGGAAGCATTTAACGTTTCTCTCGTCACTGGTGCCAACCTTCACTGCCGCCGTGTAGATCACCAAGCAAGTTGCACTCGAGAATTTGTCATTGCAATTCACCGCTTTCTCTGAGTACTAAAAACGTAGTTTTCATTTATGCTACAGTAATCACAATCGACCAGATTTTCACTTAAACTTTACACTATTTACGTGCTTTAGAATCAGCGCCAACGAGTTCGGTGCAGTTAAGATCCGCTGGTGCAGCGGCCATTGTAGATTCAAACAAGGATAGCAAAAATGGTATGAAAAATAAGGCAGTGCATGCTTCTTCTGAAATATGTAGCTAGCCAATTCTCGTTTTTGTTCATCTATATAGAGCAGAACAGGAGGAAGATACATTGCAATGAAAAGATGATGAAGGGAAAAGGAAGTTGGAATGTTCTTCATTTTACATATATATATATATATATATATATATATATATATATATATATTGTGTTTCACGTCAAGATTACTGGCAATGAAAGTAACGTTAGAACTAGAATTATGTACTCAAAGTAGCAGCCTTGACAAAATCACTTTAAGCGGCGACCTTAGCAGACCGACGGTGTAGGTGGGGGCTGTGGTGGAGACGCTGGACCGAAATACTGTTTTCTATGATGGTATTTTTCATCAGCTTTAAACAACTATCTCTTCCAAACTGCTTGCCGTCAGTAGCAGCTGTATTCACAACATCCCACGATGGTTTCAGTGCACCTCAGACAATCTCAATAGAGGTCCCGCATCAACGTCACTTTGAAGTGAATAAAGACAAAGCTGTTTAAAGACAATCAGACAATAGCGGAATATGTGTTCAGCTAGCGTATATGATGACACTGATAAAAAGCAAAAGTGAACTCAAAAAACGGATCAAAGGCCCGTTTGGCATTCAACCAGAGCTTGCCTAACGAGTAACTTTGATTTGAAGGTAGAGAAGGGAAAATAGACATTTCAACTGTTTTTTTCACACGTAAAAATCTTCATCATCCCAACTAGTCTCTGTTAGAGTGAGATCAACTCATCATAGTGCCTGTTTAAGAGCTCGGTTTTTTCCTTCTAGAAAAACGCTTGAATTTGGAGATCGTAACATTAGGTAGATGTAAAACATGCAGCTTCTTTTGACTTCGTTTTTTTCGTCTTCTCATCATCGTTCGTGAACACTGTTCGTTCCATTGGAGGGCGACTCACCACGTGACTGAGCTAGTCGTGCTTCACTTTTGACGTATATCTCCTTAGATTTCAAAGAAGAGATAAGTTACGAAAGTAATTAAATACGTAATTCAGTTTAACACATAGACGATTCAGTGGTTTGCAAGGGTTTCTAGCATACATTGTGTTTGTGTTCAATTGATACCATGTCAAACACAGATACACTATCAGGAGTGGCTCGTGAACAGCTATTCTCTGTATCTAAGCATTTGCAAGAGGTTACTTCTGGATGAGACCATTTTACGGCGAGAGGCTTTCCATATATGTATATATCTATATGTATACATATACATACAGTGTTAATTTTTTTACTTACTGCCTGCTACAATTTTTTTACGGTAGGGTACAACCACAATGGTGCTAAGATATTTGCAAAAGTCCTAGATCGATTATATATATATATATATATATATATATATATATATATATATATATATATATATATATCAAACGGTATCAAACGTACAACTCAGCAATTATATCTAATAACAAAACAATAATAGCAATATCATCTTTACGATCTTACCAACAATCAAAATTGATGCTATTGTCCTTAATGGGACTTTAAATACGAGGCCACAGGTGGTAATGAACAAACGGTATAAACGATTAAAAATAATGGTAAAACGAATTACTAAGTTAAAGTAGAGATGCCAGAATCTACAGATCTTCGCTAACAAGGTCTAACATTTGTTGTTCGAACTAATAAAGACCAGATTTTTTTTGGAAGTTATAACATCGAGTAAACGTGAAATCATTATTATATTTTGGAAAGGTTACTACTTTCATTTATAGTGACAGAGTGAAGTGTCCTTTACAAGATTTTCTAGTTATAAACTTCGGAAATCTTCTAGATACTAAAAATTATCCGGAATCATTAGAAAACAGCCATCACCGCCTCCGCAGGGTGCACAAGATTCAATTTTTTGTCCAGTAATTCGGTGCTTTTCATGTTCTATTCTTTTGTGGGAAATGGATTTTTATAAGAAATGTAGAAACGCATTCAACATAAGAAAAGAATAGTTACTTTTTATTCATAGCTTATTCTTCTTTTCATGGCATAACATGATGATGCTGAGATACTTGCAAGACTCCGGACCGCAAGTGTCTGCAGTAGGGATCGAACCCGCCATTACACTTTTCTGGGGCTAACGTGCTCAGCACCGTATTAACCTTTAAGAGCTATAAGCAATCACCAACGGTATTGATCTGGGATCAGAAATCGGCATTGAACCCAGTTAAGCTAACTCCGTAGTATTAGTCATAGTGTAGCAACTTTTCACTTACTGCCTTTTTCGATCGCTACCGCAGACACCTGCAATCCAGGGTTTTACAAATATTTCAGCATCATTGTGGTAATAAGTAAAAAAAATCATTTCGAATTCGGATGGTAATGTGTTTGGTTTGCGAAACCTACTAGAATTTAGCAAATAGTAGCCACCCCTATGATTCTATTTGGAAGCACAGAACCTTTACTATTGTCTTCTAATGTTCTTTCATCCCCTAAACACCTCTAACTCTCAAAAGTTTACCGTACATTGTCTAAAAAACGAACATTTTCAGTGCTTAGGAGCGGAAGTGCTCAGGATTCTTTGGTCTCCTCAGCGGTTGTCGTCTATGTGTTAATGTTATTTGTAGCGGTTATCCTAGAAGGCGCCGTTCAATCCGCTTTTCGGTGTGGACGAAGGTGTGAACCATCTTCCGAACTGCATAGCGAAGTTGGAAGAACGGTTGACTTAAGAAATTCCAAATGGCATAGTGGTGGGTATATCACCTGCATCGTTTTTTCGTCCCGTTGATCGTCGAATGACTCGAGTGGGCGCCAACAATTATTCCATATTCCCCCTGTTGCGTGCAAGAGTAGCCCTATGCGCTCTGCTGGCTATAGGGAATCATTTAGCATCACGCCTTTCTTCTAGTTTTTTCAGGAAGAACTCTGGCTATTGAATTGGTGGTCTTCCTGCAGCACGTTTGACATCCCGAGGAATCCAGTCACTAAAGGGTCTTGTGCATCGGTTGTCGTTCACACGTGTTACGTGTCCGGCCCACCCTATCTTGGACATTTGTTGTATAGAGCAATGGATAGATAGAAACGTAAAAATTTTTGCTGCTACAGCTATGTGCTAGCCAGAAGGGTATTTCATTTCTCCGACTCTTAACTTCAATCTAAGTGTTATCCACACAGCAAGATCCTTGCCGATGTTGTACTTGATCAAACGACTGGATTTTCATATAAATAACTATGGACGATAGAATAATCTTTGTCGTGAACTTGTAAAGAACGTCAACAACAAAACTGGATATTGCTTGGTGAGATCCTATCACTCAATTTTTTGAGAAGAGCAGCCTTAGATATGTCATTTCGCTAACCTTAGCTACTTTCAATCCTTTTTGCTTTCAATACCACCATCATTTGTTGGATTGAGCGATGTCCTTCTATTAGGTGGCGAGACCATTAGGTGGCGAGATGTAGGTAAGATCCGTAATTCCAAACTTGAGGAAAGTTTGCTGTGTTCATTTTTAGCATCGCTTTCCATGCTTTTTATTCGAGTCGAACTTAAAGAAAGAAGTCGTTGACACCAAAATACTTCCATATTATCCCTATTCCAGTGTTCGCATGATGTTCTGGAGGGTTGCGGTAAATAATTTTGGCGAGGTGGTATCGCCTTGCCTAACTCCCTCTTTTTGACGTCAATGATAATATCGTCGTAGAATGGTGCTACCTTGGTTGTGAAATTTCTGTACAGCCCACGAAGAATCTTTATGTACTGAGAAGGGACTCCCTTGACTATCCAGGGCTTCCAAGACTGCATCTATCCCGACAGAATCAAAGGTCTTTTGTAAATCGATGAAGGTGAGACAGAGCGGTCTTTTGTACTCTCGCGATACTTCAATGAGATTTGTAACTGTGTGGATGTGGTCCATCGTACTAAATCCCTCTTTCGAAACACTGCTTGCTCACATGGCTGTCCCGTTCGTCCAGTGTTCTGTCAATCCTGTTTAGGATGACTCGAGTGAAAAGTTTGTAGAAGACAGACATTAAGCAGATTGGACGATAGTTGCCGATGTTCTGTAGGTCACTCTTCCTGAACATTAACACGATCATGCTGGTCTTCAAGTGGGTAGGGACCTTGTATTCGGACAGGTAACATGTGAAGAGCCGAGCCAGTGTGTTTATGAGGACTGGCGGAAGGTTCTTCAGTTTTCTGGTCTTGTTCTGTCCGGACCTGGTGTTGTTCGATTCTTCACTGACGAAATGGCATGTCTGATTTTGGAAGGGAGAACCGGTGGTACAACATATCCATCCTCCTTTATTTCACATGACGAAAGGTGGACGTGGCTATCAAAGAGATCCGAGTAGTACTCGTGAATAATTTTCTCCATTGCCTTTCTGGACGCTGTAACTGTTCCGTCTGGGAGCCGGAGTGCAATCATTTTGGTCTTGTAATTGACGAAGGTTCGGTGGGCTTTGCGAATGCTTTTCCCAGCTTCTGCAGCTTCGACCATTACTGCTGCTCTTCTCTCTTTAAGATCTTCTTTTATCGCCTGTCTGCAGTATTTTTGCAAGTTCGGACGTTAGTTCGCAGTTGCCTGCAGCTCGTGCGATTCCATGCTGGCGTATTAGCTCGAGTGTTTCTAGAGACAAACGTCTCTTGGTAATTTTCGATCTCTCAGCTTTCATAGCGCTAACGTGAAGATGTTGAATGAGCCGATTGTATTCTTCGTCGATGTTATCGACAACGACATCTTCCCAACAGCCGACTAGTGAATTGAATAAGTCTCAGTTTGCGGTGGTTCTGGGACTTCGGTTTTTGAATTTAGCGGCTTTTTTCTCCTTTCCGCGAGAAATAGAACCTTGCACGAAGGAGATGGTGGTCTGATCCCGTGTAGAATTTTGGGACAACAGCGACATCGGTTAGGCAATACCTTCTATTTACTATGATGTGGTCTATTTCGTTATGGTACTCTCCATTGAGAGACTCCCTACGTCCAGCGTTGAGGGTGGAGCTTCTGGAATTGCGAGTTACCATGAATGGTCTCCGTCGTCATGATAAACTCAGACAGCCGCTCACCCTGTTCGTTCCATTCCAATCCGTGGGTCCCAATGTGACGTTCTTCGGACGTTCTTCTTGGTCCAATCTTGGCGTTGAAATCTCCAATGATGACCTTGAAGAATGTGTGGTCTTCTCTGTAGAACTTCTCCAAGTCCATATAGAATGCTTCGACTTCTTCTTCGTCATAGTTTGATGTCGGCGCGTAAACGGCGAAGATTGTCAAAGCCGGAATTGATCCACATCTTTTTAATCGTAAACGTCCGATTCGGGTTGTAAGTTGTTCGAATGAATTGATGTTCATGGACAAACTCGTGTTGACGAGAACGCTGCCGCCGCCGACTCCTCTAATTTCGCATGTTTCGAGGAACAGTGCTTCTCCGGTGTCATAGACGGCGTTGAAAGGCTGGCGTCTTCTCGTCTCGGCCAGGCCGATGACGTCGTACTTTATCCTTCTTGCTTGCAAGAGCATGTCTTCTATCGAGGACTCGGATGCAAGTGTACGTGCATTGTAGCTAGAGATCGTCGCCGTAGTTCTTCGTGATCCAGGCAGCTTCCATTGGCCCTGAGGTTTTAGCAGCCTCTCCGTACTCGTCCTACCCAACGCTGCGAAATTGGGGGCTCTTTCGGGGTCAGGGGAACCAGACCTGTTTTCTTTACTGTGTTTAGCATTTTTGGATACCCACGTATAGCTTGCTGGGCTCTGAATGTGGGGGCTGGGTATACTCACGGGCAGCTTACCAGGCTCTCCCAGAGTGGATATGGAGCTCATTTGTTGGAGGCGACTCCTAACCGCCTCCCATATACTTCCCTGTCACTTGATTGCAGACTTTTGGCCGAATTGACTAGTAGAATACAATCTGCACAAACCAGAACGCACCCACACAGGCGTGCATGAATACGCCCCGTAAATGCAGAAAGTATGTGCCAAATCGGCGCAGCAGGAACAGGGAGTCCATCCCCTGGATCCACCTGCGTCTCAGGGAAGCAAAGGTTGCAATTAACCCCCTATCCGCCACTTGGGGACGCGCCACGTAGCCTCGCGATAACCGGCTCGAGATCTCTCATATGAGGGAGATACGTGGTATTGATATTGTAAATGAAAGGAATAACAAACAATGACGTCGGAGTTTGCAAAGCCGTGCAATCCAGCAACTCGTTCTACGACATGTAACAAAGCTATTACGGTTTCACTACTGAAAAGTTCATCATTTAAAGCTAGTACGAAGACTTTACTTGCCATTATTTTTCTCTTTGAATAGACAATAACAGAATCCATTTATTCACTGGAATTGGTGTAAGGTTATATTTAGACTTCCGGAAACAAGGAACATGTCTTTGGTAAAAGGTGCTAAATGCATTTTCTTAGATACAATTTAGAAACAATGCATAAATACAGAAAAGAAGAGCAGCGTTAGTGTCATGTAAAACACAGGACAAAGCCGTCAGTCATCGATGAAGTTGCTCTCTCATCTCTTTGTTAACACAGATTGCATGCCTTGCCGCAGTACTGTCGCTTCTGCTGAGCTGTGTAGAACGGATTTGTGCAAAAGCCTTTCCTCACCCATAATGAACAGCTGGAATGAACATAAATAGTCATCACTTATGATCATATAGGAAGAAAAAACTTCAAACAGTCACACTTTCTTTTTTCATGCTATCGCAGTAAACAAATAATAGTAGTGAGACTAGAGGCAGTTCCTTTCTTTCGGTAACATTTAAATGATAAGATTAAGAAAACTAGGCTTACCTTGGCACGTTACCACATGCACCTTCACCGCCCGGTGCTGAAACAATGTATGTCCAACCATATGGTACATCTTTGACTCATACAACGTCGAAAATATTTAAATTATTCGTTCACGTTAGGACAAATATGATATCAGTTCTTAGTATTTTTTTTTGAAGAAAGCGAGAAGAATTGGAGTCTGTCGATGTTTGTCAACAAGATAAAAGTTCCACGATTATACAGTAATGAAGTCCCAAATTTTGGGGACGAGAAATCATTTCACATAATACCCTGCTACAGGCAATAAACACAATGTAACTACATTATGATTTACAATACAGCCTCAGCTTAACTGGGTCCAAATGCCGGTTTGAGCTCCTTAGGTCAATTCCGTTGACGGGTGATTGCTGATAGCACCTATAAGTCAGAGATGGCCGAGAGAAAGGCGAAACGAAGGGCGCGCAAGGCGTGGGTGGTGAACGCTTTAGCCTCGGAAAGGGTAATAGCGTATCCGATTGCCACCGCAGAGACCTCCCTGTCCACAGCTTTGCAAACATCTCAGCCTCTTGTGGTTATATTTCACATAATACCCTGCTATAGGCAATAAATAACAGGTAACTACAGCAAATCTTCTTCGTTCGCTCTTTGAAAGAAGTTTAAATGGAGGACAACGAAACCAGTGAATGTTTCTGTGGCTATCACGTATGTGCCACAGATTTCCAATTTTTTGTTTCTCTTCAAAAATTCTTAAAAAACCACATTATGAATAATTACACAAAATAGCTCCATCGATCACTTGCCACCAGCGAGCACGCGTCAACGGGATTGAACTGGGGGAGCACAAATCGGCATTGAACCTAGTTAAGCTGAGGCTATAGTTATAACCACAATCTTAACCTTTTTACTTACTGCCTTTTCTTTTTAATGGCGAGGTAGGTTGCGAAATATAGCCTCTATAATGCTGAGATATTTGCAAAACTCCGGACCGCCAGGTGTCTGCAGTGGGGAATGAACGCGCTATCACCCTTTCCGGGGGCTCACGCGTTCACCACCACACCAGGCGGGTCCTTGGTTTCGCCTGTCTCTGAGCTAGTTCTATCAATCAGAAGCCAGAAGTTACACAAAATAGCGTTTCAAAGAAAAAATTATGTATTCTTAATGCGCAGGGTCGAAGCTTTGTCTAGTTTCATATGCTCAAATTATCTCAAGATTTTCAAGAATTTTCGAAAAGCGCGCTTTATCGCGAATATTTTTGCAATGCACAGCGGAAAAGATATTTCTCAATTTCGGACAACTTATCGACTACTTACAGGCAGTTGTAGTAGTAGCAGTGGTAGTAGTAGGGCTACCACAGAAACCGCACGTGGCCCGACAGTTCTCCCTAAAGAGAAGGAACATCTTCAGAACATTCGTTATATAATTTCCAACATTTGATTTATAAATCTATCGTTGTACATGCATTTCACACATATTATTTTGTTCATCATAACATTGTCATATCCCGCTTTTCACAGACGATTCGAATACGATTCCAGGACGTACCTTTAGAAAATCTCGCAATTCTTCATTACTACATATATTTGGATCGCTTTTGCAGTCAGGTACTTTGTCTTGGCAGCCCGAAGCTGAAATTGATATGGTTACTGATTGAACTAAGAGATTGATAATGGTTGATGAAAACAATGGAAAGACACTTCTCTCTTCGCAAAGCCCACAAACCGCAGGGCAATCCTCCGCCAGAATTGGTCTCCATCTCACATCCTGACATTGTCTTTCTGTTACTGTTTCACATCTCACTCGAGGATCTGAAAAAAGTCATTATTATTATCGGTTCACGAAAATATTTCTAAACTAACGACCAATACTGTCAGACACTCGCGAAAGCACCACTCTTATCACTGGCAACGACAAAACTGTTCAATGCTTGCACGTAATTTAAATAAGCCATTATTGATGTTTTTTCAGCAGAACTCCACTAAAAGAGTACATTTAGAGCGTTGATGAAGTATGATCGACAATGAACCGAACATATAGGGGAGGGCAGCATGTATTCTTTTCATTGATAAGCCAGCACGAGCCTGATGAAACACTTTCCGTTAACATTTTTTATTAACTTCGTGCTCATCAGTGAAAGAATATACGTTGATTAGTTATAATAGAGTTGGAGGAAAGTCGCTTTTTAAATAGTGCGCAGTGCTCGCTACAGTAGTGCGGCTTAAGGTGCTGCTACACGCACGGCCGTTGATTCGACACTACGCCCTAGACTAGATCCCCTCATCCATCTTGAGTTAAGAAACTGATATCGTTGGCTGTGGGAGGGCGATAATACCACTGAACTGATACATTGATGGGTTACGAAAGCCAGTGTTTAGGCCAACTATGCGTCCAATATGTTTTACTCTTTATTTTCTGTCTACTACAATTCTTATGGTGAGGGGATGAACGCTTTAGCCACCGGAAAGGGTAGTAGCGCCTGCGTTCGTTCTCCACCGTAGACACCTGCGGTCTGGAGTTTTGCGAATATCTCGGTATCTTTGTGGTTGTATTTCGCATAATACATTAGCATGAAAATTGTAGTAGGCAGAAAATAAAAAAGTAAACATTGTGATTTCTACTATAGCCTCAGCTTAACTGGGTTTCAATGCCGATGTGGGCTCGCCAGATCAATCCCGTTGATGGGTGATTGCTGACGGCAATGATCGATAGAACAAGCTGAGAGACAGGCGAAACGAAGGACCTGTATGGTGTGGTGGTGAACGCGTTATCTCCTGGAAAGAGTAATAGGACGCTCGTTCCCCCACTGCAGACACCTGCAGCAATGAGCTTTGCAAATATATCAGCATCTTCATGGTTGTATACGCATTCAATACTTCTATAGTTCTTAGTCGTATGCATGGCGTATTTCCAAGAGATTGATTAGTATCGAATGATTCATCCTTTGTGGTTTAAATGGAAACCACCTATATGGCAATTTTTTTGGTGCTGAACAATATGCAGGAAAACATATCTTTCCAAAATCACGATAACGCGCACAAAAAAGCCTTCTCTCCCTACCACGATGAAACCGTAAACCATCATTAAGGGTATAAGTTTGCAATGCTAAGTGTTAGGAGCGGTTAGAAATCATATTTGTCTTAAGTTGTACAGTCACAGTGGTTATGCTTATCTATGGTGGTGCAGTGGTTAGAGGCGTCCTGCAACACCTGGGATCGATCCCGCGCCCATGGCCCGCCAAGCTTTCCATGCATCCGGGGGTCATCAAATTGGTACGAGTCTTGTCTGGAAGAATAGCAGCACTGGCTCAATACAACGGTAGGCCACTGCGAGTCACTGTATAGGCCAGATATACATTCGATCACCTCTAACGATGCTTAATGAAGTCGAATGCATGACGCTTACCTCGGATTGATGGACGGCGGTAGCTCTATCCTTATCCTTATAATTCAATTCTAAATTTTTCTTTCTATGGCAACATTTGGATTTCTGGCAGATATTACGATGTCTTAAGCCATTCTTATTCTATAATTTACAGAATAGCCTAATAAAACCCTTTTTACTTTAACGACTCACCTCTTTTGTTCTTACAATTATACGCAGGCGCAATGCAGCAGTAACCGCACGTCTTTGGGCAAATGCTCACCGCCAACTGCACAACCTCTTCGTTACGTTTGTTGCTAGCATCCTTAGTGGAGCAGATCGGTTGCGGTAGAAAAACAAATTTTGTTGGACTCTAACTGAGCAAAAATGTTCTGTAGAGAATGTGAGTAAGATTTCGGTTGTACTAAGTGCGATTTTTCGAAATTCCAAGACGACTTCTATGACGATGGTAGGTTTCGCGCTGGGTATGAGCTGGGTTTGAGGACCTGTCGGCGTCTAAAATCATTAAAATATTGAATGCAAATCAACAGGTGGCTGGTTTGTAATTCTGAGCTTAGCGCACTTCGGCATTCCTTGGAAATTTTCGACAGGCATTCGGTGGTAACTGCGAATTGGAGTTGGAGCGAGGTTTGCGGCCCCAGGACTACGATACTTCAAGAACGGCACAGATTGTTGTGAGTGGTTGAGTAACCAATTGAGAAGGATGTGACAAAGTCAGAATACACTAGTTTTCAACGTACTGGACTTTTGTACCCAAAGAACTATTGTATTACCATGAAACCGTGAAAAAGTACCGCGTTTGATTTGAAGAGAAATAGTCACAGTTAAGAGGAGTATAACTACAAGTTAATAACTTTTTCGAGGTACTAAACTGTCGAAACAACAATTATTCAATGTTAGTTAACGTTGTGACAAATTTAGCTCTTTTTAGGACTCGGAAAGGTCAAATTCGCATGCAATTTATTCAGCCAAGTACTTTCGTAACTTCAACGGAAGAAATTCGAAACCTAAGTTCCAATCGCGTTGGAAACAGCTTCTGCTAAACTCTCACCGTTTTGTTCCTTATACGTCTTACACTTACTGATAGAGACCAATCACAAAGAGTTTACGTGGGTGGTGAACATGCCCTTCTAGGTTAAAAAAAACGAGCCTGAGATAATTCAAGAGACCGAGTTTTAAGGAACTGTGGCACTAGTAGTTAATTTCTTTTAATCCCACGAACAACCCTGCTGATCGCTAGTACGCTATTCTCTTGGTTAGTAAATGTAAGACTGTGGATAACAAGTTTTAATCAACACAATAATGCCTGATGTTTCGGCCGTTTCGCCTTCTTCAGAGCCTGGAAGATTCAAATTAACATGCAATTCACTTAGTCAAACTATAGAATAACGTCAGCAGAGAGAAACTTAATACATAAATGCTTATGCGAATAATGAGGAGCTTTTTTTTAAACACTCACCGTGTTGTTGTTCTAAAGTCTTCCACTTATTGTTGGAGACCACATGAACGGAGAGTCTTACATTGGTGAAGAATGTGCCTCAGTTAGGTTAAAAAAATCAGTCTGAGGTAGGGAACAACTTGCGCTTCATTTTTGTATTTTTTGGAATTTATTCAAAACACTTGAAGAGTTCCCGTGCTGATGTTTCGAATTCCTGTGTGATGACAGTGACTTTTACCTCATAATCGTTTCCGTTATATCCCTGTGTCCTATATGTACCGACTAGGTGTTCCTTTAAACTTACCGTATGTGCACAATCCAAAATTGCATAATATGCAATAGTGGGAGAGACTATGACTACATGAGTTCAGGCACAGTTTATTGGGCCTCTTGTAAAATGTGCGAGAGCGAACATATTGGCGAAACGGACAGACGACTTTGCATCCTTGTAATAGAACACCTAGTCAGTAAATTTAATGTTAAACCAAATATTCCACTAGGCTCGCAAAGGGAGACATGATGGAAATGATTTTGAAGTAAAATTCACTATTCTGGCACAGAAATCGTAAACATAAGCGTGTAAAACTCTCCAAGTGTTTTGGATAAACTCTAAAAAACCAAAAGTGAACTGCAAGGGAGAATGTCTTATGATCACACTTGACTTCGCGTCATATCTCAGACGGATTTTTTCAACCTGAGGTATATTTTTCACTCATGTGAGACCATGTGCGGCTGGTCTCCAATAAGAAATGGAGGACCTAAGAGCAACAAAACGTTGAGTGTTTAAGAAAAAGCTGTTCACTAAGCGAGTAATCATTTATACATTGTTATGTTTGCTGAGGTATTTTGCTTTGACTGATGATGTCGTTATAAATTGTTTTATCAGTTGGTTCGTTCCCTCGCCGGGCACACCGAGCCTCTCATTTCTCCAGTGTTGAAAATTTGGTACCGGACTTATCCGGAAAAAATGACTCTCTGCAACACAAGTGGGAACGCTCTAGCCCGGCTATCTCAGGACTGTAAAGAGAATCGACTTGACTAGCGTTCGACGACAGTCAATATGAAAAAGAAAACCCTCAAGGAGCTGTCGAAGCCACGCGCACAAAGTTGGAGGATCTCCGTTGGTGACGGATGCGAGGAAACGGATCGAATGTGGAAAGTGTTTAGATCCACACAGCAGATGTGAAAAACGGGTGGTATAAAACAAAAAAAATTTTTTTTTCACCTACTGAGGTTATGATAGTGTTTGGCTGAGTGGATTGCGTGTCGATTTGTCTCTTCTAGACACTGAAGAAAGCAAAACTACCGAAACATCAGTATTATTGACGAATAAATGCCGTGATAACAACCCCATGTTTGTTCATTAGGGAAGCACTGGATGATTGACCAACGCTGAGGTTAAAAAAAAGTTGGTCTTGGGATTTGCCATGCGGTCATCATCATTAGTTTAATGGAAAGTAATAGAAGGCATTTCAAGCATGTACATACTCCTTCTCACCTTAAGTAGAAGAGGAGAAATCTTTTTTTTTGGAAAATGAGGATTACCATAGTCGGAAGCGGTGTGCGTTTAGAAAATGCTTTTGGTTTTTTCCCAGGGTCTCCACTCAGAAGCGTGTGGAGTGAAACAGTGATCAGAGTAGCAGTGAATGGAAGATACTACCGATGGAGAGTTCACTCACCTGAAAGCATTTAGCGTTTCTCTCCGTACTGGTGTCAGCCTTCACTGCCGCTGTGTATAACAGCAAGCACGTGTCACTCGAGTATTTGTCGTTGCAGTTCACCGCTCTGTTCGTGTACTGAAAACGTTATTCTGACTTATACTACAGTATGCACAGTTGATGAGATTTCCATTTCAACTTCACAGTATTCACGTACTTTAGAATCTCCACCAGAGAGCTCGGTGCAGTTAAGATCGGCTGGTGCAGCGGCCATAGCTGACTCAAGCAGAGCCAGGAGAAACGGTACGAAAAGTATGCAGTGCATATTTATTCTGGAAAATGTACGTGTAGTTTTTTTTTCTTGTTCAACCATACAACGCAAAATGATGAACGAAGATGACAGTCAAATGTTGATGAAAAGAAAGCAAACATGAGACAGTTAAGTAATTTTAAAACTACATTGATGCACTCGAGGGAGGCTTTATTAACAAGATAACTTTAAACAGCAATCATAATAGAACAACACTGGGATGAACACTTATCCATATGAACACTTATCCGGAACGTCGTTTTCTCACCTTTGCTAGCTGGCTTTTTAAAGGCCCAGTGCTTGAAAGTTTTTTACTGCCAGCAGCAGCTGTTTCCACGAGAATTCTCTGTAGTTTCAATGGATCGCATGCAGTCTCAATAGATATCCTACATCGTCGTTACTTTTAGCTAAAAAAAGACAAAGCTGTTCAAAGTGGACGACCCTATAGCGGAGAATGTGTTCGGCTCTTCGTATCATGGAATACTAAATGGCGCTGGCGACGAAGAACAGAACTGGGCTTGAAAACCTATTAAATTACTGTTTCGAATTCAACCACAACTTGATTTCCTTAGTAGGTACTATGTATTTCTCTAGCATTGCAGAAATGGTAATATAACTGCAACTTCTTCGTAGTATGTCAATGTGAACTACATGAAGGACTACCGAAGATGATTTTTTTTTGCCAAAACTGATTCAATTCGTTGGTCATGAGAGTAGACAACTGAGAACTTGCAGTTCTATTCCTTTTCGTCTCCTTATCCCGTATTATTACCTATGGAGAGCGTCGGTCCCACATCTCATTAACTGTTCTCATCAAATGACCGGAGTAACGTTCACTTTCAAAGTGTTCTCCAAAATCTGGAAGATGAAGTAATTCTTGCAGGTCTCAACTCTAACACCCAGCTTGCACAAAGTGCTATTAAATCACTCTGAGAAATGTGCGTAAAGTTTCCCACATGTTAGAAGTGGTAAGGATGCGTTTTAACAGCAGAGCGGAGTGGTATGGATGGATGTTGACCCAAAAATAATTGCGGGCAAACCTCTGGTCTGTCAAGTGGGTGGTGGTATCTCTATGAGGAGCAAAGGTCTCTATGCTGCTCGTTTTCCTTTACGTAATTCTCTTTCGTGCTCTTCTTAGTGGACATTCATCACTCAAGGAAGACGTGCTGCGTGGTCTTTGTAGTCTGAGAATTCGTTTTGTTAAAATCTCGCTGATTTAATTTCATTTACTGCCTATTCACATTTGTCATGGTAAGGTATTACTAAAAACGAATTAGCGGTGAATAAGAGTTAAAACATCATAATTTTGGTTGCAAATTCAGCTTAGTAAAAAAGGTCTCGGCGCTGATCAATCTCAGAGGGATGCGCCATGCATTCGACTTCATCAAGTGTCGTTAGAGGTGCATGCATAGCTGGTCTGCACAATGACTCGCCGTAGCCCTACGATGTATCGAATCCATGCTACTGTCCTCCTAGACAAGTCTGGTACCAATTTGAAGACCCCGGAATGAAGAAAAAGCTTGGTGGGCCTGGGACGCGGGGGGTCGATCCCGTATGGATTGCAAGGTGCCTCTAACCACTGCCCCACACCCCCCCAGCTTTAGTTTGACTGAGTTCAATGCCGATCTGTGCTCCCAAATCATTACTGTTGATGTGTGATTGCTGACAGTACCGTTAGGGTAAAAAGCTGGACGAGAGAATAAAAGGATTGTTATTTCAGTTGTTGACAAAATGACTGAAAGGTGATGAACCCTGACGCATTTTTTATTTTTTCGCTATTTCATCTCTTTGAATGAATATATCTTTGAATATACGACTTTTCTAGAATTTTCGAGTATACTATGAATTGCTACGATTTCTTTGATTGGAAATGAAAAATCCCATTTATTTACTGGCCTTAGTTTAATTTTACATTAAGATTTCGTGAAAAATGGAAAAATTGCTGTACACAGTTTATTCGTTGCAAGGTAGCAATGATGCACAAATGCGAAGAAAGAAGAATGGCGTTAATGTCATGTAATGTACAGGGCAAAGCCGTCGGTCATCCATGAGGTTGCCATCTCATGGCTAGCACAGATTGCATGCTTTGCCGCAGTATTGTCGCTTCTGCTGTTCGGTGTAGAACGTGCTTGTGCAGAAGCCATTCGCCACCCATGATGAACAGCTAAAAGCGAATTTAATCGTTGTTCCTCATAATATCTTCAATAGAGCAAACCATTCGCAACGGACACCAATATCCAAATTTTCTCTTGCGTCTCGGACCATCGAAACATGGGGATCGACAAAGATTCTTGAAGTTTCTTAAATAACTAGTGTAGCATGGTGGCTGAGGTTAACACTGCAATGGACAAGCGGTCTTTGGTTTGATTTCGCAGCGCGTTCTATTTTAGCTGGGCTTTTCATAATTCCAAAGTCTGCAAAGTGGCACCAAAACTATCTGTGAGAATTAAAACCCTGAATTGATGCATCGATAGACTGTCGAAAGTTACAGGTAAGACGCGCACTTGTTCATATCTAACGAGCTCATTAGTTTCGAACGAATGCATAGGGCGTGTAGGAGACTGCACTTGTTCATATCTAACGAGCTCATAGTTTCGAACGAATGCATAGGGCGTGAGTAGGAGACTGAGTAACGCCGAATTCTTTGTCTTTTAAGGTTTCGTACTCTGGTTCAGGTGGAATCATAGACAGAAGGTCATACAAAACTGGTGCTCCTTGTGCTGCTTTGGGAACATTTAAAGTATTGATTCAAAAAATGTTCAGAAACGTACGCTTTTCAGAGCATTCATAAAGCTTCATGCTGTACATTCTTCGATATTCTAAGGAAAAAAAATTAATGCAAGCTGATGGCGATATTCTTGTCTAAAATACTGAGATGATGCGATTAGGAGGACCAAGCTTACCTCGCTAAGTTGCCACATGTACCTCCACCGCTCGGTTCTGAAAAAAATGAAAGTTCAACACACTCATGACGATGCGAAGCAAATCTGACTCATGCGACCTTGAAGGGTTTTAATTTAAGTGTCTAATCTTGGCAAACACTTCATCTCAGTTCATAGCAAATCTTATTAAACGAAATGAAAGATATTAGAATCTATCAATTCCTGTCAATAATATAAACAAAGTTTTATCATTCTACAGTGCTAATGTTCCAATTTTTTAATAGATACGAATCTTGCTTTTTCTATAGCAGTTTCAATGTAGAACAATGAAACGACCGATCAGTTTTTCTCCAGCTGCACATAACCACGCCTCTGATGGATCGTCGGTGTCTTCGATGCTGCGACGTTTACAACTAAGTTCCCAAAAATTGGCTTTATTTGAAATTTTGAAGATGTTTTTTGTCTTGTTTTAAAAACGTTTAAGAGCTGCATTTAAAATCGCATCTCTAAATCGATGGAACAAAGCTTTTTTGACAGAGATGTCAAGTCTTCAAATCTCAATGCTCAAGTTATAGGAGACTTATCAGTGGTTGCCGTAAAATCCAAATATGGTATAATACCCAATGGCAAAAAGTTTTCGGCTTCTGATAAGCCATTGATCACTTACTGGTACTAGCAGAAGTAGTTGAGTTACCGCATAAACCGCACGTTGCCTGGCAGTTCTCCTAAAGAGGGAAAATCGTTTTTAGAGAATTCTCCATGAAATTTTTGATTATTCTGCTTATCCATGAATTGTCGTGCCTCCAAATAAATCAAATAACATAATCTTCAAGCGCATTATTTCGTTAAACATAACATCATCACCTCCATTCATTCGTAAACGATTCGAGTACGATTCGTCTGAAGGACGCACCTTTACAAAATCTTGTAAGTCAACATTGCGACATATGCTGACATCGTTTTTGCAAGATGCAACTTTGTCTCGGCAATTTGGATCTGGCATTGATTTGGTTATTCATGGGCTAAACAACTGAAAATGACTGATGAAGACAGTAAAAAGACACTTTTTTGTTCGCAGAATCCACAAACGGCCGGGCAATCCTCAGCCAGAATTGTTCTCCACGCCTGATCGTCACATTGTTCTTTCGTTACCGTTTCACACTTTACCCGAGGTGCTGAAGAAATCCTATGTTACCATCACTTTCAGCGAAATGTTGCTAATTTAGAAAAGAATACTGCCGCTAATTCAGCGACAACCGTGAGACTCCGAACACGTCATTCCTTACACAAATAAGGGCAAGAAATTAGGTAAAGCATGTGATCATGAATACTATCCGGACACAGCGATGTAAATAACACCTAATGGGAAGAATTATAATGTTTAATGGAAGGATAAAGAAGGACAAAGCATTCCGCGTCGAAGCCGTTAGGAACTGGCCATGCATTGGACTTAGTTAAGCGTCGTCGAGCTCACTTAATGGTTATTTGCCCTATACAATGGCTTACGCAGTCCTACCGATATATAAAGACAGTAATTCCCAAGCACGAGTTTCTATAACCTCGGCATTGATCCAATAATTCACCAAATTCTTGATGAGCAAATAAGAGGTGTTACTTTGATCTTTGTTGACGGAAAAGCTGATACTTGGGCGGATTTCGCGCAGATGGTTTGCCCCGGAGCATATGATCGAGCTAACAACCGTGCGTTTATTGCAAGTCACCTCTAACCACTGCATATACGCATCCCATATTGTATGATACGATGATGTACCATGTATAATACTACAATCTGTAGTAGTAAGTGCTGCAACATCGATAATTATCTTCTATGAAATTACCATTACAACCATTCAGGGTAGTACAGTCGGTGTTAATAACATCCATACTAGCAGGTAACGTTTCGTTCTTCCGTTCAAAACATTTCAATACTGTGTCTGCGCCGTCATTGTTTAACTTTCAGAAGTTTCTTTGTACGAGAAAAAGTTGAATTATTGTTAGATGCATGTGAAACTTTAGAATACTTATACTTACTTACTTATCTTAAAGAATAACTACACAACAATGTCTTTACTCAACTGGCGGCTCACCGTCTTTGTTTTTACAATTGTACGCAGGCGTAATGCAACAGTAACCGCACGTCTTTGGGCAAGTTTGCACTGCCACTTGCACCACCTCTTCGTCACGTTGATTCGCAGCATTCTGAATGGAAAAAACAGGTTAAGGTGAGAACGTTTTTTTGAGGTCCTAACTAAAGGACGCGTTCTTCAGGGAAAACGAGTGGATCTACGTTGTAACAAGTGCGATTTCTGGAATCTAGAAGACGACGGAGCGGTGTGCGCGTCCTAGTGCACGTTCATTTGCGCCTTGAGGATCTGTTGATGTCCAACCTAGTTAACATATTGAATGCTGCTCAAAAAGATAAATTCGGCTGTAATCCATCGTTAACCTTACTCAGGCACTCTGAAGATATTTTCGACATTTATTCGCTGGTCAGTGCAAATTAGAGCTGGAGGGAGGCTCGCCATCTCACGACTGCGATTCTTCCAGAAAGAAAACATGAAACCGGTCGGCCAATTGGCAGAGTAAGATCAGACAGCCTCAAAACCCACTAAATTTAAGGGCGTAACACTTTTGAACAGAAAGGAACTAAGATTGAAAAAATGGTTTGACTTGAACAAATTTACTTAGCAGAGATAATTGTAACTGCAGCTTATCAATTATCCAAACATTTTCACGTATTTGGTATAGCTTAAACTAGAAAACATTTGTTGGGAGGATCAACATATTGCCGATTAGTGAAGAATGTAGGTATGATCAATTAAAATTGAGAAAATAACATAGCTTAAGAAACTCTAGAGCAATACATGATGAAATTTATCATTATTAGAGTAAAGTCAAGCAGTCGATGAAATTATAAGGATGAGCATGCAGATCTTCTCTGTAAGCATCACCTGTGTCACCTGTATCACCAGTAGTCCCGCTGATCGCAGAGTGACTAGAGCGGGCGCCAGTAAATCTTCCATTTTTCCCTGTCGTGCAAGAGTAGCCCAGTGGGTTCTGCTCGCTCTAGGGACTCGTCGAGCATCATATCTTTCTTGAAGGCTCTTTGTGAAGAACTCTGACCATCGAGTCGGTGGTCTTCCTGCAGTGCGTTTGACATCGCCGAGGAATCCAGTCACTAACGGCTCTTGTCCATCGGTTGTCATTCATACGCATTACGTGTCCGGCCCACCTTATCTTCGATTGTTTGGCGTACAGAACGGCATCTTTGATTTTTGATCGTCGACGCAAAGTCGGAGCTTCGGATCCCTCCCCTTTACTTGTGTGAAACGGGGATACCTCTAGCATCGTCCCTTTCGACTGCGCGTTCGATAACGCTGAGTGATCTTTCATCCTGCTAACGCAGCGACCAGGTTTCTGACGCATACGTTAGGGCAGGATGTACCGATGAGTCGAAAGGGTGGGCACGGAGTCGGGTGTTCTTTGTTCTTTTCACTGCATCCTCGATGTCCTTGAAAGTTCCCCAAGCCGCTCGTTTCCCTCTGCTCAACTCTGGAGCTAAGTCGTTCAACATGTTGATTTCACGGCATAGATAGACATAACTGGAGCGTTCAGAGATATTCGTTCCGTTGAGCGTGACTGAGGAATACGAAACCAATCTGTTCCTCATGAACATCGTTTTTGTGAGATTTAGTCGAAGACCTATCTTTCCACAGGCTTTATCAAAGTCGGCAAGCATACGTTCCGCTTGCCTTATGTTTGGTGTTATAAGGACGATGTCATCAGCAAAACGAAAATGGTGTAACTGCCGACCATCGATTTTCACTCCCATATTATCACATTGCAATGTTCGCACGAAGTTCTGTAGGGTGGCGGTAAATAATTTTGGCGAGATCGCATCGCCTTGCCTAACCCCTCTTTTGACGTCAATACTAATATCGTTGTAGAATGGTGATATCTTGGTTGTGAAATTTTTTGTACAGCTCACGAAGAATCTTTATGTACTGAGTAGGGACTTCTTGACTGTCAAGGGCTTCTATGACGGCTTCAATCTCAGTTGAATCAAAGGCCTTCTGTAAATCGATGGAAGTGAGACAGAGCGGTCTTTTGTACTCTTGCGATTCTTTAATGAGCCTTGTTATCGTGTGGATGTGGCCCATCGTACTGAATCCTTTTCGAAACCCTGCTTGTTCACATGTCGTCACATGCGTCCAGTGTTCTGCCAATACTGTTTAGGATGATTCGAGTGAAAAGTTTGTAGACGACAGAGAGCAAGCAGATTGGGCGATAGTTGCCGATATCGTGTAGGTCACCCTTCTTGAACAAGGTCTTGCTGGTCTTCCACTGAGTAGGGACCTTGCATTCAGATAGGCAACGTGTGAAGAGCTGAGCCAGTGTGTTTACGAGGACTGGCAGAAGGTTCTTCAGGTGGTCTGCTCTTATCCTGTCCGGACCTGGTGCTCTTCGATTTTTCACGGACGAAATGCCATGTCGGATTTCGGAAGGGAGAACCGGTGGTATAACATATCCATCCTCCTTAATTTCGTATGAGGGAAGGTGGGCATAGCTATCGAAGAGATCTAAGTAGTATTTGTAAGTGATTTCCTCCACTGCCTTTCTGGACGCTGTAACTGTTCCATCTGGGCGCCGGAGTGCAATCATTTGATCTTGTAATTGGCGATGCTTCGGTGGGCTTTGCGAATGCTTTTTCCAGCTTCTACAGCTTCGACCATCACTGCTGCCCTTCTCCCTTCAAGATATTCTTTTTATCGCCTGTCTGCCTTGTTTTGCAAGTTTGGACGTTACTTCGCAGTTGCCTGGAGCTCGTGCGATTCCACGCTGGAGTATCAGCTCGAGTGTTCCTGGAGGCAAGACGTCTCTTGGTGAATTTCGAACTCTCAGCTTTCATAGCGCTAACGTGAAAGATGTTGAACGGGCCGATTGTATTCTCCGTCGATGTTATCGACAACGACATCTTCCCAACAGCCGACTAATGAATTGAGTAAGTCACAGTTTGCGGTGGTTCTGGGACTTCGGTTTTTTGAATTTAGCGGCTTTTTTCTCCTTTCCGCGAGAAATAGAATCTTGCACGAAGGAGGCGATGGTCTGACCCCGTGTAGAATTTTCGGACAACGGCATCGGTTAGGCAAAACTTTCTATTTACTTTGATGCGGTTTATTTCGTTATGGCACTCTTCATTGGGAGACTCCCACGTCCAACGTTGAGAGTGGGGCCTCTGGAGTTCCAAGTTACCGTGGATGGTCTTGTTCACCATGATAAACTCAGACAGCCACTCACCCTGTTTGTTCCATTCTGATTCGTTAGTCCTTATGTGTCGTTCTTCAGACGTTTTTCTTGGTCCCAGTCTTGGCGTTGAAATCTCCAACGATAACCTTGAAGAATGTGTGGTCTTTTCCGTAGAACCTCTCTAGACCATACAGAACGCTTCGACTTCTTCTTCGTCATAGTTTGATGTCGGCGCGTAAACGATGAATATTGTCAAAGCCGGAGTTGATCCACATCTTTTTTCATCGTAAACGTCCTATTCGGGTTGTTAGTTGTTCGGATGAATCGATGTTCATGGACAAACTCGTGCTGACGAGAACGCTCACGCTGCCGACTCCTCTACTGTCGCATGTTCCGAAGAAAAGTTCTTTGTCATAGATGGCGTTGAAAGGATGGCGTTCGTCGCGGCCTGTCCGATGACGTCGTACTTTATCCCTTCTTGCTTGCATGAACAAGTTTTCTATCGAGGACTCGGATGCAAGTGTATGTGCATTGCAGGTACAGATCGTCACCTTAGTTCTTCGTGATCCATTCAGCTTCTCTTGGCTCTGAGATTTTAGCAGCCTATCCGTACTCGTCCTGCCCAACGCTGCGAAAAGGGGTGCTCTATCGGCGTCAGGCTAATAAGGCCCATTTTTTTCTACTGTGTTTAGTATTTTTTATTTCTACGTATAGATTGCTGGGCTCTGAATGTGGGGGCTGGGTATACACATGGTTAGCCTGCCAGTTTCTCCCAGAGTGGAGACGAAGCTTATTTGTTGGAGGCGACTCCTATCCGCCTCCCATACACTTCTCTGTCACTTGATTGCAGGCTGTTTGGCCGAATTGACTCGTAGAATACAATCCGCATAAGCGAGAACGCATCCACACACGCATGCATGAATACGTCTAGCAGATACAGAAAGTATGTGCAAAATCCAAATCGGCGCAGCAGAAACAGGGAGTCCATCCCCTGGATCCACCTGCGTCTCAGGGAAACAAAGGTCGGATTTGGTCCGCGATTAACCCGCTATTTCGTCACCTGCTGACGCGCCACGCAGCCTCGCGACTAGCCGGCTCGAGATCCCTCAAATGAGGGAGATCCGTGGATCTGTCCCCTGTAGGCCTAAGAGGATTATTGTAATGTGAATGACAGATATATTGCAATGTCAGCCTTTAATTCAAGACGCCTGCGGCAACCTGAACCGGTGCGGTTTGAAAAAATCTTGACCGTTCCTTCAAATAATTTACACGAGAACCAGGTGGAATGAGCAAATGTTCTTAGTGATAGGAGATGTATTAAAAACACTCGACGAAACACCTAAAAATCTTCTAAAAAAATTCCCTAACAACCTTTCCCCAACATAAACAACATACAGAGATTCAAAATTCTTTGGCTGCTTATTCTGTAGTTACTCATACGAGATTCTAGTTGTTTAGGAAGCTTTCTGTATTTTTTAAAGGTGAAATTGAAAAAAGTTGTTTAGTAACTCCATATTTTGCCGACTGTTGAAGAATATAGAGTAGATGTACGATGAAAATCATTATGACTAAGGTAATGTCAAGCAGTGAAGCCATTAAAAGAATGAGGATGATCTTTAACCTTTTAAGTGTAGAAGGACAGAGGTCTCCCTTCTAAACCAATCCGACTACCTAAGCCTGAAAGTGTGTGGGATTGGGAGCTTGTAGAGTGACCCAATGATCCCTATGAAAGGAGCACAAGGGATACTATTGATGGAGAGCTCACTCACCTGGAAGCATTTAACGTTTCTCTCGTCACTGGTGCCAACCTTCACTGCTGCCGTGTAGATCACCAAACAAGTTGCACTCGAGAATTTGTCATTGCAGTTCACTGCTTTCTCTGAGTACTAAAAAACGTAGTTTTCATTTATGCTCTCCTTATACTAAATGCGCTATTCTTGCTAATACTGCAGTAATCATTGTCGATTGAATAATAGTTCAAAATCTATAGTATATACGTGCTTTAGAATCAGCACCAACGGCTTCGGTGCAGTTGAGGTCGGCTGGTGCACCGGCCATGATTGATTCAAACAGTGCTAGGAAAAAACAGCATGAATATCATGGAATGCATAGTTTTCTGAAAAATTTGGCTTGCAAATTTACGCTTTTTTAAACTGTATTCAACAATAGGATGAAAGTACATGGCAAGGAAACTGTGATTAGAGGGAAAAAGGTAGAACTATAATTGTCATTTTTTAAATACTGTGTTTCGCATCGAAGTTACTGACAAAGCTCTTGTGGAAGCAATGTTAGAACTACATTGGTGCACTATAGCCGATTAGCTAATAGTTAAATTGAAGTGGCAGTCGTCACAATATGGGATTTGGTCCTTTGGTGGAAAAGCATCACCAGAATACCATTTTTGCGCTGATATTTACATGAGCTCGCTTTTTAAACAGTATTTAGAGGGTGTTTACTGTCAGCAGCTGTACCTACGACAATCTACGGTGATTTGTACGGACTTCAGAGACGTTTTCAACAAACACCTTCCATGAACGTCACTTTGGATCACACAAAATAAAAAGCTGTTCAAAGTTAGCGAAGAGCGGACGGAATGTGTGCTTAGTTAATTGTGAAGAGGGCTAAATTATAAGCACGTAGTGTTACTGTAAATGACGCTATTAATAAAGGGCATCAAAAAAGTGCAGTTACTGTGGTTCTTTTTTCTTCAAGAGAAGGTTTCTGATACAGATTAGCAGTATGATCTTATCTCAAGTTTCGCCTGTTTAGTTTCACTCAGACAGACTGTTACTGAATAAGATGTATGCTTAGAACTGCTTAAATCTGAATAGTATTTCTAGGATATCGAGTAACTAAGTCTGTATAATAATTGAAAGTCGTCCAAGTTGTTCACTTTATTTTTCACGCTTTTTTAATCGCTTTCTCGTCGTGTCACCGTAACTCATATTGGTTTCACACTCGTGCGAATTTTTGGCTAAGGTTTTAAGATCCCTGCGTTTTTCCTTATCTCGGATTGTAGGATACTGTACATGTTCTCACTAGGACCCAAATATGCTCTTGCTAGAACTTTCCTATAAACCCACCATAGACAATTTATGGCTGAGAGCACTTTTTAAACTGCTATCAGCTAACATTCCAATGAAACAAAACAGAGATTGTCACAAGACTTTATTTTCACTCTATCCGTCATCAATTAGTTTCATAGTTGTCTTGCCGGCTAACTCTCCGTAGCAACTTTTGCTCGCGTCACTAGTGTTACTGATTGGAAAGTACTCGATAGCCATTTCTTCTTGAGCTCCCTTTAGCGGGCTACAACACAAAACAAATAAAGACGGAAAAAAAATAGAACAGTGTTCGCATTATTTTGGCTGTGTTCACAAACTATGGCGTGACGAGGGGGACTGACATATGAAAGCTGTAAAACAAAGAGCTGTAGAATGGCGAAGTGTTCTAGCCGAACAACATAAGCCATTTGAGCAATCACCATTGGCCGACACTGCTATGGATAATAGAAGTCAGTAATATTCACTCGATTCTTCACATAATGAAATCATAAATATCATCCTTAATATCCCCTGCTCAACGTTCATCCCTTTACCGTAATCACAATCTCCTAAAGGGTGCACGCTGGGAACTTTGAAGTTTGGGAGATTTTGTTCATAGCACTAATTATACAGAAAAATTTAAGTCGTTTTCAAAAAACAACGTTGGAGCCGCCAGATAAAGAGCCTATTTATAACTAGAAATCAGTAACGACATTGATACCAGTGACGTCGTCTAAGCAACTGTAGTTGAATAACTACTTTTTTCTACGTTCAGCTTCAATAAAAAGCACACATATAGCACTGATTTTAGAATTCAGCCGATTAGGTTTTTTTACACCCGTAGTTTTGATTGCCGTCACAGGTTTTGGCTTGAAAAATCCTGAGTTTAAGTGATATCAATCCCATCTTTAGGACTTTTATGAACACTGTTAATCTTGAAGAATCATTGAACACAAAACTCCCATCGTTGAAGTAACTTGTACGATTCTATTTGTTCATGATTTTTCCAAATCAGAAGACGGATTGCTGCCACTCTGTTCCAATAATTTTTTCACTGGTAATATCCAATATTTACAGTTCTTAAATGCAAAGGTTTTGACGAGATGATTACCTCATGTAGATGGTTTGTGAGAAGTTTCACCGGCTCTTCGCAAGCCCCATAAAGGCAGGAAAAATCATCTATGTTCATCAAAATTTAGAAACAACTCAAATAAGAGTTAAATAATGGCAAGAAGCCTCGGCACAGTGTAGTCTTGTATGGAACAGCTAAAACCATTTGCGACTATCAGTGTTGACGAATTAAGAAAATGCTTATGAAATCGCCAAATTTATGTCCAGCTTACAAATCGCAGTTTGTAAAGAGGTAAGCATGATTGTTTTGAAAGGCAGGTCAGGCAAGTACCATATAGTTATATAAAAGAACACAATTTCGTCGAGGTACCTGTCTGGTGATTTCAATGTGTGCGACCGACTTCACTGACACCAACTGCTTACTCAGTCGGCACTGAGTTTTTCGATTTGTCTTGAAAGACTACCTAAAACTACGCTTTTCAAACGACGTCAAGTGGTGCTGACAAGGATCGCTGTGTGAAATTGTTTAAATGTCCACTGTGCTTTCAAAATAGCTCATAAAACCCTCACTCTCCTCAATGCGATGAAAATATCACTCAACGCATACCGTTGGAAATAACACAATTACTTCTAATACGCTTCAAGTCAAAATGATTCCTTTTTGCTCATTGTTTACCTCGAGCAAACATGCCTTAGAAATGATAGTTATCGATGGAAGCGCTATCACTAACAAAGTAGGTGGATGCGTTCTAACATTTTTAAGGCGACATCATTGTCGCGTTTAACACTGAATGGTAATGTAGACATAATGGACGTTGATTTTTTACATGGTTTTGCACTATATCAACGATTTTCTTGGCATATGTCTTCTGAGGATACTGGTGATTTGTCGATTACTATGTTGTATGATAAAGTTTTCCGCTGTATGTTTCGGTAGCTTCTTAGTTACAGTATAGGCGCGCTTGGATAGATCGTTGACCGGCGCCTAAACATTCGATATCTGTCTATGCTGTGTTGTTTAGAACTGTATAACCATAAAAGCGACGATTGCACGGGGAACATGAAGCCTAAAAAGGACCTAACGTCGCGCTGTGTTGAATTAGAGGGAGGCGTAATGTTACTGGAACTGACTTATGGCGTTGTATCGCTCTAGCAAAATTATTCCATTGCATGCTTATTGTTTGCTTTACTATTTTTTTGAGCAAAATTTGATATTGTACAGTGGCTGTATTCGCAAACATTGCCATGCCATTCGATAGCACAACTGCATTCGTTTAGGCATTCCGATGCTCAACACAATACTGTGCAGAGAATGAGCAGTTAGAGCCATGAATCGTTTTTGGACCACCGAGTAGCTGTCATTTAAATATGTCGCATTTGTCGAATACAGTGCATCTCATGTTCTAATAGTGCTATAGTTCCTTGGAATATGTCTACATCTGCCAAATGTGCTTTTTGGAAAGACATCAAGTTTATTTTGTTTCGAGCTGTGCGACTTAGTCATTTAAAGGATCAAGATGCGGCAAGAAAAAGCAGAAGAAGAGTGGGCTAGTGCTTTTGAAGTACAATATTAAGAGGGTGGAACTAAGCGCTTTGAAATCCTGTCCGCGGAGAAATGACTCAGATATCAGCGAAGTACGAAAGAATGTTGTTACCTTATCGGCAAGATTCCTGTCTCAATGATTAATCAGCTTATGCTTCGAGGTGCTACCGGAAGATGTGAATAGGCGTTTTGCAGGACTAATGCTCACTTCGTAGCCCATCTCTAAATGAAATGATTTTTGAAGTTTGAAGTAATATAGTCTTTATATATGTATCCATGATTGTAAATATTTGCCTCTACTTATCATTTCGATAAGCAGTAAATCAGTCAAATGAATCCCTTACCAGTATTTCAACTGGAATCATCATTCATTTGTTTTTCATCAGCGGTTGAACAGCAAATCTTATCTGAATAGAGATGTGTGTGAGAGATAAACGAATTCTTAAGGTACGCTGATTATTCGACAAGTCACGTGAGATGATTGTAAGAACTCCTGTAGTTTAATCTAATTCTAGCATATTTAACATATTCGCTACGATGTGTCCTCTATATGAATCAAGGGAGGCAAAAGGACATTACATCCACATGGTATGACCCCTATAGAGATCATCTCTTACCGATGGTTTATTTTGGAGCGCTTAAGTTTTTACCTGTATCTTTTGTAATCAGTCGAAAGCCCCATATATTGTAGCGACCATGGTCCGAGCAAACGATTTAGTGGAATAAATGATTGGGTACGTTGGACATATCACAGTGCTTGGAAGTGTTCTGCAGTACCCACATAATCGCTAGTTCGCCAAGGTGCTCTCCGAGTAATGAACTCCGTCTTTCTTCTAGAACAGTCAGTTTAAACCAGAGTTGTCTGGGAGAATGAAAGGAAACTACTGGCCTAATACATCGGTAGACACCTTGACGCTATTCTGTAGTGAATATGTTTTCGATCACCTATGAGATGCTTAACGCATAACATTGTAGGTGGACTATGTGCAATGCACGCCTGGATAGGCCAAGGGGACGAAGTACATTGCACTTAATGCTCATGATTTTCAATGAATTGTTCTGCTATACAGAGATACAGAGCTTTTGTAGCAATTTTTGCGCTCAATCGATACCTTGCCTCCGTAGATTTTGTGTCAAGCACAACCTGCGAAAGACCGTTTTCTTTATTTAATAATTTACAAAAAGCCTGTTCTCGGCCTAGTTCATTTTGTAGCAAGAAACTATTGCTGTTGAAAGGAAAGCGTGCAGAACACAAACTATGGAGGGTGAAAAAGCCATACAAGCCTTTGTCTAAGATAGCATGATTAAATACTGACGAAACTTCTTCAGAGTGCGTCCGCTGTCACAGAGCCTGATCTTATTAATAGATAGGTATTCTTGTTTGCTCAACAAGAATAAGAAAAATTACTTATTAATAGAATTGAAAAAAGCTTCTTTCTGGAAACAGTTATCAAGTCTTATTACCGCAGCTTCACATGTGTTATTAATGTTTTTATTTTTCATTCTACATGACCCGCCATCGCTACTACTACTGTCCAGCAGCTCAGCACTTCTACATTCGGTTCGTTTTCCTCGTACTTATTGTCCATAGTTATCAAAGGTTTTCGAACATTACGCATGTTGTTTCGGCTGCTCTCTCATGATATCGAATGGTCGAGTCGATTCTGTTTTCAACTTTGGATATAACCGGTATAAGGTGTTCCCACGCAGCTTGGAGCACAGTGTTGGGAAGAGGGTCGAAGTGGCGCTTTTGCTTCCTGATAGATCGCGTCACAAATGCAACGGTTGTTCCGAGTTTTGCTCATATGTCAGCATCACTGTAGCTATATTTCATTTCCTATCTACTATTTCAAACATTGTGTTCAAAATCGTTTATTTTGCATTTAGAAGTTTGTAACTTACACGCAAGTACAATTTACAAACCATACCTTGATTGATATCCTTCACGTAGAGCTTTGTGCAAAGGATGTACGCTTTGCATGGTAACTATTGAGACATTCTAACATTAATGTTTCCTCTAATCGTTACATCTAGTGACAACCTGTTTGGCATGTTTGCAGCGTATTACACAGCTGCAGTCTCTTGATATTATCCTCTACATCATACACACTTTTTTTTCCACCAATACTTACTTCTATTTCGAGATATTGAGAAGAATGCGATTAAAAGTGCTTCCACTTTCAACGTAGCGTAAGCAGATGTCCAACGTCGATGTTGAAGGCATTTTCCGCAAGCTTTTCCAAGCAAGCTTATTTCTGAACTTTCGTTTGTTCAAAGAACTCTTCTGAGTTACCAAGAAAGACCCGTAGATAGAGCCGTCGTCTAGTCCTAACGTCTTCAAGAACAGCATTCCTTGTTTGCAGTTTTCAACAATTTGTTATCTTGATGAGCCAGAGGAAAGGATAGCAACGAGAACTGCGGATATTCAAGTAATATCCCTCATAACTTTTACATTTCAAGAGCATTATAGTGCAATGATTGTGCTGTGTTGTTCACTGCTTCTTTCTCTACAGTTGGGTTGAAAACTCCTCGTTTCTTTTGCAACAATGAATAAAATAGGTCATTCATTCTCTGCCGTAATTCTCCGGCCAAGGACAAACGCGTCTGTCAACTATAGGCAAAGATCAAGCCTATCATAATTGGCCTTCTCATTACGAAATTCTCAGCAGCTGTTGATCGAGCACATTTTACAACAAAGGTAGGTTAATAGAAGAATAAGCGCCTGTCAAAAAAAATTAGTTTACTTCATCTACCTGTCATTCCATGATAACCAAATGTGTACAACGAAATCATCTACAGCTCTTTGTTTTCATTGGAATATAGGATTCGGTCGCGTAAATACTTGCCTTCTATTACCTTTCTGTTCTTACCGACTACCGGCAACTGTGTTTGATAGATGTTCTCATACGTATGAGTTCCTATGAAGGTTGCTATGCCAAAAGCCAAATCCTTGCACCACTGAAAGCGATGAAGTCATAAACACCCGGTGCTTTTGATTAGAGCGTGGTTAATCAGAGGCAAACAAACTATCCCTCAAAAATTTAGAATCCGGCAACCTTGAAATTTTGCTGATTATTGACGATGTGACAACTAGCACTAGTCTTTCTCTTCTGGCAAACAGGCAGGCTTTTCAATGCGCGCTTTGAATTATACTGAGTAAAATGCTAAACACAAAGAGTTGGTTATCACAGATTGAGATTTCTTTGGCTCTCTCAGAGAATATTCTTCGAAAATACTATTTGGCTGAAAATAGCTAGTGACTTTTTCGATTATAAGTCCAGTAAGAAGTCGAGAGGGCTTAAGCCACAAGTTTTCATCCTAAAAGACTAAGCCTTTATATGCCTGGTAGCAAACCCTGCAATAAAGTTATTCCTCAAAGTAGCTTACGTAGTACAGCGCCTGTCTGTGATAAACATGTTGACAGTTGTCTGGCAGCTGCGTCCACAATTGTCTGGCAGCAGGAATTTCTTGCATCTAAAAACTACCTTTTCTCCAAATTCTTGTTACTTTTCTTGTTGCTCTGCTACTCTTCGTAACTTCTTCTTTACTTAAAAAATTCCCTGTTGCTTCTTAAGAATTAGAGCGTATGTTGTCCTCAATACAAATCTTAATTCAACGTCAACGTGAGTAATCAATGTCTCGGCTTATTTGTGAGCCACCTTTTAACAATCTACTGCAACAGTTCGGCTACTAGTGTTTAAAACTAGGTGTCCTAAAATCTTCCACCAAGGAAGTGTGAAGGTAACCAATAGCCATCATCATTCCAACAAAGCTTCAGAGCCGTGTCGTAAGTAGCTTTCAAGAAATGTGGCCCTTCGGTG
This sequence comes from Angiostrongylus vasorum, assembly GCA_018806985.1. Lineage (NCBI taxonomy): Eukaryota > Metazoa > Nematoda > Chromadorea > Rhabditida > Metastrongylidae > Angiostrongylus > Angiostrongylus vasorum. The sequence continues at coordinate 2,134,124 of JADANN010000433.1, forward strand.
TTTAGAATTAAGAAAATGATGCTTTGATTAGGAAGCCTAAGATTATCCTCGATATTCACTTCTTAACTTGTGGTCTTCTATCATCCTAATTTAATTAATGTTATTCTGTACATTCCAAAGGCGCTTCTAGTGCAGAAGTTAGAGGTGGCCTCTAATACATACATGGTCACTGGTTAGATACCACAGTCCAGGCTCATCAAGGCTTCCATCTCTCCGGGGTCGGCAAATTGGTACCAGACTTGTCTCTGAGGACAACAGCACTGACTCGACACATCGGTAGGTCACCTCTAGTTATCATATAAGCCAGATATGCACTCAGTCACCTGTAATGATGCTTTATGAAGTCGAATGGATGACGCATCACTCAATGATTGGTCGACGCCAGACGCATTACTCTCAATCTACCTTAGAACGAATGTTAGAACTCTTTAATTTTAAATATGGCATACTACTGGTCAGTGAGCAGTTCGTGCATTACGTGTAATATAATTGCACAGGGGGTTTTCAATAAATTCACATGTTTTATGAGTGCTGCCAAAACTAAGAATTGTAGAAAAAAATTCCCTTCTTAGTTCCTTAAAGGATATTGCGATACTCAAGCCTTGTTTCTACTTGGTTCGATAGCACAAAGCATCCTCGTCGTGGTAGCAGTTCAAACCACAACAATACCTTTTGCACTTCGACTAATAGGAAAGCAATACATCCATGAAGCCTACTTGGATGTGTAAATGTTTCCGTTTTGTTAGCTAAGGAACTCATCACATTCGCCTCGACATCTAATTTTGAGTGACTTTCGCTCAAGACGACACCTAATCCTATGGCCACTGAAAACAATGAGGAACTCGTCAGCGATTTTAATAGATCATCTGGTTTTTCGGCAATAAACGTAACGATAATATTTTAGATAGTTGGAGGAAAAACAGGCAGGAAAATAATCAAGAAGTTCTGGAAAACGCTTCACTTTACATACCTAGAGCTATACATGTTGTTATACCCTACAATATACTATAGTTTTCCTTTGAAACACTTAAAAAAGAACAGTGATTCGCCAGTCAATAATTGGATTTTTCATGTCTCCCATAATGGACTGTGGTGGTTTTTTCGATAAATACCGATGAACTTCGCTAACTAGAGTACTTAAGAAGTGGAGAGCAGTTGCTTGTTATAAGCACTTTCTACTAGTCTAAAGGAATCTAAATTTTTTTAAAAAATTGTTTTCCTTTCGACCTTTTTTAAAAATTCAGACCGGCAAAAAAACTTTAGATTTTTATCATGGAAAGAATGAGAAAGCGTTGTACTCTGTTGCCGAAGATTTCCAGACTTTTGTAGCACTTTTTTCAACTCATAAGGTTCACAAGGAGCTCAGATATGTTTTTGAAAGGTGTAATTGCTTGCAGGTACATATGAATATAAAATCATTGTCGGTAAACGTCGTTCAATAGGTTTAGAAAATGATAATCATAATGAATCAGTGTAATTTCCCGAAGTCTTCCTCAGAGAAAGAAGTCATCATTCCACCACTCATGAGGAACATCCTAAAAATTCGAACATGTGCAATCCTCTGTGTGAGGTTATCCTCAACCCATACTTCCTCCGTCGACCTTTCTCTTCCTTCCTCCCGTTCTTTCTCGTCTACTTTCTTCTTCTTGACGTCATTGATTTCATGCTTATAATCAACTTGTGGAGTTTTCTAGGTTTTTTATAAATAAAACTGAAAAACGCAAATTAGAAAAAGAAGGATGAAAGTGCAGACAATGTCTCACAACCTCTTTCTCTACGATGACAGTCAGATTGGTTTTCATCTTTTACACATATACATATATATATATATATATATATATATATATATATATATATGTAAAGGATGAAAACGGATAAAGCTCGGCGTTGATTAATCCCGTGAGGGATGCGCCATACGTTCGACTTCGTTAAGCATCGTTGATGGTGATTAAATGCATATCTGGTCTTTACAATGACTCGCGATGGCCTACCGATGTATCGAGCCACTGCTGCTTTACTCCTGGACAGGTCTGGTACCCATACGCGGACCGTGGAGAGATGGAATACTTGGTGGGCTTTTCTGGTGCGGCATTGAACACATGTGTATTGCAGGGCGGCTCCTAACCACAGCGTTAAACGCGCATGATATCTGTAGTGTTTTTTTCTACGACCGTGTTTCACATTTACTGTGCGGATCTCATCACTTCTCGCATTCGATTTGTTTTCTCGCACCTGTTGTTCATGAAAGTCTCCCAACTTTTTACGTGTGACTTCAGCTCTGCTTGAGCATTTTCCTTTTGTCATTAATGTCGTTGAATGCTTGTCGAGTCGATTCTCGCTGGGGGTCATGAGATAATTGGCCTAGAGCGTTCCCAACTGGATTGCAGAGAGTGAACTGTGAACAGGCGTGTTCGGCACCAATTTCCGGAGCCGGAGTGGTGAGAAGGTTGGTGGACCAGGAGCAGAGTTCAAAGAAGCACCGTGCTCGAGTTGATCTACATGACTACCACTGTGCTATCTGGCCCTCTGCATATATGTAGTATGCTTCATAAATTATAAATCGTAGGTTATAATAATCAATGTGAAGTATAAAAGCAATAAGATATTGTTACTCTTTCGAAAACCAGAGTCTGTTGAACACACTGGTGAACTTATACTTCTCGAACACCTAACCATTCCTAGGTAGTCTCCTCGATGATCACCTTAGCATAGCAAACATCTCTCACTAAGTGTTCGAATCCAGGTGTTCAAGTAAAGGTGTACGTGTGTTCCTTCATCGAACACACCTTTTAGCAGCGATAGCATGTTGGCAAAAAATTATCTGGAAGTGTTTTTTGTAAATTATTAGGTTAAGGGAACAGATTTCTATAAGCTACGTCTGTGAGGATACACCATTGGAGAAACGTGAATAAGATAAAATGCAAGTCCTTCATTTTGCTCTGAATCACTTACATAACATGCAATGCAGCTTGGAGGTTATTTGTTAAACAAGCAATCTGTGGTGGCTGAGAAGAAACAGGGAATAGTTAAGTGACGGAAGCTGTTTGCTTTATGCCCGCAAGTACTGGGAACTGGAGAAAGTTGCAGCCATAATTTTATTAAGCTCTTATTAAGTGTTTGTCGCTAGTTGCATTCATTGATCGAAATGTGATATTCTTCCTGTTTTTAACTTCTATTTAAAGCTGTAGATGTGTTTATGTCGTTTTTCTTTGTGAACGTTATGGGTACGACGTGAAAATATCGTGGTGCCACATTGTGTTTTCTTAAAATGTCATTTCTTCCCCACTTTAAAAGCTCGAAGTGAAATAAATTATTTTAAGGTAATGAAGCACAGAATATCCACAGCTTTTAGAAGCACTGTAAGATTTCTTTCTAGTGGCCTATTTGGTAGCAGCGGAAGAAATCTCGCGTTAGCTCAAGGTTTGCAATGAAATTGTCCTCTAGCTCTAGTACAACTGTTTCCAAACAACTAAAAGCTATCTCCATTTTCTTTTTGGAGAATTTCCTTCCTGGTATCCCTTCGGATATGTTTATGAGTTTTTCAGCAATAACTGTCCGTGACGCTATAAACGAAGCCTTAAATGAGGAGATCAAACGAGACGACCGCGTCTTTTTAATTGGAGAGGAAGTTGCGCGGGCTGGAGGAGCATACTTGGTTTAGTCTTATAAGTAATTTCCTAGACATTTTACGTTTTCTAGGTTCTTCATATATAGGTCTTTTAGAAAAATGGGTTTCTTTAGGTTACGAAAAGGACTCTGGAAAAAGTATGGAGACGATCGGGTCATAGACTCACCAATTAGTGAGATGGGATTTACAGGTGATGTGTAAATTGTTATTGTCGTTTGCTGAACGTTTCTGAGACTGTAAGATCTGATGGGCAGCTAAATAATCGAGAACCTTGAGGTAATCTGAGCGTTATTGGAAGAGCAACGTTCCTGCTTTATATGCTGTGGGTTTTTGCGTTTCACAAGGGTTCCCTCTGCAAATAGTTCGGTTACTGACTAGTTTGCAAGTTATAAAAAATCGTTTTTTAAGTTGCTTTTATTTCTACGTGTCCGACTGTACGTTGTATTTCGTAAACAGAACATCGGATTTTTTCAGGGCTAGCCGTTGGTGCTGCATTCAACGGTCTTCGTCCAATTTGTGAATTTATGATGTTCGACTTCGCAATGCAGTCTATAGACCATATTCTTAATTCCGCTGGAAAAACGTATTATATGTCAGCAGGAAGGGTGGGAACATTCTGCATTAGTTAGAGCAATCACTTTGTTTTCAGATGAAATCTATAATATTTCTTCGCTAGAGGCGTCCACATGTTTATGCAGATTGTTTGGGTTAAAAGCCATACGTCGTCAAATATTTAGTGGAATCTTAAACATGTGCCCAAATTGTTCATAAATAGTTGGTGCTTTGTTCTTTCGTGGGATTCTGAAGGTGGACTTTGGGATGTTCATTGCTACATATAGTGAAAGGAGTAGGATTCAAAATAAACGGAAGTTTACCAAACAAGTGAATTGAATGTTTCGGTAGGAATATCTGGTTATGTCAAACAAGTACCGCTGTCTCAAGTGGACAGTGGAAATCAGAGCAGCTTTTTAACTACCTCTTTTGAATTCGTGGCTTTTTAACAACTACTTACCGTTTTATGAGCGTTTTAGATATCATGCCCCGTTGTATTTCGTGGTCCTAACGGTGTCGAGCCTGGAGTCGCTGCTCAACATACACAGGACTTTGCTTCGTGGTATGCACATTGTCCTGGAATAAAGGTATTCCATATTTTTTTCGTGCTCACTCGAAAGCGTTAATTTTAGGCAGAAAATCTTATTATTATTGCATATCGAAGCACTCTTTGTTAAGTGCTCTTCATATTGTAACCTTTGTTAGCCACTGTTCTAACTCGGTTGATATTCGAGATCATCGTTTATCCTAGATAGATTTCCACTTCGCTATTTCATCAAGAACTAAATATTGACGGAAACATTTCAGGTGTTGGCACCGTATAGTGCAAGAGGACGCTAAAGGGTTGCTGAAAGCAGCCGTCAGGGACGACAATCCAGGTGTGTTTAATGGTTTTCAATTTCTAGAGAATTTTTCTTGAAACTATTCGGTTTCCTTCTCCTCCTTAAGCGCATAAAAGACTAGATTAGGCTTTTCGACTGGTAGTTATAACTTTCTTTTGCTAACTGAGGACAAAGGAATAGCTTCCATCCATCGTAGTGGTATGAATTCTTACAACACTTGTTGACATTCGTCTCATTTGTCCCAATTCCTACCTTATATTTTTGTAACATACACACTGAGCTTATTAATATTCTATTTCCTATTGGTTGTCGTAGATTGCCCATACTACTTCATATTCCGCGTATCCTACTTCGTCGTTTTGTAAAAAATGAATAGCAAGGGACTGCTTAAATTATTTTCATAGTGATACTTTGTACCTAATGGCTCACCACTGAGGGTGTACTGAATGTTGAACTTCGATGTGTATTGGTGGTTCCGCATCCAAGTAATCTTCAAAGCAGAAAAGTTCAGGATTTTTCCACTAAAAATCCAGCCAAGAGAAATTTAACATGCAGAATTATCGCCGCTCTAGGAACAGAATGTTCACTAGCGTGTAAGTGATGGCAACCCAGTAACGTCTTTGCACGGCTAACTCTGATGAAAGGTAACATTGCATAGCTGGAGAATTATCGCTTAAGTGGAAATAATGTTGGGAGCTGTACAATTCTTTATGATTCGCGGGTATAGGTCATCTAGCTGTTTAAATAAGTTGTGCCAATAGTTTTTGTATTATTGAACCATAGTGCGTAATGCGTAACACACTTTACCTTTCATACAGTTACTGATGGAGATTCAGGAGCCCACCCCGGATACTCCAAGATATTCGTACTCAGTGTTCCCACAGGCGAAATAAGGTTGTACCGCCGAACAACACGAGTTTGTTATGGAAAGTCTTTCTGCTTCGCAAGATTCAAAAAAATGCGTTAGCGAATTAAGAGTGGGAGTCATTGCGTTTCATACCAACTACATTGCCCGGTAGAGTGCAAAAGCACGACGAAAATATATGTGATGAACGTGATGTGGAAACTCAGAGGCATGTCACATCAGTTGATGTTCATGAGATCTCGAAAAAAGCATGTGATAGTCTACAGTATGCTCTTTTTGGATGGAGGTTACAGTGGACTCTGGCCAGGATTTATCAAGTGAAACACATGTCTTTTCCTGGAACATCTATGGAAGCTGAAAGGTAGCCAAGGCATGTTTTTTTCCTGTAAGGATTTCAAGCTGAGTAAGCTACACAGTAGGTCCTCATATGAGGAGTTGGAGGCCAAAGATGGACTAAAATAAACCGCTTAGTTGCCTGAGAGGCAACCAGCTTTGCGATATAGGGTGGGTTTACTCAAACAAACAAGTCCTATATCTAGCTTGGAGAGCCTTACAAGATAACCGTGTTTGTAACTGCCACTGTACCAGGACAGTCTACCGAATCTCTTGTGGTTATAAGGTCGGCTTTTCACCAATAGAAGTGAAAAGATCTCATATCAGAAGTGTGGTTCTATATGCTGCTTTTTTAACACATGCGATCTAAAACGTTGACCGTTTTGTTGAACAAACATTATTCGTTCGCTCTAGGTGGATATAAGGTTTTCTCAAAATGTTGACATAAGTTCATGTTTGTTTTAATTTTAATTTAAAAAAAGACAAAGAGATTTGGATTTAAAATTTCTCGACACAAATGAATGATCCGCGAACTTCGGTTGTACATTAGAGACGTCGTTTTGTCCACAGGGGAAAAAGTTCCATCTCTTCAGTTGCTTAGTTGTCCGATATGTGAACTCCAACAAAAAAAGACAAGAATTAAGAAGAACTGTGGCTTCGCAGAGTCTATCTTTATCCTTGAAGAGCAACAGAGTTTGCACCTTTTTTGAATTGGTCTGTAATTCCTAACGGTCTTTATTTTAAAAGGCCAATTTCACTTGTAGTTGGATTGTGTTAGTTTTATACTGGAAGACATATTTGTTAGGGTTGTTTGTAAATCAATGCTGGGTTTTTCGTCTGCATCTTTAGAGCAGCACATCTTAGCTCAGGATAGACTTGATTGATTCAAACAAAAGCCTTTGGAATCCACGCATTTTTTCCAAGAAACCAATTTACACATACCGGTTGAGGAAAAGTACAAAGTTCTGCTAGCATTGAAGTCGTTGAAGGCAGTTTCTTCCTCGGGTTTGGTTTCTGTAGCATTTCTGGGAGAAAGTTGCCGACATGCCCATGAAGTGGTAATTAGAAAGCGAGAGGCCTGACGAGTACGGTGTACAGGAAAGAGCTTCGGAACCCAGCTAGCTACACCATTGAGAGATCGGTCGCGCACAATCGTGGTGAAAAAACTGAACTCTTTTTTGTTGACCAATGCCGTGCTCAGACGTTGAAGATTCTGGCGCATTTCATAAATTTTGCTGTAATCTTTCCACTCAGATTTAAGAAAATCTTGTGCATCAAGGCAGTGCAGATCAGCAGGCCGTAAGAATGACCTTATCACTGTGCAGTTTCGGCATTATGAGGTACTGCGGAGCGTCATTGCTCTCTAGTCTCTGCGCCGATGTGTAGCCGGTTATAATAGAACATGCATTTTTCATTTCACATAGCAAAACAGTTTAGAATCGCGTCCTTGTTTTCTTAAAGGAGTGGTTTTTTCGACCTTCATTCAGTCCTTTCGGCATCCAGTTGCTGAGATTCTTAGACTTTCCCGTTTCCCATAGATGATGCGAAGACTTTAGTACCTCAAATTGAGTTCTCCTGCGAGTTTCCGGTCGGATATACGTGCATTCTCCTCCACCAACGCCTTCAATTAATCGTCCTCAGAGGCAGAGGAGCGCAGCCAACTTTCTCACCTGCGACGTCGAATTCGCCATGGGGACGTTTTTCGTTCCCAATTTGTAGCCTGTAGAATTTTCGAACAAAGCAGTTTGCATTATAATTTACTCATACTGAGCAAATATGGATAGAACAAGCTTTACACTGATATATAATGGTGCGGCACTTAAAAAAAAGAAATAATATTACAAATACTACACTGATCTCCTAACCACTTTATATTTTGGACCATCTACGAGTGACAATCAATCCGTTGGGTCCTATGTGCTAAAAGTGTTCAGTGTTACTTCTGTGGTTTATCTTTGGTTCATTTCTAGTTGTATTTTTTGGAACATGCGATACTGTATGATCGATTGTTCCCCGTTGGCGACGAAGTGTTAGAAGATGACTTTGTGTTGCCAATAGGAGAATGCAAAATTGAAAGGTTTGTTTACATGTGCGTACTTTCCCAGTGCAAGTGCAATTTTTTCCAGAGAGGGTAATCACATAACCATTGTTTCTTTCGCAAATGGCGTTGGAATGTCTCTTGAGGCTGCAAATGAACTTGAGGCCCTAGGCATTTCTGCCGAAGTATGTCCATTCCTTTTCTGTTTAGGCAATTGCAGTATTGTTTTCACCTTCAGTAACTACTGCTTAATATAGTGTTGTATAATTTTCTTTACGGAAATGTATGAAGTTCATTATTTGCAACAGGTAATCAATCTTCGCACTCTACGTCCTCTTGATTTCGAAACAATTAAGAAGTCGGTGATGAAAACTCGTCACTTGGTCACGGTTGAGGAAGGTTGGCCATTTGCAGGTCTGTCTCACATAATTTGAAACAAAAGCCCTTACCAAGAAGTAAATCGATGTCGCGTAGCATGCTATGGGTGGGATTTGTCTTAGTACTGCAATTTTGGGTTATTGAAAGGTTCGCAAGTCTACTTCCTTACACATAGAACACATACACAATTGTAGCTGACGTTTCTGCAGTATCGTCTTCTTCAGAGTCCGAAAAGGTCCACTGATACGTAATTTACTAGGTCAAACGCTTCAACAGCACAAACAAGAAGATGAAAATCCGAACGCTAACTACATGGCAACCGTGCAATTATTGTCATTATCGTATTCGTGTAATTATTCAGATTTTCATTCTTCTGTTTGTGCTGTTGAAGGGTTTCTCCTAGTGAATTAAGCATAAATAACAACCTCGCCATTGCTGGAAAAAAAGAGAACAACAGATTTGCAACCGAATGTCGAGGTTAATAGAAAGTCGGTCTTGGGAACTGTTCTCAAGTTGTTAGTAGAGCCCTATCGTTTCGATTACCACATGGTCAATTCTGCACAATGTTATTTTGCAGGAATCGGCGCTGAAATTAGTGCTCAGGTGAGTGAGTGTGAAGCATGGGACTACCTAGAAGCTCCAATTCTTCGTGTTTGTGGAGTGGACGTGCCAATGCCATACGCACAACATCTTGAAGAGGCAGTCATTCCAAATATGACCCATATTGTTACTACATGCGAGAAGAGTGTCAAGCATAAAATGAAGAAATAGTTAGTGATTTAGAGACTATTCTTCACCTAGTAGAGAGTATTCTTTTTCCCTATATACTCTCTGAAGTTTCCTGCGTGAGTTGTGCATACATTGTATTGGACACTTTCTAGAACAAAGCCAATATGTTCGCATGCTTAAATTAGGATTGTACTTATATAGGGTTGCTCAGGCCGTTCTTTCCTGTATCATGTCCAACGTAGTTTCTCGTATGTATTGTATTTACCTCGCTTAAAGAAAACTACCTCTGCTATTTATATTGAACTATTTTCTTTATAAAGTTGCCAAGAACTTGCCTGGTGTATTTTTTTGTAGCCTTTGTAACACTATTGAACTACCTCTTTTATAAAAACTAGTAAAAGGTTGTCTGAAATGGTTTACTGCGTTGATTTAGTCCAGCACGACCACAATAACTGAGAAGTTTTTGAGCTACATCGGGTACTCCGCACAGTCCACAAGAAATTGAGAAGTATGATTACTCACCTTTACATTCGTTTGGATATTGTTCTCACAATCTTCGCTTCCTCACTGTTGTAGTAAAATTCGGTTGGTACCGCGAGGATTGCGCCTTCTTTTTCGCTACTCTTAGTGTGCACTGGTTTCAGTGGGCGCTTCGCTACCGACAGATAATCCTGTCTTTTTATAGTACGATGTTCGTATATGGGTAGGTAGTGAGCTGATTGCAGGTGATGCCGTTCATTCCGCAGAAGGACCAGACTATCCAAGCGCTGCATCGATCGAGGAGCTGGCCTATCAAGCCTCTTCTCCATCCATGGCGAGAGACTATCACTACATACGTCTGGGACCAACTCACTCTCTCCAGTCACCGTAATATCTCCCTCGACACGGCTCTTTTAGAGTTCCAGAGAAAGGTGGCGAGTCAGCCAGCATTCAACGAAATTCATGACGAACACGGATGTGCTCAAACACCAGCGGAATCCACACGCAATAATAGTTCGAAGATCCTCTTGAGTTGTGGAGGCGAGCTAACGAATCGAAAGCAATGAGTGCTGGGATCTGCACAGTGTGATACATATGATATCAAGATGGTGTAAAAGAAGGTTAGAAGAAAAAAGGTGCTTTTACACTACTAAAGGCATAATCTATTTGCCGTGTGTGGCAATATACTGACATATCAATCAGAGATGGTCTTGCTATTTGGACGACTAATCTCACGAGGAACCTTTTTCTTCTTGTAAGCTACATAGTATTAAAAGACTAAGAATAAAGCTTTCTGCGTTGAGCAATCCGTGAGGGTTACGCCATGCATTCGTCACCATTAGCATCGTTACAGCTATTTGAATACACTTTTGTAACGCGTGGTTAGAGGCGCCATGCAGATGGGATTGATCTCACGCCGTAGGGACACCAAAACTTCCATTCTTTCGGGGTTGGTAGATTAGTACCAGACTGTCTGGGAGGATAGCAGCAGCAATAGCTGTCTCGATATATCGGCAGGTCGCCGCGAGTCATTGCATAGGGCAGATACGCATTTAAACACCTCCAATACAAATACAGTATAGAATATAAAAATATAACCACATTGTTGCTGAGATATGAGCAAACACCCGGAACCACACACGGGCTGCGAGCTCGCGATTACCCTTACCGAGTCTCATGTGCTATCCACCACACCACCCTAGCCTTTCTTATGTCTTTGCCTTAACCACATTTGTACTAATCGGCGCTATTAACAGTTATGCGTCAACGGAAATCATATAGGATGCACGAATCGGCATCGAACTCAGTTAAGCTGAAGCTACAGCAGAAATAACAACGTTTTAACATTTATTTGCTGCCTATTTCTTGTTTAGCTGCAGCTTCTGCTTAGCTAAGGTCAATAATCTGGATTTGCTCTCCAGATTATTCCTGTTCACGAGTGATTGCTGATAGCACTGATTCTCTAAACAGAAAAAAGAAAACAAAGCCTTCCTTTTGCGGTGGATGGCATGTTGCCTTAGGAAAGGGTAATCGCGCGTTCGAAGCCCAAAGAGGTTCTGAGTTTTGCTCATTTCTCAGCATCACTGTTGTTGTAATTCACATCATATGCCTGCCAAGAAAAAAAGAATAAGCAGCAATCAGAAATTAGAACATTCCACACTGTAGGTTTGTTGGTTTACTAAGACAGAAAACTCTGAGACGAACCTTTATAAAAGGAGGTATCGCTAGCGTAATGCTGGTGATACCCTTGAATACGCCCATGGCCCCACCCACTGCGATGCTCACGAATTCCTCTATCCTTAAGTGTTCGAGAAATTGCTGCGAAAAATGATTGTGACGCAAATGATAAAGCTTGAAATTCATTACTAGAATGATTAATAAAAAAATCGTTTTTGATTTGTGAATGGTTAAGCCCACGGATCTCCCCTCACGTGAGGGATTCCGATAGCCGGTTAGTCGCGAGGCTACGTGACGTGTCCACAGGTGGCGGATAGGGGGGTTAATAGCGGAGGAAAAGAGCAAAAGCGACCTTTGCTTCCCTCAGACGCAGGTGGATCCAGGGGATGGAATCCCTGTTTCTGCTGCGCTGATTTGGCACATACTTCCTGTACTTATGAGTCGCGTTCATGGACGTATGCGTGGCGTTCTAGTTTGTCTAGTTTGTATTCTACGAGTCAATTCGGGCCAAAAGCCTGCAATCAAATGAAAGGGAAGTATATGGGAGGCGGCTAGGGACTCGCCTCCAACAAACAAGCTCCATGTCCACTCTGGTAGAGCTTGGCAAGCTACCCGTGAGTATACCCAGCCCTCATATTCAGAGGCCCAGCAAGCTATACGTAGGTATCAAAAAGCCAAAAAATAGTAAAAGAAACGGGCATCATTCCCTTGTTTGCGAAAGAGCTCCCATTTCGCCAGCGTATGGTAGGACGAGTACGGAGAGGCCGCTAAAATCTCAGGACCAATGAAAGCTACCTGGATTGCAAAGAACTAAGGTGACGATTTGTACTTACAAGGCACCAGCACCAGCATATGAGTCCTCGGTAGAAGACTTGCTCATGCAAGCAAGAAGGATAAAGTACGATGTCATCGGCCTGGCTATGACGAGACAACTCCACCCATTCGACACCGTCTATGACACCGGAGACGAACTGTTCCTCGGAACATGCGACAGTAGAAGAGTCGGCGGCGTCTGCGTTCTCGTCAACATGAGATAAATCCATGAACATTGATTCAATCGAACAACTAACAGCCCGAAACGAACGTTTACGATTAAGAAGATGTGGATCAATTCCCGCTTTGACAGTCTTCGTCGTTTACGCGCTGACATCAAACTATGACGAAACAGAAGTCGAAGCGTTCTACATGGACTTGGAGAAGTTCTACAGAGAAGACCACACATTCTTTAAGGTCATCACTGGAGATTTCAACGCCATGATTGGACCAAGAAGAAGGTCTGAAGAACGTCACACTGGGACCCACGGATTAGAATGGAACGAACAGGGTGAGCGGCTCTCTGAGTTCATCATGACGAGCATGACCACCTATGGTAGCTCGCAATTCCAGAAGTCCCACCCTCATCGCTGGATGTGGGAGTCTTCCAAAAAGAGAGTAAAGTAACGAAATAGACCAGATCATAGTAAATAGAAGGTTTTGCCTAACCGATGTCGCTGTTGTCCCAAAATTCTACGTGGGACCGGACTATCGCTTCCTTCGTGTAAGATTCTATTCATTGCGGAAATGAGAAAAAAGCCGTTAAATTCAAAACAAAAGTCCCAGAACCACCGTAAACTGGGACTTATTCAATTCATTAGTCGGTTGTTGGGAAGATGTCATTGTCGATAACATCGACGAAGAATACGATCGGGCTCATTCAACTTCACGTTAGCGCTATGAAAGCTGAGAGTTCGAAAGTCACTAAGAGACGTCTGTCTCCAGAAACACTCGAGCTGAGACGAGCATGGAATCGCACGAGCTGCAGGTAACCGCCAACTAAAGTCCGAACTTGCAAAAGCAGTGCAGGCACGCGATAATAGAACATCTTAAAGAGAGAAGAGCAGCAGTGATGGTCGACGCTGCAGAGGCTGGGAAAAGCATTCGCAAAGCCCACCGACGTTTCGCCAATTACAAGACCAAAATGATTGCACTCCGGCGCTCAGACGGAACAGTTACTGCGCCGAGAAAGGCAATAGAAAAAAATCATTCACGAACACTACTCAGATCTCTTCGATGGCCACGTCCTCCTTCCGTCATATAAAGTAAAGAAGAATGGATATGTTGCATCACTGGTTCTCCCTTCCGAAATCCGACATGCCATTTCGTCGGTGAAGAATCGAACAGTTCCAGGGCCGGACAAGAATGACCTGGACACCAGAACCTTCCGCCACTCCCCATAAACACACTGGCTGAGCTCTTCACATGTTACCTGTCTGAATACAAGGTCCCTACCCAGCTGGAAGACCAGCATGATCGTGTTAATGTTCAGGAAGAGTGACCTACACGAACATCGGCAACTATCGTCCAACCTGCTTGCTGTCTGTCGTCTACAAATTTTTCACTCGAACTCATCCTAAACAGGATTGACAGAACAATGGACGCATGTGACGGCATGTGAGCAAGCAGGGTTTCGAAAAGGGTTTAGTATGATGTACCACATCCACACGATAACAAGACTCATTGAAGTATCGCGAGAGAACAAAAGACCGCTCTGTCTCACTTTCATCGATTTAAAGAAGGCCTTTGACTCAGTTGAGATAGAATCAGTCTTGGAAGTCCTTGATAGTCAGGGAGTCCCTACTCAGTACATAAGGATTCTTCGTGAGCTGCAAAATAATTTCACAACTAAGCTATTACCATTTTTGATTTATTATTTACTGCCTACTCTTTTTTTTGGCGGCAGGGCATGTATTGCGAATTATAACTTTCTGATGATGCTGAGATATTTGCAAAACTCCGGACCGCAGGTGTCTACGGTGGAGAACGAACGCGCTATTGTCCTTTCTGGGGACTAGCGCGCTCACCACCACACCATGAGGGTCCCTTCGTTTCGCCTGTCTCTCAGCTAGTTCTATTCATCTATTGATGAGAGACAGGCGAAACGAAGGACCCGCATGGTGTGGTGGTGAGCGCGCTAGTCCCCGGAAAGAACAATACGCGTTCGTTCCCCACCGTTGACACAAGCGGTTCGGAGTTGTGCCAATATCTCAACAAGTTGTCACCATTCTACAACGATGCTAACATCGACGTCAAAAGAGGGGTTCGGCGAGGCGATACCATTTCGTCAAAATTATTTACCGCTGCCATCGAGAACGTCATGCGAATATTGGGCAGCAATTACACCATCTTCGCTTTGCTGATAACCTCGTCCTTATAGCACCAAACATTAGCCACGCGGAACGTATGGTTGCCAACTTTGATAAAGCCTGTGGAAAGATTGATCCTCGACCAAATCTCACGAAAACGATCTTCATGAAGAACGTATTGGTTTCGTATGCACCATTCACGCTCAACGGAACGAATATCTCCGAATGCTCCAATTATGCCAATCTAGGTCGGAAAATCAACATGTTGAAACACTTAGCTCCAGAGCTGAGCAGAAGGAAACAAGCGGCTTGGGAATGAACATCGAGAATTTAGTGAAGAGGACAAAGAACACCTGACTCCGTGCCTATCTTTTCGATTCAGCGGTACTTCCTCCCTCTAACGTATGCGTCAGAAACCTGGTCGCTGCGTAAGCAGGATGGAAGATCACCCAGCGTTATCGAACGCGCAGTCGAAAGGACGATGCTAAGGGCATCCCGTTCCAGAAAACTGTGGGAAGGAATCCGAAGCTCCCACTTGCGTCCACGATCAAAAATCAAAGATGCCGCTCTATACGCCAAACAGTCGAAGATAAGGTGGGTTGGACACGTAATGCTTATGAATGGCAACCGATGGACAAGAGCCGTTAGTGACTGGATTCCTCGTGATGTTAAACGCACTGCTGGAAGACCATCGACTCGATGTTCAGAGCTCTTCACGAAAAGCCTTGAAGAAACATGTTATGCTCAACGAGTCAGAGCGAGCAGAACCCACTGGGATACTCTTGCACGCGACAGGCTAAAGTGGAAGATTTGTTGGCGCCCGCTCGAGTCACTCGACGATCAACATGACTACAGGTGATACAGGTGGTACGGGTGAATGGGCAAAGAAGGTAGACGAAAGAGTTATGAGACGTTGCTTCGAGCACTTTTTTTATAAATGCTTTCGCCAACCTTAATAGTATAAATCATCTTTTATTGACCGTATATGTGTTTTTCCCACATGGATTTGTGCGCAAATTTTGGAGAATCTGAAGGTAAAAGACAAAGAGAGAAAGAGAAAGAGAATGACATGTTTGTTCGAATTGCTTAATCTCACATCACTCTCATTATTTAAATGTCTAACGTCGCTGAAGAACTAATGAATTACACGATGTACGAGCTCTTACTAGCTCATCGTCTAAGGTAAAGTGAGCTTGAGCACTACAATGTTGCTTAAATTTCCAAGTTCTTGTTACCTCAAAATGATTAAGTTGTGGCTTTGTAAAATGTGCCGGCAAACAGCCATCTCTTTGTTTTTTGAAAAGGAGCATTTTTCTTTCTCAAAAAACTGTGTTCAAATGAATTCTCTCAAAATAAAAAAAAGCGAAAAACTTCTTGTGCAGCAAGTACATCTATGTCCGCTCCTAGCTGTCTCGAAACCCTTTCACTGCATGTTACTCGAATTCATATTAAGTTACCAGCACATTTGAGTTAGTCAAAAAAGGGAAGTATTTATACCAACTCATATTTTGATTGACTGCTTGGGAGATCGTCTGGCATTTTATAGCTAAGCATCTAATTCAGACGTCCGACTTTGCTTCTGACACTCTGGAACCACTACATTATACTTGCTATAAAGCCCTGATCGTTCCATGCAGTGCTTTAAAAAATACAATAATACATCAATGAAAAGAAGAAAAGTCTCCGGTTGTTTCAAGCTTTCTTGTTTCCATGTTTTTGAACAAGTGAACTTATTACAACTTTTCACGGCATGTTGCTAAGTGTGACTCAACAACAATGATGCTGAGATATTTGCAAAACTCCGAAGCATAGGTGTTTGCGGTGGAGAACGAACGCGCTATTGCCTTTTCCTGGGGCTAAAGCGTTCACCACCACACCAACCATGCGGCTTCTTCGTTTCGCTTGTCTCTCAGCTAGCTCTGTCGATCAAGCTATCAGCAATCATCCGTCCGTCAATCCCGTTGACCAGCACGGTGTGGTAGTGAACACGTTACACTCTGGAAAAGTAATAGTACGTTCTTTCCCCACGGCAGACACCTGCGCTGTCCGGAGTTTTGCAAATATCTCAGCATCATTGTGCACTTAGTTGAATTTGATTCACATCTCGATAGAATTGGACTTCAACTTCATCAATGCATAATTTTCAATTATCATTTTGCTCCACTCACCATGAAACCAACCGATAAGGTTTCATGTTGAACTTTTCTAGGAATAAAGTGAAGATTTGCGCTTTCGAGCAATCCCGACTTGTTGCGAGGTTTGCTCGGTCATTGTAAGTAGGCGTCTAATTGTCTTAGTCAGCAGTTAGCTTTGATTGCAAGTTTTCCTCGATGTTCAACCTACTTTCAGAAACGATTTAAGCACGCAAATGCATACATATGTGGATATGCTTAATTACTAGGTTGTTTAGAAATAAGTAAACCTTTTTAACTACATTGTTTAAAATGTCATAACTTGCTTCCAACAAAGCTTTTTATTAATCAAATGTTAAAAGCCATTTGAAGTTATTAATGCTGCCAATGAAAAATATGATGGTTTATTCCAACTGCATAAAATTCTGAAGTTCTGGAAACGATTGATCCGTTGAAGGCATTTTTTGCGTCATCGTGGTTGGTGAAGCATTTCTCGAGCAGGAATTTGTCAAGGTGCTTGAAGAAGTGATGGTCCGTAAGCGAGAGATCTGATGAATATGGCGAACGAAACAAAGTTTCATAGCCCAACTCGTTCAACTTTTGCACGGTTGGTTCCGCAACGTGAGGCTAAGCGTTGTCGTGGAGAAGGATTGGTCCTTTTCTGTTGGCTAACACCGGTCGTTGTTGTTGGAGTATACGGTGCATTTCGTCGATTTGTTGGCAATACTTCTCGCCGTAATCGTTTCGCCCAGATTCAAATGCTGCCATGAATCGGCCTCGCTACAAGCCGCCAAGCAGTCACCATAACCCTTTTTTTGGGTGCAATTTCGGCTATGGGAAGTGCTGAGAAGTCTGATCGCAATCCAACCATTGAGGTGAAGTTGCCGGTTGTCGTACAGAATCCACTTCTCGTCGCACGTCACAGTTCGATCAATGGAAGGGTCGTTTTTGTTCTGTAGGATAACAGCAGTCTGCAGTTCAAAACGGCGATTTTTTTGATTATCGTTTAATTCAGGTGGCACTCACTTGTCGAGCTTTTTTTTGTCTTTCCTATGCGATTCAAGTAAGTGGAAACTGTTCTTGGGCTTACGCTAAGCTGTTCTGCAAGGTCTCGAACAGTTGTTCGCGTGTTTGCTTCCCACAAGTGCTTTCAGTTCGTCGTCTTCAAGTTCAGTGGGACGTCCGTTGCCCCTTAAATTCGAGGTCGAAATGACCAGGTCGGAATTTTCGGAGCCACGTTCGCACAGTTGATTCACCACTCCCCCAACTTTCATTAATGCTTCAAGCCGCCTCTGCTGCACTACAACCGAGTTTGAACTCATAAAAGAAATTTTGACGAGAATTCGTTTTTGACATCCAGGATTGCAAAACTCAAAATCGGGACGAAAATTATAACTTATGGCAAAATGTAAAGACATGGTTAGAAGACAGTAATGAAATGTGCAAAGAATATTTTATTGGTAGAAAATACACTAAAACAATAAATATTTACCGACATTCTTGTTGAGCAAACATAAAGTTTAATTTGTTGTTTATTCTGTTAAAGCTGGCGTTTCGGCAGTATCGCCTTCTTCAGAGCATGGAAGGGTATATTGATAGGGAATTTACTTTGCTTTAGTTTACCGTTCACACACAAAGAGGGTGCTCGTGAGAAACGTGTTTCGAACAGCCACCTCTGTGTGCACGAAGAAGGATCTAAAAGAGGTATCGCGCAACTTGGCTCGGCAATAGCCATCTCCAATGGCTAGGAAGTAGTAATCCCACGAGATAAGTCTAGATGGAGAGCAACGCTCCAAAACGAAAAACGTGGCCAAGACAAAACACCGTTTGTGTTGCTCTCTATTAGCGATGAAGTAAGCGTAGCCATAAAACGAAGCTTAAGAAGGGCATGTCTAGAGGAATCGGTTGCGATAGTAGAAATACCACCGAATACTCTTCGCCGTCAATTAGTTCGCAACCACCTATATGACCGTCTATGTGAAATAGAAAACTGCTTAATTTGCCAGTTTGGCAAGGACGGTGACTGCTTGAGTTCAGGTACGATATACCTGATCTTTTATGATACTTGCGGAGATGAATATATTGGTGAAACAGGCGGACCATTATGTATCCGTATAAAAGTACACCTAGATGGCTAACGAAAAGCAAAACGAAGCACTCCACTAGGGACGCATAGGATACAAAAGCATGGCGGATACGATTTTGATGTAAAACTCACGATCCTCGCACGGGATCCATGGGCTTAACCATTCACAAATCAAAAACGATTTTTTTATTAATCATTCTAGTGATGAATTTCAAGCTTTATCATTTGCGTCACAATCATTTTCGCAGCAATTTCTGGAACACTTAAGGATAGAGGAATTCGTGAGCATCGCAGTGGGTGGGGCCATGGGCGTATTCAAGGGTATCACCAGCATTGCGCTAGCGATACCTCCTTTTATAAAGGTTCGTCTCAGAGTTTTCTGTCTTAGTAAACCAACAAACCTACACTGTGGAATGTTCTAACTTCTGATTGCTGCTTATTCTTTTTTTCTTGGCAGGCATATGATGTGAATTACAACAACAGTGATGCTGAGAAATGAGCAAAACTCAGAACCTCTTTGGGCTTCGAACGCGCGATTACCCTTTCCTAAGGCAACATGCCATCCACCGCAAAAGGAAGGCTTTGTTTTCTTTTTTCTGTTTAGAGAATCAGTGCTATCAGCAATCACTCGTGAACAGGAATAATCTGGAGAGCAAATCCAGATTATTGACCTTAGCTAAGCAGAAGCTGCAGCTAAACAAGAAATAGGCAGCAAATAAATGTTAAAACGTTGTTATTTCTGCTGTAGCTTCAGCTTAACTGAGTTCGATGCCGATTCGTGCATCCTATATGATTTCCGTTGACGCATAACTGTTAATAGCGCCGATTAGTACAAATGTGGTTAAGGCAAAGACATAAGAAAGGCTAGGGCGGTGTGGTGGATAGCACATGAGACTCGGTAAGGGTAATCGCGAGCTCGCAGCCCGTGTGTGGTTCCGGTGTTTGCTCATATCTCAGCAACAATGTGGTTATATTTTATATTCTATACTGTATTTGTATTGGAGGTGTTTAAATGCGTATCTGCCCTATGCAATGACTCGCGGCGACCTGCCGATATATCGAGACAGCTATTGCTGCTGCTATCCTCCCAGACAGTCTGGTACTAATCTACCAACCCCGAAAGAATGGAAGTTTTGGTGTCCCTACGGCGTGAGATCAATCCCATCTGCATGGCGCCTCTAACCACGCGTTACAAAAGTGTATTCAAATAGCTGTAACGATGCTAATGGAGACGAATGCATGGCGTAACCCTCACGGATTGCTCAACGCAGAAAGCTTTATTCTTAGTCTTTTAATATTATGTAGCTTACAAGAAGAAAAAGGTTCCTCGTGAGATTAGTCGTCCAAATAGCAAGACCATCTCTGATTGATATGTCAGTATATTGCCACACACGGCAAATAGATTATGCCTTTAGTAGTGTAAAAGCACCTTTTTCTTCTAACCTTCTTTTACACCATCTTGATATCATATGTATCACACTGTGCAGATCCCAGCACTCATTGCTTTCGATTCGTTAGCTCGCCTCCACAACTCAAGAGGATCTTCGAACTATTATTGCGTGTGGATTCCGCTGGTGTTTGAGCACATCCGTGTTCGTCATGAATTTCGTTGAATGCTGGCTGACTCGCCACCTTTCTCTGGAACTCTAAAAGAGCCGTGTCGAGGAGATATTACGGTGACTGGAGAGAGTGAGTTGGTCCCAGACGTATGTAGTGATAGTCTCTCGCCATGGATGGAGAAGAGGCTTGATAGGCCAGCTCCTCGATCGATGCAGCGCTTGGATAGTCTGGTCCTTCTGCGGAATGAACGGCATCACCTGCAATCAGCTCACTACCTACCCATATACGAACATCGTACTATAAAAAAGACAGGATTATCTGTCGGTAGCGAAGCGCCCACTGAAACCAGTGCACACTAAGAGTAGCGAAAAAAGAAGGCGCAATCCTCGCGGTACCAACCGAATTTTACTACAACAGTGAGGAAGCGAAGATTGTGAGAACAATATCCAAACGAATGTAAAGGTGAGTAATCATACTTCTCAATTTCTTGTGGACTGTGCGGAGTACCCGATGTAGCTCAAAAAACTTCTCAGCTATTGTGGTCGTGCTGGACTAAATCAACGCAGTAAACCATTTCAGACAACCTTTTACTAGTTTTTTATAAAAGAGGCAGTTCAATAGTGTTACAAAAGCTACAAAAAAATACACCAGGCAAGTTCTTGGCAACTTTATAAAGAAAATAGTTCAATATAAATAGCAGAGGTAGCTTTTTCTTTAAGTGAGGTAAATACAATACATACGAGAAACTACGTTGGACATGGTTATACAGGAAAGAACGGCCTGAGCAACCCTATATAAGTACAATCCTAATTTAAGCATGCGAACATATTGGCTTTGTTCTAGAAAGTGTCCAATACAATGTATGCACAACTCACGCAGGAAACTTCAGAGAGTATATAGGAAAAAGAATACTCTCTACTAGGTGAAGAATAGTCTCTAAATCACTAACTATTTCTTCATTTTATGCTTGACACTCTTCTCGCATGTAGTAACAATATGGGTCATATTTGGAATAATTTGGAGGATAATTCTTACTAAAAATTTTACATTTGATTTCTATACAAAGGTATGCTTTCTTTTCCACTGGATGAAATCAATCTCGTTCACTACTTGGTTCAACTGCAATGCGAGAGCAATGAAGATAAAATCCCTTGTGATGGAAGTTTATGGAGCGATTATCTACGCCTAGACGGCGTTTCTACTTTAGTGATTATACTGCAAATTCTCAAAACTTTTTCTATAAATCACAGAGGCACGCTAACGAGGTGATTTGGAGGAAGTGATGATAACGAACGATAGTTGGCAACCCTTTGTGAGTGTGATGACAAGATGATGACTTTTGTAAGTTCTCTATTTCGATGACATATAGACGATGATTAACGCGAAGTGATTGTGTGTAGCGCAGTCGTAAGACGATGACTTGGCGGTACACCACATAGTCATCGGGTCCATTCCACCCAACGAGCCAAACAATGCCCCCATCCCTGTGGGAGTCAACGAAATGTTACTAGACTTGATATTCCTTTCTAGAATCTTAAGCCAACACGAGTTTGATAGAGCTTTATTTGGCTAACGTGTCGACGTCTTCGTCTTCAACAGAGCCGGTGGTACGAGTGGATTTTTCATATATAGTGGATATCTACGGATAGACAAATCAACTCTGGAAGCCTCATCTTTTCATGCGTTAACATAAAGATAGAACTTATGCACTGATAGCTACACACGCAAGAGCTTTCATGATAAGAGTTCTTTTAAATGTTGATATCAGAACGTTATTTCATAGAGGCATCGCGATTGCTTTTCACTGCGCGTCAATAGTCAGTAGATGTCTGTAATTACTGCCTTAATGAGAGGAGATGCGCACGAGCTTTCACCCATAGCGCATTTTTTTTCCTTAATAGTATTTTGATTTTTTTCACAATCAAATTGTTGCAATAAAAAGGAAAGTGATGAAAACAACATGCTGTAGAAATTATGTTAATGGAGTGCTAGATTTTGACGTTTACACAGTTATAGCTCTTTTTCTTTCAGCAATACTTGCAGTGCTGAACGACGCAAGAAAAGCTTTGAATCGTGTGCTCTTCTTGTAACTCTTCTTCCATTGTGTCAGATATGATGGTGCCTAGTGTGACGCGAAGCGTAACATTTGACGGGACTTTTCGTTTGAGAAATTCTTTTTGACAATTGTGAAGCACGACCACAAGGATGCTTAGATACAAGAAAAGCTTGGGACATTATTTCGGCGTCGAACCCGTAACTATGTTTTGCTGGGGTTTGCGTCCCCACCACACCAACTGATGATGCGCATGCCTTGGCTTTTTGTCAGCCAGCTTTCTATTGATAGTTGCGTTAAACTGAAATTTTCTTTTTCAAGAAACAGTACTTCTTGTAGCATCTATTTTTTACAAAGTATGACCAAAGTTCGTTCGGATTAATACAGTCATTTTCTAAATTTTACTTCCTAAGTACCATCATGCATGAAATTCATGGTGGAAAATTCTGGATGAAACGTGCAAACATGCTCACTTCTGTTGAAGCTGGTAAATTTCGCATTTTCGTAGGAAGAGCAAAAAAAGGAATAAATCCTCAGACAAAGATTTTGTTTCCCAGGTTAACTTTTCTTACATAAATGTAGAAGGTCTCAACTGCTATTCTGCGAGCTCACTCAATTTATTCCATTATTAGTGAGGATTCACATTAAATTCATCTCACAGAACACCTAGTACAGCTCTTGTGCTTTTGCACGTCATCGGTGAATTCTCGACGTTAATAACCTATCTACTTATTTACGTAGTTCTTCAAGTTTGAGGTGTGCGTTGTGCACTAGTTAGATTGTACACAATTGGTCGTTGGTACGATTCAGTTTCCGGAGTAACTAATTCCTCCGGCGTTGAAAAAACCCCCGCCGGCCATGTTTGACGATACAAAGAACACTAACTTCCCACATCATTGTACCCTGATAAGTTATTTCAGACGCGAAATGTGCAGTCAAGCTCCTCTACGACGTAATGAAGTGGAGTTTGTGGCGAGCCACTAGGGATTGGAACAACAGCCAATCCAAAACTTTATCCCTTTACTTCATTGTGTCCCTCGTTCACTTGTGAAAAAATAACGAAGATTACTGAAGGTAAGGCCTATTACGGAAAAAAATGTCATGAACTGAAATGCTGCCATAATATTTACAGTCGTGGCATCCCACTCTCTGTTTATCACTGAGACGAACGCAGTACACGGCAGAAAAGTAAAGTAATTGCTTGTTTTATTCCTTTAAGACATCCAATTAGGTAATATTTTTGGAATTCTAAATTTACACAAGTTTACTGTAGATGAATCAACGCTAGACTAATTTTAGTGATATCTGTTAAATTCTCCTATCATTCCTGAAATCGGACAATTTTAGTTCACCAACGGACCGCATTTATGGAATCACTAAAGCAGAATAGCACGAAATTCTCACAAATCAAATCGTTAACAAATAAAGGACGGCATGCATTCCATACAATCACACGCTTGACACCACAGTTGGACGATCTGATTGTGTGCAATGCATTTTCTTTTTTGTTGGTTGTTTTTTCTGAGCAGAACTTTTTTTTTGCTATGTAAAATATACAAAATTGCTTTAGTAGACTTTCGAAGAAAGTACTTCTACTTTTCTGAGGTTTTTTATTTCAGCGTACGATGACAAAATGTATTGTGGATGACTACTTAATTCCACATAGTGGTGTAATTCTGAAAATAGATGTCATCTTCTCGATGGATTGAAGTCCGTTGAAATACTGTATTCACTATCTTCTTCCTCTTCATCTCTTCAGTGACATAGCACAGGACCACAACCGACAGTACACTGTAGAAACACGGAAACTGAAACTACAATACAAAGACATAATCAGTCAGTAAGAATAACTAGATTTTCTACGTGAATAGGAGCGTATAGCGCGGTGGTTAGTGGTAACCTCTAATTTATACATAGTCGTTGCTTAGTTCCCTATCGAGTGGAGCAAAGAGCACTAGCACTCGGTTGTGGGGAAAGGGCTATCAGAATTGTCTCGCGGTATAACAATACTGTCGTGATATATAGTCAGACTGCAGTAAGTCACTATGTAAACCACATATTTATTCAATTCGGAACTGCAATCCGATTAAGAACGCTCCAGCCCTGGCTAACTGCAATCCGATTAAGAACGCTCCAGCCCGGCTATCTCAGGACTTCAGGGAGAATTGCTCGACCAGCATTCTACGACATTCAAGATGAAATGGAAATTCTCGATCAGTAGCCGAAGCCACACGTAAAAGTTGGGAGATCTTCGTGGACAATGGATGCGAGGAAACGAATCGAATGTGAGAAGTGCTGGGATTCACCCAGGAGACGGGAAGACAGGTCATATGAAATAAAAAAATAAAAATAAAATATTTATTTAATCACTTCTGCGATGCCACGAATGAAGTCAATTTCATGACGCAGCCCTGAGTTATTGATCAACGTCATTTGGCGTACCTTATTCTTTACACTCTACCTATACGGATATATTCATGACCGATAGATGTTAAAGCAGACACGGAGTGTCATTACGAGAATACGCGACTGCTTGGACGATTACTCACTTCAACTTAATTCTCAAACGGAAAGGAATAGTCTTCACAGTTTGATGCAAACATTGATAAAATTACTACTCACGTATAAAAATGGAATATACCAGTCGAAAATTTTCGTTGCCATTGATATTCTTTATAAACTGAACAAGTACACTGATGCCAAAGTAGGTCGGATAACCAATAAAATGCAATACTAGCAATGGGCCGAATAACCGCAGTACTCGCAGATTCTCCGTTGCCTGATACTTTTGGCTGATATTGTGGGTAATCCTTCAACAAGTACAGTATCTTCAAAGAATTTTTTCACTAAGAAAGTAACGGATTGGTGTATATTGGAAAAAGAAGACCACTCTTACCTTCTGAGGTTTGTAGTTTAGCTTGAATATCAAGCCGAACACTCAAACCAGTAACTATGAGCATTGCCAATAATGTGGAATGGACGGCGATAACATCGAAATATGTTTCTCCAGTAAGTGATGAGCAATAAATCCTCGACTTATCGAAGGAGAATTTACTCATTTTTCAGTAGCAAAGGACAAACGCGGCGAGAAACTAGAAACAAGACTCGTAAATTTAGTAACGTAATTAACTGCTAAATATTGAAATTATAGTAAGTATTTTACCGATACGAAAACAATCAAGGAGCCAATCTTCACGGAGGCTTTCTCATAGGAAGCAGCAAATTTGGTGTCAATAACTCTCTCGAATAACAATCCAAACAGTACGGTAGTGTGCGCGTAAGTGCAAGACGTCGTAATGTATCGCAAAGCGAAACAGAATCTCCCGTCGACACCGATGTCGCATGGGTTTTTCACTGCCACCACTTTTACTATGTGTGTAAGCTAAACGACATGTTTGATATACTGGATTTTACTCACTGTCATTTTAATATATTGGAACGCATATAGTTAAGGGGTTGAAGGTATCGTGCTATACATATATGGTCAATGAGTCGGTCTTCCACCTTGAACAAACCACCCCGTCCATCCCTCTGGGGTTGGCAAATTAGCTCTCGACTTGTTTTGGATAAAATCATTGACTAGACATGTCGATGGGACCAACACATCATTCTGTGAGCCCAAAAATTCATATAATCGTCTCTCCGATGCTACGAATGGAGTCGGATGCATGGCGCATCTCTCAGCGACTGATGAATGCTGAATGTTCTAAGCCTTAGATAACTACATGTTACTAACGTGCAATACCTCTTATTTATGGAAGTCTGAATGATGGACTAGATGATTGTTGTCTGGCACAAACTAGATCTTAGTCTATTGAAGAGGGATGACCCACTTAAGAAGTATTGTTACAATGACGTTAAAATGCTCTTTGCTTAAAGGTTCTTCATGAACTTTCTTTTCTCCCTTTCGTTCTCAGCTTTAAAAATGGTGCAGATTGGTCATCTGTTACAAACCGCGAATAATTGAAAATGGCGTTATTATTCCTAGAATATCAGGACCAGTCTCTTAAGTAATTCTAGTAAGACAATACCCTTGACTCAACCTTTTGAAGATGTGTTAATCGAAAGGACACAAAAGAAATTCTTCACCTGAATGATCGCATAGGCGAACGCATGCAGTTCATTTACAATGATAATTGATAAGATGAGCATCTAAACAAATAACAGTGCTGAAGACTTTACAGCCATGCAATTTCTATTCATCGTATGCTGGATAACGTAGACATCTAGCTAAGCAGGATATCGTCTGATGAATTTTTTATGGGAAGTTTGGTTAAAATGTAACTAGTGGAAAGTACCTCACCTTACAATTGGCATGGCAGCGTATATCCTTCCAATAGAAACGAACAAATAGTAAATTAATTACTATGGCACTGATGCTGAGTACGATATGAATGAAAGATACGACATGACCGGATGTGAACTGAACGTAGGCGATGGCTTTCTCACAGCCAGTCATCACAATCTGATTAGGGAATGGTGGTATTTATCAAGGCGAATCTAATTTTTAAATCTAATCTTGTACCCCATAGGATGTTTACAGAAAGAAAGACCGCGGCGCTTAATAATTTATAGAGCTCGTTACTACTTAAATACTTAATGCTCTTAGCGATTCGACATATAACAGCTTCTAATTGCTACTTCAAATACAATAATTAACTGATCACCTACTTCCTGCGTTTTTCCAAATAATGGAGAAGAGAAGAAACAAAGCCTCACAACAGAACTAAAATTCGCAGCATTCTTGATGCAATCTCGGCTTTTAAAAAAATACTCTTTAAGGGAAATTGTTGTAAAATGAGAGTGACAGTAAGTGCTTGAGGGTGAGCAGAGTAGAGAATCAGTTAAGATTGCTGCAATGAAACATTAACGTAGTTCCCACCGCTTAGTATTTTCCATAATTCGATCGTCTCTTTGAAACTTCGAAACACACTTATTTCATCAGGTTCAATACTAGGTAAGTTATACATGGTCTGTAAATGAACTCAAAACCAGAACCACTGAAGGATTGCCCTTTTTTCTAGCAATGTCATTAAAGCTTTACAACTACTTGTCAATAACATGGAAAGATTAGAAGAGAAGAATAAAAATGGAACGCATATGGGAAAACTACAGTGGTGATTTGTCACGTTATATAATCGTCGGTTGTTGGTTGGTCGGGCAATAAACCTTCTTCACGTCCTTAAAGGCCACCGTTAACTTGCCCCTAGTGTGTGAATGGGAAAAGCGGAAGGATGATGCTGAAGTCGCAATCTAACCAACAGACTAACTCAACCACCTCTATTAATTAACGGATGTAAAACCATTAAACGAATAGAGGTTCTCAAAAACATTTGAAACTATCAAGTTGCTTAGAAATTAATGTCTGTTCTACAGCTGCATTTTTCCTGTATGTTTTAATAAGGCAGCAAGATCGTTCTTGGGTGTGTATAGCGTAGTGGTTAGAGGTGCTCTGCAATACAAGCGCTATCATTTGTTCGATATCGTGTCCCGTGTTCACCAAACCTTCCATCCCTCCAGATTCGGAAAAATGCTACCAGACCTATCTGGGAGGACAGCAGCACTGGTTTAATATATCGTTAGGCGACCGCGTGTCATTTTATAGGCCAGATATGCGTTAAATAATCTGAACGATAATTTGGAGGCCTGTAGCAAACTGGTAGTGACGCTGTTCGTGAGAAGCATGGTGCTGGTTCAACCCTCTCCGGGTCCACCAATCCTCTCATTCCTCAGCTGGCAGTAAATTGGTACCAGACAATGGCTGTGCAAAGTTCTGCGTTGTGCTCACTCTTTCAAGTCTACGCAAGAACGTTATAGCACACCTATCCTAGGACTCGAGGAAGAATCGACTCTGCCAGCATTCAACGACGTTCAAAGAAGACAAAAATTATCAAGCAACAGTCAAACTCACACGTGAAGAGTTTAAAAAGCTTCTCTGATCATGAAAGCGGGAAACGAAAGGAATGCAATTAGTGCGAGGATCTGTACAATAGATGTGAAGATGGGTCATGTAGACGACATAATGATGCATAATGGAGTCGAATGAAAGAAGCAATATCCTCAAGATTAATGAACACCAAATGCTCTATCTTTTTGTTCTTTTGTTTCAACCACACCTTTTTTTTCTCTTTCAAATACTGCACTGTTATATATCACTGAAAGGTTCATTCTTTGTACTGTTGCTCAGTTTATTGAGTTATAAAAGAAACTGTGTTTATGACAAATTTTAAAGGTTAGACTCTCACACGTCACAACGGCAATTTCGGCACACCTACCTCGAAGAAATCAAACTTGGATGAAGTGCAGTGCCAGAGACTCGAGCGTTGTGCGATATACGGGCAAGGAAATGTTTACAAAGGAATAATGTAGTGTTGGTTTGGAAGATTTCGTCGTGGCAAATTCGACCTTGGAGATTAGGAAGGTCATAGACGAGAAAGACGAAGAAGTGAAGGCTTCGGCGGAAGCAAGTGCTTGCTCAACTTTCGAGAACTTGTTGGAGAACTCAGTGAAAGCATATCGATTGTTTCGAAATTTTCTAAAAAGATTTCAAAGCCAAAAAGACTCGGCAAAAGGATGTAGTTGTATAGAAACTCAAGAATATTTAAACAAAATATATGAAAATAAGCGAAAATATGTGGATACAAATCGTTCTATTGAACGACAGTGAAGGAAATTGCAGTTTTTGAAGTGTTGTCATAGGTGTTATCATGAAGAAAGATTGTCACTTTTCTGCTGACTAATGTACAAAGCTGGTTGATTTTTCCGATTGATTTCGTCGGTGTCTTGGACTCAATTCTTAGTCGTAACGGTTTAAAGCGGATTCAGGGGGTACTTATAATGGATTAAATCACCGTTTAGCCATCAAAGGCTCAATGTGACCTTCTCTTGGTGCACTTTCTACTTCGAGAAGCGCTGTGGAGTTTCATCGCTGTCCAGTCACATAACCCATCTTGAAGGCCTGATTTTTCGTCGTACATCAAAAGATAGTCGAACAACAGGACGCTGCAAAGGAGCCGCCGACAACATCTTAAAACTACGATTTCTTCTGACTGTAGTTCAATTCTTACGACAATGTTTACCCATGTATTTTCAAATTCGCTATTCAAATATTCTTCCATTTCTAAATATCGATGTATTTCTGTGCGTCCATTTGTCGAGCCTCCTCGGCTTTCAAATCAATCTCAGACGCTCTGAAGCAGCTGAGGTGATTTCACGGAGTTATCCTGCACGTTCTCGAGTATTTCGTTCATTTTGCTCCAGTCAAAGCCTTCACTCTATGGCTGACGTCGTCCGTGAGCTTCTCCATCTTTAACGTCGAATTCGCAACGACCAAATTCTCCAAACCAACGTTACGCTCTGCGTTCGTTAACACTTCCTCGATCCCACACCTCAATCACGTTTCGAGTTATTTGCGCAGCGCACTTTAGGGTTTGAACTCGTGGAGGCAAATTTGTCAAAATAGCTGTTTTGACATCTGAAAGCCTAAACCTTAAAATTTGTCAGAAACACGATTTTTTACAACTCAATATACAGACGACGATGTAAAGGTTAGATAAGCTAGTATAAGAAAACTTCGTCTTTTCTCCTTATTTTCTGATATACTACTCAATGAAGAACTTCGTGCAATGTGTAATTACGTGATACGTAATAACAGCCTCGTGTTTATGTCTTAAAACCGACTTTTATTAAACGTTGGTAATAATATTCACATGATTGCACTGAAACGATGATTGTATAAAAGTTCTATTCGGCAAACGTTTCGACACGTTCGCCTTCTTCAGGACGGCGTTGATGCGAGTCGACGGCCATCCAATATGATCCCTAATTTGAAGGGCAATGCGCCCTGCATCAGATATTAGAGGTCATATTGGATGGCGGGAATCGACCGACATCAGTCCTGTGTAAAAAACTACGGCTGAGTTAAGTTCTCCATTCGAGCTGTGATCCTTCCACTGGATTCGACTTGGTGCGACAACGAACACCCAAATCGCGACAACAGCTGGTCAGCTGTGTACCATCGACTCGGATCAACGCGGCTATGAAAAAGACGAAGGCGCCAAAAATTATCTGAACTAAATTTCTAGACAAACCTAGTGATAGCTGGGTCATCTAAAAAATTAGTTCTCGTGTTTGTTTATAAAGAAAACAGTTCATTAAATGCCAATATTGAGGCAAATATACTGTTGGTCAAAAGACTTGCTGTTTACTTGCATAGAAAAACACAATACAATACAACAGTAGCTGACGTTTCGGCAGTATCGCTTTCTTCAGACTCTGGAAGGGTGCACTAATACGCAACTTACTAGGTCAAACGCTTCAACAGCACAAACAGAAAGAAGAAAATCTGAACGATACTTACAAGATCCACGGCTTCTCGAAAAACCCACCGCTTTTTTCGTGACTGCCAATGGGGGAAGATTAGAACAGCTGATTATAGTCGCATGTGGTTGATGACTCCACCATCCCACATCAGAAATTGATGCGAATATATGGGGCCAGGTCGTGTGTGACCTCTGGGCATTCCTACCTCCTATTCATTGCAGGGTTTTGGCATTTAACCAAAAGCCTCAAAAACTTTTCGCGCTGGTGTTTTAGTCTCCTGTGCAAGGATATCGGCTTTCACTTCAAGATCGTCTCCGGTATGCTTTTGTATCTTATGCATGCCTAAAGGGGTACTTCCTCTTAGTTTTCGTTTGGCATCTAGGGTGTTCTTTTTATGCGGATACAAAAAGCTCCGCCCGTTTCGCCAATATATTCATTTCTGCAATTATTACAAGGGATCAGGTACATCGTACCTGAACTCATGCAATCACCGTCTCTGCCGTAAGGGCAAATTACGCAATTTGTTGTTTCACATAGACGGTCACCATAAAGGCGGTTGCGAACTAATTGACGACGAAAAGTATCGGGTCGTAATTCTACTATCGCAACCGATTCCTCTAAGCCTGCCCTTCTTAAGAAGCATCGTTTTATAACTATGCTTACTTCATCGCTAATAGAGGGCAACATAAACGGGACTTTCTTTTGGCCAAGTGTTTCGCTTGGGCGCGTCTCTCTCCTTCTAAACTTATCTCGTGCGTTAACTATTTCGTAGCCATTGGAGGTGGCTATTTGCCGAGCCAAGTCGCGCGATTCTTCCTTTAGTTCCCTGGTTGTGCACACAGAGGTGGCTGTTCGAAACATGTTTCTCACAAGAGCCTTCTTTGTGTGTGAAGGGTGGGAAGACAAGAAATGAACAAGGATATTTTTGTTGGTTGGTTTTCGGTACCACTCTGTCATGCAACCGCTACTTGATAAGCTGATTTGATCTTCCTCATTGGAATTCACGGAAAAAGCGGTGAGTTCCTCGAGAAGCTGTTGATCATGTAATTACCATAAAGTCCGTCTTTTGTGTTATTGAAGCATTTGGTCATGTAAATTGTATATCAGTATACCCTTCGTAGATCTGAAGGCGATACCGCCGACAGCTACTGTTGTATTGTATTGTTTTTTCTGTGGAAATGAATGTATGCTGTATAACAACCTCGCGATCGCTGAGCAAGAAAACGAAGCATTCATATTCCAATGCCGTGGTTAATAGAAAGTCGATCCTGGGAACTGATACATAACGGCCTGTCAGATTAGCTTACTACTTAGCTCAATTCACTGCTTCACATGATTACAAGCATTACGCATTAAAGAGGTGATAAAATATCAAATGGACTGCTACAAGATAATTATTGTAGCCATTTTTTTTTCGATTCATGAGTGCCAGTCAAGGTAAATTTTATAAGACTTCTTCTTATAAGCTTCGCCAATTACAAGGCCACAGTCTCTTCGATAGTCACATCCTCCTTCCGTCATATAAAATAAAGGAGGATGGATATGTTGATGCCACCGGTTCTCCCTTCCGAAACCCGACATGCCATTTCGTATTCATAAAGCTACGATATTCGGTGTATTTTGAGATAGAGCTAGCGAGTTTCGATCCATTAAGGTCTAATGGCAGACAGGATGAAATCAGAACACCAGAAAAAACCTTCCGCTTGTCCTCATAAACACACTGGTCGGCTCTTCACACGTTACTAGCCTGAACGCAAGGTTCCTACTCAATGGAAGACCATCGAGACAGTGTTAATGTTTACGAAGGGCGACTTCCACGATATCGGCAACTATCGCGCAATCTGCTTGCTGTCTGTCGCCAACAAACTTTTCACTCGAGTCTCCTAAACAGGGTTGACAGAACACTAAACGAAGGACAGCCATGTTAGCAAGCAGGGTTTCGAAAAGAATTTAGTACGGTGGAGCACATCCACACGATAACAAGGCTCATTGAAGTGTCGCGAGAGTACAAAAGACCGCTGTCTCAGCTTTATCGATTTAAGGAAGGCCTTTGACTTAAATGAGATAGATGCCGTCACGGAAGCCCTTGATAGTCAGGGATTCCCTCACTCAGTATATAAAGATTCTTCGTGAGCTGTACAAAAATTTTACAAACAGGATAGGCAAGGCGATACCATCTCGCCAAAATTATTTACGGCACACTCCAGAACGTCATGCGAAAACGAATGGGATAATATGGGAGTGAAGATCGACGGTCGCAATTGCACCATCTTCGCTTTGCTGATGACATCGTTCTTTTAACACCAAACATTAGCCAAGCGGAATGAATGCTTACCGACTTTGATAAAGCCTGTGGAAAGATTGGTCTTCAACTAAATCTCACAAAAAACGATGTTCATGAAGAACGGATTGGTTTCCCATGCCCATTTACGCTCAACGGAACGAATATCTCCGAATGCTCTAATTATATCTATCTAGGTCGGGAAATCAACATGTTGAACGACTTAGATCCAGAACTGAGCAGAAGGAAACGAAAGGCTTCGGTAACTTTCTAGAGCATCGGAGAAGTAGTGAGGAAAACAAAGAACACCCGACTCTGTGCCCACCTTTTCGACCCAACGGTACTTCTGCGTTAACGTATGCATCAGGTCTGTGCGTAAACAGGATGAAAAATCACTCAGCGTTATTGAACATGCAGTCGAAAGGACGACGCTAGGACTATTCCTTGTCACCCAAGTAAAGGAATTGATCCGAAGCTCCGACCTGCGTCAACGATCAGAAATCAAAGATGGCGTTTTGTACGCCAAACTGTCGATGATAAGGTGGGCTGGACACGTAATGTGCATGAATGACAACAGATGGAGAAGAGCCTTAGTGAGTGGATTCCTCGAGATGTCAAACGCACTGCTGGATACTACCGACTGGATGATCAGAGTTCTTCTCGAGAAGCCTAGAAGAAAGATGTGATGCTCGGCAAGTCACTAGAGCAAGCAGAACCCACTGGGATACTCTTGCGCGCGACAGGGAAAAATAGAAGATTGTATGGCACCCGCTCTAGTCCCTTGACGATCAACGGGTCTACAGGTGATACAGGTAAATTACTGTCTGTCCAAGCAGTTCCAGTGTATCTTCATATTAAAGAAAACAATCCTCTTGTGGTGAAACCATATTCATTCTTTCAGCAGATTCTTCTATGGAATGAAATTAAAATTAACTTTACACACCGGATTTTATTTTTTGAAGAAAAAACCACCTACGACACCATTTCAGAGCAGAAATTATTTTTTTCCGCCTAGTTTGTTGTAACATAGTGGTCTGGTGAATCTAGTAAGGCAAACTAATTGTTTTTATTGTTTTGTTCGCTCGTGTCGCTGACGTGTGATCTCCCAGTTGGATGCTTTCGAGTGCATTCAGTTGTGATATGGCGACAGCGAAGTTGATTCTTCGAAGTGGTGAGAGCCGTTTTCTTGCATATAGTTGACAAACGTTCACGAAGATTGCTCTGTGCAGTGTTGTCAGCAAGCTGCCATAATCTTAAATAGAGTGGGAAAGTAGCTAAGTATAAAGAAAGGGAAGGGAAAGAGAAAGAGGTAGAAGTCAAAAGGACGATTTCGTCTTGCGATAGGCGTATTAATGGAACAAAAAATAACAGAATAGGAATAACAGTTGTAATAGCAGCGTAGGAGATTCATAATGTTTCTTAAACTGCAACCTATTCATAGCAAGTCGTGCGGCAACGTGGAGCGTCTCGAGATAGTGGATAGGGGGTAAATCACAGTCTGAAAGCGGCCTTATGCTTTTTCTGAGACGCATGTGGATCAAAGAGAAGGATTGCTTGCTTCTGCTGCGCGTATTTGGCACATTCATTCTGTGCCTGCTACGAGGTATTCATACATGTGTGCGTGTTTGTGAGCCATTTATGAGAATTATATTGTGCGAGTCAATTCGGCCGAAAGCCAGCAATCAAGTGACAGAGAACTGCATGGGAGGAGGCCATGACTCGCCTCCAACAAATAACCTCCGCGTCTACTCTGCGGGAGAGTGGCAAGCGACCCGTGATTATATTCCGCCTCCACTAGCTATACGTGGTTATCAAACGCTAAACGCTGTAAAGTAAGTGGGTTTCATTCCCTTCACCCAGAGAAAAACCTCCGATACGACAGCGTTGTGTGGACAACTAAAGAGAGGGTGCTAAAAATCTCATGGCTATTCTAGGCTGCCCAAATCGCCAAGGCCTAGGTTGATGAGCTGCATCTTCAATGCACTCTTTTTTCGCAGCTGAGTCCTCGATAAAGGACTTTATCATGCACAACGCGAGGATAAGGTAAGACGTCATTAGACTGTCTTAGACTAGAAGACGCCGTCCACTCAACGCTGTCTATGAGAATGGAGAAGAATTGTTTCTGGGATCATTTGGCAGTAGAGAAGTCGGCCGGTGGATTCTCCTTTCTCAGCAACAAGAATTTGGCCATGTGCGTCGATTCATTCGAACAACTGACATGCGAACATACGAATCGAACACCTACGTTTGAAGAGGTATAAATCAATACTGCTTTGACGATCTTCGTTTGATGATCTTGTAGAAAGTGCTTTCTTCATTCTAGAACAACATCAAGTCCACGTAGAACTCTCATGATAGGCCTTCGTCATCTGCCTGGTATTAAAGCGTGAAAAACTAAGAATGTGAGAATTCTGCGCTAGAACTTTTCGGTCTTAAAGGTCCAATTGGAATAGCTAGTTTTCCAAGATGTCGATTTTAATAGCCATGCATCGTTTTGATGAAGATACTAAATGAGCCAGTTGTTCTACTAAAGCACTCTACGTAGAATCCTTCCTTGGGTAAAAACAGAAGCTTAAAGGTAATGTTATGTAGTCTTGCCGAGACCAATGACGTCTACCTAATCTTATTACATTGCT
The DNA here is from genome assembly GCA_018806985.1 of Angiostrongylus vasorum. Lineage (NCBI taxonomy): Eukaryota > Metazoa > Nematoda > Chromadorea > Rhabditida > Metastrongylidae > Angiostrongylus > Angiostrongylus vasorum. Next base: position 2,169,838 of record JADANN010000433.1, read on the forward strand.
TCATTTGGTCTTGAAGGAACGATTAAGTTATTAGCTAGATTGTGTTGCAAGCACAGTGCAACCGCTGAGGGATCCGCTGGTGAGGGTGTTTCATAGAAAACCTGAAATATCACCATGAGATGCTTAATTAACACTAACTCTTCACACAAGTGCTTTAATAAAAATATGCTTAAAAAAATTGGTAGTGAAAAAATTTTTAGCGCTTTCTGACAACATCTGAAGGCAGTTCTATTCCTTCGCATGCGAAAGCTTTATTTTCAATGTACTCAGAAGTAGAAAACAGTAATCATCCTACTAAATCAGTTCTTCTTAAACAATACTATTTGTGGAGAACAAAGGCCAACATTCGGGTCGCAACTCTTCGGAGCAAAAGGGCAGGAGCCGCACGCGGGACCGATAGTGTAGATCTTCTCTCCGATTACATTTATTCTGGAACGAAACAAATCAATTTCAGAAAGTGCACAAACATGCAGAAGCGGTAAACACTTACGGTTCTCGATACATGCAGGAAGTGAAGTAGAATCCGTCGCAGCGTTTAGTTGCACAACCCAGATTTCTGTTAGTTCCCCAGATAATCTGCAACATGTTGTAAATCCGTTCGTCAAGTAAGCACTATCTGCAATTTCCAATAAGAGAAACTCAGAAAATCCAACTTAGAAGAATAACAAAAAGAAACAGGCAGTGGATTAGGAAGTTACGTTATCAGCAATAGCTCTTGTTAAGAACAAACAGGCGCGCTCGTGCAACTGCACTGGTTGTCATTCGACGACCTTCCTCGTAATACTGACAAATTAAGTGTTTCATAAGAGATCACAAACCTTGGTAACCCTAAGCACCATTCTCTGACGACGTTGGCTCACTGGATACGTAAATGTCATATCAGAAGGAATACCATTCGTTTCGAGCTCGCTACTCCAAGTTGCAACAGCCTATGAAGGGTAAATGAAACGCTGCACATTTTGGCGTGAGACTGTACGAACACAGATTTTCGATTCTTGCGAATTTTTTTGAGATATAAATCGAAACGACTTGTAGTCGCTCACGTTCTGAATAACCTCCAAATGAGAGGTCGCGGTTGTACCGAGGACGTGAATGTTTTCATCGTAACCAGGTCGAGAAGCAGGTGATGACACCCGTTTGCTGCACGTTCCTACGCTGTTGAGTGCAAGCTGTTCTGCTATGCAGTCGTATTTCTAGAGGAATATTGTTGAACAGACGAAATACAATAAAAGGAGAAGTGAGTGGTAAGAAACGAAGCAGAACGCCATACCAGTCTGTACATACGTGAAGATGGCGGTGCTTTTTCGTCAGGATTTTCGCCGTTTATTGCAAGACCTCTGGCCACTAGGGATCTAAAAAGGCGTTTTCACGTAGTATCTACACACCAAACATTATCATTTAACTAGATAATAGGGTTTACATAAACAAGCACCTAAAGTTGTTGTGCACTCTTAGAGCACTTCTTCTGAAACAGTCACTTATGACACCCTCATGCGGACATATTGCGCCCCCGCCTGTGGTTGTCATTGTCGTCGGCGTTTTTGTCATTGGCACGTTAGACGTTCCTGTTGACATTCTCGTCGGTTGTGCTGTCGTCGTTACGTTTGATGTTATAGTTGACACCGTGGTCGCTGACGTTGTTGTTGTCGTTTCCGATGTTTCCGTAGACATTATTGTTGGCTGTGTCGTCGTTGTCACCTCCGAGGTTTCCGTAGACATTGTTGTTGGCTGTGGTATCGTTGTCTTTTCCGATGTTTCCGTAGTCATTATTGTCGGCTGTGTCGTCATTGTCATTTCCGAGGTTTCCGTAGACATCGATGTCGGCTGTGTTGTTGTTGTTGTTGTCGTTTCCAACGTTTCCGTAGACATTATTGTCGGCTGTGGTGTCGTTGTCACCTTTGGGGTTTCCGTAGACATCGATGTAGGCTGTGTTGTTGTTGCCGCTTCAGAGGTTTTCGTAGACATTGTTGTCCGTTGTGGCGTCGTTGTCACCTTTGAGGTTTCCGTAGACATTGTTGTTGGCTGTGTTGTTGTTGTTGTTGTCGTTTCCAACGTTTCCGTAGACATTATTGTCGGCTGTGTCGTCGTTGTCATTTCCGAGGTTTCCCTAGACATCGATGTCGGCTGTGGTGTCGTTGTCACCTCCGAGGTTTCCGTAGACATTGTTGTTGGCTGTGGTATCGTTGTCTTTTCCGATGTTTCCGTAGTCATTATTGTCGGCTGTGGTGTGGTTGTCATTTCCGAGGTTTCCGTAGAGATTGTTGTTGGCTGTGGTATCGTTGTCACTTCCGAGGTTTCCGTAGACATCGATGTCGGCTGTGTTGTTGTTGTTGTTGTCGTTTCCAACGTTTCCGTAGACATTATTGTCGGCTGTGTCGTCGTTGTCATTTCCGAGGTTTCCGTAGACATCGATGTCGGCTGTGTTGTTGTTGTTGTTGTCGTTTCCAACGTTTCCGTAGACATTATTGTCGGCTGTGTCGTCGTTGTCATTTCCGAGGTTTCCGTAGACATCGATGTCGGCTGTGTTGTTGTTGTTGTTGTCGTTTCCAACGTTTCCGTAGACATTATTGTCGGCTGTGTCGTCGTTGTCATTTCCGAGGTTTCCGTAGACATCGATGTCGGCTGTGTTGTTGTTGTTGTTGTCGTTTCCAACGTTTCCGTAGACATTATTGTCGGCTGTGTCGTCGTTGTCATTTCCGAGGTTTTCGTAGACATCGATGTCGGCTGTGTTGTTGTTGTTGTTGTCGTTTCCAACGTTTCCGTAGACATTATTGTCGGCTGTGTCGTCGTTGTCATTTCCGAGGTTTCCCTAGACATCGATGTCGGCTGTGGTGTCGTTGTCACCTCCGAGGTTTCCGTAGACATTGTTGTTGGCTGTGGTATCGTTGTCTTTTCCGATGTTTCCGTAGTCATTATTGTCGGCTGTGGTGTGGTTGTCATTTCCGAGGTTTCCGTAGAGATTGTTGTTGGCTGTGGTATCGTTGTCACTTCCGAGGTTTCCGTAGACATCGATGTCGGCTGTGTTGTTGTTGTTGTTGTCGTTTCCAACGTTTCCGTAGACATTATTGTCGGCTGTGTCGTCGTTGTCATTTCCGAGGTTTCCGTAGACATCGATGTCGGCTGTGTTGTTGTTGTTGTTGTCGTTTCCAACGTTTCCGTAGACATTATTGTCGGCTGTGTCGTCGTTGTCATTTCCGAGGTTTTCGTAGACATCGATGTCGGCTGTGTTGTTGTTGTTGTTGTCGTTTCCAACGTTTCCGTAGACATTATTGTCGGCTGTGTCGTCGTTGTCATTTCCGAGGTTTCCGTAGACATCGATGTCGGCTGTGTTGTTGTTGTTGTTGTCGTTTCCAACGTTTCCGTAGACATTATTGTCGGCTGTGTCGTCGTTGTCATTTCCGAGGTTTCCGTAGACATCGATGTCGGCTGTGTTGTTGTTGTTGTTGTCGTTTCCAACGTTTCCGTAGACATTATTGTCGGCTGTGGTGTCGTTGTCACCTTTGAGGTTTCCGTAGACATCGATGTAGGCTGTGTTGTTGTTGCCGCTTTAGAGGTTTTAGTAGACATTATTGTTGGCTGTGGTATCGTTGTCTTTTCCGATGTTTCCGTAGTCATTATTGTCGGCTGTGTCGTCGTTGTCATTTCCGAGGTTTCCGTAGACATCGATGTCGGCTGTGTTGTTGTTGTTGTTGTCGTTTCCAACGTTTCCGTAGACATTATTGTCGGCTGTGTCGTCGTTGTCATTTCCGAGGTTTCCGTAGACATCGATGTCGGCTGTGTTGTTGTTGTTGTTGTCGTTTCCAACGTTTCCGTAGACATTATTGTCGGCTGTGTCGTCGTTGTCATTTCCGAGGTTTCCGTAGACATCGATGTCGGCTGTGTTGTTGTTGTTGTTGTCGTTTCCAACGTTTCCGTAGACATTATTGTCGGCTGTGTCGTCGTTGTCATTTCCGAGGTTTCCGTAGACATCGATGTAGGCTGTGTTGTTGTTGCCGCTTTAGAGGTTTCAGTAGACATTATTGTTGGCTGCGGCGTCGTTGTCACCTCTGAGGTTTCCGTAAACATTGTTGTTGGCTGTGGTATCGTTGCCTTTTCCGATGTTTCCGTAGACATTATTGTCGGCTGTGTCGTCGTTGTCATTTCCGAGGTTTCCGTAGACATTGCTGTCGGCTGTGGTGTCGTCGTCACCTCCGATGTTTCCGTAGACATTGTAGTCGCTGGTGTTGTTGTTGTCTTTTCCGACGTTTCTGTAGAGATTGTTGTCGGCTGTGTCGTCATTGTCATTTCCGATGTTTCCGTAGACATTGTGGTTGGTTGCATTGTCCATGTTGTGTTCCGTGTTGTTGACTGTGCTGTTGTGGTAGATGTGCTTGCTGAGTTCGCGCAAAGCCCAGATTCACAGGATGCCGACTGAAAGGCGGTGCAGTCCGTGCATGGTATTCCAGAAGTATACACTGCCGTACCAACTTCTACATTTCTGAAATATCTTTCTAAGTGGTTTCATTGCATTACTCGAAAAAGTTTTGCTCTTTTTTGCTTACGCTTGCGGGAAGACACATGCCACTGATGCACGATCACCACACCAAGTGCTAGAGCAGCCCACAGTAGTTGTATTTGATCGGATCAACTAAAGGTGAACTATGTGAGTGCTGTTTACATTAGAACTATCTATGTGACAAGTTGTGCTCACATTAGCAAAATCACGCAGTACTGGATTTCCATCGAAGCGGTTGTTTGCTGGCCATGGAGCACTTTTAATCTCTGTCCACAGCAGCACTGCTGATTCAATCGGACTTCTCAGTGTGGAACCGGGAGTGCCTGGTTTGAAGCTAAACGTTCTGATTAGAATCAGTGGAGGGAAAGAAAAATGGCGTTGTAAATTTAATAAGGGTAACTATTTTCAGCGCTCACTAGTGATGATTAATGCCGTTTGTGGCCGTGATGTTCGGCATTTTCGGCACACAGAATTTCGTAACAGCCATTGCCTCCAAATTACAGTCCCATTTCTGGAATGATCAGCGTCTGAATTCGTCATTTTCCAAATGCAATTCGGTTAATCGTTGCTCACTTGCGGTGAGCACCATTAGTGTCTCTCGTCGGCCTTCGGGGACACTATTTATTGAACTCAGAAAGTACCGTTAACACATTGTGAGTAGATATATTAATTTCAGTCTTCATCTACGTCATGTTTCAAAGCTCGAGAGCACATCTCTTTGAGGCGGTAACTAGCTAAGCACACATGGAGGCATTGTAGAAATTACGGCCATACGCGCCTATCGTAATATAAAAATTAAAGGGCAGAATATAGAAAGTCACCAATTTCATCATGTCGCTCGCAGATGGCAAGGAGTTCATTGCCTGAAATTCTCCGAGTGCGACAATTGAGCGGATTCTGTTAATCGAATTCAAAACTCGCTGTCTGGTTTGGTCGCTCAAAGATTTGTCTCCGCAGAGGAACGCTTAAACAGAAGGCTAATTAGTTTTTTATTCCATCGACAACAATGCTTTAGCTTAATAAAGAGTGGAGAAAAAATTATACAAACACTAACGCGTCTCGTATGCACCACAGCGAAATCGAGGCAGTAACAGCTGAAAAAATCTATGCTAATTTTCCACTAAAATATGTTAACTGAATGGCCTGACAAACATTCACTCACTGTGACACTGAAAACCAAGAGTGTTGCCTTCAGCATGTCGAAGGCTTACGGTCAACAACGCTACTGTAACCACCTTTTTTATGCGCTTGCAACACTGAACTTTTACAAATAATGCAAATCCCATAACATAACAGTTAAACAACAATAGAAATAACCCGTTTACAGTTTTGCGGAATAGATTCTAAAAGTCTGTAACATTATGCATTACGCCCATAAGCTGTGAACTATTCATTCATGACACTTAGCAATGGAAGAAGTTGTTGGAAGGATAGAACGTTACCTGGCTATGCAGCGTGGAACGAGACGCCGTTCCTTATTTTCCAAAGACATACTGGTACTATTTGAGTCTTCATGCTAAAGTTGAAAGAACAAACATATGTTGTACGCCACTTAATTCCTTACCTTCATTTATTCTTAACCTACAGTGGAACCTGTCTGACCATTAGAAGATCGTTACTCAAATGAAGGAATAGAAGGCTTACTTCTAGCCATCTTCTTGCTGAGAATATTAGGCTCCTCATCAGCTTGAATTCCCAAGCCCAGAAATCTTTGCTCTAGAAAGGCTGCATCCTACTGTTGTTGGGGAGGCAAGAAAAGAAGAAAATTGGCTCTGTTCACATACTCTTTGCGTCTGACTAAGGCCCATAAAGTGTACCCTTTTACGTGGCAAAATTTCTTAAAGTTTTTATCACCATTACTTTTTTAATGTACAATAACCTAGCTATGAACAGCGATTCTGAAGAGTTTCAGGGCAAAACAATTATATCGGTGAGCTCTTCGATGCTTTAAAATCTTTTATTCGCATTCTTTAATGCAGTGATACTAACTCCAAGTGTTCGATTACCTGGACAAAACAATAACTTATTGTTTAGAATGATAAACTTGCTTGCAAAGAGGAATTTCAAAGAATCACCATTGCATCGTTGAAGAAACTGTGCAAATATCCTTAAGTTCAGTTTATATCCCACATAAACCTTTTTCATTCGGCTTCGGTACCTCCGCCACACACTCTCTAGTTGCGTTAAACGATTCTTCTATCCGGCCACTTTGCAATCGTTCTGTGGTTGGAATCTAACTAAAAGAAGTCACTATGATTTTGCAATGTTTCATATGTTCCTCTTTCCCTCATTTCTTCCTACTTACCCCTCTTTAGGTTTCGCCTATGATTAGTTCAATCATTATGTCCTTATATGAAGTGATAAAGGTGAAACGCTGTAGGTGCATCTAAAGTGGTATTAGTAGTATCCAGAAAGGACTCATAGATGTGTACTGACGCATTTGGGAACTTGATGTGGTCGTCTATAGACTTAGGTGTGATATTTATTTTTTAACTCATCATGAACAATGCGAACAGTTGAGTAGCACGGTTGAAAATAATTCGTTTACAATGTAAATCAAATAAATTCTGCACAGTTATGTCGCAGTAATATTTTTTGGACTCATAGTGTTAGTAACACATAACAGCAGGATGATGTTCCCAAAGCTCTCGAATTGCCAAAACAATGTAGTAGATTGATTCTGGTGTCAACAACAATGTAGACTGATGCCTCAAGTGCAAAGTTGGTAAAGTCGCTACCAGTGGAACACCAGACTAAAATTCTCATTATGTATTGTTGCTTCTAGGCACATTCAGTAATGTTTGTATGAATCTTTATTATTGTATCAGTTCTGAACTTTTTTCATATGTATGTAAGCTTTTACGAATTGCCGTTTTTTGAGCTGGTGCGGGGTACGTGTAAGTTGTGGTTGTTGCTGCTATTCGATGGCTGACGTTTCAGCGACTTCGCTTTCTTCAGGGCCTGGACCTATTATATTTAACAGCAGCCTAATAATTTCGTGAAAAGTCTATAATATTAACGGGGATTTAACGTATAAATAGACGCCATCTTGTCCAAAAACTACTCACAGTGCTGCTGCAAGTGGGATCACCCGTGTGTTGTTCACGTGGGTGACGTGAGAGACTATCCCAGGTTAGTAAATCAGTTTGAAATAAGTGACCAGGTCACTTGTGACAGTGAGGCATTCGTCTTTTTGGCTAATCTCCGGGCTTCTGAAATTTATCCGAAACGCCTCAAGAGTTTTGCGCTTTGGTGTTTTTGATTCCTGCGTCAGGATTCGTGCACCCACTTCAACATTATCATCATTGTGCTTTTGTTGCCTATGTGTACCTACAGGAATGTTTTGACGAATTTTGACTTTCCCATTTAGGTTTTTTTATGCGGACCCAAAGCAGTCTACCCGTTTTCCCCAAGGTATTTCTCATCGCATGACTTACATGAAATCGAGCATATTGTATCTGAACTTCTGCAACCCCTCGTCTCTCCCATGATGACAGATCACACAATTTTCTGAGCTGCACGAGCAATCATAGAGACGGTTACGAAGTAACTGACTACATAGGGTATTGGGTGGAAAGTCAACAACCTGCCACTGGATTTTCAAAACTGCCTGTTCTTTAGAAGACCTTGAACGTGTTTCGTTCAATACACAGAGATGCTTGAAAGGGATCTTACTTAAGTTTGTAACATCATTATGAAGGATAATTCTACCTTTCTATTATGCGCGTGTTGCTTCTCCTTCGAAGCCACTAAAAATGGCTACTTTTCGTGGCGAGTTTAGCGATTTTTCCTTTCCTCTTCTGCTGTGCACACATTTCAGCCGTTCGATACACGTTTTTGACGAGTGCTCTTTTCATGTATGAAAGATGAGAGAAGAAATTTTTTCCCTTATGAAACAAAAAACCGACTTCTCGATTGCAGTGAGCCTGGCGATGTAAACTGTTTCGTCGTGGTGGCTTAGCAGCTCGAAGACACTTTCCGAAGACGAATTTACACAGAGAGAATGTTATGATAAATTTTTGGAGGTTTATGCATAGGATTTTGCACTGCAGAATAGATTTTCATCCGTGCTTAAAAATTCAGCTAATGTACAATTTGCATAGTTTACGACGAATTGCGGAATGAGCTTTACGCCTACGTTTATTAGCAGTTGCACTGTTTCCTCAAATAAGCTAGCACCCATCCTTTAACACTTTTACCATTCTGGCAACTTGCAAGTGCTCATACTGCTCTCTGATTCACTCACTTCATATGACTTCATAATGTTTAAATTAACGACAAGCAAATATAAGGGATGACTGCGAAGAACTAAGAGAGGAGAAAAGTGAGGAGGATTGGAAACAACAGTAATTTTTCGGAGAACTTCTTTTAAACAGTGGATGCGTTTCAGAATCGTTCCATGTAACTGAAGAACACTGAGGGAAGTAATGCAACGAATGAAGGTTTGTGTGGGAGATCTTGGAATATAAAAAAGTAACAAAAAAAAATAAAAACTAGGGAAATAAAATCATAATAAAGCAAGTGGTAAGTTATAATACAATAACACTGCAACATAATGATATAATGGTACGACGTTATACAAAAATATATTGGCAAAACACTGGACGAAGGACGGCCATGTGAGGGAGCAGGGCTTCGAAAAGGATTTAGTACGATGGACCACATCCACACGGTAACAACCCTTACTAAAGTTTCAACGAAGCTGAGATATTTGCAAAACTCTGGGCCGCAGCTGCCCTATGGTGGGGGAACGAACGCGCTATTGTCCTTTCTGGGGAGTAACGCGTTCACCACCACACCATGCGGGTCCTTCGTTTCGCCTATCTCTCAGCTAGTTCTATCGATCTAGTTCTCCCCAGATCAGTCCCGTCGACGGATGATTGCTGATGGCAAAAAAGATCGATAGAACTAGCTGAGAGACAGGCGAAACGAAGGACCCGCATGATGTGGTGGTGACGCGTTACTCCCCGGAAAGGACAATAGTGCGTTCGTTCCCCACCATAGGCACCTGCGGTCCAGAGTTTTGCAAATATCTCAGCTTCGTTGTTGCGAAAGCACAAGAGACCGTTCTGCCCACTTTCGTCAACTTAAAGAAAGCTCTTGACTCAGCTGAGACAGAGGCAGTCATGGAGTTTCTGGTCGACCATTGCGTCCTCTCTCAGCATATAAAGATTTTTCGTAAGCTATATAGAAATTCCACTATAGAAAGTTCAGCGTTCTACAGAGATGTTAACAGTGACATAAAAAGAGGGATTCGACAAGGCGATGTCATCTCACCAAAATTATTTACCGCCATCCTCGAGAACGTCATGCGAACACTGGAATGGGACAACATAGAATGAAATTCGATGGTATGCGTTTAAATCATTTTCACTTTGGTGGTTGTATGGTTCTTACAACACCAAAGACTAGCCAAACGGAACAAATTCTAGCCGCATGCGATAAAGAATGCAGAAAGATTTTCCTCAGCTCAAACTCACAACACCGATGTTTCACGATATGCGATTGCTTTCGTATGCTCCATTCATGCTCAACGGAATGAGTGTTTCTAAATGCTCCACTTACGTCTGCATAGGTAGCGAATTCAGAATGATGAACGACTTAGACGCAGAGCAGGAGGAAGCGAACAGCTTGTGGAGCTTTTAAGAGCATCCGAGATGAAGTGAGGAAAACAATGAACACACGACTTCGTGATCACGTTTTCGAGTCCTTGGCTTCTCTCGCCTTAACGTTAGTTTCAGAAACCTGGTCGCTGCCAAAGCAGGATGAACGATCACTGTGCGTTGTAGAATAACATTCATTTGATGATCCTATGAGTATCTCGTGTCGCTCATGCGAGAGAGGTGATCCGAAGCTCCGCTCTATGTCAACGTTAAAAAATTAAAGGCACCGTCTTATGCATTAAATTTTAGAAAATAGGATGGGCCGAATACGTAATGCGAACGAAACAACAACCGACAGACAAAGAAGTTAGCGACTAGATTTTTTGGGTATGTCAAGCGCAATGAAGGCAGATTACCAGTCCGATGCTCAGAAGTCTTCACGGAAACCCCACAGAAAAGCATAATACTCATCGCCTGCGTAGGGCAAGCAGAACTCACTGGGCTACTGTTTTGCGTGACAAGGAGAAAAGAAAGATTTACCGGCGTCCGATCGATTCAATCAACGGTCAACGACTCGATATGTTCAAGTAATAGGTGATTGCGGATTTTCCCATGGATTTTCCCCGTTAAAATGTCTAGAGCTGAATAGCAGCACTACTGTATGGTTGCGCTATGTTGTGCTTACACCACACCCTTTTTTAATATATCAATTTTTTCAATAGGAAATTGATCGTGCAAGGTATAATGGTTAAGAACGACGGCTAGCCGAGACGACAGCGCACTGCCAATTAAATGCAGGTGTTATATCAAAGAGATGTTCATTGTAGCATACGACGCGTGTAGAGTGGTTGTTAGAAATTCCTTGAAACAAAACGTAGTTGTTTGTTCGACTCTGCTTCGTCGCCCATCAAACCTTCCATCCTTTCGAGGTCGGTATATTGATATAAGAATTGTTTGGCAGGACAGCCGCATTGGCTATTGGCCAAGAAGGCATTCAATCGCTTCTAGAGATGCTTGGTGAAGCCAAATGCATTAGCAACGTCTTGGAGATTGATCTCTGTCAATAGTTTTGTCTCTCTTTTAAGGCGCGATAGCAGAGAACTTGGCGCCGTTAATATATCCATCAAATGAGGCTGGAATTCTGGCACCGATTTTGATATACAACCAACTGTTCTAGCTGGATCTTTATAGCTTGAAAAAAAATGGATTAAAACAGCTATAGTAACCCAATATAACGTATTTGACAACAATGCAAAAGGATTTTACACAAATTTGAAGGTGTTCTATAAAGACGACATATCTTCTACGAGGCCGTATGATAAACAAAAATGGGGGGTACTACCACATTTCGTCGTGAAATAGAATTGATAACGGAAGAGTTCTATTCCAACCTTTTTTAGCTTCACATCTCCCTTCTCGGGACACGAAATCCCCGATGGTGAAAAGCCGCATGGTATTCTTACCCCGAGTTTGAACTGCAATAGAAAGCTTGAGGAAAGCACAGCTCCACAGCTCGATGATATTACAGGCAATATTCTTCGAGCTAAAGGCTAGAAATCTTGCTTCCAGAGAGTAAGAATTCAACGCCAGTGGAGAACGTTCCTCATGGTTGTCGTACCTAAGAAGAGTGACCGAAAGAGTCTTTGATAGCATCCTCGGATAAGCTTGTTGAACGTATTCTAGAAGCTATTCACGACGATTATCTTAATGTGCATAAGAAACACTTCAGTGAGAAAGAACCAGTGGAGCAAGTTGGATCCCGACGGAAACTCTGCTACATGGAGCACAAACAAACCTGTGTGCACGATCATAGAATTGTCTCGTAAATGCTACCTGCCTCTTTTCTCGACTTTTGGAAAGTATCATATCACACACGAACTTGCAGTGTTCAGGAAAAATCTGCTAAAGTATGGTCATGAAGAAAGAAGAGTAATAGCCGTACCTAAAGCGGCAAGGGTTGGAAAAAAGCGTTTTCAACCCGTCCAGCATGAAGATGTTGCATAGTAGAACCCCTTTTAGTGTTTCCGCATACTTGCCCTTGAAAGCTGTGGAGCACGCGGTGAAAAAAAGGAGTAGCAAAAGAACCTACCCGCCAGTCCTCATCTGAATAAGGGTACAACTTTTCACACGTCATTGGACAAGACACAAAGCTCTTTTTTAGCAAAAGAGTGGTATTAGCGTGTTCTTGCACAAGGACGGAAATCCATGCCACGTGGGTTACCAATGGTGAATTTGCTTGTTGTCTGTGTTCAACAGATCCTTCACTCGAGTCATCCTAAAACGAAATGACAGCACAGTGTGCAAAGGGCTGTTGCATGAGCAACTAGTTCTGGAAGTGATTCATTTCGACGAACAATATACTCAAAATAAACAAATTAAGCACAGCGGCAGAAAACCGTTATGTCTTCCTTTTGTTGTTTTAAAAAATGGTTTTCAACCTAATTGAGACCAAATTGGTTACCAAACCTCTGCCAAATCAATGGGTACCTTCCGACCGTGCAAAAAACATCTTTTGACATATAAAAACAACTTCTCAACTAGGCTTCGCTATGCTATGATGCAACAGCATTTTGTCAAAATGATTCACAGACACCCATGAGGAATGTATGCGAAAATTGGAAAGGAATGACGTGAAAGGGGGAAGTCGATGGCCGTCAAATAGATCGTCTTCCTCTTCGATGATGTTGTTTTTTATAGCACTAAGAATTAACCTGGCAGAACAAAATTCGACAGGATTTTCGAGAAACCATATGGGAAATTTTGTATTTGGTTGAATCTCGAGATGAACGTGTTCACTAGAAATATGTGCGCCTCCGGTGGTTCTGCTTCATCCAGACTCAGTGAAACAAATAGCCCCGATTTTTTTTAGGTGTGCAAACAGTAAAAACGGTGGATCGGAATGGCTATAAGGGTATCGAGAATGTACTAGGAGTCGCAGGTAACAGAAGATCTGTGTCCACCCTTCGAATGCATAACTCTTCCTAGCATAGACGTGGACGTTACGAAAAAGGTTGGATGGTCATTCAACGTAATCAAACGCTGTCCATTGACAGAGCTATGAGAGAGTTGAAAAGAGGAGATAAGAAATTCCCATCCGCGGTAAAAAACTAGGGACTACGGATTCTGTTATGTACGCCAAGGTGACGAAAATCAAAGGATCGGATCTGGCATCTTTTTGATTTTAAGGAGAGCCACGCGACAAATGTGTTCAGAGCTAGGTCACACGAAAAGTCAACTTCGTAGCAGGAAAACACGAAGCCAAAACATCAAGACAGAAACAATGGGTCATCCCTAGATTTTGCGACGCCGAAATCTTATTGTTTGTGCACTAGCATGCTTCACCAGCGCGTTAAACTGCCTTGCGAATTATTGGGACGAGGGCGAAAGGGATAATCCGAATAAAATACTTGCTTGGATACTTAGAAAAGTCGTAGAGGCTGGACACATTTTCCACTATGGTATGGTCATTTCGAATGTGTTATCACCAACATGGTCGCTGCTAAGTGCACGGAGCGACTTCAACTACATACGGGTCAACCCTTGTTATGAAGTGGTCGGCACAGAGAGCGTTTTCATTCGCTTGGGATCGACCACACGATCTCATCGGATAGAATCCCTCGATTAATCCGTTGATTATTCGTCTATTCCAGCACTTCTCACAACCAATTCGTTTCCTCTCATCCATCGTCCACGAAGGTCTTCCAGGTTTTTTACGTGTAGCTTCGGTTTCTGCTTGAGGATTTTTATTCCATCTTGAATGTCGTAGAATGCTGGTCAAGCACTTCTCCCTAGAGTCCTGAGATGGCCGAACTGGAGCGTCCCAAATTGAATTGCAAAGAGCGATTTTTTTCCCCAGACAAGTTTGGTACCAATTTTCTGACCTCGGAGGGATGAGAGGCTTGGTTCCCTCGGAACGGAATCGAACTGGCACCATGCTCGCGATGATAGACATCACTACTACTGTGTTATTTACCTTATAATCAAGTGTTAACTTTTTAAGACTTTTATTCGCCCAGCGCTTCGGCGTGCTTGCCTTCCTCAGAGCCGCGTTGTTGTTAGTCGATGTACCACAGCTGCCCGATGCTGCGATGTGAGTGTTCATTGGCGCATCGTATCGAGAACAGCGGAATTCGTCCTGTATAAAAGGGCACGAGTGATGAAGCTTCCCATCTGAGCTGTGCTCTCCTCACTGGATTCGACTCGGTGTGGCAACGAACACCCACACCGCGACATCATGCAGCTGTAGACCACCGACTCGGATCAACGCGCCCCTGAGGAAGGCGAAGGCACCGTAATGCCAGCCGAATAAAAGTTTTTATAGGAACCTCGTGTCAGATGTCAACTCAATTGCACAGAATATTCAGAATATTGCTGACTATTGCTGTCGAGCCTCAGTAAATAGGTTTTCTAAGATATTGACTATATCGGCAATACATTTTTGTCGATCAACAATTTTTTACACCATTCCTAGTTCCTTGCTATTCTTGCGGCACTTGCTTGTGTAGAGTAGTGGGAATGTAGTTTTTCATGATGATAATATAATACCCACCATTGATGTCTTTCACTAATGGATCCAGGGCTTCACAGCCGAAATGCTGTGGTGCGTCTTAACTCTGTTTTGATCACACTCTGGCACATGTACTGAGGACCTGATGATGCAATGTAGAAGGATAAAGCAAAATATTATCGCACTAGTCGACGAACGACGAAATACTTCTAATTGGACGACCTTGTCATAGCCAGGAAGGAATACTCATCGTGACATGCCATAATAGAGGGATTGGCGCTCAAGTATTTTCTTATCAACACAAGGCTGCGTCATGAGCATCGATTGGTTTGGACAACTACTAATTCTAATTGCATTTGGCGGTTGTAATAATTTGGACTAAAGCCGGCTTTTGACAATCTTCGTTGCCTCAGTATTAGATATTATGACAAATACAGGGTATAGCACATGGTTTCCATACCGATTTCCAAGATCGACTTTCTGTTAACCTCGACACTGGATTAAAAATCTGTTGTTCTCTTTTTTACAGCAATCGCGAGGTTGTTATTCAGCACACCTTTACTTCCATACAAATAGAACACATACAACGCAACGGTAGCTGACGTTTTGGCAGTATCGCATATTTTCGAGAAGCCGCTGATCGTGTAATTATTGTTCAGATTTTCATCTTTCTGTTTGCCCTGTTGAAAGGTTTGACCAGTAAATTACATATTAGTGTACCCTTCCAGGCTCTGAAGAGGGCGATACTGCCGAAACGTCAGCTACAGTTGTGTTGTATGTGTTCTATTTGTATGGAAGTAAACGTGTGCTGAATCACAGCCTCGCAATTGCTGAAAAAAAGACGAAAGATGAACCAACGGTGAGGGATTGGCACAGCGAAGTGCTGAATTCAATAATCGTTGTTAAAACGTCTCTTGAATGACCAACGTCGTTGTTATTTTTATGCTCGCACAGGAACGGAAAATCGCCTATTCGTTGAAGATTTTTCTTTTCGCAGAAATTAAGGGACACATCCGCACTTGCAATACTCAGCAAGAATGAGTAAATTATAATTATAAGAAAAAAAGGCAGCGGCGGTGCCTAAAGCTTCCAACATCGGGAAAAAGCAATCTTACGCCCACTTAAACGACGTGAACGAAAAGGCAAGATAGTCACCATCCGACGGCAAACTGAAGCAGATATCGCGGCAGGAAGAACAATGGAAAACGACAGATATCGCTCCAAGAAGAACAAAGGAGGAAACAGTCTATGATTTCTACTCTGATTACTTTAGTGTGGATCTCCATGCCTCACCATGTCACTCTGAAAAATGGGAGATGTACAGGCAGAGCTGTTTCTTTTTGTGTTTCAGCATATTTTAGCGGTGAAGAACAGTAGAGCAACTGGGCCAGGAACGATAAGCCGAAAAACCAAACTCCAGTCCTAATCAACACCATGACTTAGCTCTTCACGTCTCACGAACCAGAATACAAGGTTCCTACAGTGGCGTGACCATGTTTTTGCAGAAGAAGGAAAACCCACACAACATGGGCAACTATCGCTCATTCTGCTCTGTGCATGCAGTCTACAGATCTTCAACTCAAATCGTCTTGAAAAGAATTAATAGCGCACTATGGGAAGGTTTGTCGTATGTTCGAGGATATTTCGAGGATAAAGCAGTACGCCAGACCACATAATTACATTAACGAAACACTCTGAAGTATTACGAGACATCAGGGTACGACTTTTTCTCACTTTTATTGTCTTAAACAAGATCTTTGACTCATTTGAGACAGAAGTGGTGATGGAAGCCGTGTACAGAACGCCCCTACTCATTATTAAGATCGCTCGTAAGCTCTACAGCTATTTCACAGCAAAAAATATTACTGTTCTTCAATGGATTTAATATTCATCTTCCCAATGTTATTTAACTTATTTACAGGCAATCAAGCGGGCGTTATGAGAAGAATGGAATGCGACAACGTGGGAGAGAAAATGAAAAGTCGACAAACATACCAAAATTTATTTTGTTGGCAATGTTGTTCTCATAATATTAGGCCAGGAGAAACGGATCCCACAGACGCTTCGACAGTGCTTATGGAACAATTGGTTTCTGCCTAAACCTCGAAGAAAGGACGCTAACGAAAGGGCGCATTTTTTTTGCTCTAGAACTCTAGAATGACAGGTAACTTAGCTCAAGAAATGAGCAAGAGGAAGAAACAGTTTGGATAGTTTTAAGAGCACCGGGATTACACCAAAACCGATGAATGACCTCATTCATTCCCATGTTCTTTTTCCATCCTATAGCTGCCTTTTTCGGAATTCATGAAAAAAAAATGAAATACAAGTCAGAACCCTAACTGGTTTTTATCCCATTTCATCTATGCTACTTTTTGAACCTAAATCAGAATCGCTTTTTTTTACAACTTCCGCGAACGATTGGTCGACTAATCCCAATATTTGCGTTTACCACATGAATCGCCGCAGTCCCCATAAAAATTTAAGTGGCAATGCAGACAAGTTCTCTTCTTTCCTCACAAACCAACAGTAGCGTTCGATGGCGAATTATTGACGCTCTGATTTAGCCATCTCGTAAAATTGGAAACCTCATGCTCGATTAGCGTTCAACATCTCACTGAGTGTGTTAGCTAATATGTTCTTTATATGCAACCGAGAAAAATCCAAATTCGATCAACTTTATGAATGACAATCGCAATATAAATGAAAAGCGGTGGGACTCGTACGAGATTGGCAAATTTAGAGCCTTAGAAATTTGGCATCGCTATAGATCTTCCTACGCAATACCAAAGGCACTCGACTTGGTTTCGGTGGCAGCTTTTGCAAAAGCTCCGTAAACCACTGATCATCTCTTCGTTTATTCCGGTCGCCATTTCTTTTTTTTCAGCTATTATAACTATATATTGTGTACCATAAATTGTGTAGTGTAATCTGTTGTTATTTTAATTGGGAACGCATGCATCTCGATCTGACTTCGATTACAATGGGGTTTTCCATGAATTATCCTCTCAAGGAGTTTATTAATAGTTTATCACTTTCTTATACTTCGCTCGTGTTGATAATCATCGTCTCCTCTTCATTGTACTTCGCGAAGGTATGAACTTACTGAAAGTATGTGCCGCACAGTGGACGTGAAGATGGACCAAATAAAAAGAAAATAAAAACACCTGATTGAACTCTTGTCAGTTCAATCATACAGAAAAGTATTGATTATTGCCGGTTCACTTTTCAGCACAGTTCTACTCATATGCATGAAAAAGATTTACTTTCAAAGTACTTGAAAATAAAAGGATGTAATTAAGCTAATATACCAAGTTTTCTAGAATAATGATATTTGTGGAGAACAAAGGCCAACATTCGGGTCGCAACTCTTCGGAGCAGAAGGGCAGGAGCCGCACGCGGGACCGATAGTGTAGATCTTCTCTCCGATTACATTTATTGGTTCTCGATACATGCAGGAAGTGAAATAGAATCCGTCGCATCGATTTGTTGCGCAGCCGACATTTCTGTTAGTTCCCCCAGATAATCTGCAACATGTTGTAAATAGTTCGCCAAATCAGCACCATCAGTTGTTTTGCCAGAAAGACTGCACCTACAGGTCAAACAAGAAAAAAATTTATAAAATCCAACTTGAAAGAATGACACCACTGAACAAGTGGTGGATTACTAAGAAAAAAAATTACTACTTAAAATTACTACGGACTGGTTGCCATTTGATGGCCCTGTTTGAAACACTGGCAAATTGAGTGTTTCGAAATAGATGACGAACTTTGGTAACCCTGAGCACCATTCTTTGGCGACGTTGGCTTACTGGATAGGAAAATATCATATCCGAAGGAATGCCATTCGTTTCGAGCTCGCTACTCCACGTTGCAAAAGCCTATAAGTGAGAATTGAAAAGCAGGAGGTTGTTTTTGTGAGACTGTGCTAATACAGATTTCGATTTTTGTGAAAACTTCGAGCGTACATCAAATCGCGTTTTTTTATACTCACGTTCAGAATAACTTTCAAGGGAGTAGTCGCAGTAGTACCAAGCACGTGAATGTTTTCATCGTAACCAGGTCGAAAAGAAGGTGACGACTGTCGTTTACTGCAAGTTTCAACGCTTTCGAGTGCAAGCTGTTCCGCTATGCAGTCGTACCTCTAGAACAGTGGTGTAAGGGAAAAAAACTAGATGGAAAAAAAACGTAAAAGCAAAACGGTATACCAATCTGTACATGCGTGAAGACGGTGGTGCTTTCTCATCAGGATTTTCGCCGTTTATTGACAAACCTCTAGCAACTAAGGATCTAAAAAGGTCCATTGACATGGTAGACTTTAAAGAACGTAAATCAAGCATCACTACTAATGCTAAACATAGCATTTACTTCAAAAAGCACCTGAATTTGTTGTGCACTCTCAGAGCGGTTCTTCTAAAAGTATCGCTTAAACGGTCTACGTTTGGACAAATTACGCTGCCGCTTGTGGTTGTCATAATCGCCGGCACTATTGTTATTGGCATATGCGATGTTTCTGATGACAATGTTTTCGTCTGTTTCGTCGTCGTCACGTTCGGTGTTTCTGTGGGCATTGTTGCCGTCTGTGTCATCGTCGTGCCAGATGCTTCTGTTGATACTGTTGCTGGCTCTGTCGCCGTCGTCACGTTCGGTGTTTCTGTGGGCATTGTTGCCGTCTGTGTCATCGTCGTGCCAGATGCTTCTGTTGATACTGTTGCTGGCTCTGTCGCCGTCGTCACGTTCGGTGTTTCTGTGGGCATTGTTGCCGTCTGTGTCATCGTCGTGCCAGATGCCTCTGTTGATACTGTTGCTGGCTCTGTCGCCGTCGTCACGTTCGGTGTTTCTGTGGGCATTGTTGCCGTCTGTGTCATCGTCGTGCCAGATGCCTCTGTTGATACTGTTGCTGGCTCTGTCGCCGTCGTCACGTTCGGTGTTTCTGTGGGCATTGTTGCCGTCTGTGTCATCGTCGTGCCAGATGCTTCTGTTGATACTGTTGCTGGCTCTGTCGCCGTCGTCACGTTCGGTGTTTCTGTGGGCATTGTTGCCGTCTGTGTCATCGTCGTGCCAGATGCCTCTGTTGATACTGTTGCTGGCTCTGTCGCCGTCGTCACGTTCGGTGTTTCTGTGGGCATTGTTGCCGTCTGTGTCATCGTCGTGCCAGATGCCTCTGTTGATACTGTTGCTGGCTCTGTCGCCGTCGTCACGTTCGGTGTTTCTGTGGGCATTGTTGCCGTCTGTGTCATCGTCGTGCCAGATGCCTCTGTTGATACTGTTGCTGGCTCTGTCGCCGTCGTCACGTTCGGTGTTTCTGTGGGCATTGTTGCCGTCTGTGTCATCGTCGTGCCAGATGCTTCTGTTGATACTGTTGCTGGCTCTGTCGCCGTCGTCACGTTCGGTGTTTCTGTGGGCATTGTTGCCGTCTGTGTCATCGTCGTGCCAGATGCTTCTGTTGATACTGTTGCTGGCTCTGTCGCCGTCGTCACGTTCGGTGTTTCTGTGGGCATTGTTGCCGTCTGTGTCATCGTCGTGCCAGATGCTTCTGTTGATACTGTTGCTGGCTCTGTCGCCGTCGTCACGTTCGGTGTTTCTGTGGGCATTGTTGCCGTCTGTGTCATCGTCGTGCCAGATGCTTCTGTTGATACTGTTGCCGGCTCTGTCGTCGTCGTCACGTTCGGTGTTTCTGTGGGCATTGTTGCCGTATGTGTCATCGTCGTGCCAGATGCTTCTGTTGATACTCGTTGCTGGCTCTGTCGTCGTCGTCACGTTCGGTGTTTCTGTGGGCATTGTTGCCGTCTGTGTCATCGTCGTGCCAGATGCTTCTGTTGATACTGTTGCCGGCTCTGTCGTCGTCGTCACGTTCGGTGTTTCTGTGGGCATTGTTGCCGTCTGTGTCATCGCCGTGTCAGATGTTTCTGTTGATACTATTGTTGGCTTTGTCGTCGTCGTCAAGTCCGGTGTTATCGTCGTCACATTTGATGTTCCTATAGACATTGTGGTTGGTTGCGTTGTCGTCGTCACGTTGGATGTTTCTGTTGATAGTGTGGTTGGTTGCGTTGCTTTCGCTGTGTTCGATGTTTCTGTCTTCATTGTTGTTGGTTGCGTTTCCGATGTTGCGATCCATGCTGTTGTCGGTGCTGTTGTGGTGGATGGGAACGCTAAGTTCACACAAAGTCCAAATTCACAGGATGCTCGCTGAAACACGATACAATCCGTGCATGGATTTCCAGTCGTATATGCCGGCGCGTTGGTTCGTACATTGCTGGAATATCTCCTGTCTTTTTTATACGGTTACTCGAAAAGTTTCATGTTCTACTACTCACGGTTGCGAATATGCGCAGGCTACCGAAGCGCGATCACCACATCTAGTGCTAGAGCATCCGATAGCAGTGGTGTTTGCTTGAACGAGCTAAAAATAAGAACCACCAGCACTGTTTTTCCCAGACTCTTTGCCTGAGTAGACTGACATTAGCAAAATCGCGCAGTACTGGGTCTCCGTTGAACAGATTATTTGCCGGCCACTCTATATCAGCTATCTCGGACCACTGTACTATTGCTGGCTCAATTGGATTCCTAAGAATCGAATCTGGCGTGCCTGGTCCGAAGCTAAACTTTTTTTTTGATAAAGGCCGTTATCGTTAAAGTAGTATCGAGTGGTTTTAATATAATTTAAAAAAAATTGTCGTTCTATGAGCTCACTAATAATAATTCAAGCCGTTTTCCGAAGTTGCTTGCTGAGCATTCGGCTGACAGTTCTCCACCGCTTTCTTAGCGATTTTCTCTAGCTTGCAGTTCCAACTCTGTAACATCTGGCATTATGATTTTCCATTGTTCAAGACGAGAACGTGGGCCGGTAAATAGTTTCTTGGAGATGTCATCAACTTTCACCCATGACCCCGTTAAACGGATTTGAGCGGGATGCTTGCCATTAAAGGTGTGGTCCAGAAGTAATCACTGAAGTCACAACACAGAAAAAAAACTTTCTACCTTTATAACTTTACTGCTTTTACCAAATAGTAGCAGCCTGTACTTCATCAGCTTGAATATATGTTTAGCTTTTGTCTTGATGTCATGTGGAAATGTCAGCCTTTTGTTTCTTGGATGCACAAAAGGTGAAGGAAAATTACCAGTTTTGCCATGCTACTCGCTGACGGCAAATAGATCTGTGTTTGAAACTCTCCCATAGCGACCCTTGAGCGTATTCGATTAACGAGATCTATAGCTCCTTGCCGCGTTTGATTGGTCACAGAATTTCCCTTCGCAAAGAAATGCTTGAACAACGAAGTTAGCTAGTTTATGCAACATCGACACTACTTTGGTGAGAAAAACAATAGAAAGGGTCACTCACGTATCTCATATGCAACAATGGAAAGGTCGATTTGCAATAGCTGAAAAATACTAAATCTCCATCAGAGTATGGTAAGAAGTGCTTAGTAGAGAAAGATTCACCAACCGCGCCACAGTAGAGCACAAGTGTATTCTTCAACATGTCGAAGGCTTGCGGAATTCAGCAGCACTGAGTCCTTACTTTTATGCGCTGTTAACGCTGTACTTTTCTTGATTATGCAAATCCACTAACATAACAATTTAACAACACAGAAAATAATCTGTTTGTGTTGTATATCAGATAAATTTCGTCTGTATACTGTATTGCATTAGCGGCCGCTGAGTTTACATCATTCATTACAGTCAACACTGGATAAAGTTGTTGAAACGCTGAAACTACACACAGCTGTGCATCGCACTCAATTCCTTATATACCTTGTCACCATTTTGGGCTGAGTCCTAGAACTGACTCAACAGACGTATGTTGTAACTCAAAAGGCCGACTTTCTATAAATCTCGGCATGAATAGTTGATATATTCATTTATATGTTCTTATAAACGGATCGTGTTGAGCTGATGCGAGGTTGCTATAGGTTTTCGTAGTCGTTGTTGTCGTCATTGCCGTTGTTTTTGGTGTTGTTGGTCGATGGCTGATGTTTCGGAGATTACGCCTTCCTTAGAACCTGGACGTATTTTTTTACAAGTATGGTCCAGTTATTCGGCCGAAAAGAAACCAAAGTATTAATGAAGATCTAACATACAAAGAAATGCCATATTGATCAAAAACTACTCACCGCGATTTTACTAGTAGAACAAGCTACGTGTTGTTCACGCGGTACGACGACGCGGTCAAGAAATCATTTTGAAACGAGGCGCCAGGTCACATATGATAGTGAGGCATTCGTCTTTCCGGTTCATCTTTGGATTTTTGAAATTTATCCAAAACGCTTCAAGAGTTTTGCGCGTTGATGTTTTCGATTCCTGCGCTCCGCACATTCACTTCAAAATCATCGCCATTGTACTTTTGTCCCCGTGTGTACCTAGAGGAGTGCTTTGATGAATTTTGACTTTTCCGTCTAGGCGTTCTTTTATACGGACACAAACCGGTATACTGTATTATTATAGTATTCCTCGCCGCATCCCTTACGCGAAAATAAGCAAATTGTACCTGAACTCATGCAATCCCCGTCTCTCCCATTAGGACAGAGTATGCAGTTTTCTGAGCTGCACGAACGATCATAGAGAAGGTTGCGAACTAATTGAATATTGCCCAAATTGGAGGCATGGCCATGGAACAGTGGTTAGCACCAAGCTTTGCCATCGGAGTCTTTTGCTTTGGCTTTCTCCCCAGCGACTTTTCTATCTAACGTTGCTACCAGCAATTTCTTCGCGCGTAACAGGTGAGTCCCGGAAAGGAAAATCGCGGTTTCGATCTGGCTTGGGGTGCAAGTTAGCAAACATCTCAGCACTATTGTGATTCAGCGATTATTATGAGGTTTAAGCACAAGCCGTTTTTAGGATATTAACAGGTGCTTTTCTTTCCTAACCAGTTTTTTTTTCCATTCGGTCCTCTACTTCCCTTCATGCTTTCAACCAACTGGCAAATCGGCCACGATGCCGCCATTTTGTGAATCACATTTTCTAAAAAAGCACATTATTGAATAGATGGCGATGAGACAGAACAGAAATATTTTTAAGGTGTGAATAGTGAGGGAGAACTGTTGGATGCGTGCTGAACTATTGAAAACAACAGTTTTTCAATGAACTTTAGAATGAAGTTCATTTTGCAGCCTCGTCAGCGATGCAAATTGCACAGTAACGCAGATCAAAGAAGTCTGTTTTGTAGTGTAAATAAAATAAATTTTTCTACGTTTGTCGCATTGGAATGTATTTAGAATGATAGGGTTATTGCCGCACATGCAGTAAACGAAGTCCACAAAACCCTCGAATTGCGAAGACAAAATAACATATTGCTGTTGGTTTCAACGGCTGTCTAAGGTGCTGTCGTAAGTGCAACTTTGGTAAGCTCGACGCTTCTCAGCATCAATTAGGCATTGAACAGAAATTCTCATTATGTCCAGCTTCCTTTAGGTTAATGCGTTCATCTTGTTTTGTGTGGTCATAATGATGTTTGCTCTCCTATTTTTTTTGTAGCATTTCTTAACGACGAAAATTGAAGTCTGTGCGACAACAGATGAAATCCACTGCTGTGGCTTGACCTCTCCTAAACAACTCCCAAAGCCGGAAAAAAGTGAAGTTAAGGTTGACGACTTTTAAATTTTAGGAATAGAACCATCTCTTAAAACATTACGAATCCTGCCGTATCGTCCAAATTGATGCGTATTGTCAAGAACGGGGCAAACTGCCCGAATAATTTGCAATGAATTTTGTCGTATGACTACGTCCAAAAACAAGTGGCATAATTAAAGAAAAAGCTCTCGGCGTTGGTCAATCCCTGAGGGATGCGCCATGCATCCGACTTCATTAGGTATCGTGGGAGGTCATTCAATGCATATATGGCCTTTACAATGACTCGCAGCGGCCTACCGATGTATCGAGTCAGTGCTGCTATCCTCCCAGACATGTCTGGTTCCAATTTGCCGACCCCGGAGGGGTGGAAGGCTTGGTGAGCCATGGGCGCTGTGATCAATTCCATGTGTGTGTCGCAGTGGCGCCTCCAACCACTGCACCACGCGCGCTTACTAAGTATTATTATTATTTTTAATACTTAATTGTTATTAAGTATCATTAATTATCAAGTCGCATTAACCCTGCAAAAGTTGACAAAATTTAAGTTCTTTTTTTTATTACTTGACCCATCATCACAAATACTACGCGGTTCCCGGCACTTCTCGCATTCATATTTTTTTTGAACGCATTCACTGCTTAAGGATTTCTCCTTCTTATCAAGACATAAAATTCTGGTCCAGTCGATTCTTCTTGAAATTTTTGGAGATTAGTAAGTTAAGGTGTTCCCACGTGGACTGGAGGAGAGTGTTAGGACGTCGTCCCTTGTAGGAGAATCATATAAAATTTATTGCCACCAAAGGCCTGAAAAGGAGAGCAAAGGATTGCGTCTGAGAAAAGTAATTTTCTATTATTGATATAGAGCAAGGCGTTGTTTCCATGGCCTGTAGTGCGCGTGTTCTTTTGATCCGGTTCCAGTGACATCCTTTTCAACACGAGATTTGATCGCCTCTCATCAGTTACCTCACTGCAGCACATTGTAGGCGACAGCATCCTTATAGCGCCGTAGCGAGGTTGATTTTTTGCTGATTAAGAACGAGAACGGATGGACTAGAGCCATTAGTGACTGATTCCTCGAGATGCTGCAGGAACATCATCGATCCAATGGTCAGAGTTCTTCACGACAAACCTCGAAGAAAGGCACAATGCTCGAGATTCTCTAGAGCAAGCAGAACCCACTAGACCACTTTTACACGCCACAGGGGAAAAAATGGAAGATTTACTGGTTTTCGCACGAGTGACTCGACAATCGAATGGGACGATAGGTGGTATTTATAGTGCACCAGATTCCGATAGTGCAGCTTGTACAGAATGTTCACATATAGATGGTAATGGTTGTACATGAAGATCATGTGAACTTGGATGAGAAGTAATATACAAAGTTGACTAGTCTGTGGATGATCTGGTCTCTAAAGATTTTGCCTTCTATGAATTTTGTTGAATGCTGGTGAATTCGATTCTGCTTGGAGTCCTGAGATAGTCGACCTACGGCTTCCTACTTGGATTGCCGGAGGTGAGGTGTTCTAAGACAAATCTAGTACGAAGTTCCTTTGCTCAGAGGGATGAGAAACTTTCTGAGTCGGGAAGGGGTGGAACCAACACCACGTTCGTGATGAATTGCATCATTACCACTGTGTTATGCAACCTCTACTGCATCAAGAATTTTCTGTAGAATTCTAAAGTTCTAACTCTGTGAAATAAACTCATGAAATATTCCACCAACTAGGAACTTGTTGTTATCTATATTATTACTGTTCGAATGTGGCATTCTCACCATGCGACGCTATTCTGTACAGGATGCTGACTGTTGATAATGGTGATTGTCCCTGTGATAACGGCCTGTTGTTCCGGGCGATCCATCCTGCAAAAGTCGATGTCATTATCAGCTGGCACAGATCGTAAAAAATACTAGTAAATGTCGAAACATTAGCCGAATAAAATTTGTTCATCAATCTCGTGTAGGCTCAACAATTTAAAAGCATGTTGACCTGTCATGCTGAGGTTTCAAAAGTCGGTTTTTGAGATGTTATTGTGTACCGTCAACATCGACGATATCGACGACGTCGACAGTACACAATAACATTTCAAAAACCGACTTTTTTAAACCTCGCTATGACAGGTCAACATACTTTTAAACTATTGAGCCTACACGATATTGATAAATAAATTTAACATCGATAATAATAACATCGACGAAGAATACGATCGGCTCATTCAACATATTCACATTAGCGCCATGAAAGCTGAAAAATCGAAAGTCACCAAGAGACGTTTGTCTCTAGAAACACTCGAGCTAATACGCCACGCGTGGAATCGCACGAGCTGCAGGCAACCGCGAACTAACGTCCGAACTTGCAAAACAGTGCAGACAGGCGATAAAAGAAGATCCAAAAGAGGGAAGAGCAGCAGTAATGGTCGAATCAGCAGAGGCTGGGAAAAGCATTCGCAAAAGCCCATCGAAGCTTCGCCAATTACAAGATCAAATGATTGCACTCCGGCGCCCAGATGGAACAGTTACAGCGTCTAGAAAGGCAATGGAGAAAATTATTCACGAATACTACTCGGATCTCTTCGATAGCCACGTCCACCTTCCGTCATATGAGATAAAGGAGCATGGATATATTGTACCACCGGTTCTCCCTTCTGAAATTCGACATGCCATTTCGTCGGTGAAGAATCGAACAACACCAGGTCCGGACAGGATAAGACCAGAACACCTGAAGAACCTTCCGTCAATCCTCGTAAACACACTGGCTCGGCTGTTCACACGTTACCCTGCCCGAATGAAAGGTCCCTACTCAATGGAACACCAGGAAGACCGTGCTAATGTTCAAGAATGGTGATTTCCACGACATTGCATCTGTCACCCAATCTGCTTGCTGTCTGTCGTCCAAAAGCTCTTCACTTGAGTCATCCTAAACAGGATTGACAGAACACTGGACAAAGGGCAGCCATGTGTGCAAGCAGTGTTTCGGAAAGGATTTACCATCGAGGATGTAGTGAGAACAACAAAGAACACCCGACTCCGTGCCCATCTTTTCGACCCAAAGATATTCCTGCTTTCACGTATGTGTCAGAAACTTGGTCGCTGCGTAAACAGGATGAAAAATCACTCAGCGTTGTTGAACGCGCAGTCGAAAGGACGATACTAGGACTATCCCGTGTCACGCACGTAAAGGAAGGGATCCGAAGCTCCGACCTGCATCAAGGATAAAAAATTAGATATGCCGTTCTGCACGCCAAACAGTCGAAGATAAAGTGAGCTGGACACGTAGTGCGCATAAATGACAACCGATGGACAACAGTCGTTAGTGACAGGATTCCTAGGATGTGAAAGGCGCTGCATTAAGACTACCGACCTGATGGTCAGAGTTCTTCACGAAAAGTCTATAAGAAAGATATGATGCTCATCGAGTCCCTAGAGCGAGCAGAACCCACTTGGCCACTCTTATACGCGACAAGGAAAATGGAAGATTTACCTGGCGCCCGCTCGAGTCACGGGACTACAGGTGATACAGATGATACAGGTGATCGTTAGTTTGCCAAACATATGTTTGATATCAAGAGTGGCTCATAAGAAGCTGTTTTTCTACTGTTAATAATTCACAAAAAAACACCTTGTTTAAATGAGATCATTTCCGGCGAGAGGCTGTTGTTACTGAAGGCGGTGTGTGGCATAGAAAAGTATACGGGTGAAGAGGTACAGAAATGCCTTAACCACTGGGATTAAAGAGTGAGAAGTGCTTTTTCACCATGATAACATGATTAACCATTAAGTACACTCGTTCACATTGACTCTATGCTCATATGCCTCCAACAGTGTGCTTCAGTGCAGTTTTCTTTGGAAACAGTTTACCCAAGACTTACCAAGTTTTTAAGGGTGGATAGCACCATGGTAATGATGCCAGTTGTCACGAACACAGTGCTGGTTCTATCACGTTGCGGTTCCACCGAATCTATCACCTCTTCGGATTTGGGAAATTGCTACCCGGCTTGTCCGGGAAGAAATCACTCTGTGCAAACTAATTGGGTACACTCTAGCCTGGCTCTGTCAGGACCCCAGTGAGAATCTACTCGTCCAGCATTCCACGACATTCAAGATGAAGTGAGGATCCTCAAACAGCAGCCAAGGCTCCACGCAAAGTTGGAAGACTTTAGTTGTCGATGGATGCGGGGAAACAAATCGAATGTGAGAAGTGCTGTGATCATCACAGTAGATTTGAAGACATGCCGTATAAAAAAAGATGCTTTTCCACAAAAAAAAATGAAAAATATCATAGTTTTACCCTCTCTGAGGGCTAAAGCGTTCACAAACACACAATACGTGTCTTTTATTTCGCCTGTTTCTCTGCTAGTTTTCTGTTGACCAGTGCCATCACCAATCACCCGTCAACGGGATTGATCTGGGTATTACAAATCGGTATTGAAAACCAGTTAAGAACGAACGCAGTTAAGCGGATCTTGCTGTCCGCAGTTTTGCAAATATCTCAGCATTATTAACTTTTTATTTGCTGAAGATGTTTCTAAAACCCTGGACCACAGGTGTCTGCGGGGTGGAACGAACGCGCTATTATCCTTTCCGGGCACTAACGCTTTCACCACCACACCATGAGGGTCCTTCTGCTTTCGCCTGTCTCTCAGACCTCTCTCTCTCTTTTCTCGGGATCCCCAGATCAACTTCTCTGACGGCTGTTTGATGATGGTACTAGTCGATAGAACTACCTGAGAGATAGACGGAACGAACGACCCGCATGGTGTGGTAGTGAATGAGTTAGCCCCTGGAAAGGGTAACAGCGCCTTCGTTCTCCGCCGCAGACACTTGTGGTTCGGAGTTTTGCAAATATCTCAGCCCCATTGTGGTTGTATCTCAGCATTATTATGTTTGTGTTTCACATAGTACCCTACTGTAGAAAATTGTAATAGGCAGTAAATAAGAAGTTAACATTGTGATTTCTATTACAGCTTCAGCTTAATTAAGTACAATGCCAATTTGTGCTCCCCTGATCATTCCCGTCGACGGGTGATTGCTGATGAGACTGATAGATAGAAAACTAGCTGAGAGAGGAGTGGAAAAGGACGCGCATTGTAAGGTTATGAACGTGTTAGCTCCTGGAAAGGGTAATAGAGTGTTCGTTCGCCACCGCAGACGCCTTCAGTCCGAGTTTTTGCCAATATCTCAGCATCATTGTGGTTGCTTCTCACATAGTACCTTGCCGTTCAAAATTGGGGTACGCACCAAATGAAAAGTTAAGATTGTGATTATCACGCTTTTATTCTGCATTTATTTTACAGCATAGAAATTCACAATTTCCGTGTTATATATTTACATGAGAAGTGCATATATATGCATATATATAAACATATATACACGTATAAATATATATACACATATATATAATTATAGACAGGGCGCGTGTGGCGCAGTGGTTGGAGGCGCCACTGCGACACGCACATGAAGTTGATCCCCGCGTGCATGGCCCATCAAGCCTTCCATCCCTCCGCGGTCGGCAAATTGGTATCAGACTTGTCTGGGAGTATATCAGCATTGGCTTGATACATCGGCAAGCCAGCGCGAGTCGTTGTAAAGGCCAGATATGCATTCATTGGCCTTCAACGATACTACTCCAACAATGGCCCTAGAGAGAGAGGGAACGACGGTGTGGTTAGTGATGCAGCACACCAGGAAGAAAGATGTTCGGTCCACCCCCTCCTCAACGATCTCCTCCAGTCTGCGTGGGAAGGCCTTAGCTCTGCTACCGCCAAGATTACAGGGAGAACCACTTCGGCCAGCATTCTACGGCATTCGTAAAAAGGGCGAGCTCCTCGAACAGCAACCGAAATAACACGCGAAATGTTCGAAGATCAGTGCTTGATTTTTTGACTTTGTGGTTATTATCTTTTACGACAAGATGTATATGAAAGACAACTACAATGATGCTAAGAGAATTGCAAGACTATAGAAATCAAAGGCGAGGTTGGAAACCGCGTTAACGCTTTCCCGGAGCTCACGTGTTACCACCTACTGCACCATTGAGACCCTTGCTTTGTCCTTCTCTCAGCCAGTTTTTTTGCCCTAAAGGTAGCATCACCAATCATCCATCAACGGGAGTGATATAACGAGCAGAAGCGGGCATGGAAATCAGTTAAGCTGCGCTCGAAATCTCAATATTGAACTTTTTTAGTGCTTGTTATTTCACCTGCCAAGGTTTTATTTCTCCGCATCATTGTGCTTGTATTTTTACAAATGGTAGACGTAGAAATGAACTTAAATCTTCCTGAATAATCCCCAATATTGATCATACAATGACCCTTATTATTGTGGTAAAAATTATGGGAAACTTTGGCTATTTCCAGGGATCGATTTTCTACTAACCTCGGCATTGGAAAACGAATGCGACGTTTTCTTGTTCAGCAATCGCGAGGTTGTTATACAGCATACATTTACTTCCATAGAAAAACACAATACAATACAGCAGTAGCTGACGTTTCGGCAGTATCGCCTTCTTCAGAGCCTGGAAGGGTATACTGATGTACAATTTACTAGGCCAAACGCTTCAGTAACACTTACAAAATGACGAAAAACTCTATGGCAATTACATGATCTACAGCTAATCACAGTCACAGGTTTCTTCGTGACTTCCAATGAGGAAGGTTAGAACAGCTGATTACAGTCGCATATGGTTGATGACTGCACCATCCCACATCAGAAATTGATGCGAACATATGGGGTCAGGTCGCGTGTGACCTCTGGGCATTCCTCCCTGCTATTCATTGTGGGGTTATTGGCATTTATCCAAAAAGTCTCAAGAAGTTTTCACGCTTGTGTTTTAGTCTCCTGCGCAAGGATATTGACTTTTACTTCAAAATCGTCTCCGCTATGCTTTTGTATTCTACGCATGCCTAGTGGGGTACTTTGCCTTACTTTTCGTTTGCCATCTAGGTGTTCTTTTATACGGATACACAAAGGTCTGCCTGTTTCGCCAATATATTTATCTCCCCAATTATTACAAGAGATCAGGTATATCGTACCTGAACTCATGCAATCACCGTCCCTGCCGTAAAGGCAGATTACTCAATTTGTTGTTTCGCATAGACGGTCATACAGGCGGTTACGAACTAACTGACGACGTAGAGTAGCCAGTGGTATTTCAACTATCGCTACCGATTCCTCTAGACCTGCCGTTCTTAAGCATCGTTTAATAGATACGCGTACTTCATCGCTAATAAAGGGCAACATAAACGGGGCTTTCTTTTGGCCAAGAGTTTCGCTTGGGCGCGTCGCTCTCCTTCTGTGCAAGTAAATGCATGCTGTATAACAACCTCGCGATTGCTGAACAAGGAAACGACTTTGCCTATTCATTGACGTTTCCAGTTTTTAAAGTTATTGACCGACCACTATTTCCAATTCATGCATACTCTAAGGCAGTTACTCCTTTCAACAAATGTATCTCAGCTTATAATGAACTTTATGAGTTGAAATAAAAACCTTCATAATGGAGAAATTTTTTGCCAAAAAACGTACAAATTTTCCTTTCCTACTGCTTAAAAAATCTTTTATTTTTTATGAAAGTTCTTAGTACAAATGAGTCCGAAATTAATCAGAGGAATAAAGAAAATTTACCCTTGAAAGTTGGTCAAGCTCCGATAACATTATAAGCCCTCTTGGGGCCAAAAATTGTCGGGAGTTATCACAAAAAAGGGCGCCATCCCTTGTATGAAACAAACGGAGTTCAATTTTACTACTTATTCATTGTTTTTCTGTTTTCAATGTTTATTATTAATCGTAATTAAGTAGGAAACATCAAGTGTAAAAATTACATAATACGTTAAAAACCGTTAAAAAATGCTTCCGAATGCTGAGAGCAATGTGTTTGGCAGGTGAAATATTGTCAAAAAGGGTCCTATAATAAATGCCTCCAGATGGCTAAAGCAACCTTTTGTAAAATTTCCTGATGTTTTCAACCATATACGACCTCTCGCTGGCCAAAGTTTTTCGTTTATCGTCGTAAAGAGGAACATTTACTGTGTTTAAATCTCGGACGAGTCCAGAGTGTTTTTCTTTTAGCGTCTGCCAAACCAACGGTGGTCGTCGATGTGTTAAACGAATGCCGTGTCCTTTCTTTCACATCCTTTTCCGCATTGATAAAGTTGTGCAGTTTTCTCTTGGACTACTACAGGTGCAACCACACTTTCTGTTTGTTTCATTTATTTCTATTCCCGTTTCGAAACGGAACGGGGAGATGGCACGCCGACAAGGGAGTCGCCCTTCGATACTTTATGAAGAATGCTCTTACGTAACACTTCCTGTTTGAGCAAAAAAAGTATGATTTTCCAAACTCTACTTCTCTTGTGGACATTGAAACTCTTGTCACCAATAAATGCACCGAAGAGTTAAACAGTTCGCAGAGAGCTCTAACAATTTCCTCCAACACTGTCATTTTCGGTCTCTAAAAACGTGGTAGGAATTTTTTCCTCGATCATCACCTATTAGCTTGGTGTGTTCTATAAAGTTCTCAAAATACTTAGTCATATTGTGTCACATCAATGCAGCGTGTGACGTGCTTCGTTCATTCACCTGTCGCGGCCTTGAAACAATTGTCGTTGCTGCAGTTAAAATTTCAACGTCATGTGACACCATAAATCATCTAAATTTCTGCAACTGTGATTTTCATAGGTGGGGAAACGATTGCGCTGTGTTCACTATGGGAAAGTTTATTCTTCACTATCAAAATTATGCTTACTTAGATACTTGGACACTTGGATGGTCCGCCTTTACCGGTTGTGCGGGCCTCAGCATAACTTCTACTTCTTTGCAGTTCTGCTGGTACAGCCATTGTGGTTCCTTAGGGTCCCGAGGTCAGCCTGGCCGAAGTCTGCCCTAGGTCGTCACCAGCACAGGCAGTCGTAGCCCTTGTGGAGCAGAGTGAGATTTGCCATCATGTGACTAGTTTGATAGCAGGACAGTGGTGCATCCTGGTATTCGTTTACTCTAAGGTGGGATTACCGATGGAAACGCCGGACTCATTCTCAGTTTGGGAGACCTTGCCGGGGAGATGGATCGTCTGCTGTACATCGCAGCCCGACATCAAGCCACAACACACAGCCACGATGAGGTAGTAAACTTTTGAAAGGATGAAAATTATTCCACAAATTAGAAATCATGTTTTATTCTGTCTTAACAAAGTGACACTTCACAATATCCACCTCAAATGACACCAACTTACAACAAAAACGCAAATTTAAATAAGAATTACTTTGCCGTTTTCTTGAGAAGAAAATACTGGCACCGATTTGGGCGATAGGTACGGTAGATATTTTTTGAAAATAATGCGGAAAAATGCAACATTTTCATTGTTAATGTTTTACACTTGAAAAAAGTAAGGTAATCATAGCATTGCAAGGAAATTTTGACAGCCGATTCATCCGTTTCACTTGTTGTGAAATGTAGACCTTCTCGTATTATGTTAATAAGAGCACAGTCCAATAGCTGGGTTGCAATTATTGGGACCAGTTGGACAGGTACTGCAAACAGCACCGATCGTGTAGATGCTCTGTCCGACTACGTTGACTCTGAAGCAGAAGGAATAACATCTGTAACTTCATAGGATAGCTGAGGTTCTATGGACTCACGGATTTCGATACATGCAAGAGGTGAAGTAAAATCCTCGGCAAAGTACAGTTGCACAGCCGACAAATCTGTTGCTTCCCCAGAGAACCTGAAAAACAGTGGCACAATGAAGACCTAACAGCGTCTAACGGAGTCATTCTAGTGAGTACAGAAACCTTGGTAACCCTGGTCACCGTTCTTTGTGTACGTTGGACGACTTGAGGTGTTAGAATCATATTCGAAGGAATTCCATTGGCGGCGAGTTCATTAGTGAACATCACTATTGCCTGCATTAGTAGGAATGAAAGGAAGAAAATGAATTTATGTGCGATTGTGATATTGTAGCTTATGGGACCGCAACTTTGTACATAACTACTTAAACATCTGCATCTACGGCTGAAGCGCATACTATTGATTTCAAGACCTGATTAGGAGTGGATTCTTGTGGCTCACATTCTGAATGGCTCCTAGTACGTCAGTGGCAGCTGTTGCGAGGACATGAATATTTTCACTGTAGCCGGGTCGAGCAATCGGCGGTGCCGGTATTCTATCGCATGATCTCACATGATTAAGCGCTACTTGCTCCGCTTGGCAATCATATTCCTGAACGATTGTGCTCACATCACAGACGATGAAAAGAAAAAAGCCTGAACAAGTGAAGGCTAGCGCCCTACCATCAAGTCCATTCGTGAAGCCGGAGGTGCATTCTCGCTCGCATATTCGCCGTTTTTAGCAAGACCTCTTGAGACAAGCGATCTAAATAGACTGCCTTTTTTCGATTAAAATATGTTATTTAACTAAACATAGGCCGGTAGTTTACGAATTTTACTATAGCAGTCGGATACTATACAAAGGAATACTACAACTGTTCTAGCAACATCTGAAACACGTGGATCGGATACATTTTTGCTATGCGAAAGAACACCTGAAATTATTATGCATTCCCAGGGCGACTTCTCTGAAGCTAGAACCGAAGGCTCTGCTTGGGCAGTCAGTGCTTCTTTTTCTGGTTGTGGTTGTGGTGGTGGTTGTGGTTGTGGATGTCGATGTTGTTGTCGGGCCCGATGTTGTAGTTGGTCTCACATCGTTAACACATAATCCATTTTCACAGAAAGCTGGACTGAATCGGATGCAATCTGAGTCGATTTGACACGGCGTGCCAGACGTATAGACTTGGTCTCCAACTTGCACGTTACTGAATCATTATTTCAAGACAAACGCTTTTGAAGTTGTGATTAATTCGCTTTGCGTCACTCACGGTGCCGAAAAAACACACGCAGCGGCTGCAGTATCCAGGCACATGGCGCCGGAGCATCCGACAGAAACAGTGTTCGCCAGAATCACCTAAGAAAACGATCTGGTGTTCTATTCCCTCAGAATAATACTGGTTAGACCTACGTTAACAAAATCGCGTAGTGCTGGATTGCCATTGAAGGTATTGCTAGCTGGCCACACCACGCTTGAAATTTCGGACCACAACAATATTGCGCTTTGAATTGGGAATCTTCGATCGAAAACTGATGAACCTTGTCCAAAGCTTAATTCGCAAAAAATTTGAAGCCATCAAAAGGCAACTGTTCGTTTTCTGCAGTAATTTTAATAACGATAATCGTCTCCCGAACATACAAGTGATAATTGCTCCCGAATTGCTGCGGAACGGGCCCTTCGACGGGAGGGCAGTTCTGCACAAGATTCTCAGCCATTACCTCCAGACTGCAATTCCATGCCTATAATGTCCAATACTATGGTCCGTGCATCATGCACCCAAATGTATTGATCTCGTGCATATGAGTGGGAAAATCATTTGTCATCGTATTATTGAGTTGTTCGATGTTTTTCTTCAATAAGCAGACAGGAGGTTGGTATTATAAAATTTATTAGGACACAATAGCTGACGTTTCGGCGGTTTGCCTTCTTCAGAGTCTGGAAAGGTCAAATTGAGATGCGATCTATTCAGCCAAACACTTTCATAACCCCAGCAGATAAAACATAGCAGATAAATTTGTATTCGCATAAGAAACAGCTTCATTTAAACACCTACCGTTTATTTGTTGTAAGCATTTAAGTTAGCTGATGGATAGCAGCCGCACAGAGTAAAACATGGGCGATAACTGTGTCTGTGTCAGGTCAATGGATTGGCCTGAGGTATGGCGCTAGGTCACACGTGATGACAAGGCACTCTCTTGCGGTTCATTTTTGAATTTTTGGAATTGAAAAACGCTTTAAGAGTTTTGTGCGCTGATGTTTTCGATTTCTGCGTGAGGATAGTGACTCCTACCTCAAAATCTTCTCCGTTGTGTTCCTGCATCCTATGAGCGCCTAGTGGAGTGTTTTGTTTTAATTTGGATTTTCCGACTAGTTCTTTTTATGCGGACGCAGAGCGGTCTAGCCGTTTCGCCAACGTATGCGTCCCCGCCCGCTTCACAAGAGACTGTACCCGAACTCAGGCAATCACCGTTTCTACCGTTATGGAAAATTATGCAGTTTTCTGTTATACCTTGAAGGTCATATAGGCTATTACGAACTAGCTGGCGTCTTACAGTGTGCGAAGGTATTTCTTTCACTCCTACGGTATTCTCTAGACCAGCCCTTTATTAAGCAACGTTTTATGACTGCACTTATTTCGTTTGAAATAAAGGGCAAGAGGAACGGAACCTTGTTTTCGCTAGAATTATCGTTCTGTGGCGTGGTTTCCCCTACATGCTTATACCGAAAAGCTACAGTTTCGTAACCATTTGAAATGGCTATTCGGCGCTCCAGTTTCAAGGATTCTTCCTTCTGCTCTCTATATGTGCACACGCTGGTGGCGGTTCGAAACATATTTCTTATAAGCGCCCGTTTTAGTGTGTGAGGGATGACAGGAGAGGTAATGAACCACTGTATTCTTACTGCATGGCTTTCGATACCATTTTGTGATGTAGCCGTTTTCGGATAGGTCAATTTGAACGTTTAGAAATTGGAAGCCAGTTTTCTTTCGGTTTCTCACGGGTGAACTTTATGTACTCCGACCGTTCGTTCAATAACTCAAAGTATTTGTCCATCTCCTCTTGTGTGGACCAGATGACAAAACAATCATCTATGTACCTACAGTGGAGTAATGGCCTGAGATCGATTACTGGTACTTCCACTCTAGACATAAATACGGTGGCAACGCTTGGTGCCAGTCGCTGTCCCATTGCCAATCCTCTAATTTGCGCGTAGCACATCCCGGACCATCTGAAGATCGAGCAGTTGAGGCAGACCTTTAAGAAGACCATAAGTTGCTGAATCGAAAAGCCAGGCATGTTAATTGCTCCTTCGTGTTGCTCAAGAAGCTGGCAGATGGCTTGCATTGCTGAGCCGTTCGACACTTAAGTGCAGGGTATTGGTATAGGTGCGAGGGCACTTCACACGAGGTTGGTATAATAGCGTGTGCATATTGAAGAAAAAACATCGAATTATGAATCATTGCCGAGATTAACAGAAAGTCTGCCTCGGGAATTATTATAGAGTTGGATAGTCTGACTACGTGGATATAAAACTGCACCATAGAAAGAATGGAAGATACAAGTAAAGTATGTTACCAGTTTGTCCATATTACTTGCAGACGGCAAGAAACTCTGCGCCTGAAATTGTCCTAGCGCAACACTTGAGCGTATCCGGTTGAGCAGATCGAGAGCTCCTGTTCTATTCTGATCGCTTAACGTTAGGTTTTGTGGGCATCCAAATGCTTAACACAGATCAATTAATTGAAATTATTTTGCTAAAGTATCCTATTCGATAGTGACTCTCATTCTAATGGACCGAGAGGGAAATACAAAGACTAATGAATTATGTATGTTTTACTAAAATGTCCTGTTCGACACAGATTTTTAAAGCAATAAGAAATGAAGTGAAGAAAACGTTGGAAACGCTTACGCGCTTCAAATGGGCCACCAGATAACGCAGGACGCAAAACCTAAAAACTCCATTTACTGTGTTTTAAAGTGCTGTAACAACAAAATGGTCCACCAACCGCACAACACAGAACCAGAAGTATTGCTTGGAACATAGTAGAGGCACACATTGCCCAACTACAGATTTCCCCCTTATAAATGTTACTGATTCTGCACTATCCTCTGTTAATCCAATCAAGGCCCATCACATAATTGTTGAGCTAAAATTAGCGTGAAATGTTCCTGTTGTATTTCAAATGTATTTGAGGTGTTTGATGCACTAAACAAACGCCCTCAAACTTTGTTTGATTCACTACAGTTCAGAATATATTGAGGCAAAGTTCCCATAAGTGCTTAGCTTGTCCTACAAATAGAATATATTAGTTCAGACTAACATATTTTTATCTACCAGGAAGTATCAGTGCCGTCGAACGAAAACAATTCGGATTTGGAATTTTAGACGATATGGTGCGGATCCAGAAACACATTGTTACTTCAACGTCAGTGTTACTTGGAACTATGCTCAAAAATTCATCAATTGTTTCAAGAAAGAGATCAGTTTGATGTGATGCGTTCATTCACATGGAACTATAAAATTGTGCCGACATTGTAAGCCTCCGAGAAACAAACATAACTGTAGGATCGCGTGTAGCGCAGTGGCTAGAGATGCCCTGCAATAGTAGCGTGGTGGCTGCTTCGAGATCTGAATTCGGAAAGCCTTTCCCCATCCTTTTGCCAGCAAGTTGTTACTACAATTGTGCGGGGAAATAGCAACACTGAATTATAGCCTGATACATCGGTGGGCAACCGCATATTACTGCATAGGCCACCAGATATGCACTCAATCATTTCAGACGATTCTAACGGAGTCGAATACTGTCCGAATCCATAAAGGATAAAGTATAAAAAAAAGGATAAAGCTATCGGCGTTGATCAATCCTTGAGGGATGCGCCATGCATTCGACTTCATTAAGCATCATTGTTCGGAGGTAATTGTATGCATATCTGGCCTTTACAACGACTCGCGGTAGCTTACCGATGTATCGAGCCAATGCTGCTATCCTCCCAGACAAGTCTGGCACCAATTTGCCGACCCCGAAGGGAGAGAAGGCTTGGTGGGCCATGGGCGCGGGGATGGATTCCACGTGTGTGTTGCAGGGCACCTCAGACCACTGCACCACACGAGCCTTGAATCCCTAAAGAATTGAACAATGTGAAATTAACGCTTTATTCTTTATCCCTTAGTAAATTGATCAACTCCAAACCTTTTGTCATTTCTTTATTTTAGATAAACATTTCTTCGAATCTGTGAGTAGCCGATTTGCGGCAAGGGTGCGATTGTTTCGATGACGAATTTATCGGATACGATTCTAACAACTGAAAGTCCTAAAATATCTGCAAATATTACTTTTTTGGAAGATTTCTTTTGGACATAGAATGTGAGAATAGGCTTTTGGCTACGGCAGAGGTTGAAAAACTACCGATGCCTATTTCGCTGTGGGAAAGGAAGTAAAAATTAAGGGCCCTCATACACTAACATACTGTAAAGCATTTTTCTTCTATCTTGAATCAACAGAGACCACTGGAGCCTCGGAGAACATTGGAGGCAAATGAAGACGTTGCTAGAGCGTGCTTGAGTTAAGTGATTATTAACAGTATTATAAGTGATGCATGTTATCGATCTTTGCGGCATTTGCACACTACTAATAGCAAAAAGTATAAAACTCCTCCGGAAATGAGAAGAAGAACCTGGGAAAGGTGCTGACCAAAACTTCCCTAAAATTGCTTGTTTGCGCCAAGAGAGTAATGAGATGTCTAGAAAAATCATAATCTTATTACCTTACGAGCATAAATTTTGGAAGCAATTGGATTGTTTGGCAAAAATGGGAAAAAAATTGTACGTAAAATTCTGAACAATCGAACATGGTCACCAGACTTTCCTCCTTTGCGCTTATGTTTTATCAAGCATCTCAAGAGCTAACCGATGAATAAGTTTCGATTTTTACCACAGCGGAACTGACATTTGAATCGCTCTATAAATTCAATATCTAGTAGCTCATGTTCCAACTATTAAAGCTTTCTACCAGTTGAAGTGTGTATTGGTTGATGTACAAGGCAAGAAACGGACATCTTTATAACAACCTGATATCAATAGTGGGAGTTAAACCGTTGACATCTAGGAACGCTTCCAAGCGTAATATCAAAAAGCATGTGTTGCGCTGTACTCGTTCCGTTACATTCTTTCAGTCTATTGGCTTTCAATCAGTAGATGCTTTGAAGGAGGACGAATAACGATCGAGATAAAATTGCCTTCAACGACAACCCCCTATATGCAATCGCTTTACAATGAATTCAGTTGCTACACACTCTTAACTCTTGCTTACAATCATTTCGTGATTATTTGCCATGTAACGACCTTGGCTGGGCCTGTGGCAGTCCGAGCATAACTTTTCATCTCTGGCTGCACAAGTTGCAAAAATCCTGCTGAGTACCACATCTTGTCATATCATTAATTCCACCTGTCTTCCTATTCATTCGAAAGAGAAGTCTTAAGAGACATATTAAACGGATATAAACGTGTAACAGCTCTATCTGACCCAACGTCACAGCTTCGAGTTAAAGTTAACTAACAACGAAATTTTCTGCGCTTGGAGCTTCGGTCGCTTTTCAGGTGTGCGTATAGCGCAGCGATTATAGGTGCCTTACAGTACCTTGCAATACACAGTCGCGTATGTTGATCAAACCAGTCCCTGCATTTTCCCGGTGTAGGGAAATCGAACGAAGAAATTGGTAAGAGACGTATTGTTCTGTTACTATAAGTGTGTACGCGCTGGAACACCAAGCAAAATTAAACACCGTTGTCTCCTTATAAGAAATGACGACAAGGAAGCTGGAAATGTGGTGGAATTCCGTGGTTTCCTTCAAGCAGTCTAAACTCGACTGAAGGAGGAGGACGAAGATGTTGATGATGAATTCAGCAGAAAGTGACCTAATAATGTACTAATCCAGTGACGGAGGTGAAGTCCATGTACGATTTCTTAAATGAATTAAGGGTTCTCTACACTAAAAGTTGATAAAGAGATAACTTTCTTTTTATTAGGTGAGAACGTTGTAAAACGAGGCTGCGGTGTTTCCACGTTTGTAGGAGGAACAGGAATGGCTTTTCCAAGTGCGGCATGTGTTTAAACCTAAAGAAAGCACCACGGACCAAACAATAGAATCGAGGTGGAATAATGGTGTTGAAGCAAAAAAAGTGAGAAAGACGTCATCAAGGTCTTAACATTTTAGAATGTGTTATTTTCGCACAGCTCGTGAAGACAGCAGGTTATTTAAAACAACAATGAAACCAGGTGAACCTCTTCGTCTGTGCAAGCAATCAGACGATGGCTTCACGTACAGCTAATCCTTGGCGTGCTCACTCACATGTGTTTGGTGAACGCATAGAAGAGCTGTAGTGAGCTCATGCGAAAACTTTATTCAGTGAGTTGGAGATGTTTGTCAGCTTACGTTCTATTAAAAGCGGAAGCTTTTCCACACTGGTGGCTTCTTGTTTCCTTGCAGAAAGCGCTACCATTGAACGGAGGACACGGAAACAGAACTGCCAGGATGTATCAAGACAATAATTCGATGCTTTTTCTACAGTAAACAGATACGAAGTTGGCATCGTAGAATTTGTTAGGTACAATAGCTGACGTTTCGGCGGTTTCACCTTTTTGAGAGCCGTTTATTCGTTTTAAGTAATTCAATTAGTTGGTGGATAGCAGCCACACAGAGTAAAACACGAGTGGTTTTGGGAATCAAGGCAATAATATTGTAAATACACAAGATTCAGCAGTGGCTGGGACTATCATTGTTTAGAATATTTTAATACCGACCTATGCGAAACTTGTTGACTTTAGGCAAGAACTGCTATGTAAAAATTTCTAACTTTATGGAGGCATTAGGGCGCATGTGGTCAGGGAAGCACCCTGCAATACATATGGGATTACTCCCAGCACCCAAGGCTCACCAAGCCTCTTATCTGTCAGGGGTCGGCAAATTGGTAATAGACTTGTCTGTGAGGATAGCAGCACTAGGTTGATACATCAATAGCCCACGCGAATGTGTAAAGGCCAGATATGCATTCAATCACCTCCAACGATGCTTAATGAAATCGAATGCATAGCGCATTCAGGGGAACGATCAAGCGTGGAGCTTTATCCTTCATCCTTAATAGAGGCGTTCTAAATTTAACGCATTTACAAGATGTACATTAAAGGCTGTGTTGATAAAATACTGTGGTAAAAATTCTGACAATTGTTTCTTAGGCTAAAAATGTAACGAAGCACATTGATGAACGCATAATCTGGAAACTGCACGACACTCTGATGAAGCTTTCTCAACGAGTTATCCGGGCCTAACATTGAGAAAAAATGTTCCGAAATGTTCATATCTGCGCATTTTTTCGGCGGCGATAGTCCGTATGCTGTATAATTTCTTCAACAGCAACGATCTCTCTCAAGAAAATGAGTTTATCCCAGCAAAAAGGTCTTTTTGCAAATTATTAAAACTGGGAAGCTTCTTTTCACAGACCGCACTTAGCAAAACATCTGTGCTGAACAATCTGGTGGTAAGTATAAAAAGCACAGCGAAAAAGCTTCGTTTACCAAAACAAACCACTGAAAAAAATGCATTGGGTGCGATGCATTTCGCCCAACTTTGCTCTCTGCAACACCTACGTTTCATGCGCTTCCGGCAATGTTTTCTAACAATGCTTTCTAATCAAGGAAATGAGATTATAAAAAGAAGAAATCCTCAAAGGTATTTTCATCAATGTTGTGAACGTCGAGGACTCATCAGCAAAAAACTCTCGAGCTTCTTGAAAAGGTTGTTCTCGATTGAGAGGCATGATGAGAATGCTCGATGACAGAGCTTAGTAGCACAGTTCGTTCAACATGGGTGATTGTATCAGGTAGAATCCAACGTTGCTGCGAAATAGAATCCTTTGAAATTGTACATTGGTCACGGATGTCTCAGTCATTGGTTCATCTTGTCCATTTTTTAGAACAGTTACCCGTTTCAAACATTTTTTCTTAACTCAAGGAAGTTAAACAGAACGATTCTCTTCACGGGTAAACAACAGTCGGTGTAATCTATTAGCAGCAAGTTCACTTGTGAGAAGTTTTCTATTATCGCATACGACAACTCAAATAAAACGAATTCAGAAAGGAATTATAGAAAAATAAATTAAAACTTGTTGCAAATTGCTAAGGAGAAGGTAAGACAAAGCGTTTTTC
This sequence comes from Angiostrongylus vasorum, assembly GCA_018806985.1. Classification (NCBI taxonomy): domain Eukaryota; kingdom Metazoa; phylum Nematoda; class Chromadorea; order Rhabditida; family Metastrongylidae; genus Angiostrongylus; species Angiostrongylus vasorum. The sequence goes on from JADANN010000433.1 coordinate 2,212,803, forward strand.
TTTATTTCAAATGTGTATTAGATGTTTGATGCATTAGATAAGCACCAACGCCCCCTAAACTTTGCTTGATTCACTACAGTCCGCGATATTTTATGAGAGTCCTAGGCGCTTAGATTGTCCTATAAATACAGTATATTAAATTTAGCTCAACACTAACAAACTTTTTATCCACCAGGAACTATCAATGCCATCGAACAAAGACAGTTTAGATTTGGAATTCTAAATAAAGTCGTGTGGTTGTAGAAACGTAGTATAAATTCCACTTCAGTATCAGTATTGCACCGTGATGTATATGATGGAGCAATAGATCAGATATAGTTATCGCTAGTTCCGCTTCATGTATCGTGAAGCAAAATCATCAGTAAGACCATGTATTATGGTCAGCTGTGCTCAAAAAATCCAATCATTCTGTAGCAAAGTGATCAGTTTAGAACATTCAATTAACTTTTTTTTACAAAATCCGCGATCAAATCTGTCAGATTTCTTGGATCCAATGATAATTCGGCCGCTGCTTCAGGATGTAGCAAGAGATACTGTTGGGAGGTCGAGCAGCTCAGTGGTTACTGATGTCCTCGAACAGGATGCAGAGGAGCAAGTTGTACTTCCTCTCCAACCCTCTCCTTCAATCTACGTTGGAATGCCTTATCCCGGCTATTTCCATCATTGCAAGAAGAATCGACACGACTACCATTCTACGACATTTGTAAAGAAATCGAAATCCTCAAGCCGCAGACGAAAGAATATGCCAAATGGATATTATAGATAATCAGATCGGATAATCATAGCAACGGCAACATCCTGTATAAAAAGAGCATCGCCGCGTGACTATGCTTCATTTAAGCGGTGTTCTACTATCTGTATCTATATTGAAGAAGATCCCGACTGGATAAGACGACGAATATAGCACTTGGGAGTACGAAGAAGTCATCGACTCGGATCACAGGCTCCGAGGAGGAACAAGATGTCAAAACGTTAGCCGAACTAGAGTTTTGAGGACGTACTTGTTTGGTCGGTTATACGTCGCACTACTACGTCGAGTCAAGAAAAAAGAATGCTGAGGGCAGAGCTGATCGCTCGATATGAACACAGTGTGATACAGACAGATAAGAGATAGGGCTTATTTCCATCGTGTGTAGCTCAAACGTACTTCATTGAACCTTATGCAAAGAATCTATAAAAGGATAAGGCTGCCGGCGTGATCAATCCCGGAGGCATGCGCCATGCATTCGACTTCATTAAGTATCGTTGGAGGTGACTGAATGCATATCTGGCCTTTGCACTGGCCTACCGATGTATCGAGCCAATGCTGCTATCCTCCCAGTCAAGTCTGGTACCAATTTGCCGTCCCCGGAGGGATGGAAGGCATGGTGGGCCATGGGCGCAGGGATCGATTCCACGTGTGTGTCGCAGTAGCGCCTCCAACCACAGCGCCACACGCGCAAACATTCTATACAGAACCGAATCGTAGCTTTATTTTTTTGCTCCTTTTTTCTGTGCATGAGTGACTGGTGAAGTGATTTTTTCCCATTAAAGAAGCCGAACTAGAACTGAAACGTGTTAGGTTATGGTGCTAGCAGTGGATTTGTTTTGTGTACAGAATAACCAACAAGGTAGAGGGTGGGGCCGGAGAGGGGGAGGGGCGCCAGGAAATCGCCCAAAATACGTTTTAAGCGAGAAAAACGCAAAAAACGACCGCCCACTCGAAGTGGACGAGTTGTCCGTTCCTACGCTATAAAACGCCTGAACGCAATTTTCGCGCGGTTTTCGCTATTTCCAGCCGACTGTCACCACTACCGAACTATCTAATGTATCGCGGAGGAGAAAAATGCAAAAATTTTAGTGGACCCGAGAACTGTTTTCAGTCTTTACTAATCTCGTTAAGTTCCACTATAATACTACGATATTCAGTGTCGGTAGCTTATGGACCATATGTTGTGGACCAATAGGTAGCTGACGAGAGGTACTTTGTACTTATTGGTGGCTTCTTGTTTCCTTGCAGAAAGCGCTACCAGTAAACGGAGGGACACAGAAACAGAACTGCCGGGAATTATCAAGGCAACAATTCGATGCTTTTCTGCAACAAACAGACACGACATTGATATTATAGAATTTATTAGGATACAATAGCTGATATTTCGGCGATTTCGCCTTTCTTTCAGAGCCATTTATTCGTTGCAAGCATTCCAATAAGTTGGTGGAGAGCAGCCGCAAAGAGTAATACAGGGCCATTAAGTTAAATCGAGACTAAAAATGAGTTTCTTAGAAAATAGTAATTCTTGAAATGGGGGAGGACCATCTATTACTCTGTGCGGATGTTATCCACCAAGTAATTGGAGTACTTATAACGAATAAACGGCTCTGAAGAAGGAGAAACCACCGAAACGTCAGCTAATGTATCCTAATAAATTTCTATAATAACAACCTCGTGACCGCTTAATAATGAAAAACAGCGAATTATCAATCTATGTCGAGGTTAGTCGAAAGTTGGTCTTGGGAATATCAACATTGATTTTCTAGGCACATCCGATCGACTGCGTACTACTTTCAAGCAATTCCTAGAATTTTAGTCAGTTTTACGTTTAAAGATGCTACTCTGTGCTCTGAGAAAGTACTCCTTTTCTAAACACATCAGCCAGCCTTCATTGCCCAATGCAGTGTTGTTATTCCTTATGCGGAAAAAAATTCTTTGACATCATTTGCAGTCTCGTCCTTTACTTCTTCAAACATAACAATAAGCACATTGCTATGATGAAACACATGACTACTTGATTTCTCCATATTAAGAGCAGAACGGCTCTGTCGGTACAGGGAAGTCATGCTATAAGCTTGACTGCTTGCAAAACCCGTTAATTGTTGGGCTACGCACGATTGCACTACCACTGAACTCCTTTCGCCCAATCACGCGTCAAAGTTGCTCAGCGGGCAAAGCTCCATCGAGGGAGCCTAATAAATAAAGCGATATCTTTGATGAGGTGCCTTTTTAAATAGTTTTTTCTCAAAAAGAGATATCTACAGGTTGCCTTAAGGGTTGTTAGCGACGCTGGTGGACCTTGGAATTAAAGATTTTAAATTTCTGCTCAACTTAGGCTGTTATAGGTTAAAAAAAGTTGGCATACATCAGTAAAGAAAAAGCATGCACTAGTGCACATACTTTTCTATTTCTGTTTTTATACGAACCGTCTTCATATCTATTCTGGGAATTCCAGCATGTCTCACATTCGGTTCGTTTCCTCGCATCCATCATCTACAATTCAAACTTTTTACGTGTGGTTTCGGCAGCTGCTTGAGGATTTTCTTTTCAATTGAATGCCGCAGAATGCTGGTGGAGCCGAATCTCTGTGGAATCCTGAAATAGCTGTGCTAGAGCGTTTTCAACTGCATTGCAGAGAGTGGTTTCTTTCTGGACCCTGTACCAATTTCCCCACCCGGAGGGATAAGAACTTGGTGAGCCTCATTAATATTAGGTGATCAGTGCACAATCACTGCTTATAATGCAACTTGCTTAAGTTCATTTATAAAACAAGAACCGAACTGTTAATACGGTGGGAGATTCATGGAAAGTCAATATTGATAGTCACCACTACGAGCTCAATCAGGTTTTTCGGGAATAATATTTTTGAAGGTAACCATAATGGTGCTGAGATATTTGCAAAACGCTGGTGACAGCGGTGGAGGCTGGGTGATTGCTAGTACTACTTATAGGTCATTAACACGGCTAAAAGGCGAAACGAAAGACTCGTGTGGTGTGGTGGTGAGCGCGTTAACCCCGGAAAGAGTGGTAGCGTGTTCGGTCTCCACCAAAGACACTAGCGGTCCGTAATTTTGCAAATATCTCAGCATCATTGTAGTTATATTTCACGTACTACCCACCCATTAAAAAAAAGTAGGCAGTAAATATGAAGTAACGACATTGTGATCTATACCACAACTTCAGCTTCGGTGGGTTCACTGCCGATTTGTGCTGTCCAGATCAAACCCGTTGACGGATAATTGCTGAAAGCACTCATAGATCAACAATACGGCTAAAAAGGCGAAAAGGAGGGACCCGCGTGGTGTGGTGATGAACGCGTTAGTCTACGGAAAGTGTAGTATTGTGTTCGGTCCCCACCGCATACACCAACGGTCCGGAGTTTTGTAAATATCTAAGTAATGCAGTAGATCGCATCTCACTTTGACCTTTCCAAGCTCTGAAGAAGGCGAAACCGACGAAACGTCAGCTATTGTATCCTAATAAATCCTATAATAACAACCTCGTGTCTGCTTTTTGAAGAAAAACAGCGAATTATCAATCAATGCCGAGGTTAACAAAAAGTCGGTTCTGGGAATTGCTGCGTGAGGTGCCAGTAGAATATTTCCGACTTGTACAAGAAGTCCTGTCATTAAAACAAAAAAAATGGTCTTAGAAAAAAAACTAGAAAAACGATATTCTTTCTTCATAGCTGCCTGAAACACCGAGTCGTGCCGAACTTCATCAAGCGAAAACGACTACGCGATGTAGGCGGCATACCAAGGGACAGCCAACAAGTACTGAACATCGAAACACGACTACTACGCGCCTCTCATCGATGCAAACAGGACACCATGTGCGCGAAACTGAAGAAGTGCAAGTCGAAGGGATCTTACGGTGTTCAGTATTTGGAGGATCCTCTTTGGAGAAGAATAGTGGGTGGGCCAATTTTGATTTACGATTCTATTAGGTCGAATGCTAAAGTAACCTTAAGCGGGAAGTTCCAAAATTTACTAGATCATTCGCAAAAATCCAGCTTCAATTAAATAAAGCGAAAATCGCTAACGAAATCGCTAGCACTGAAAATGTGGTCGATAACGTGCCTGAAAAGGGTCACTGTGTTAGGAGGCATAACTCTCCTCGATGACGCGCTCGCTATTAGAATTGGCTCCAAGTTTCTCACCAGCGCAACCCATTTCTTAAGAAACCTTTGCGTAGGATCGCGTCCAACCTGCACAAGCTGCAAGATCGACTCCGCAGCAACGCTAGAATTGAGACACGAAATAAGAAGAAGCAACGAGAAGTAGGAGCACTACCACCACCTCCATTTCCTCCATTATTCTTTAGATAGCAAGACCCTAATGATGAAGTAGATATAAAATTTCGCTTTTTTTTCGAACGAAACTCTCAAAGTCGTTAACCGCTATCGCGTGAGAAAGTTTGGTTCGAACCACACAGCTGCACAAAAAACCTGGTATGCGACAGGTTCGAGAGCTAATGAAATCAAAGAGTGTTAGACTATCAGTTAGTGATAAGGGCGGAGAGCTTGTAGTAATTCCTCACCAGTTAGATGTCGGTATAACGGAAGAACATCTTAAACACGCATCTCTTTATCGCGCATCAACTGAAAGGGAATTCAGAAGTCAAAGTCGAAAAACTGAACAACGAATGGGTCAAAATGGCAAGCGCAGCAGGGTTTAAAAACCAGCAGACATTTCGCATCTTAAGATCGAAGTTCCGACATGTCCCGTCCTATACTTATTTATCAAAACGCGCAAGTTAATATCCGCTGATGATCTAGCGTCTACCGGCCCCTCCACCTTTAAAGTTAGACCCATCACTAGTTTTGTGTAGACGGGCCTGCGGATAGAATTGCTTGGTTTATAAATCTAATTCTCAATCAGTTGCTTAATAAGGGCCGGTCTAGAGAATTCCGTAAGTGATAGAAATACCATCGGACCCTCTAAGATGCCAGCTAGTTCGCAACCGCTGTATGACCGTCTGTCTACAACGAGAAACTGCATAATTTGCCCTAACGGTAGAGACGGTGATTGCATGAGTTCGGGCACAGTCTATCCGATCTCTTGCAAAACGTGCGGGAACGAATACGTTGGCGAAACGGATAGACTGCTCTGCGTCCGCATAAAGAACACATAGTCGGTAAATCTAAATTGAAACAAAAATCCACTGAGCGCGCATTGGAAGCAGGGACACAATGGAGAAGAATTTTGAAGTAGGAGTCACTATCCTCACGCAGGAATCGAAAAGATTAGCGCGTAAAACTCTTGAAACGTTTAGGATCAACTCCAAAAGATTCAAAAATGAACTGCAAGGAGGAGTGTCTTTTCATCACGCGTGACCTGGTGCCACGCCTCAGGCCGATCCAATGACCTGATACATGCACAGTCCTCGCCCATGTATTACTCTATGTGGCTGCTATCCACCAACTAACTTAAATACTTAGAACAGATAAACGGTAGATGTTTAAATGAAGCTGTTTCTTATGCGAATAGCAAATTTATTTGTTAAGTTTTATCTGCTGGTGTTATGAAAGTGTTTCGCTGAGTAGATCGCACCTCAATTTGACCTTTCCAGGCTCTGAAGAAGACGAAACCGCCGAAACATCAGCTATTGTATCCTAATAAATCCTATGATAACAACGTCGTGTCTGCTTATTGAAGAAAAACATCGAATTATCAATTAATGCCGAGGTTAACAGACAGTCGGGCTTAGGAATTATGCTAATGTCCACACAACTAGTGAAGACAGGCCATCCAAGTAACCATGTATTATGTTGTCTATTTGTATACGAGTTTCACGTGGGCAACAAATTGCACCGAGCTTTTTGGTTTGATGTAGTTGCACAGAACGGACGACGAAAGCTATCAAAGCCGGTGAATTTCCACTTGCTTTCATCCGTAATTGTCCGCTTTGGCTTTTATCTGTTCAAAAAAATCGAAAACGTCAATGAAATCTATGAAATCTTCTGCTCCAAGGAACAGTTTTCCGGTATTTTTGGCTTGTTCCATGTCGTCTCTCCCTTTCCCATTAAAATATACGTCGTCTGCATCGGTGGGTCCTCAATAGGCTGTCCACATTCCAGAGTACAGGTTTTTATAGCACAGACTATTGCCCTTCAAAAATCAATCAACCTAGGATGGTCGTGAGGTTTAAAAGCTTCTCCGTACTCATCCCTACCCCTGTTGGCCACTCTTTCGTGGCCAGGGCATGAGATGTATTATTTTTCGCAATTTTGGCTATTAATTCCAATGTGAAGATTCGAGCTCTTTCTGAGTAGACAAAAAGGTTGTTTCTTGAAGGCCATCTATATAATTCACATGCGTCTCAGCACATGGACAAGACTGCTCTAGCTTATCGTTCAGCCAGATACACACGGAATCACCATCAACAACTTTTGCAATCACAAGCAATCGACAATGAATTCCTCAGTGAGATAGATCCTCGCGGATCGCCAAAATTTCTTCTATTTTGCATTATCCATCATCACATCTACTGTGCGGACTAGTATTCGCTTTCGATTCGCTTTCCTTGCATTAATCGCCCACTGTGGCTTTCGAACATTTGAAATGGAGTCTTGTTTTGGCTGCTACTTGAGATTGCTGCCGGTCGAGGTGATTTTCCTTGCAATCTTAGAGATGACGAGGCTAAGCGTTCTCTCGCGGGTTGGAAAAAAGAGTTGAGAAGAGGCTCGCGCCACAGCCTATCTTTCCGATGAACTGCATCATCAGCGCACTGCTAACTGAAGCTCTATTACTCTGAGTCAAAGATTTATTTTCAAAGCAGTGGATAAGAAAAGGCAATGATTACGCTATGCAGCGTAACATTGTAAAATTACTTTATTGAACAGAGTCCAACAGCTTTGTTACACTTCTTCCAACCACGAGAACAAGAGCTGCACACTTCACCAATCTCGTAGATTGCCTCACCGACCACGTTTACTCTGAATCGAAACAAATGTTTTCCAACTTTTTTCGAGCAGATTGAGAATCAAAAGCTTACGGCTTTCGGTACATGCAGGAAGTGAAGTAGAATCCGCGGCACTTATAAGTTGCACAGCCCACGTGTCTATTATTTCCCCAGATAATCTGCAGAAAGCTTCAAATTGTTTCACAGTTCAGCATCTTCATTTGTTTCACAGAGGACCTCTGTTCAAAGCTCAAGAGGAGATTTTTTAAAAAATACGACAATAGTAGTACACTAATAAACAAGTTTATTACGAATTCGCGTCAATTGTAGCTTTTAAAAAAGAATTTAGAGCAACATAATCCTAAGAGATAGCACCAAAAAAGGTATTCATTCAACTCTAAGGCTACAATCGGATGATATAGAAGAATGTGAGAGAAAGCGAGCTACTGTATCCTGAATTTTTGAGTACTGTCTGCCCTAGTGAATCCTTTTTCGAAACTCTGGTTGCTCTAACTCCTCTCATTCTTTTAGTGTCTTGTCATTCCTGTGTAAGACGATTCGATCGAAAAGCTTGTCGATGGAAAGTAGCAAACAGATTGGGCAATGATTCACGATGTCTAGTCAAACTATGAACTAAATATTTTGAAGGGATTAAATGCTGTAGTTGTTCAGCGGATAAAGAAGTTGCTGTTGGATGGATGTTTAATGCTTATAATTCAACTATATCGAACAAGATTACAAACCTTGGTGACTCTAGCCACTGATTTATACCGACGTCGGCTTAGTTTATAAGTAAATATCATATCCCAAGGAATGCCATTCATTCCGAGTTCGCTAGTCCATGTCACAAAAGCCTACGTATGGTAGGGATAAAACGGAGAAAAACTGTTTTATGAGACTATAAAAATTACAAACTACCGTTAAAGCGCTTAATATAAATATCCTGGAAAAGATTTTATTTTTGTAACTCACATTTTGGAGAGCTGTAAAAGGATTTGTATAAGTCAATCCGAACAAGTGGATATTTTCTTCGTAACCAGGTCGATAATGGGGTGGTAACAACTTTTTATTGCACGTTTTCACATGGTTGTAGGCATAGTGTTCTGCGGTACAGTCGTATTCCTAAACGGGTAAGAGGAACGAAAACAGTTGGAAAGGAAGAGAATCTACGAATAAAAGGGAAAAGTTCATACCACTCTATACATACGTGAAGACGATGGTGCATTCTTGTAGCGATATTCGCCATTTCTTGCTAGTCCCCCTTGCTACTATGGACCTAAGTAAGAACTTTCCTGTTTTGAAAAACAACACCGCGTAAATGTGAGCGCATGCAGCGCAGTGGCTAGAGGTACCATGCAATACCACAAGATCGATGGTTCAATCCTGCTCCCCGAGCTCACCAACTTTTCCACACCTTTCATATTGGTGGAAAAAAATTCTGTGAAGCTCTAAAAAACACTGATCTTCTGTGCGAAATACAGCCACAAGGACGTGAGATACGAGCAAAACTCGGAACCTTAGACTCGGAGCCTTAGTTGGGCATCGAACATGCGATTACCCTTTCCATGGACTCACGTGCTATCCACCACACTCACCAAGCCCTTGATCTGCCTTTCTCTCAAATATTTTTTTAGTTTTTCGACCAATTTTTTTGGTTTTTTTGGGTGATTTTTGGTGATTTTTGGTCTTCGGCTATTTTTTTTTCTGTTGAGGGAGTGGCATCTGTTGAATGGTCTTGGTTGATCTGGTGAATAGCACGTAACCGCAAGGGAAGATTGCGAGTTCCAAGTACCGCTGTGGTTCCGAGTTTTGCTCATATTTCATAATCCTTATGTTTGGGCTTCAAATCTTGCCCTGCTATAAAGCATGCTGTAAATAAAAATTATGCTTTGATTTGGTATACCGGTAGGCCACTGCTAGTCACTGTACATCCAGATAAGCATTCAATCATCACTAACAAGCCTTGGTAGAGTCGATTTCATGACGCATCCCTTAGGGATCATTCAACGCCAAATGCTTTAATCTTTGTCTTCTATATTATTGGTGAAATGTTGTTGTTGATATTGAATACTATTTATTTATTAAAAACCTACCTGAAATAGTTATGCAGTCTAAGAGCGTAATCCCTGAACGCATCGCTGATGAAATGATTTCGACATTTCCTTCTTTTTCCACCGTCTTCATTTGCCCTCGTCATTGTTGTATTCATTACTGTCCATAGATCGGTGATTGATGTTGTTGCGGATTGTGTTGTTGTAGATGCTTAAATAGAAAGATTAATGTTTCATACAACTCCATTTACACTTATTCTTAGATGGGCCTAGCTGAGAAACGAATTAAGGTTACTTACGTCTCTTATCTGTACTAGCAGAAAGGCCGATCTGCAATAGCTGAAAAAGGCCACTTTACAAAGTCTCTGTTAAAGTATAGTAGGCAAATAGTCCGCAAATAAACATTCACTAACAGCGCCGCAGAAAATCAGTAGCGTTGTTTTCAGCATGTTGAAAGACCACGATACACGATAGCGCTCAGCCCTTTCTTTTTATGCGCTATTAACTCTGCACCTTACTTAATAATGCAAATCCATTTACATCACAGTTGGGGAAGGATGGGAGTAATCTGTTTATGGTGTATGTAAAATAAATTACAGAAGTCTGTTGTATAATATTAACACCCATAGGGTTTGTATCATTAGTAACAGTCAACATGAAGGTCGTAGAACTCTCAGCCGTAGTCAATATATTTCTTCAGATTATTCAGTATACACGAGTCACTCAAAAAGCTCTCCGTTTAGCTGACTTTAAAAAATTTTAGTTATCTTCTCTTCTCAGGCTTAGTTTTGTTGCCGCTTGAATGTCAACGAAGTGGATGACGTTAACTTCGCATTTGAACATGACTAGCGTCAATGAGGAGTATTAAATATTGGCAGTGGAATTCTCCAGATGCCACCGATGATGTCGAAGTTTATGCGTCGCATAGTGTCATGCTAATGTTTCGGAATCCGCAACAAGGTAATTCGGTGACTGGCCTACGAATATTTCTTAATGTAATGACAGAGATGCTGAGACATGAGCAAGAGTTCGTACCTTAGATGAGTCTCGAACCTGCGGCCCCACTTTGCGGGGGCTCACTCGCTATCCACTGCAGCAAACGAGGCCCTTGGTTTGCCCTTCTCTAGGGCAATGTTGAGAAGAATGCTTGAAAGAAAGGCAAAACAAGGCCTCGATCGGTGTAATGGATATCAAGTAAACCCCAGAAAATGGAATCGAGCGTTCGAAACTCAACTGATATTCGAGTTTTGCTCATGCCTTTGCACCCTTGTGATTCTACTGCACATCGCAAACTGCCGTGAAAAAAACGAATAGTCAGTAAATAGAAGGTGAAACGTTGTTATTCCCGGATATTCTTTATTAATGACGAGTTGCTCTAGAATGTCAGCTCAGAACTTGGTTCGCTATCAAAGCACCAGTTCCCTAATTAGTGGAAAGGGAGACAGGTTGGTCGTTTTAGCGATTATTGATAGCTCTACTCTTTTTGAAAATTTTAGTCTTTCTCGCTTACACGAGATTATTACACATCTTTATTAGCGTTATTCTTTCGGCAGTTCCTCCCAACGGTTTACCGCCTCATCGTGGCAGAGAGGTGGAGGTGTTTCTGGATGTCGGACTGCGATGTACAGCGGGAGATTCATTCCTCCGGCAGGGTCTCCCAAGCTGAGAAGGAGTCGGGCCCTCCCTCAGTAAGCCCAGCTAAGGGTAAACCAATACCAGGATCCACAACCGTCCTTTTATCAAACTAGTCGCATGGCGGCGTTTGGTGAACGAAGGTGATCCGTTTTCTACGTGGAGCAGATAAATTCTGAACTTTTTTTTGCATTATGTTTATTCCTACAGAATTAGTATCATGCATAACAGTCAACATATACATGTTAGTTTTCGTGTCAATATCAGCATCAGGTGACCTATGGAAAGCCAACACGTAGTCACATTGGCATATCATCCTCTGTTAAATGATAGTAATGTTCGGGTTGATCAGTGAGCTTCAGGTTAGACTCACGAAACCAACGCACTATACTTAGCACGTTCTCGTGTTGGAGCAGGATGAGGTCGCAAAGCTTATCTATAAGAATAAGCAAAGATTTGAAATTGTCATCAAATGAATATTGTAGGTTAGAGGACGAGTAACCACAGATATTGTTTCAACGACTGTTCGAAATCTATTATCTATATGTTTACTTGTATACCTCATCTTTTACCTTGACTTTACGGTCCACGAAGTTTGTGGGATTTGCCTGTGGGCCCAGCTACAACTTCACGATAAGCTAACACGAGGTTGGTAAAATGGTTTATTCGGCAAACGTTTAGACGTCTCCGTTTTTCTCAGAGCCGATGAACCGAGTTGATGCCTCTAACGACTGTGGACCATTCACTGTTTGAAAGGGACTAAAAGGTGAAAAAAGCGTAATAAATAACTGCCGCATGGAGAGAAATAATGAAGTAGTGGTCGCGATTAGGAATTCTGCTCTTGATTTCTATAGTTTGTATTTCTATATATATTTCTATAGTTCTATAATTTTGTCGAGATAGTATCGCCTTTCGATTCTGTACGTATGGTGGGCCGGACACGTTATGCGTATGAATGACAACCGGTAGACAAGAGCCGTTAGTGATTGGATTCCTCGCGATGTCAAACGTACTGCAGGAAGACCACCAATCCGATGGTCAGAGTTCTTCACAAAGAGCCTTGAAGAATGATATGATGCTCAACGAGTCCCTAGAGCGAGCAAAACCCACTGGGCTACTCTTGCACGCGACAGGGAAAAATGGAAGATTTACTGGCGCACGCTATTCACTCGACGATCAGCGGGATTACAGGTGATACAGATGACTAAGCAGCAACCGCTTCCGTCAAACCAGAGGATAGGATTATGCCAAAAAAACAATTCCCAGGATCGACTTTCTATTAACCGCGGCACTGGAATATGAATGCGTCGCTTTCTTGTTCAACAATCGCGAGGTTGTTAAACAGTATACATTTACTTCCATAGAAAAACACACAATACAATACAACAGTAGCTGACGTTTCGGCAGTATCGCCTTCTCCAGAGCCTGGAAGGGTATACTGATATACGATTTACTAGGCCAAACGCTTCAATAACACTTACAAAAAGACGAAAAACTCAATGGTCATTACATGATTAACAGCTTCTCGAAAAGCTCACCGCATTTTACTTGACTTCCAACGAGGAAGATTAGAACAGCTGATTATAGTCGCATAATGTTGATGACTCCACCATCCCACATCAGAAATTGATGCGAGCATACAGTTGTCAGTTAGTTCGTAACCGCCTGTGTGATCGTCTATGTGAGACGACAAATTGCGTAATTTGCCCTTACGGCAGGGACGGTGATTGCATGAGTTCAGGTACGATATAGCTGGTCTCTTGTAATAATTGCGGAGATGAATATGTTGGCGTCTGACAACGTCTTGGAGCTCGTCGTCGCCCTTCCTCATCATTTTTCTCTCGCACTTAATATTCTTCTTTTTACAACTCCTTCGATTCACCTAGGCAAAAGTAGTGTTAACTAGTGTCTCATGTCCTTGCGATCTCAACACATTAAGTGCACCATCAATTCTCATATAATCACTACATGTTGCTGACCTAATAATTTCCTCAAATACTTTCATTGTTCTCACTGCTATAACAATCCCAACTATCGCTGCACATTCTTGCACTTGGCTACAGAATGCATTCATTGGTCGCTTGAAAGGACCTAGCGGCTGTACGTCTCTCAATCGCAGTTCAACTTCAAATGTTCAGTTCCACAAAATTATTCACTTCTTACAATTTATTATGAGTGGCCCACTGGCTGGCAACACTAAAACAATATACTACTCAACACGGCAAAAAAGGTAGAGACGATACTGACGCGCCTCAAAAATGAGCAACTAGAGATGCTCAGCACATCATTCGGTGACTGAGAGATAATTCAAGCCTTTATATGTGACAGCATATACAGATTAAGTCAAAGAGTTCTCACCATCGAAGGAGCTACAGCAAAACTAAACGAACCACTAAAGGAGTACGAATAAAAAAGTCTCCTGAGCAGAATACAACACTGGAGAACGATGATAATATCGAAATATATTACAGCAAGGTACAGGAGATAACCGATACAGCTGAAGAATACTTATTAAATCCGAAAGTCGTATAAAAAGCTTTGACTTTGCCAATAGTTCACAAAAAAGGGAAAACACTCCGACAAGGGTACAAATGGACAACAAAGCAGTCAAATTGCGCCGAACGACAACTACAGCAGCACGTCTTGAACTATTCATACTACCTATACCAACGTTCAGTGATAACATATGGGAATGGGATAATTTCTGGGAGCTTTTCAACGCGAGCATACATTATCAGAGCATACCAGCGCTGTGCAAATTTAATTACTTGCTTAATTCGCTTAAGGAGAAACTCTTGATGCAGTGAAAAAAATTTAAACTCACTAAAGAGAACTATTCTCAAGCCATTGAATTTTCCACCAGAAAGTATGGAAATCCACAAGAGCTCATAATAACATTCATGGACAAACTGGACAATTGACAGCATTGTTCACGGCACACAATGAATGGAAGCTATTCGAACCTTCGCAGTTAGTAATAACACAGTTAAAAGCAAAAAGGAGAAACCCTAGACAACCAATTTATGCTTAAGAAAATATTCACTAAATTTTCCAGTAATATTTAACGGAAGCTCATTGGAAAGAAGCAAGACGTTGTGATAGACAAATCCTTCCAAATGGAGCAACGCTTACATTTTATTGAGGAGGTTATCTCCAAAGAGGAAAAAAGTGTGGTAATACACTTCACTGGAAATGAACGTCAAATTCCGTCACCAAACCGGAAAATAGGACGAAATCATGGGAGCCTGATATAAGGTATTTCTGCATATACTATAAAACCTGCCACAAACCTTTCAACTGCGACATGTACAAAACACCGCATGAGCGCTCAAGGTATGCGAGGGACAAGGTCCCGAAGCCATTATAAATTGAGATTTATCAAGATGTATAGGCGTGTTTTAGGAAAACAACGCCATTATCAGAAATACTTCCGGCTGATCTAGAACTACAATACACTAAAATAGCCAGAGTTTCAAACTCAACAAAAGACATTTTTCTACAATAACACCCTGGTTGACAGACCCATGAGTACTCGCACGTGAAGCGGGCAGCCAAGAACATCCGAGTTTATAAACATCATTAGAGGAAGATTAAAAGCGTAAGAGGCATCGAAACAATTTCAAACATCTATTGCATTATTTCAAGGATGCATAAAGCGATTTAAAGATATCTAGATTCTCAGATGACCTAATTTCTGATCTCGTTCGTGACTCAGAACTTCAAAATTTTGTTTTAGAGCACTGCAACCATCATTAACAGGTGTGGTGAGATTTCGTGGGGTACTTTCGGTTACATCGTCAAGATCTGTGGATTTCTATACTCGCTGAATTTTTTGCGTGCTAACCAGACGGCTATAGAAATCAAGAGCAGAATTCCTAATCGCGACCACTACTTCATTATTTCTCTCCATGCGGCAGTTATTTATTACGCTTTTTCACCTTTTAGTCCCTTTCAAACAGTGAATGGTCCACAGTCGTTAGAGGCATCAACTCGGTTCATCGGCTCTGAGAAAAACGGAGACGTCTAAACGTTTGCCGAATAAACCATTTTACCAACCTCGTGTTAGCTTATCGTGAAGTTGTAGCTGGGCCCACAGGCAAATCCCACAAACTTCGTGGACCGTAAAGTCAAGGTAAAAGATGAGGTATACAAGTAAACATATAGATAATAAATTTCGAACAGTCGTTGAAACAATATCTGTGGTTACTCGTCCTCTAACCTACAATATTCATTTGATGACAATTTCAAATCTTTTGCTTATTCTTATAGATAAGCTTTGCGACCTCATCCTGCTCCAACACGAGAACGTGCTAAGTATAGTGCGTTGGTTTCGTGAGTCTAACCTGAAGCTCACTGATCAACCCGAACATTACTATCATTTAACAGAGGATGATATGCCAATGTGACTACGTGTTGGCTTTCCATAGGTCACCTGATGCTGATATTGACACGAAAACTAACATGTATATGTTGACTGTTATGCATGATACTAATTCTGTAGGAATAAACATAATGCAAAAAAAGTTCAGAATTTATCTGCTCCACGTAGAAAACGGATCACCTTCGTTCACCAAACGCCGCCATGCGACTAGTTTGATAAAAGGACGGTTGTGGATCCTGGTATTGGTTTACCCTTAGCTGGGCTTACTGAGGGAGGGCCCGACTCCTTCTCAGCTTGGGAGACCCTGCCGGAGGAATGAATCTCCCGCTGTACATCGCAGTCCGACATCCAGAAACACCTCCACCTCTCTGCCACGATGAGGCGGTAAACCGTTGGGAGGAACTGCCGAAAGAATAACGCTAATAAAGATGTGTAATAATCTCGTGTAAGCGAGAAAGACTAAAATTTTCAAAAAGAGTAGAGCTATCAATAATCGCTAAAACGACCAACCTGTCTCCCTTTCCACTAATTAGGGAACTGGTGCTTTGATAGCGAACCAAGTTCTGAGCTGACATTCTAGAGCAACTCGTCATTAATAAAGAATATCCGGGAATAACAACGTTTCACCTTCTATTTACTGACTATTCGTTTTTTTCACGGCAGTTTGCGATGTGCAGTAGAATCACAAGGGTGCAAAGGCATGAGCAAAACTCGAATATCAGTTGAGTTTCGAACGCTCGATTCCACTTTTCTGGGGTTTACTTGATATCCATTACACCGATCGAGGCCTTGTTTTGCCTTTCTTTCAAGCATTCTTCTCAACATTGCCCTAGAGAAGGGGCAAACCAAGGGCCTCGTTTGCTGCAGTGGATAGCGAGTGAGCCCCGCAAAGTGGGGCCGCAGGTTCGAGACTCATCTAAGGTACGAACTCTTGCTCATGTCTCAGCATCTCTGTCATTACATTAAGAAATATTCGTAGGCCAGTCACCGAATTACCTTGTTGCGGATTCCGAAACATTAGCATGACACTATGCGACGCATAAACTTCGACATCATCGGTGGCATCTGGAGAATTCCACTGCCAATATTTAATACTCCTCATTGACGCTAGTCATGTTCAAATGCGAAGTTAACGTCATCCACTTCGTTGACATTCAAGCGGCAACAAAACTAAGCCTGAGAAGAGAAGATAACTAAAATTTTTAAAGTCAGCTAAACGGAGAGCTTTTTGAGTGACTCGTGTATACTGAATAATCTGAAGAAATATATTGACTACGGCTGAGAGTTCTACGACCTTCATGTTGACTGTTACTAATGATACAAACCCTATGGGTGTTAATATTATACAACAGACTTCTGTAATTTATTTTACATACACCATAAACAGATTACTCCCATCCTTCCCCAACTGTGATGTAAATGGATTTGCATTATTAAGTAAGGTGCAGAGTTAATAGCGCATAAAAGAAAGGGCTGAGCGCTATCGTGTATCGTGGTCTTTCAACATGCTGAAAACAACGCTACTGATTTTCTGCGGCGCTGTTAGTGAATGTTTATTTGCGGACTATTTGCCTACTATACTTTAACAGAGACTTTGTAAAGTGGCCTTTTTCAGCTATTGCAGATCGGCCTTTCTGCTAGTACAGATAAGAGACGTAAGTAACCTTAATTCGTTTCTCAGCTAGGCCCATCTAAGAATAAGTGTAAATGGAGTTGTATGAAACATTAATCTTTCTATTTAAGCATCTACAACAACACAATCCGCAACAACATCAATCACCGATCTATGGACAGTAATGAATACAACAATGACGAGGGCAAATGAAGACGGTGGAAAAAGAAGGAAATGTCGAAATCATTTCATCAGCGATGCGTTCAGGGATTACGCTCTTAGACTGCATAACTATTTCAGGTAGGTTTTTAATAAATAAATAGTATTCAATATCAACAACAACATTTCACCAATAATATAGAAGACAAAGATTAAAGCATTTGGCGTTGAATGATCCCTAAGGGATGCGTCATGAAATCGACTCTACCAAGGCTTGTTAGTGATGATTGAATGCTTATCTGGATGTACAGTGACTAGCAGTGGCCTACCGGTATACCAAATCAAAGCATAATTTTTTATTTACAGCATGCTTTATAGCAGGGCAAGATTTGAAGCCCAAACATAAGGATTATGAAATAGAGCAAAACTCGGAACCACAGCGGTACTTGGAACTCGCAATCTTCCCTTGCGGTTACGTGCTATTCACCAGATCAACCAAGACCATTCAACAGATGCCACTCCCTCAACAGAAAAAAAAATAGCCGAAGACCAAAAATCACCAAAAATCACCAAAAAAACCAAAAAAATTGGTCGAAAAACTAAAAAAATATTTGAGAGAAAGGCAGATCAAGGGCTTGGTGAGTGTGGTGGATAGCACGTGAGTCCATGGAAAGGGTAATCGCATGTTCGATGCCCAACTAAGGCTCCGAGTCTAAGGTTCCGAGTTTTGCTCGTATCTCACGTCCTTGTGGCTGTATTTCGCACAGAAGATCAGTGTTTTTTAGAGCTTCACAGAATTTTTTTCCACCAATATGAAAGGTGTGGAAAAGTTGGTGAGCTCGGGGAGCAGGATTGAACCATCGATCTTGTGGTATTGCATGGTACCTCTAGCCACTGCGCTGCATGCGCTCACATTTACGCGGTGTTGTTTTTCAAAACAGGAAAGTTCTTACTTAGGTCCATAGTAGCAAGGGGGACTAGCAAGAAATGGCGAATATCGCTACAAGAATGCACCATCGTCTTCACGTATGTATAGACTGGTATGAACTTTTCCCTTTTATTCGTAGATTCTCTTCCTTTCCAACTGTTTTCGTTCCTCTTACCCGTTTAGGAATACGACTGTACCGCAGAACACTATGCCTACAACCATGTGAAAACGTGCAATAAAAAGTTGTTACCACCCCATTATCGACCTGGTTACGAAGAAAATATCCACTTGTTCGGATTGACTTATACAAATCCTTTTACAGCTCTCCAAAATGTGAGTTACAAAAAATAAAATCTTTTCCAGGATATTTATATTAAGCGCTTTAACGGTAGTTTGTAATTTTTATAGTCTCATAAAACAGTTTTTTCTCCGTTTTATCCCTACCATACGTAGGCTTTTGTGACATGGACTAGCGAACTCGGAATGAATGGCATTCCTTGGGATATGATATTTACTTATAAACTAAGCCGACGTCGGTATAAATCAGTGGCTAGAGTCACCAAGGTTTGTAATCTTGTTCGATATAGTTGAATTATAAGCATTAAACATCCATCCAACAGCAACTTCTTTATCCGCTGAACAACTACAGCATTTAATCCCTTCAAAATATTTAGTTCATAGTTTGACTAGACATCGTGAATCATTGCCCAATCTGTTTGCTACTTTCCATCGACAAGCTTTTCGATCGAATCGTCTTACACAGGAATGACAAGACACTAAAAGAATGAGAGGAGTTAGAGCAACCAGAGTTTCGAAAAAGGATTCACTAGGGCAGACAGTACTCAAAAAATTCAGGATACAGTAGCTCGCTTTCTCTCACATTCTTCTATATCATCCGATTGTAGCCTTAGAGTTGAATGAATACCTTTTTGGTGCTATCTCTTAGGATTATGTTGCTCTAAATTCTTTTTAAAAAGCTACAATTGACGCGAATTCGTAATAAACTTGTTTATTAGTGTACTACTATTGTCGTATTTTTTAAAAAATCTCCTCTTGAGCTTTGAACAGAGGTCCTCTGTGAAACAAATGAAGATGCTGAACTGTGAAACAATTTGAAGCTTTCTGCAGATTATCTGGGGAAATAATAGACACGTGGGCTGTGCAACTTATAAGTGCCGCGGATTCTACTTCACTTCCTGCATGTACCGAAAGCCGTAAGCTTTTGATTCTCAATCTGCTCGAAAAAAGTTGGAAAACATTTGTTTCGATTCAGAGTAAACGTGGTCGGTGAGGCAATCTACGAGATTGGTGAAGTGTGCAGCTCTTGTTCTCGTGGTTGGAAGAAGTGTAACAAAGCTGTTGGACTCTGTTCAATAAAGTAATTTTACAATGTTACGCTGCATAGCGTAATCATTGCCTTTTCTTATCCACTGCTTTGAAAATAAATCTTTGACTCAGAGTAATAGAGCTTCAGTTAGCAGTGCGCTGATGATGCAGTTCATCGGAAAGATAGGCTGTGGCGCGAGCCTCTTCTCAACTCTTTTTTCCAACCCGCGAGAGAACGCTTAGCCTCGTCATCTCTAAGATTGCAAGGAAAATCACCTCGACCGGCAGCAATCTCAAGTAGCAGCCAAAACAAGACTCCATTTCAAATGTTCGAAAGCCACAGTGGGCGATTAATGCAAGGAAAGCGAATCGAAAGCGAATACTAGTCCGCACAGTAGATGTGATGATGGATAATGCAAAAATAGAAGAAATTTTGGCGATCCGCGCGGATCTATCTCACTGAGGAATTCATTGTCGATTGCTTGTGATTGCAAAAGTTGTTGATGGTGATTCCGTGTGTATCTGGCTGAACGATAAGCTAGAGCAGTCTTGTCCATGTGCTGAGACGCATGTGAATTATATAGATGGCCTTCAAGAAACAACCTTTTTGTCTACTCAGAAAGAGCTCGAATCTTCACATTGGAATTATTAGCCAAAATTGCGAAAAATAATACATCTCATGCCCTGGCCACGAAAGAGTGGCCAACAGGGTAGGATGAGTACGGAGAAGCTTTTAAACCTCACGACCATCCTAGGTTGATTGATTTTTGAAGGGCAATAGTCTGTGCTATAAAAACCTGTACTCTGGAATGTGGATAGCCTATTGAGGACCCACCGATGCAGACGACGTATATTTTAATGGGAAAGGGAGAGACGACATGGAAGAAGCCAAAAATACCGGAAAACTGTTCCTTGAAGCAGAAGATTTCATAGAATTCATTGACGTTTTCGATTTTTTTTGAACAGATAAAAGCCAAAGCGGACAATTACGGATGAAAGCAAGTGGAAATTCACCGGCTTTGATAGCTTTCGTCGTCCGTTCTGGATAGCAGCCACACAGAGTAATACATGGGCGAGGACTGTGCATGTATCAGGTCATTGGATCGGCCTGAGGTGTGGCACCAGGTCACGCGTGATGAAAAGACACTCCTCCTTGCAGTTCATTTTTTGAATCTTTGGAGTTGATCCTAAACGTTTCAAGAGTTTTACGCGCTAATCTTTTCGATTCCTGCGTGAGGATAGTTACACCTACTTCAAATTCTTCTCCATTGTGTCCCTGCTTCCAATGCGCGCTTAGTGGATTTTTGTTTCAATTTAGATTTGCCGACTATGTGTCCTTTTATGCGGACGCAAAGCGGTCTACCCCGTTTCGCCAACATATTCGTTCCCGCACGCTTTGCAAGAGATCGGATAGACTGTGCCCCGAACTCATGCAATCACCGTCTCTACCGTTAGGGCAAATTATGCAGTTTCTCGTTGTAGACAGACGGTCATACAGCGGTTGCGAACTAGCTGGCATCTTAGAGGGTCCGATGGTATTTCTATCACTTACGGAATTCTCTAGACCGGCCCTTATTAAACAACTGATTGAGAATTAGATTTATAAACCAAGCAATTCTATCCGCAGGGTAGTCTACACAAAACTAGTGATGGGTCTAACTTTATACTTGGAGGGGGTCGGTAGACGCTAGATCATCAGCGGATATTAACTTGCGCGTTTTGATAAATAAGTATAGAACGGGACATGTCGGAACTTCGATCTTAAGATGCGAAATGTCTGCTGGTTTTAAACCTGCTGCGCTTGCCATTTTGACCCATTCGTTGTTCAGTTTTCGACTTTGACTTCCGAATTCCCTTTCAGTTGATGTGCGATAAAGAGATGCGTGTTTAAGATGTTTTTCCGTTATACTGACATCTAACTGGTGAGTAATTACTACAAACTCTCCACATTGTGAAGACAAACGACTGTGGACCATCAACTCGGATCTTTTTCACCATCGGCTTAATGAAGGCGAAGATGTGAAAACGACATAAGAATAAACCTTTTTTAAATAAATCCCTTATTAGCCCTGTAATTCAACAAGGTACCGCAGGATAGACTGTCTTCATAAATACTTGTCATTATCAGTAGGCCATCAACAGCAACAGTCTTGTTCAAGAGAAGCAGCGCTAAGTGAGGTTCTTATTCGCGTAGTGCACGACTCCAAGAGGAAGACCCTCGGGGTGAAAACAAAGGACTGTGGACCAATGACTCGGATCATCGACTCTGAAGAAAAGGAAAGTCGAAACATTAGTCAGATAGATCTCGTATAAGTACGTAGGATGGAGCGAACAATCTGAAAAGCATATTTCAATGTGTGTTATTAAAAAATTTCGAACGTTTTCCTAAACGGGAAGCTTTTGTTATAGAAGTCACCTACCAGAGTGTTTGTGGCAAAGTGTTGACAAAAAATGAGTAAAGAAAAAAACAAGAAAAAAGAAGCAAAGTCATTCCATCAGTTTTGCGCCACTTCTGAATATTGATAAGAGATCGTTCGTGAGCTCTCCGGGTAATGTGCAAAGATTTGGAAATCTTCTATTGCAATCTTCTTTCCTTCCAAATTCCTTCCGCGTTCGTTCCCCACCGCAGACACAACAGGCGGTCCGGAGTTTTGCAAATATCTCAGCATCATTGAAGTTATATTTCGCAATATACCCTGCCATTAAAAAGAGTAGGCAGTAAATAAAACGGTTAAGATTGTGTTTATAAGATAGTTTCCACCAATATTATGGACGAAAAAGCAGCAGTAATTCAAAATGGCAGGGCCGGAGGCTCTTCATTAACTGCAATTTTCGTTTCTTTTTTGTAGGCATGTCATAGGCATATGCAGCACACAGATTGGAATTGGATGATGAACCGTTTTTCACTGTCGAGATATAATATAAGGGTGGAGAAGGAAGAACTACTCATACAACACAGCTATTCTCCGGTAGCTAATAATAATAACATGTGGACGTGGTCTCCGAGTTGTTGACAGCATAAATTATAAACGATATTTCACAATAGCCGTCTCACCGGCGTTTGATGATGATCAGCTCGACGGCTTTTTATACTTGTTGTAGGACCATTTCTTGCCTATGCAGCGTCAAGCGTTGATCTCGCTCTTCTTTCCTTGTGGTCTTGTATCATAGCGGTTTTACAGAGCCTTGCAAGTTTTGGATGTGAACTGGTAATTGCCAGAATATTTCACGACTCCACCTTTATATGTCAGATCGAAAGTTTCTGAGCAAAGATCTCCCAAAGAGACACTCTAAGTGTCTTTTAAGCACTATCTTCGTGTAAGACAAGCTGCTCGCTTTCTTTATAGACGTCTTCCATTACAACGCCTCTTTCAAGGGTTTCCTGAGTACTTTAAAAAATCTCAAGTTGTTAAGGTTTTGGCATTCTTTCCACGGAAATGGAGTCTTGTGCGATGTAGGAGGCTCTGCTCTAATCTCTCGTAGCACTTTGGGAAAACTTGACATAAATTGGTCAGAACCATTCTTTAACTATTACCTTGTTTGAAACTTCTATGTGTTTTTTTTATTATGTTTTTTTCACTGTGAGTTTTCCACGTCTGAGAGGAACACGACAGCACTGTGAATCACCACAGTTTGGTTCTTGGTCAAGAAAATAGGCAGACACAGTCCAACCATTTTATTCTATCTAAACCGTACGCGCCAATGCTGAAGGGTAGAAATTTGGCGCATAAGTCACAATGGGTAACGTCTTAAATGGCTTCAGAGCCTCTGTAGAACCACTACACAACGTCTTCGACATGTGCATGATATTAAAACTTGGACAACAAAGAGTTTAAAAGCCCTTTTTGTTTCAAATACTTCCAACAATGAACGTCCATTTAAAGCAGGTAGCTACGCAAAAAAATCGTTCATGAATTCAGATTTACCTGTGCTGGCGAGGACACCCGAGCCCCCTAACTTCTCTGCTCTCTCGTGTTTCAAGAGGCATTCCGCTCATTATGAGGTGCTCTATAGACAGTTCACATTCAAATAGGGGGAACATTGTACGCACATCAGAGGAGCACCACCTAGGCTTGCAGTTAAACAGCTGTAGATGCGTTGATAACCCAAATAGTGGGATAGCTCACAATACTACCACAAAATACTTTCTCGCTTTATGAACACAAAAAACAAATTTGTGGAGAATTCGAGTGCTGTATTTTTTTTAATACACAAGAGATTTATCTTGAAAGCGCTCAAAATATAAGATTATGATTACACTGCTAAGTCACACTCTTTGAAATGATAATAGTTGTGGAGAGCACAGCCCAGCACCTGGATCGCAGTTCTTTTGCGCACCAGGACATGAACTGCACGCAGCACCGATCGTGTATATCCTCTGGCCGACCACGTTTACCCTGAGTAAGAACGGATGATTTCCAATATTCTGCGATAATATCTACCATTCAAGGCCTTACGGTTCTCGATACATGCAGGAAGTGAAGTAGAATCCGTCGCATCTTCTAGTCGCACAGCCCACATTTCTGTTTGTTCCCCAGATAATCTGCAAAAAGCTCTAAATAGTTCTTCAAACCAGCAACTTGAACTGTTTCGCTGTGAAGTTTGCTTTTAAAAGAATAATAATAGGATTAACTGGAAAGTCATTTCATCGACTATTTTATGTGAAAAAAATTAGGTATGCTCTTGCTTCCCTTAGAGCAACATTGCCCTTCATTAGATGACTTACTCTGTGATACTGGCAAACTGAGTTTTTCAAAAACGATCACGGACCTTAGTAACTCTGAGCACCATTTTCTGCCGACGTTGGCTTACTGGATACGTAAATATCATATCCGAAGGAATGCCATTCGTTTCGAGTTCGCTACTCCAAGTCGCAATAGCCTGTGAATAAAAAAATGAAACGCAGAAAACTACTTGTGTGACATCGTGAATATACAGCGGTTTGATTCTTGTGAAGTCTTCGAGTTTGTGAAAAAAAATCTTTGTGACTCACATTCTTAATAACCTCCAAAGAGTCCATCGCAGTCGTTCCAAGGACATGAATGTTCTCATCATAGCCAGGTCGAGAAGCAGGTGATGATAATCGTTTACTGCACGTTCTCACACTGTTGAGGGCTAGCTGTTCCGCAATGCAATCGTATTTCTAGAAAACTGGAATAAACGGAATTCCTTGCATGCAGACTAGGGCGAAATTCTACGCGATTAAAAAAAGAAGCAGAAGGTCATACCAATCTATACATACGTGAAGATGGTGGTGCTTTTTCATCGAGATACTCGCCGTTTATTGCTAAGCCTCTAGCTACTAAAGACCTGAAAAAAAGCTTTTTTATTCGTTAAATCACACTTTCAGAGCACGATAGTCAAGGATCCTTGTTAAGGCCAAATACTAGTGTTTATTTGTAAAAGCACCTGAACCTGTTGTGCGCTCTCAGGGCCACTGCCCTGAATCCATCGCCAATAATCGCAGCATTTGAACAAATTGCTGTTTTTTCTTGTTGTTGCTAGGGTTTTTGGAGTTGCTGTCGACGTTGTTGTAGATGGAATTATATACTTAACGCAAAGTCCAGATTCACAAAAATCCCTTGTAAGAAACAGTACAATCCGCGCATGGTTTTCCCGATGTGTACACTGGCATTTGAACTTGAACGTTACTGGAAAATCGCTTTAAGTGTTTTATAGTTTCATTCAAAATAGTTTTATACCGAACTACTGACGGTTGCGAGAATACACATGCTACGGATGTACCATTATCACACCAATTGCCGAAGCAACCAACGGCAGTTGAATGTGAATGAATCAGCTAAAAAATGGAAAACATTAGTGCTGTGACTCATAGATTCTTAGACCTACTAAACTAACATTAACAAAATCACGCAGTTCTGGATCTCCATTGAATTGATTGTCTGCCGGCCACTCTACATTTTTAATCTTTGTCCACTGAAGAACGGCTGGTCCAATTGGATCTCTAGCAATGAAAGTGGATGTACCTGGTTCGAAGCTAAACCCTTACTAATGAGAACCCGATTAAATAAACGTTGATGGGATAGTTTCAAGCATTCTATCGGTTTTAAAGCTCACTAGTAATAATTCGCTCCGTTTTCTGTGATTGCCTGTGTCGCATTTGGCTGGCAGTTCTCCACGGCACTAGCAGCTATCGCCTCCAGATTGCAGTCCCATCTCTGCAAGTTTTCTGAGCATGTCTTCTCTATAATTAGTGATGATTGGGTCATTGCGTGTCTAATGTCCTAGAAATTTTACCTTTTTCTAACCTATAATCCCACAGTGAACCCATGTGTGCAGCCCGTGTGCTAAACTCTCCAAGAAACGCTCTGCAGCTAATCAGTGTGCTCAGTAGTCCCGAAGACGCACTTTTGGTATAAATTTGTTATTTTTTTCTGCTTCCGACGATAACATATCTCCTTTCTGTTCGAGGGCTTTGTTTTGGCACAGTTTCGCTTCTAATTGGGTTTTCAAATATAAATGTCAAACTTATTTCAGTTTCAGTGATTCAGTCGGAAGCGTGAGAAGCGTCAACTCCGAATACTATATGGCGGTTTTCAAACTGCGGATAACACCAAGTCAAAACCAGAAGGAATATCATGTTAGGACTTATAGAATTGTCTAGTTATAGCGACGGAAACACAAAAGAGCAAAATATGAAAATAATAACCAGTTTCTTCATATCGCTCGCGGATGCCAAGGGGTTCTTTGCCTGAAATTCTCCCAGCGCAACATTTGAACGTATTCGATTAATCAGATCCAGAGCCTTTTCTCGTGTATAATCGACCATGATTTTTTCTCCGCAAAGAAACGCTTAAACAGAGAAGTTGCTTAGTTTTCTGTAACATTGACAACTATCACAACGAACAGTAGAAATGTAAAAAATTGAATGAACACTTACGCCTCTTATATCCACCACCACAATGGCTGGTCCTCAACAGCTGGAAAAACCCTTTACTACTCATTTCTTACGAGAGCACGGCAAGTAAATAGTAAACAGAAAAACATTCACTGACCGCTGTGCAGAGGGCCACAAGTGTTACTTTCAGCATTTCGAAAGCTCAGAGTGAGGAAAGGCACTGAACCCTCCCCTTTTTGTGCGCTGGTAACGCTGTATCTCCTATAATAATGCAAATCCAGTAACACAACAGTTAAACAACATGAAAATAATCTGTTTAAAGCGTGTATTGAATAAGTTTTAAACACCTGCTTTATTATTGAAGGTTTATAGGAAATGTACTACATACTAAAGTCAACAAGTAGATGTACTAGTACTCATGTCACTGTAAAATCATTGCTCTTACTAAACACTTCACGTGTTACGTCAGATATGAGAAATTTTCCCACAATCTAATTAAACTTTTGTCCCATTTAGTTTTTAATGCAACTTTTGGTGGAAAAAAATATTCAGCTACTTTTTGACTTATTATTTACTGCCTACTCTTTTTAGCGGCAGGGTATGTGTTGCGAAATATAACTTTAATGATGCTGAGATATTTGCAAAACTCCGGACCACAGCTGTCTGCGGTGGGGGAACGAACGCGCTATTGTCCTTTCCGGGGAGTAGCTGAGAGACAGGCGAAACGAAGGACCCGCATGGTGTGGTGGTGAGCGCGCTACTCCCCGGAAAGGACAATAACGCGTTCGTTCCCCACCGCAGACAGCTGTGGTCAGGAGTTTTGCAAATATTTCAGCATCATTAAAGTTATATTCAGCTACTTTCTTCTTTTGTTTTTCTTACCTATTGTGGAAACTCCTCCCAACGGTTTACCGCCTCATCGTGGCTGGGAGGTGTTCCTGGGTGTCGGACTGCGATGTACAGCGGGGGGGGTTCATCCCCCTGGCAGGGTCTCCCAAGCTGAAAAGGGGTCCGGCGTTTCCATCAGGAAGCCTAGCTAAGAGTAAGCCAATACCAGGATCCGCCGTCGTCCTGGTATCAAAGTTGCATAGTGGTAAATCTCTCTCTGATCCACAAGAGCTGCGGTTGCCCGTGGTGGTGAAAACCTGGGACAGACTTTGGCCAGGCTGACCTCGGGACTCCAGGGAACCATAGTGGCTTAACCAGCAAATCTTCAAAAAATGGAGGTTATGCTGGGGCCCGCACAACCAATGAGGACGGGCCATTAAAGCATCGAGCATCAAGTATTGTGGAAACTTGTCTAGCTAAGAGGAAATGATCCAGAAGCAAGTAGGTTAAATTTCCTTTTGGGTGCCGAATACCACCGAAATGAAGTGTGGCCGATGAAATGGGTGAAATGTGATGGAAGACTAATCTAAGTAAGTTTAGTGTGTTTAACTTGTCCCATATACTTAGTAATAATAGATATTCAAACACTAGAAAATGAAGTTTAAATGGCCCATGTTTTTTCAAACTTCCTTCCTTTATGCTTCAATGACGAAAACATCAAATTATTTGATCAGTTTTAGTCGCAAAGGGGAACTTCGAAATAAAGTTGCGTGACTACTATACTTTAATCTAAAAATGACGGAGATCATTTTCCTTATATTTGGAACCATTGCAGCTCTGAAGAAGACGAAGACATCGAAATGTTAGCCGAACAGATCATTTTATCAACCTCTTGCTTGCTTAATAAACGCAGAATCTATTGGTACAGAATATTCAATATTATATGTTCGATCTTCATCAAAAAGTGTGAAGAGCTGCAACCCTGTCTTCGAAATCGATTTTATCAGTCAAATTAAGAAGCACTATATCCAAAACCTTTTTCTCTCCGTGTTGTAAGGTAATATCGGATAATCAATGCCTATCGAACATGTTGCAGTTCTTGGTAAAACTCTCACGATTTTTTTGGTTTAGGTATCGATCGATGGCAGAATTTTGTCCAGTTTCTGTTGTAAACACTTCACGAGCTTTTATTCAGATGATAAAATTATGTAAGAATCATTATCAGCTATCGAACCGCTGCGTTGAAGTCCCGTCGAAGGAGGCGGAAGTGAAAAGTGAGAATATTTTTTTCTCATACAAAATATACACATTTCTTTTTTCTTCACATCGAAACAACACACAGTAATTCGGTATAGAAGCTTAGCATTTTGATGTAAATGAATGCTGTGGCTGAGTCAAAAGTATTGGGGGATATCAACAGGAACAATATTCGCTTTCACTTCTTCTGTAATCGATATTTTACCGTCTTGTGAGGGGGAGGTGTTCGTTCGTGTCAAACTGCCTGAAGCAGCACAGGTCCACAGCTTAACCAGCCATCCAGAGCGACAACGAGCTCAACATTTCCAATCAGAAACTGAGCGAAGGGTAAACATAGCTCCCTTTCCATTGAATAACCAATTCCTTTAGGAACTCCTAAACGTATTTACGAAAGTAAATAATTTCCAACGTACCTTTCCTGTTCTATTTGTTATATGCGCTCAAAACAAGGTGGCTAATTCGGTCCAGTGGCTTGAGCTAGGTTTTACCGTTACAAGAACTCCATTTGCTGTGCATCGGTAGTTGACATTTACTTTTTTCACATCATCCGAGATCACACATTCTACAGACCCAGCACTTCTTGCTTACGTTTCGTTTTCCTCCCACCCACCATCGACGGTGGTCGTTGGATTTGCGTGCGGGTTCAATTGCTGCTTGAAGATTTTTGATGTTGTTTCCCAATATCGTTCGATACTGGTCGAGCCAATTCTATCCGCAGTAGGGCCGAACTAAAGAGAGCTATCCCCTTCATTTTGAACACTATCTCTATTACTGTTGACTGTTTTGACCAGTGAAAATCCTTTGGGCGTTAATGTAATGCAGCAAACCTTCAAAATTTATTCCACATACACTGCAAACAGATCATTTTCGTTGTTGTTATTGCTACTGCATTTGTCCTGTTGGGAAAAAGTACAAGGTTAAAGGACAAAGGATAAAGCTGTCGGCGTTGATCAATCCCCTGAGGGATGCGCCGTGCATTCGACTTCATTAAGCATCGCTGGAGGTGACTGAAAGCATATCTGGCCTCTACAGTTGCTCGCGGTGGCCTACCGATTTATCGAGCCGGTGCTGCTATCCTCCCAGACAAGTCTGCTACCAATTTGCCGACCCCGGAGGGATGGAAGGCTTGGCGAGCCATGGGCGTGAGGGTCGATTACACGTGTGTGTCGCAGTGGCGGCTCCAACCACTGCGTCACACGCGCCTTAAAAAGTCCAAGGTTATTAAGGCAAAATAGGACGGGTTCAGTGCCGTTCCGTTGGATACTGCGCTCCAGCAGGCTGCAAGGCAGAGTAAAACATTTTCAATATACAAGTTGATACATCAGTGTATTTGTCTGAAAATTCATGCTGGGTTGGTACTGCTTTTCACTAGTCCTTCTGTGTATCTAGACTGTGCAAATTAGCTGACACCGTCAACGACAGCATCACCAACGACAAAAAAGAAAACAAAAACCGATTGCCGAGGAGAGAATGACACGTGAAACAAAAAAAGGCGACACCGCTAAGAACAATGTCAAGAACAACATGACGCGAGCAACAATAAGCTGAAGATGAACGTTTACAACGCGACCGACAATACTCTGAGGATCAACGTTTGCATCACGAACATCAAAATCATAGAGATCGGCATCTACAGCGTGGCTAGGAATAGCCTGAAGATCAACCCCTGCGCCACCACCAGTAAAAAACATGGAGATCGACTTCTACACAGCGACCGACAATAACCAGAAGATCTACGTCTGCACCATGACCAGTAAGAGCAAAGAGGTCGACGTCTACAGCGCAGGAAAGAATAAGCTGAAGATCAACCCCCTGCACCAGCATCATGTTTTCTCGCTTTTCATTTAATAAACGTCATTATAAACCACTTTTTCTGCTAGCTCTCAATCTGGCTCGGATTTTTTAAGAACGAACAGAGTTCGTATTAAGATTTATTCAAGAAAACAAAGCTCCAACATATACAGATACTTTTACTGACGTGATTGCAATCAGGTGTCTTTTCTGCCGAGAACGGTAGGATTTTATTCCACGTTAGTGGCTACGTGGCCATTTATTTCCCTCTCAGTACACTGCCCATTCTTGGTGGATTGAAAAGCGGCACTATTTTCTCTCCTGAAATCAGATTGTCGTGAAAAAGAAAAGAGCTGAAAAATGCTATAAGTGTTGGGAAGCACGGCTTGTGCCTTCCAAGTCACAAGACTGTTGAGAAAAAATTCTGCTTTTTACCTTCTTTGAAGTTCTCGGGCACTTATGGCACAGCACTAAAGAGCACCTTGTACTCAGTAAAGAGTACTCATATGGCCAACTGTTCAATTCAGGGCCTTGGACTATCAGAGTCCAACTCTTGGGGAAGGCAAATCGGCATTAGATTTCTCTGGGAAGATAAACACACCTATTTCTCCTATTAGGAGATCGCTGCAATCAATCTACTAGCCAAGATGAATGTGGTGTGTCTCCGATAGTGATTAGGAAGCAAAACGAAGACCAAGAAAACAGGCCATATACATGCAGTCACTCCAGTTCTTCACCGTTTCATCAAAAACTGAAGTGCTCCCGAGTGATAAATTGCGAAGATCAAGTTCGTGGGGATAATCTCTTCAGTAAGTCACTCAAACTGACAAGTAGTTCAGCATTCAGCACTTCATTACTGTAGTCATTGAGGGAGCTTACTGATAAAAGGGTAAACTAGACACCCATCTACTTGAACTGCGGTGAAGATAGCGAACTGCCTCCATAGAAAAGAGTAGAAGACGTAAACCTCTCTCATCAAGATTCCTAGGATTCTCTATCGACATAATGTTCATACCACATGGTCCACAGATGACATCTGGAATACCGATTTGAGCTGCAGCTGGTCTTGCAGTGACAGGATTGGGATTGGCAGCATAGCAGCAACAACTTCGTTGTTGTTGTTGCCCTGCAAAAACAATCTTCAAAAATGTCGTTAGTGTCTGTGGTGGGGAACAAACGCGCTATTGTCCTTTCCGGGGAGTAACGCGTTCACCACCACACCATGCTGAGAGACAGGCGAAACGAAGGATCCCATGGTGCGGTGGTGAACGCGTTACTCCCCGGAAAGGACAAGAGCGCGTTCGTTCCCCACCGCAGACACCTGCGGTCCGGAGTTTTGCAAATATCTCTGCATCATTGAAGTTATATTTCGCAATATACCCTGCCGTTAAAAAGAGTAGGCAGTAAATAATAAGTTAAAAATGTCGTTAGTTTTCATTTACTGCCAACACCTTTTTAACGGGAGGGTAGTATGTCAAACATAATCATAACGAAGCTGAGATATTTGCAAAACTCCGGATCGCAGGTGCCTGTGGTGGGGAACGAACACGCTATTGTCCTTTCCGGGGAGTAACGCGTTCACCACCACACCATGCGGGTCCTTCGTTTCGCCTGTCTCTCAGCTAGTTCTGTCGATCTTTTGCCATCAGCAATCACCTGTCAACGGGATTGATCTGGGGAGCCCAAATCAATATCTCAGCTTCGTTGAAGTTATATTTCGCAATATACCCTGCCATTAAAAAGAGTAGGCAGTAAATAAACAGGTTAAAATTGTATAAGAGAAGAATTCAGAAAAGCTGCTTGCACTCACCGCAACAAATGTTAACAGGAATCGCTGCTGGACAACAGCAACAGCCATTGGCACCACCCTGGTAAAGAGCTTTCATCTTCCAGAAAGAGCGATATTAAAAGAGGAATTCTATTTAAAGTTAAGAAAATAAACTCAAATTAGTCTCTTCGGCAGAACAAGATCATATAATGGGAAGAAGTGTCGATCTCACCGAAAAGCAACCGCCGCCAAAAAATCCGCCGCCGATGAACGATTCGCTCACATGGAACGCGATGACAAACACGCAAAGCGATCTCATTGAGTTCCGTTAGGTGAAGACAACGATGGAATGAAGATGATCTACCTGCAACAAAATTCATTAGCCTAAATAATGAATGACGATCGCTTCAGGCTTCTTAGATGTGAGTACGACTGATTATGGATGAAAAAGAGATTATTTTTTCACAAGAAGTTTACGTTTCCAGACGGGAATACTACATAAAACGTACTGAAACAATAGGCTTCATTACAAAGGCCATGGATCCTAGATGAATATCCACTAACCTCGCTTTCGACGAACTTAAATACTCACGCGAATGAACAGTGCACTGTCTTCGACTCACTCGATGGTCAGCTTCTCCCTCCTGGAGAACCGCAAACATTGCGTCCAGTCGAGTCGTCGCTCAGCAAACAGTTGTACCATTGAATTTCCGCTCATTGCCAGTTATTCGCTACGGAAAAACGTCACGGAAACAGGAATGTTAAGCATATTGGCCAATAAGAAGGATAAAGAACAAACCCTGAATCCGGAATTCGATGGTGAAACTGCAACGAGCACATTCCACTGACTGGTATGACAGAGCTCGATATCACATTGTTGGAATGTCTTAAAATTTTTGTCGCTTATATTAAAGTGAAAGAAAATAAGAAAGTGTGAATAGCATGGCATGGATCTTAAGAAGAAAATTTAGAACAGCAAAAAATAACGTGGCTCAGCAAGATGACGTCCCATAATTCGTGATGTTTTACTGGGCTCTAGAATGTTTTAAAAAACGCGGTGTCGCCGGATTCTCCAGCAGTACGACATACACAGGCAGACTCGAGCTATTGTGACTACGAAAATCATAATATCCTTGAACGATCACTTATAATAGTGTTTAACGGACTCCTTCCAACTTATCAAAAACCATAATATAATTCTACTGGTCATTAAAACTCGAAATCCGTTTTGTTAGTTAGCTTATTGAACAAAGCAAACTCGATTGTAAGCATAATGTTGCTGAGATATTTGCAAAATTCCGAACAGCCGGTGTCTTTGATAGGGAACGAACACGCTATTACCCTTTCCGGGGGCTAAGGCGTTCACAACCACACCATGCGAGTCCTTCGTTCCACCTTTCTCTCAGCCTATAAGTGCTATAGCAATCACCCGTCAACGGGATTGATCCGGGGAGCACATTTCACATAATACCAGCATATTTCCCACAATACCCTTCCATTTAAAAAGTAATAGGTAGTAAATAAATATTAACAACATTGTGATTTAAAAACTAGACTTTAAGTATGGTTAGAGATGCCCCACAAAAACCACGTGTTGACGGGTTTGATCCTGCGCCCTGCACTCACCAAACCATCCATCGGTCCAGGGTCGACAATTGGCACCAGAGTTGTCTGGAAGAATAACAACACTAACTTGCTATACCTGTAGATCAACGAAAGTCATTATATAGGCCAGAAATTGCATTCAACCACGCATATGATGCTAGGAATGGGGTCAAATGCTTGGCGAATCTCTGGATCGATCAGCACCGAAGAGCACTGTCCTTTGTACTTTTATTTGTGGAATCTCTTGAGTCACATGATGTGTTCTGTCCTCAAACAAAGTGTTTGGGAAATAGTACTCCCAAAGTGTTTAACACACTTTATTAGAAGTTTCACAGAATAAACCAAATGCAATTAATCACGCTATTCTCCTTTTCTACAGGAGGCAGGTAGCGTAATGATGGTAATGGTGATCATCAAAAGCACGCTGTTGGTCCGACCACGCGTCGAGCTCACCAAGCTTGTCATCCATTCAAGGTCGGGAAATTGGCACTAGACTTGTCTGGTAAAAATTCACTCTTTGCAACCCAGGTGGGAACGCTCTAGCCTGGCCATTTCAGGAGTCCAGGGAGAATCGACTTGACTAGCATTCAACGACATTCGTGATAGAAAGGAAAATCCTTAAGCAGCAGCCGAAACCACGCGTAAAACATTGGAAAACCTTTGTGGATTACGGATGCGAGGAAACGAATCGAATGAAACGAGCACTGAAATCCGCACAGCAGATGAACAACTGACGTTGGCAAAATTGGTATCGCAATTAACTTAGCCGTGTGTATTGACTACTTTTATTCACCAACTATTTAAGGTGGGCATTTCGGTTGAAAAGATTTTGAGTACAGCTTGCTTTGATGGTTCTTGCACCAACGCCACACTATCAAGCTATCACAAAGAAAAGCTAAAAGATATTTCATGGGCGGGCTTGGAAAACTTACACAGCGAGGATTACACCAGCGACACTTTCAACAGTGCGTCTTTAATGGCAAGATGGTAAGTAGGATAAGTGTTTGAAAAACTTCACGTTGGGGCCAAGCACATGAGCACATGCAGTTGAGTGAACAAGAAGAGACGCTCACTTCATTATAAAAACTAAGACTGATGTCTTGTTTAAATCTATCAGTATCAATTAACGCCAAAATTTCCTACGTCATCGTAGGCCAACCATGTACTGAGTTTTCTTCGAAAGGACGTGAAGGAGACAAGGTGAGGGGCAATCATATATGCAGACAGTGTTTCGAACAGTGTTAGATACAAGAGATCATGTCTACGTATGAGACCTTCCATGTTACACTCATAGTATAAGATACACCGCACCTTGTGTGATTTCCTCCGACTTAAAAAGCCTCGATTCCCTTCAAACTATCGCATTCATAGAAGCCTTCCATATCTGAGAATCTTAATGGAAAAGCGAGCAACTATTTAGAATGGTTGCGAACATCAGTGGCAACGTTGCAGTGAGAGTTCTAATCGTGCCTCCATAACTGTCAGTTGATATCCTCTCTATTGTTGAAATCAAGCAAATGTGAGTATAAGAGTTCTACTACATAGCGCAGTTACCAAGAACCTAAAGTGAAAATACAGTATTAACAACTCACCATCTTGACTGCAGTGTGTACCGATTCACGACGAACTGTACGATTCTTATCAATGTACGATTCTGTCCAGGGCGTTGTAGCTCTTAAAGGTAAGAATTTTAGAACATATTAGTCAAAAGGCAAACCTAATGAATAAGTAATAATCCCGACTCCTCCCCATGAAGATTTATAAATCTTAGTGACTCTCAGTCATTTTCGTGCAGGTCTGTGTGACCAGAGATATGCTTCGTTAAAACTGAAATAATCATATGGTGCAAAATGTGTTAAATGCTCAAATATGTTGGTCTAAATGACCTAACTTTAAAACCATAGTGATGCTGAGATATTTGCAGAACTCTGTACCACTGGAATCTGTGATGAGGGGCAAACAGGCTATTACCCTTTCCGGATGCTAATGTTCACCACCATACCATGCGAGTCCTTCGTTTCGCCTTTCTCTCAGTCTAGCTTTGTTATCAACTTGTTCTAGAACAAAGGAGAACGATAGGGAACAAAAAACCAATGGTGTTCGCTTCCATAGAAATACTAGGAATGAGTCACCGGGTCTGAATGATATCCATTCAATTCAAAAGGGTAGTCCCCTTTCTCGAGAACAAAATTACTTCCTTTCCACTTACAAAAAATGCTGGCAAACGGAGGCGTGCACGAAAGATGTGAAACTGGTTTGATGAAGGATAAAGGATAAATGATAAAGCTGTCGGCATTGATCAATCCCTGAGGGATGTGGCATGCATTCGATTTCATTAAGCACTGTTAGAAGTGATTGAATGCGTATATGACCTATACGATGACTTCCGGTGGCCTATCGATGCATCGATCCAGTGCTGTTATCATTCCAGATAAATCTGGTACCAATTTGCCGACCCCGGAGGGATGGAGGACTTAGTGGACCTGGGGCGCGGGGATTGATACCATATGTGTTGCAGGGCGCCTCCGACCACTGAGCTACACGTCCCCTTGAACATATTGCTAGGATAAAAAGGTAGCTTTCTTCCCAATTTTTCAAGTTCCAACATAACGTTACTTATGGACACAGACATTTCATGACGACAGTGCTTGCTTCATCGTTCTCACCTCGTATTTGAAGTCGCAAAGTGTAACAGTTTTAAAGTGGAGTCTTTTGTATGAGCTTCTGAGTTCGACATCTAAGAGGCGTTTCTGCATAATCTTTAACGGATCTCAATAATATGTGGATAACGCTGTCTTGCAAGCTGCCGATATTTTTTTTTGCGATGCTCTTTTGTAAAGGACGGTTGTTGTTTATGATGATTGCCCGTTGACAATAATTTGTTTTCCAACAGACATTCCATCCTGCAGCAATCTTTGTTAAAACAGCTAGCACATAGCGTAATAATACTTAACTAAATCGACTTTCACTTAAACTAAGCGTGAATAATCAACAAGTTTCTTTGGATGACTATCAGTCAACAATCGCCATGTAAAAGAGCGCTGCAAGTGATTTTTACTTCATTTAAGCGGTGCTCTACTGAAGAAGACTTGGCTGGGTACGACGACGAAGACACCACACCGAGAAGGCGAATGACCGTGGGCTTTTAACTCGAATCAATTGACTCAGAGGAAGACGAAGACGTCGAAAAGATAGCGGAATAAAAGTTGTATATCACTCTCGTGTGAGCTGAACAGTTCAAAGATATGTATTGATAATTCACACCGAACTTATGTAAAAGGTCGGTTTAGATCTACATAGAATTTCCTGAAGTCCATTACTCACTCATTTTTGCTCCAAAATTACTAAATATGCTTTAGCAGAAACTCCCATTTGTTTCATTACAGCACCTCGAACTGCTGAAGTAAGTCAAAGCCGAAACTTAGAAACATGTTTAAATGTTTTTACGATTGCAGATACGATGCGATATGTCTTCACATCATCAACTGAACACGAAAAATTGCCGTTAGGATCAAAGAAAAGAGTGCGCGAAGGGACGAAAACAATGAAGAAAAACATTTGAATAGTGCTATATTTACAACTGAATGCAGAACAAATGTCAAAACGGTTCTGTGTAAGGATTAAAAACAAGTGGATTTTAAACAGCTTAACTGTTTAAATTGCATATGACAATAGGGCTGTGTACATGGGGACATTATCGAATTCACTGTTGACCTTATTTGTAAAAACTCTGCTTATGCCACCGTAAACCAGGTTCTACTATGGAAAAACTAGCGTAGATTCATGAACTTAGGATTTGACTGACATTGCCGTAGAAGAATCGGTGTATGAAGACTAAAGTGGTGCCCGAAAAAAAAGAGTTAGTAATGAAGCTCCTTGGCAAGAGCTTATTTAATACGCATAAAATGAAACTATATTCTCATTGGCATGTGTAGCAAGTAATTAGAAGTAACCCGTGGCAGAGGTGTGGTCGTTGGTTCGCTCCTGCGCTACTACACACTCACCAATCCTTCCACAACTCTCTAGTCAGAAAATTGGTACCATACTTTTCTGTTAAAATAGCAGAACTGACTTGATATATCGGTAGGCCACCGCAAGTTTTTGAACATGTGAGGTATGTATTCAATCACGTCTACGATGCCAGCTAGGAATGGAGTTGAACCCATGGCGCATTCGTAGGAAATGATCGACGCCGAGAGCTCTATCCTTCATCCTTTTACCGTACACATAGAAAAAAAACGAGTACTATAGTGGCACATTATATAGGAAACGATCCGGCTCAACTGCTGTTGCAATGATTCATTCTGAAAAAAATCCTTCTATTAACAAGAAGTGAACTACTCTGGTGTGTAGTCCAGAGTAACGGAAATAGCTGGCAAAATCACCTAAACAGGATCTGTAAGCTTCATTGTTAACTCAGAGCTTAATATTGCCGCCAAATCAGTTACGACACTAATGTTCGTAACAAACTAATAATATTGTAATATTAATAACACTGGAATAAAAAAGCGATGAGAATTATGACGATGAAGAAAGAACATGAGTACATCACGCTGTTAATTTAATGGTGTTTTCTTGAGAAGACGTGTCATTTTACTTTTGTTTTATTTCTTACAAGTCATTTTAAGTTGCTTTGTTCTGATTATCGAGTTGCTGATAAAAAGTCGTGTTTTTCTTTGACTAATATGTTCTAAAATTCTTATCTTTAAGAGCTACAACGCCCTGGACAGAATCGTACGTTGATAAGAATCGTACAGTTCGTCGTGAATCGATACACACTGCAGTCAAGATGGTGAGTTGTTAATACTGTATTTTCACTTTAGGTTCTTGGTAACTGCGCTATGTAGTAGAACTCTTATACTCACATTTGCTTGGTTTCAACAATAGAGAGGATATCAACTGACAGTTATGGAGGCACGATTAGAACTCTCACTGCAACGTTGCCACTGATGTTCGCAACCATTCTAAATAGTTGCTCGCTTTTCCATTTTCCAAGATTCTCAAATATTCTGACCCAAGACAACAGACGTGATTCAGGTTTGTGTAGCGTCTGAATTATATGAATGGTAAGCCAACAAGTAATTTTAACCACATGTGATTTTTTATCTAGAGCCTCAGAGGAAAATTTCTTTCATTATCCCTTCTTCGTAAAGGGCTGAGTCTGTCTACTTTGCTTTCACGAAACTCCTTTAATGCCACATGGTTTTATTAGTTATTATGCCACTTCTTAAGGGATTAAAAAGTGTTTTATTGAAATTTTAACACAGATTTAAAAGAAAGTTCATTGTAATCTATTAGGGCGGAGGGAATCAGGAAAGAAAAAGAAATACAGAAAAAAAGGAAAGGGGAAGGAAGTCGGAAACAATTTTTTTTAGCGAGCTTGAGAAATAAAGGGATTAAATAAATCATTGAATACGGAAAAAAGGGTGAAAAACGAGATCTATGAGAGAAAGGCGAAAAACCAGGAAAAACTGTAATATGAAACATGGGGAGCAGTTTATAAGCAAAAAAAAAGCCAAGTTACAGGCGAGTAACTGAACAAAACATTTATAGAAACTGTTGAGTTTTAGAGACGGCACAGTGTGAAAGGTCTAGAACGGTCATCGATCGGTAAGAGTGATATAACGCAGAAGTGAGTTTTAGCAAGTCTTGCAGAACTGCAATGTCTCTGGTATATTCAAGATAGTTCTAGGATTCCATAAGTAAGATAAATTCACGTCTTCTTAGCGCGGAATATGAATCTTTCTTGACAAAGCAATGAACAAGAAACGAGGAAAACACGGAGGTCTAATTGGATGTATTGATTATCTTAATTAAGAGTGTTAACTACGGTGTATTTAATTTGAATACTTACGTACTTTAATACTTGACTGGCTCCTCTTAATGAGTCATAGAGGCCCCAACACACATTCCATTCGTATCTTTCCTTCTTGACTGCCGTCTATGACAGCGATTTGTTTCGAGTACTGTGGAGTCTTCGAGTGTTATTCTATGACTCATGAATCGTTTCCTACTACTAGCTAACACGTTAAAATGGAAGCTCGTACTGTTAAGCGTTCTTGCTAAACAGATG
This sequence comes from Angiostrongylus vasorum, assembly GCA_018806985.1. Classification (NCBI taxonomy): domain Eukaryota; kingdom Metazoa; phylum Nematoda; class Chromadorea; order Rhabditida; family Metastrongylidae; genus Angiostrongylus; species Angiostrongylus vasorum. The sequence continues at coordinate 2,252,727 of JADANN010000433.1, forward strand.
ACATGACGTTTCTCTGAATTCTAATGTGTACAGGTCATAATAAGCATTCTGAAGCTTAGAAAAAAAATACCCTGTCCAAAGCGAAGGGTTCTATTTTTTTTTGATGGCACCCTTTCCTAACTGATCTATCTATTTTCCGTTTTGCTTTTAACATGTATTTTTAAAATTGGTTAATTGATTTGACGAACTTACTTGAAATAAAGATCACTCACATACTCAAAGGAATCAGATCTCTTTTAGCACTATGCCTTATCCGAATTCGATTCGTCTCGATCCGATTCGATTACCACGCCCAACTATATTACGCGAATCACCAATATTCGACATTGGTATTAGCAGACTTGCGTCTTATTGTATTTCATTATTATTTTTTCTTTGCATTTTATTTCCCTGATGCGGTAGAAAGGTGTTCTTGTGATCCAGTGGTTAGGAACGCTCTGCAAAACACGAATGGTCATCGGTTCGATCCAATGCGCAGAACTAACCAAGCTCTCCATTCCTAAAGAGTTGTAAAATTGGTACCATACTTGTATTTGTCTTTAACATAATACTTTTCTTCATGCAGTCAAGCTGCACTCAGCGTTAACTCAGTCCAGTTCTAAGCATTTTATAAATATTAAAGGGCCTTTCACCACTACCACCACCATCGGTGTCTGAAATCGAGGGGCCCGCACAAGGTGGCATCAATAAGATCTTCATCCGTTTCAAGTGCTCGCGGTTTTCCATAAATGATCGTGTTGTTCCGTGTTCAACACTTAATCTACCGTCTAGAGGACGTTCCATATTGTAGACTAGAGACACATCACTGAAGGGAAAACCTCGACATGACCTTTACATCACGCCAATTCCATGTTCTGCGAGAAAAATATGAAACGTCGTCAGCAACTGGAAACCAGAATTTAGACAACCTACTCTTTCACCTTATTTGCTCGCTCCAACAATAAAATGAAAACTATAATGAGGTAAATGGAAACCCTTTATCAATTCCTCATTACCGTAGCGGTGCTTTTTCTTTGTTTTGGAGATCTTTCATATTCGTCACGCTTCTCAGCGTGTAGAATGGCCGAGTTTAGATTTCTGGACGTCATGCCAATTATTTTAGGTCACAATGTCAACACTATCTCATCTTCAAGAGGTGTAATTCGAGCGCAAGTGACGCCTAGCTTTGGACCGTTTACCTTTCCTGAACATCTAAGAACTCGACGTCTTGATGACATCAATATAAATCTTGTGAACGATGAATCGTTTGTTTTAACGTGATCTTTCCCACTGAATCTATTTGCTAAACTAAAAGACGATTTAGTCGTAATCAAAGAATTTCAGCAGAGACACAGACCATTCTGATGCTCTATCATCGACTTTGTACTAAATTTAATTTCGGTCTCAAAGGTGTACTTTTCTGTAAAGAATGCGGAATAGATTCATTATTCTTCCGGTGTCGTGTAATTTTTCCGTTTTCATTATAGTAGTTTAGATTAACTCGTGCGACATCGTCCGTCAGTGCCATCGATGTAAATCAAGTTGTCACAAATGAAATGCCTTTGGAAGCTCCAGCAGAATGCGACGATCAAGTTCGTGCCCTGCAAACTACACCAAAAATTATACCCAGAGTGTCACCTGTGGCTCAGCCTACACCGGAGACGTTAGTACTGTCCACTCAGATGCCGTCACCTACAGTTGACAACGGCATCTCCGCGAAGAGCAAGTGAATTTTCGTATTGTCATTTGAATTCGTTGATTTAAACTTATTAAATCACTCTGTTAGGGCCTACGCACCTTAAACAGTGAGGCTGGATTTAATTATTGAAATTTCAGAGAAGTAGTTGTTTTGAGGTAGGACAAATTGCTCATTAAGCCAATACTTTCCCGGATAGCTCAGTGGCATTGCACTTCCAGTAGTGGAATCTCAGAACACTTTTTTATTCGCTTCTTAGCTCAGCTATCTTTCAGCGTGATGTTTGTTTGATTCGAGTCTGCTGACGTAGTTGTAGACGCTGATCCGCAACGCATTTGTTGATGCAGATAGAGGCTATTGGTTTCAGCTACAAACATGTCCGTACATCCTGTAGATGGTCGTCTTAGAGAGTCTGCATTGTTTGCACCTTATTGCAGTTCAGTCTGCAGCTTTTATTTCCTCACCTCATGGTGTATTCCAAATATCCGCTCGAGCATCGACCACCTTCGTGATCCTTAATGGAACCGAATTCACAACTCATCCCTCAGGAATTGGTCGAAGCCAAACCCTTTAATAAAACGCTGTTCCTAAGTAATAGTAAAACAAAAAAGCTAGCTTAAACTTTATCATCTGCAAATGTTGGCAAGTTTGTGTCTGGTTGGTGAAAGGTGGAATGCAACTGTTTTTACCAAACAATATTAAACTGACTAAAAATCTGAAAAGAAGAGGAAAAATGCCTATTAAAAGAATAGTTGCAAAAGTTTTTCTGGAAGCTAACTTCTAAGAGTTTGGTATTTGACTTACGTTATTCAGTCAGCACACGATGAAGGCTCGAGGTCTGTGCTCGAATCCACATCTCGGCTATCAGCGAATCGTCTTCCTCCTTGCGAAGTATCCAGCGTTAGTCATGACAATGGTTACTCTATGGAATGTCGAAGGTCACGGAAAGGAGACGCCAAAAAGCACCACAGAAAAAAGTGAACAAATCATTCTTCCATATTATTCATTGGCGTTCGAATTCTGAGACATTACCGATTCCTCACTTTACAGTGCGCTTTCTACTCCGCACTGACCACAGCTGCCATTGTTCTGGTGTCACAAATCATCCTTCACACCAATCATCATTACTCGTATAAGAAGGCGAGAATCATGGCAAGCTTAAAAAATGCTCCCTATTTGTTTCAATTTTCACTTGTTCTCTGTTCTTTTTTCCACGGCGAGATACTACGTGAAATGCAATCACAAGGATGCTGAAATATGAGCAAACTCGGGATTTCAGTTGAGCTCTGAACCCACGTCTACCTCGATTCCCTCAGGCTCCTAGTTTTGCTCATATCTCAGCATTCTCGCTGCTGTATTTTAAATAATACCATGCCATGACAAAGAAAGGCGGCAAATAAATTAATTAATGACAATGTGAGTTCGACTGCAGCTTCAACCTAAGAAAAGGATAGGGCTCTCAGCGTTGATCAATCCGTGAGGTATGCGCCATGCATTCGATTTAATTAAGCATCGTTAGAGGCAATTCTATGTATATCTGACCTATAGAGTGACTCGTGGTGACCTATAGATGTATCGAGTCGGTGCTGCTATTATCCCAGAAAGCTCTGGTGACAATTTGCCGACCTCGGAGTTTTCGAAGGTTTGGTGAGCCTTCGGCCCGTGATCAAACCCATGTGTGTTGCAACGGGGCCTCTAACCACTGCGCTACACGGGCCCAGGTTCAGCCTAACTGGGTGCAATCCCGATTTGTTTTGTTCATATCGTTCTCTTTGACGGTTCATTGCTAATGGCTCCCTTAGAGTAAAAAACTGGCTGAGAGAAAGCCAGAGCAAAGGCCTCGGTTGATGCAATGGATAGGAGGTGAGCTCTTGAAAGTGTAGTCGCGGATTCGAGGTCCAACTGAGGTTTCAAGTTTTGCCCAAATCTCGACATACTTGTGGTTGTATTTGACGTAATACTTTCCACTGACTTCTCATTCTCTGTTCCTGTCGGAAACTTCTAGCATATTTTACTCATTTAATGATTATCTTAACTATTTTGGTGACCTTATTTAGGCAAGAAATGCATTAAATTCCCTCTACGATGTCTGATGAAGTCTAACGGATAGCGAAAGCCTTAGATCAAAGTTCACCAGCTTTTTTTTTGCTAAGAAATAGAATTGCAGAGCTATCTATATCATTTTGTTATGATGGTCGCATTCTGTGCTGCCGTTACTTGCATGGTGTTCGCAGTAATCAACTTCAACGACTTTCGGAAGATGACAGATACGTCCAAACGGCAGTATGTCAAGAACGCGACATCGTACTACAGTAATCAAGAACGAGCCACCCATCAAGCGATCCTTGCTGGAGGAGGAGGAATGACTGTTCTCTTGGCGCTCGCCACGTTTATATATGGTGGAATCGGTTAGTTTGATTTTTTATCGAATTCCCAACGTTTTGCTCAACGTAGACGCTTGTGAAAATTCGTCGTAGCAGCGTCACTACCAGATTAACTACCGTAAGCTATCCAAGTGCTGTTATTAATGTAAAGTTGTAAGAAAACTAAATTTTTCGGAGGTGGCATCCGCATACGTAATACGCCTTGCACCACTTTTTTGGGAGCTTTTTTACCACAGTTTTTTTTTCGCTTCTTTTCGGCAGCGCTGTTATTTCGGAGCGATTGGTCAAGTGGAATTCCTTCCAAACCGAGGCCATGGTATCACTGGCAGTGGAAGAGGAGCAGATTTTCGCCCTTGCGTGGGAAATATTTAATTACTCCACCAAATTCTTTGGTCTAGGGCAGATAACACGTAGTGCTGGTTCTATCCCGATTCAGGCTCACCAAGCCTGTCCTCTTGTTTGGGAAGAAACTACTCTCTGCTTCAAATAGGATCCAATTGCTCCAATCAGAAAATCACTCCAACTGGAATACTTTAGCCCGACTACCTCAGTGAGAATCGAACCGATCATCATTCCACGACATTCAAGATGAAATGAAAATCCTCAAACAGCATCCTTAGTCACACGTAAAAGTTGGGAGACTTTCGACGGCTTATTTGGGATGAAACGAATCGAATGTGAGAAATGCTGCGATCCGCACACTAGATGTGAGGATGGGTCGTATTAAAAAAGTAGAAGAATTTTCTAGTTAAATTTTGAAATTAATTAAGGCAAAACCAAGATATCAGAGGAGGCATGCCCTCAAATGCTTTAGTTATTGCACAGCTATCATCATTTATAAGGAAGCAGCACTATCGTTAATATGCTGGGAAGATGAAAACACCAGATACTAATGGTCTTCATGGTTTAAGTGGCACGCCATTTTCCTTCGCCAAGATCTGAAATTTTCGTTTTAGGTATTAACCTGATGGAAAGACGTCTAGCCGACGAATATGAGAAAGAAGCGAGGCTGAGCGCCTACGAAAATCAAGCATTTCAGTATTAACAATCTGATCCTGAGTTAATACGGCAGAATACGATTGTGTTGCCTTAACAATTTTACATTAATACTACTAACATTATTATATTTTTATAAAAAATGTTATGGCCTTCTTGAATAAACATTTTGATTTTCGAATCTTTTACTTGTACATCGCCATTCTCATGCAATTACTTCAGCGTAGACAGCGAGCCTGAGGATGCAGGTTTGAATTTCGTCTATGCCATGATTACACGTGATGTCAGGGTGATGCTATATGTTCCTAGAAGAGTCCGCTCCTAAGTAATAGACTATGGAGCTGGATTTATGGTAAGGAAGAGCGAGCTGGTCTACGCATTCGAACCAATGCTATCAAAATGGACTGCAGAAGAGAAATAAGTATCCATGTTGCACTGCAATCAAAGTCGCTTCTAAAAACTAATTGTATAGCGTTAGAATGGTGGAATCATTTTATCCGTTTTTTATTTGATTTGCATGATCCTTCGTCATTTGTGCGGATCCCAGTACTTCTGTTGCGCGATTCGTTCTCGCATTCATCATCCATGAAGGTTTTCGAATATTTTGAGGTTGTGTCGGCTGTTGCTTGAGGATTTCGACTTCTTTATGAATGTCACAGAATGCTTGTCGAGTCGATTCTTCTTATAGTCTTGTAGACAGCCGGGCTAAGTCGTTCCCACGTAGACTGAAGTAAACCGTTGGTGAGGGGGTCGAAACAGTCATAACCTTGTTTTTGCTGGACTGTATCGCTAATCACTGCGTTACCTCCTTTTTAACTTGTGGTGAAATTACTACAAGTTATAAAGCAAAGAAGGACCTCTAAGTTCTCTACAGAGTAATTTGTGCCTCTTCAGAACATTCGTCATGAACGGGGAGAGCCTGGATGATGAGCATGAAAGGAAAGACATGACATGAAACAGTTCTACTAGGACACACTCATCCACTAGTGAAATAGCGAAGTGCAGGCAAAACAACATCTTTGCCTGGATGGATAGTTTAAAAAAAAACTCGCTAGAAAAGTATCGCATGAATGAAACACAGAGCAAAAACAGCGCCGTCATTGTGAAGATTGTTTAGAGATTTCAAACGCCCTGGTTCTAGATCGCGCTATGAAGCGTCGGAAAAGAAGAATTCTATGCGGCGACCAACGACATTACGTGAAACGAAGGAAAAAACTCTTGGCAGAGAGGCGCTTCCTAACATAATCGACACAAGATTTTAATTAAGAAAATGCTTAGCGATTGTTTTGTTTCGGCCCTTTTGCATTAGAAGAGATGGAATAATCCTTTATGATCTGTGGAATGTTGGAAACCAATTGTTTGCCGCAAAGCATTGTATGAATTGTACGAAATATTTGATAGTGAATTGAAGATGGTCAGGTAAATCGACAGAACGCACTAAAAAACCGCAGTGTCCTCGATCAAGTTACTCGGTCGAGGTAGACGAGTTCCACTTTAGGACAACATCTTATCAGTTATTACACAATGAATACTGTAAAAGCTAGGAAAACTGGCACACGAAGCACAGTCTTACTTAGCGCATTCGTAGAACATTTTCGGGAAAGCTAAGCACGTTAAGCCTTAAGCACGTTAACACCATTATCTTAATTACAGACTTCAACAATGTAGTGCCTATAGAAAATAACCCCCAATGAAAACTCATGGATTCTAGAAGGCTAGATATCTATATTGATGGAGCAGGTACGCTCGTACCTCATTGCTAAAGATGTGTAGATTACAACGGTTTTTATTTTACGTATAAAACTTTGTTGTTAATAGAATCCCTTCACTTAAAGTTGATCACTTTGCACTCTGACCACCTTTTGTTGAATTAAGACAGAGAACTTTCACATTAGTATGGCATCGGAGCTTAAGCTCATCAGATGGTAATCGAAGAGTGCAGAGTAACATCGCATTGCACTCGGGTTGGTCCTATTCATATTTCAAATCACTTCATTTTTTATACGTAAGCAAAAACGGAATAATTACAGCCAACTTTTTAAACGAATACAATTACAACTAAACATATGTCACGTAAACAGAGTCCAAAAAACAAATTCAATGCTTGCAGAAGCTTGCATAGCCTTCGCTGTATCTGCTAACGAGTCAGCCAACGATTACCACGTTCTCAGACTTCACACTACGGTGGAAATAGTGCAAAACAAGCCTTTATTGTTAGTTTGTTTTGGCGAGTTGTATAAAGGAAGCCTTCATTGGTATGACTTGCATTTGAACTTGACATCGTGACTTACCTGTAAGTCATCATCATCATCATCATCATCATCATCATCATCATTATCATCATCATCATCATCATCATCATCATCATCATCACCATCATCATGTGTTATGCTTCATTGACAGTGTAAAATAACATGTAGGTTCTCTAAGTAAGTAACAAGAGCACTCTAAGAGTGGTGTGAGATATCTCAACTGTATATACTGTTATTTGGTATCCAGTGACAGTGGTCAACTATCGAAGGTGAGATAAGAATCAAGGTCATTCGATTTGCTTACCATTCGCGCATTCATACATTACCATGGCGACTTCGCACCCTTGTGACGTCTGGTCAGGCAATTTGCCATAAGCCAATTTTCAGCGCTCAAATGTTTTTTGTGTCCGCTCTCCAAAACCCTGATTTTTTGTCCATTCATCAAGAATTCTGAGAGCCGTTTTTCATTCGGCCTTCCAGAAATTGCCATCGGAATGACGATGCCCATTAGGTTTGAAATCCCTCTTTGGCGAACTCAGAAAATCGATTTCACAACGGATTGGACAATTATACTCTTTGCCATACTGACTACTCTTAATAGTCATTATTGTTCTACTAGCAGTAGCTCCGATAATATATGAATTCTCTTGCTCACTCGCTCAGTTGCGTAATGCCTTATAATATTTGCTCTTGTAAGTTTTTTCTTTTGATCATTAATTTTATTGCGCACTTTTCTTCTCATAATACTTGTGCTTGATTTTTCTATACTACAATCCTTTATGAGTACAAGATCTATAGATTTATAACAAAAAAGACGAGAGAAGAAATAGAACGGGATGAAGGAAAGAGTGGAGAAGAAAGATAGGGGAGATGATAAAGAAATAAGGTATGCAAACAAAGTTCACACAAATATTTGCTTTTAAAAAGACAAGTTTCGCACTTTTTCTGTAGTGCTACTGGCGATACAGCTAGTAGTTCACTAATTGTGACCCTATCCAAAACAGAGTAATTCACAAGTGCCAACCGTGGTCAGCAATTACGGTCTCTATGCAATCACCTCCTCTCTAATCAAGCCCAATCCCTAAGCATCGATCAGAGAAAAGCTTATGGTAACTTCTATTGAATCTTCTTCTTTTTCAGCACAAATGTTACGTTCTTACAAAGTCTAAAATCACAATATAAGATTAGATCTGTTTGGAAATGACAAGACGAACTTTGGGGTCGAGTTTATGTAATAGGCCTAATATCCTAAAGTGCCTTTAAGTGTTCTTCGTTTTTCACCTTAATTACTCGATTCTCGAGATCGTCGTATTATCGTAGGAACTCATTGGTCTATAACAAAACGAATGCTGTGTTAGAAAATCTGGTCAGAATAGTACCTTTGCTCTTCAGCTTCTTTGCCGATCAGCATTCCTTTTCAAAACCTTTCAGTTAACGCAATCAACAACGCAGTGCTTGATATTTCTGCCTTATCATTATATCAGTATACAGTGATATTTGCTTGATGCTGCCAGAATTAGATAAGAAATAATGAATGCGTCGTTTTCATGTTCAGCAATCGCGAGGTTGTTAAACAGCATACATTTACTTCCATAGAAAAACACAATACAATACAACAGTAGCTGACGTTTTGGCAGTATCGCCTCCTTCAGAGCCTGGAAAGGGTATACTGATATACAATTTACTAGGCCAAACGCTTCAATAACACTTACAAAAAGACGAAAAACTCTGTGGTAATTACATGGTCAACAGTTTCTCGAAAAAACTCACCGCTTTTTACTTGACTTCCAATGAGGAAGATTAGAACAGCTGACTATAGTCGCATAAGGTTGATGACTGAACCATCCCACATCAGAAATTGATGCGAACATACGGGGTCAGTTCGCGTATGACCTCTGAGCATTCATCCCTGCTATTCATTGTAGGGTTTTTGGCATTTATCTATGAGAAATAATGTTCTCTTACTCAGACACAGACTGGTTCCAGATTACATGACCGGCCCTCACGTTTATAGACTGTTCCTTGCATTTTTTGCGTTCGTTTCGTTGTGTTGAAACCGACACGCATAAAGATGGTCGTGAATTCCCTGGAATCCAGAGATAGTTGCGCCAAGGTGTTTCTAGGTATCTTCACCACAGGTGGTCCATACACTAGTGTTGTCCGAAAAGATGTTCACCACTTTGCAATCAAGGCTCATCCAGAGCGGCAGCGCTTTCCGCGAGCTTTTTAGGAGAATTCGTAAACGATTTGCTGCCTTAAAAGCTTTAATTTTTTCCCATTCTTTTGGTTTTTCTCTTTTTAGCCTGTGATAAGAGTATTCTTGCACTTAGAAGCATGCATTTGTCTCCATACATTTGCTCGCTGACCGTTTATTTTGCTGCAAGAAGTTTGTGTGCTATACCTTTTTGCATTCGATCGATAGTTTATCCAATAGAGGCGTTATGTCAGACGTAGCTCTTGGATTTTCTGGACGCAGTAAATTTTCAAAAAACTTTCTTTTCGGACGAGGACTTTCTGGGAAGTGCCGCGAAAAATTAGGCGCACTCTCAGAAGCTGTAACACAAAATTAGGCGCGATCATGTACGACCGGGTGTGTACAACTACTTGATCCTTGCTGATGTTTGCTTCTAAATTTATTCAAGCGGAATAAATACTTCTCGTAGAGTTTTGTAAGAAAATCCCGTAATTATGGAATAGGTGGAATTTCGTCGTCGCTCACAACGTCGAATACCCTCGAACATCAACAGGGGGCATCATGCATTCGCCGTCTGCAGTTGATTACACCTAACACGCCTAAAAACGTCAACTCATCAATTTTGTCCCGAACAACTAGTGAGGAAAAAAGGCCTATATAGCAAGATTAGATGGTCGTTTATGTTTAAGAACTTTTTTTGTTCAGTATGGTTCGTTCACTTCTCGATAAAGGGCTTTCTGTTGAAATCGCAATATGTTCACCTTTATTTACCGCTTTTTCCTTTTTTATAGACATTGTGATTTCGACCACATCCTCATCTAAACTGCATTCATTGCCGATTTGTGCTCCCTAGGTCAATCGTGTTGACGGATCATTGCTAATAGTACTGTCCAGGTGAAAAAACTGGCTGAGAGAAAGGCCAAGGAAGGGCCTCAGTGATGAAGTGGGTAACACGTGAGCTCCTGAAAAAAGATACTCGATGGTTTGAAGCCCGGTTCCCCAGTTCTGCTCATATCTTGACAGCCTTGTGCTTGCAGTTCACATCGCCTTTTTTAGATTCATTGCAGAATCAAATGTTCACTGTTTTACTCTTTTCGTTTACATCAATGTATCTGAACAAATTACTTAAAAGCTTTACGTGAAAAGGTGATGTAAAAACGCTCCGAGTTGCCTTTTGTCTAAAGAATAAACTTCAGCGAGCATTCATGTCAGGATGAAGTGGATTTATAGCAATTTTCAACTAGTTTTACCATTTGGAAAACATCAGTTTAAAGTAGTCATAGTTGAAATTTCAACAAAAGAACAAACTAGTGGATAATGTTTTCTTATTTGTAGAGTCGCGTATGTGTCGAAGAAAATGTGGCGCAATGGTTAGAGGTGAACCTTACACACAGCTTTGGTATTTAGGACGATCTCGCGCCTTAGGGAAATGAAGCCACCCATAAACATTTAATACCTGCCTTTATTTTACCAATAATAGCTTCAGCAATGGTAGAATTTTTTCCACCACACTTTGATTGGCATTACGTTAGTTATATTTGCCATGGCTTTTTTTCGATCGTGCTATCCAATAATCCTATTCTTTGCGTTCAATTTGTTAGATTGGTAGTCCCTCAAGTCATTATTCGGCCAAGCACACATTCAGTAACCTCTACCATCCTATGAATGGTGTCGAATCCATGGCTCCTCACAAAGGGGTGGAATGACGACCAACCATTTCTTTGCTCCTTATCTGTTCATGTCATAATTCTGAGAACTGGACGATCGTCAAGTAATAGAAGTCGTTAATGGAACATGTTTCCTTCTTTTGGAATGCATATCAAGCTAAGAAAATGCTGCTAAATGTTCACTCTCTAAACTAGTTTCTGTTGAATTTACTCGATTTTGACTTCTTTTGCTTCCTAGTTTGATAAACACATCGTTTAATTTCCGACCACATTCATTGTTTTCCATTGAAAATGTGCCTGTTGTGCACTTCTGGGATCCTTCCGACAACACCATTGAGTAATATCCTTTCCTTCTTGGATTTTGGGCTGGCATGAGGTTGATATAGAGTGTTTGTTTGGCAAATGTTTCGACGTCTTCGTCTTCTCCCTTTTTCAGAGCCGGATTAATCCAAGTCGATGACGCCTTCCATGCTTCCGGGGTCGGCAAACTGGTACCGGAACTGTCAAGGAGGATAGCAGCACTGAATCGATACATCGGTTGGCCTCAGCGAGTCCTTGTAAAGGCCAGATATGCATTCAATCACCTCCAAACGATGCTTAATGAAGTAGAGTGCATGGCGTATCCTTCTGGGATTGATCAACGCTGAGAGATTCATCCTTTATTTATTTTATTGCTATGTATCAGCTAGTACAGTACCGACTTCTGCATTGACTTTAAAATTGCAGATCATATTGGATGGCGGCAATAGGTCAACATCCGCCCTGGGTATGAGGTCACCGAATGAGATTCTTCATTCGATCGGTGCCCCACTTCACTGGATTCGACTCTAGGGGACACCAATCACCCATATCACGAGGACGATCACCTGTAGATGACCGACTCGGGTCAATGACCGACTTGGGTCAATCCGCCTCTGAAGAAGAAGATGAAGACGTCGAAACATTAGCTGAACAAATATTCTGCACCAAACTCGCGTCAGCTCAACAACCCAAGTAAGTATTGATAATTTATGACGAGATTGAATAGAAATCGGTTCTCAGAGACATTACTTCTTTTCTATTCGAACTTCTGTATGAGCTTGGGAGAGGTGAAATCTGTACAGATTTTTTGTCGATTATCTTTCCTTTCAGTAACAATATGCCATCCTCAGAATTCCTTGTTGCTTTTCTTCAGTTGGTATTTCTTGAATTGTCATTATTTCGGTGGTAAAACGTGCCAACTGTAGCTTCTGCATCTTTTACTAGGTTCTGTTCTTTTTTGCGACTATCGGATTAAAACGAATTTAGTGGGTGGTCATCAACTGAAGTTAATTTTTTTGGTCACCATATGGACGTGGCTCTGCTTTCTCATTGGTATGAAAGACGCGTAGGGAGCGAAGCAGCTAACTAGAGCAAAAAAATCAAGACGGGTGTAGCACAGTGCTCAGAGATCTTCTGCGACCCAATTGTCCTTGGTTCGATATAGCTCTCTGAGCTAATCAGGTCATCTATCTGTCTGAGGTAATCTTAATCAAAGCTAAACTATTATTGTTCCAATGTATTCTCACAACCACTGTGACTTATTCCGCACTGTATGCGAGACTTTTCAAAGCAGGTAATCGAAAAACTGAAGCTATTACCAGACTGAATAGTTGACCCGTACAATTCTGAATACCAAAAAACACGATCACATTGTCTATGTTTTGTACTATCACATTATCTGTATGTTGTGCCAGCATTGCCGGACAAGATGATTCACGAAAAACTTGTGCGATGGCGCTTTTAGGTAGTCACCTCAAGACTCAGTACCTATGAATTGGGAGGGAATATTCCCATCTTAAAGCCATGTCTATTTTAGAAATTTGGAGATACCAGTCATTGGTTTGCTGAGAATTTCAAACTCTTTCTTGGCATAGATAACCCTGACCAGGGATATCTATAATAGTTGCTGCCGAAGATGTGCCGTAGGTTTTTTTCGCTCACGGTCACCCCAGATATAGTAGGTCTTATAAAGCGTATTCGGGATTTGTTTCACTACTGAGTTCACACTGAGATTCGACGATCAATTTATTTGAGGAAATGCCGTTCGGGTGAAACTGGTTTCGCTACGTCAATGCTCACCCGCTTCATAAAATCATGCGATGGTGCCAGGTGATGCAGTGGCGATGTGTCACTCGTTAGGGCCGGCCGAGTTTGTTCGCCATTTGCGGCATCGAAACCACTTCCTCAGCTTTTCCTCATATTAATCGATATTAAATTATTTCATTAGGCCACCTAGATACTCTTCATTCCATTACATTCTCTCACCATATTATCGAATAGCTTTTTTCTGCTTCCGTGTGACATACATAGCGCAGCAATTCCGACGTCTTCGTCAATCAATTTTCCTTAGACTTCCAAGATTTTCTCTTCTGGTGATGCTCTGTTTTACCCTTCTCACTTTCTCAACAGAACTGTTAAAGGGAAAAAAACGAAACAAGCGCAAGCACCATCTTTACAATCAACTTTGAAATACAGCATTAATATTTAGCTTAGTAATTGCAATAGATATGTATTGATCAATACCAAAGACTACCAATAACAAGTATTGGTTGATAATAATAAAGCTGAATGTTATACCATGATAACGACGCTAGATATTCATTCAGAGGAGTTCAATGACAGGTTATGCAGTTTATCCACGCAGTCTCTTTCCTAGGTTACTTTTTAACAAGTACCTTGGAAAAGTGTTCGGTGTTGCTCATTCCATCACGGATGCGCAGTGCATTGGACTCCATTCTGCATCCTAGAAGTTTTTGAATCCGAAACTGGCCCAAATAATGTCTTAAGGGGCCAATGGTAATGTGAAGCAGTGCTTCTGTCCTCTCAGACTTGCCTGCTACCAAGTTTTAGACCCTGAGGAGATAAAGGGCTGGATTTGAGCGTAGCGTTGGCGGTCTACTCTGTATATATTGCATGGTACCTCTGGCCACACCACTATATGTCCTCTATATTAAAAAACCTTTTAATTGCAATAATGATAAAACTGGTGCTGCTATTTGCTATTTCCGCCAATCGATCTGTCGTAAGCAGGCCTTTCTGTGAACCTCGCATGTATAATGTGTCGTATTACCTGGTAGACCTTGAGAACTCATCGTTTCATGGATTTCTCTTAAGTAAGTACCAGCCGGAAGAGAACAACTGGTGTGATCTTGAAGTTGTTAAAGGTGATGTTTAACACGAATTAAGACTAGTGATTTTTTCGCTTGTAAATATTATATTGATCTCTGCACATACTACGCGTCGTGATTATCTATTTATTACATTTTTATATGACCCGCCTTCGAGTATTGTCGGAGTCCCAGTACCTCTTTAGTTTTTTGTATCCGTTGTACACAAAGGCCATCGGATTTGCATGTGGCTTTGGTTACCACGTGAGGACTTGGTCTACTTAGTGAATACAGTTGAATGCTTGTCCAGTTGATTTTACCAGGAATACTGGTATAGCTCTTCGAAGGCGTTCCTTGGTCTTCACAGCGTGCAGTCAACGGGTTTCCTGAAACAAGGGAGCTTTTGTCAGTAAAAAATGACACAGATTCGCAGATCCATGAACGATTGGGCGTTTGATTGGCTTGGACGAGGTCGAACACATAATCCTTCGTATTGTGTGGCACCTCTAACCACTGTGATTTACGCATGCTATGTCGTTATTGCTCGAAGGCAATTAGAGGTTAGATTATTGAAGTGTTGTAGTCACTGTAAGTCCAGTTAAGAATTTGAAGGTTGGAAAATTTTGTGGATTTATCATAATTTGCCGAAGTTCTTGCTTTCTTTGTATTAACAGCACTATGTTGGAAATCAGTGAACGATTGTGTTATTCTACTATAAAAAGTTTTTTCACTTGTTGTGAAACTGTAGATGAACGTCTCTGTAAGGGTTTACACAAACATGAACAAGACATAATATTGATCAACTCCCGATGCTTTATCCTTTCTCCCCTATCCACATTTTGGTACTATTTCGTTGTTTTTTTACTATGTTATTTACTGGAATACTTAATTAAGTGCTGCACTTTAATAGAATCGTTCACGTGGTCACCAGCTGCAGTCGTGGTAAGAAAATCGAATGAAAAAACTTTTTTCATACCACAACTTGTTTACTAAATCAACTTCATTGTGTAATTCATTGTGAACCGCCACATGAGATTACTATTCGCGCCAGAGCAGGTGCATGAATCGAGTTAGGAATGGTCATGCTCCGATTCAATTTCTACTTCTTTCATTAGTATTTTGCTGCTTAGGCAGGGTTTCCCTTTTGGTGGAGTCACAAAAACCGTTCTAGGGCTTTTCTAATGGCAGTGATTCTCGACATGGCTTTAATCCTTGCAAGGCTTCCAAATGGAAACGCTGAACTCGTTCTCAGTTTGGAGATTCTAGTGAGCGAGGGGTTAATTGTTGGATGAATTTCAACGTAATGACTCTCATCATTGCGGCGTTGGCAAATATCCTTTCGTATGTGTTACGCGAGAAAATAGCAAATATCTTTTATTTTAACACACCTGCCATTAACCGTTTTTCTGCAACTATACTACTATTCTTTGCTTCTCACTCCAAGAACATGCGTAATATAAAAACGAGAAACTTCTCACTTTTATGATTGTGAAAGCATGGAGTTACATAGGAAAAGGCGTCTCGGTACGTAGCAGTTATCTTCAGTTCGATCCACTTTTTCTAAGTGTTTCTACTTATGAATGATGATTTTTCCACTTCACTGATTTTACGGAATGAGACCAGCGTCTTTGTTTTTGCCTTGATTTCGACATTTTCGTTCGACCGTAACTCAAACAAGAAGATTTTTGCTTCAACACGAGTTTAAATCAAAAGTTAGTCGAACAGTGCATTTGGCATACAACATGTCGCAAGTTGATAATACCATAAATCTATGGGACTACAATCATTTTGAAGAGGATGACCTTTCAGGAAGGCTTCACGTAATCTTGGTTTTATTTTTTTCTTTGAAAGTAAAGCTACTAGTTTGCTGAAATGCGGAGAGTTCAAATGGAGCCCGACAAATCCCATTGTTCTGAGCCATTTCTAGTATATATCACAGTAGCTTGTCTTTTGCGTTTCCTTAGGTAGAAAAAACGAGCTGCGTTTTGGACACTGAAAGGCTGAACATCATAAGATGCTTTATTATTGCTTTAATCTGCCGCACCCTATGATTATGGACATTAGTCATATGTGTTGTTACAAGCTATAAATAAGGTAAAATAACAAAAGGAATAAAGCTTTCGAAGTGGATCTACTTGTTAGAGATCAAGCGAGCCAAGTGCAGCATGGAACCAGCCTGTATGTGCATGGCAAGGCATCTCTGGCCACTGTGCCACACGTTCCGCTTGTAAATACGATAAAGAAAAGACGTTTTTGTCTTAAGAAAGGAATGTAAACATGTTCAGTTGTGACAGGTTTTGTGCTAGGTTCTTTTTTTTCTTTCAGTTCAATCGATCTGGGTGATTAATGATGAAGCGCGTCTAATTGATGTGGTTCTGACTAGTAAAAACATCCCTTACATGTTTACAAAAAAAAAGATGATTATATGACTTTAATGATGCTGAGATATAGCTAGCTGAGAGACAGGCGAAACGAAGGACCCGCATGGTGTGGTGGTGAGCGCGCTACTCCCCGGAAAGGACAGTAGCGCGTTCGTTCCCCACCGTAGACACCTGCTGTCCGGAGTTTTGCAAATATCTCAACATCATTAAAGTTATATTTTGCAATACATACCCTGCCACTAAAAAGAGTAGGCAGTAAATAATAAGTCAAAAATGATGATTATATGATTTATACGAGTGAATTATTCTTAGTGCTATAACGCTGAATACTATGGTTCCTAGTTCCTTACAAGCTTAGTATGTCCAATATATTTCTTTAGATTGTTCAGCTTACATGAGGTTGTTATCCAACTATTATTCGGCCTATCTTTCGGTGGAGCAGGAGGTGAAAGTCGGTTTAAAAAGTATTAATATGTTTGTCTGATGATTCTCGCCTACGTTTCGATCGAGATCTCGATAAAGCCCTGCATTTTTCACTAAATCTATCGTGACATCCGGAAAACCATTATTTGCTCAGAATCACAGTGGTCCGTGAGTTCTCCAATCGAATTGGCTGGTCCCTTCAACAATCTAGAAGACATGGTCTGTCTTTGTGCTCAGGCATTGGACAATATTGACAAATCACTCAACACAATCACTCTACTCTTCGAAGAATAACGTTCTTGTTGAACAATAATTATTGCTTTAGTAGTTGACACGTTCCTTAAATGGGTGAGATACCTACTACTTGTTGTACAATAGTTTTACTGTTACTGTACAATGATATTCTTACGGTTTTGTACTGAACAGGTATTGAGGTCTTTGGTTTGGCAGTACCCATATCACGTCACTGGCTGTATTTTGTTCTCAAAAACTCTCGTTTTTAAGCTGTCATGAGAATGTTAACACATTTGCTGTGACTCTCGAAGCCTAAAGCTTTGGCAATATCTCCTTTTTCAGAGATGAAGTAGAATATGTCATTATATAGGTTTATTCGGTACTATTTTAGTGAAAAGTAAATAAACACATTTTGCTTTGTTAAAAAGGACTTCATGTTTTCTCCACTTCTCTAGCAAAATTTGAACACGTTGAACGGTCTGCAAACAAAACAAAATTCTGAATTCTGAAGTCACGCAATGCATGGTAGGATGGTAGGAAAACACTTATTGAGTGTGCACACAATAGTCTATTGTTATATCAGCTGACCTGGGTAACTAACAACAGCTGCATAATTATTCCTATACGACTCTCTATACTATATATACTATCTATACTATATACACAGACGATAACCACAGACTCAGTTCCTGAATCAGCGTCTCTGTTATCGTTGTAAAACGGCCAAATATTCTATTGTTATAGTCAGCTAGCAGTGCTGGCAGATCTTTTATGGATCTGTGAGCATCATTAAACAGCTCCCGAGAAGTTGGTAGAGGAGACTGGAAGGTCGACTGAAGATATTCGAGTATCGTTGGAAATCCTTGAAATTGTCCGCATAACGCGAGCTTGACACAGCGGCTATGGTTTGTCTCAGATTTCTCAAATCGTCAGATCAATCCACAGAGAAGGAATATTGCAACCCTTGTATAGAAGTCGTCGTTCAAGTGGTTCCGGCGAAATTTCGACGGTGACCTTGTCTTGTAAACAAATGCTTTGTGGCATTTACATCAGTTTGGATACTACCTACTTCAGATTAAATCCTTCTTCTTTAAAGCTGTTGTTTATACTCATTTTTTCACAATTCCATGCTAGTTTTTCTCCTGTGCTTCTCCATTCTCTCACACAAAAAAAACTTCAACACGTGGCTATATCTGTTTTCTATGTGCAATTAAAACCTTTTTATACACTTATGTTTTATGTGTCTGATTAAAATAAATGACTATGAACAGATATAAACAGTTACGAAAGGTGAAACCAATGACCCATGTGGTGTCGTGGTGAGCGCGTTAGCTCTCGGAAAGGGTAATAGCGTGTTCGTTCTCCACCGCAGACAACTGCGGTCCGGAGTTTGCAAATATCTCAGCATCATTGTAGTTATATTTCATAGCATACCCTGCCACGAAAAAAGAATAGGCAGCAAGCAAAAAAGTCACCAGATCATAAACAGTTAGCCATCCGTTTTTTTTCCCTAATGTTTTTGTTTCAAATGCTACCAAATAATTACCCACCACGAATATTACTAACTTTCCTTGATCATTGATCCTTGAATAGCCCGTCCTCACTGATTGTAGGGGCCCCAGCACAATCTCCATTTTTCGGAGATTTGCTGGTTAAGCTCATTGTGGTTCCCTGGATTCTCGAGGTCAGCCTGGCCAAAGTCTGCCCCCGGTCTTCACCACAACAGGGAGTAGCAGCGCTTGTGGATCGAGCGAAATTTGCCACCATGTTACTTTGATACCAGAACGCTGGTGGATCCTGTTATTAGTTTGGTATTTTCGTTGCATACTGCCTATAAGCCGTGCAAGCACCAATAAACCTCATAAACGACGTACAGCAATCATATGGTGATGACAACTCGTCCACTTCGTTATCAGTGCCATTATCATTTGTAGCCTCAGCTGCAATAAAAGCATGTAAACATCCTCTTTCGTCTTCCAAAAATCAATT
The DNA here is from genome assembly GCA_018806985.1 of Angiostrongylus vasorum. NCBI lineage: Eukaryota > Metazoa > Nematoda > Chromadorea > Rhabditida > Metastrongylidae > Angiostrongylus > Angiostrongylus vasorum. Next base: position 2,272,050 of record JADANN010000433.1, read on the forward strand.
CCTGAGTAAGCTCTTCATCGTGGCCCGCTACATGAAATCTCCGCTTAGGTCAGAGCACATATATATCCACTTCCGTCGAATTTTTTATAGTTTCATATTCTTCTGGTTTACCCATATATTCATTTATACCGCGCTGTAAAATGTAGAAATATCTTAACCACCTTATAATAAGCGTCCTTTAGCTTGAGGGAAAAAGAGCCAAACAAAGCTTTTAAAAATTAACCATTATTCTTCTTGTTTTTGAACGAAAAAAAGGCTAAAAAAGTGAAACTCCAAGTGAATTTTTGCTCGATTTTTATTTTTTGTGGTGTTTTGGTTGAATTATCTTGTGGAATAAATACAAATAATTGTTGTGACAAAGTGACTTACACTTCTGGAGAGAGTTAGTGTAACACAATATAACGATGTGTCACGTGTGCCTTTACCTTTCCTGGTTCGAATCCTGGTCGTGCTCCAACCATTCTGCACCTTCCATTGAGGACTAGTCACTAGAAGACTTACTTGATACTTGAACGGTCCGTCCTCACTCGTTGTGCGGGCCTCAGCATAACCTCCATTTTCCGGCGATTTGCTGGTTAAGCCGCTCTGGTTCCCTGTAATCCCGAGGTCTGCCTTGCCAAAGTCTGCCCCAGGTCTTCACCACCACAGGCAGTCTCAGCACTTGTGGATCAGAGGAAGATTTGCCACCATGCGACTTTAACACCAAGACGGTGATGGATCCTGGTATTGCTTTACTCTCAGCTAGGCTTCCTGATGGAAACGCCGTACTTCTTCTCAGCTTGGGAAACCCTGCCAGTGGGGTGAATCCCGCCTGTACATCTACCGTTGGGAGGCACTAGAAGACTATTTTTATATTATTTGACATCATTTGGTAGTTGTGTTGGCGGACGATCTTTCGCCGTCTGAATATCATTGAACGTTTCTTTTAGTGCCAATCCACTTTCATTGCTTTCGTAAACATTTCTTTCGATGATTCATAGATGCTACATAGGCACGTCCTCTTTCAATTCTATCTCTGTTTGTTGTCCTAATACTTTTTTTCTCCTTCATGTTTGATATCTCGGGAAAAGTTTCTTCATCAAATTTTTTGAATAGTCCGAAAGCCGACTTTCCACTAAACACCGATGAAAACTCGATATTTTCATGATTAGCATGCACGAGATTATTACTACATATCGTTTATTTAGAACAGCTGACGTTTCGTAAGATTTCTTCTGAGTATAAAAAGGTAAAAGTTTCCTTCTTTAGATCCTGAAGGGTTAAGTTCAATGCAACTGAAATTTTGATTTAGCATTTTTTTCTATTTTGGTTATGAAAGTGTTTGGCTGAGCATATTGCAGTCAAGTTGACATTTTCTGGGTATTGTTTGAAAACTTTTCTCTATGTAGCTCGATTTTCTGACTGCTCCCATTTAATATTCCATTCTCAATGCTAACGAAGAAAAAAAGAACCTATAATGCTTTCATCAAGTCTAAGAAAGCTCTTGGAAAATGCTAATGAAAACCGATATATTATAAAAAAAAGCTAAGCCAGCAGCAGACCAAATTGGTCTGTGTGGCACTCTACTTCTTCTTCCCTCCGCATTTCAATGCAGCACCTCATTCTGTGTCCACTCGGTCTATGCTTTAACTATTCGGTTAGCCTGAAGTTGGGCTCTTTCTAGCACATCCTGCGTAGAAATTAGCTTAGAGCTCTTTCCAGAGCCTCGTTTCTAAAAATTGCTATCTTCTCGGTGCATTACATTAATAGCGATCGCTTCAGGACAAATGCATTAGCACATATTATGAGTAACTCCGAATACGAGTGAAGCGGAACTGATGTTGTTGCAGGATGCATCAGGGAATGCTGCCGTATCAATCAATCCACCATTTTCTAATTCTCTAAAAAGGCTAGCGCTTCTTCTGATTCCCTCCAGGGAAAGTCTTCAGAGGTAATCGCTTTACGACAGCATTCGGCTAACTCACTTTGGCATTTCCTCATCGGATAACTCCAGTCGAAGTTTTGCGTTCCTGCACTACTTCGAGAAGTGAAGAAATCAAAGGACTCGTCATCTGTTTCTTCTAAGTCATGTGTAATTGTTGTAAGAAACATGTTTCGAACAGCAACCAACGTGTGCACGGGAAGAGAGCAGAGAGAGGAGTCCCGGAACTTGGCACGGCAAATAGTCATTTCTAATGGCTACGAAACTGTAGCTCGTGATAGGTGTAGGGGAAAAAAACCTAGACCTCTTAACGACAATTCCAGCGATAAAAAGGTCTTGTTTATCTTACCGTTCATCTCAAATGATGTAAGTGCAGGTATAAAATGCTGCTTAAGAAGGGCAGGTCTTAAGGTTTCAATAAACGTAGTTGAAATACCACCGAGTACTCTTAGGCGCCAACTAGTTCGTAACCGCCTATACGACCGTCTATGTGCGACGCAAAATTGCATAATTTGCCCTAATGGTAGAGACGGTGATTGCATAAGCTCGGTACAGTTTATCTGATCTCCTGTAAGGCGTGCGGAGACGAACACATTGGCGAAACGAGTAGGCCACTCTGTGTTCGCATAAAAGAACACCTAGTCGGCAAACGTAAACCAAATACCCCACTAGGCACGCATAGGACGCAGAGACATAACGCGGAGGACTTTGAAGGACAGGTCACGATCCTCGAACGGGAATCGCGAACACAATCGAGCAAAACTCTCGAGGCGTTCTGGATTAATTCCAGAAATCCCAAAATGAACCGCAGGGGAAGAGTGCCTCATTATCACGCGTGATATTGGGCAGTATTTAAGGCTGTTATTTTGATGGGAGGGGCATATCCATGTGAATTCTGTGTGGTTGGTCTCCACGCGACATACTCAGTGGAAGACTCATAGAAAGCTGTGAGTGTGGAAAGAAGCTATTTTGTGTTCAATGTTATTGAAATCTAGGTTTAGCGTTTTCTCTGTTTGGTTATAGAGGAGGTGTTTGGTCGAATGGATTGCTATCAACTCGACCTTTCCAGGTTCTGAGGAAGGCGAAATCCGCCGAAACCTCAGCTTGTTCGTGAATAAAGAATAAAAATAACACCTCGTGTTTGCTCAACAAGAATACGAAGAATTACTTGATCAGTGCCGAGGTTAATAGAAAGTCGGAAGTGGGATTTGTAATTCCGTTTATCATCGAGTTACCCAAATGAGTACAACTGTCATTTTAAATTATCCACTCTTCTCTGTTGCGTACCAGAGTTGCTTCATGGGCTGCGGCCGCTGTAATCACGAAAACTATTGGAATTTTTTTATAGTAGACGTTTTCTTAAAACTAATTTTTTTAGAAAAGAGGCTATCAAGTTCAATCGTGGTTTGGGAGTTGTTCATATTTAAGTATTCAAAACAATCTGTCGGAGTTTACGTGGCGTCTATTTACTATATGCTATTTCGAATCGTTTCCCACATCTTAGTTTTACCCTAATTGAAGAAAACATAGATGGTCATCCCATCATGGGCAGAAGCCGAAGGCTAGCAAGGACAGCTACATACATCTGCTCGAATATGTTTGCGTAAATATAGATGTTTTTCTCCAGCGATATGAGTTACTTGAAAAATCAGCAGAAATAGGAAACAAATCTTCCTAATCCATCTTCCTCTCCATGCAAATACATTATCGCTTATCCACATTCCTTGAAATTGATACTATAGCTTTAGATTCATCAATGTTCTACCGAGCTTCATTGTGTTGATGCTTGATGCTATTCTTCAACAGATTTTTTTCTCTCCTGCATTTTTTCTTATTCAGAGTTTTCCAATTTCTGTTGTTTTCACGATTAGCGAGTGCTTGCTGTTGTTTATTCTTGAATGAAGACCCAATAATTCATCATCGCTCCACAAAGCTCTAAAAAAAGCCAACACAGTAAGAAAAGTCTTGAATTCGGTGTAAAGAATAGAAGAAGATGGTCTCCCAGTGGAAGAAGATGGCCTCCCAAGGGTTTGCCGCCTCATCGTGGCTGAGAGGTGTTTCTGAATGTCGGGCTGCGATGTACAGCAGGGAGATTGATCCCCTCGATAGGGCCTTCCAAGCTGAGAATGAGTACGGTGTTTCCATCAGAAACCCCAGATAAAAGTAAACCAACACAAGAATCCACCACCGCTCTGGTATTAAACTAGTCGCATTGTGGCAAATCTCAAAGGAAAAACCCAGGAACGCCTTCCAGCCACGATAACGCGGTACACCGTTGGAAGAATTCTTCTGTATAATCACGACAAAAATCCTAACAGTATCATTACAGCCAGTTCTCCAGAATTGGTGCCATATTGACTTTTTTTGAAGGTCTTTAAAATATTGTTACGCTCTGTGCTACCTGATAGTGATATCGGCTGCTGCAGGATGGGGATTATCCAGAGGAAACCAAACGGCTATCTACAGGCTGCCAGTATCAACAACCGTCTTTCACAAAAGAGTGCTGCTGAGTGAAGTTACTCTATTCGCGTGGTGCTCCAATGGATTCGATTCAGTGCACGACGACCTACATCGGAAAGGGGAACAACTGTGGACAATGGAATCGGATCAACGCGTCTCTGAAGAGGACTAAGGTGCCTGAAACAAAGTTTTGTATCAACCTCGTGTTAGCTTATTAACGAAGAAATACGTGTTGATTAACAGGTTTTTTTTGACGAACACACACGACGTGTTTACTCTATTCTTTATTAACGAAAAAAGTTGAGGTTTCGGCGGATTTCGTCGTCTTCAGAGCCAGGAGAGGTCGAGTTGAATGCAGTCCCAGCTAAATACTTCTTAACCAGAACAGAATGAACACAACAACAAGGTTTCAATCCAGCTGAAAACAAAATAACTTCTTCAAACTCTCATCGCCTTCTATATGTCTTCCGCTGAGTATTTCACGTGGGGGCCAGCCGCACAATGTTCACGTAGAAGCGTAAGGCACCACTCTTTCATTAAAATATCAGCCTTAAATACTGTGTGAGATCACGCGTGATTACGAGGCATTCTTCTCTGTGCTTTCCTTTCAAATTCTTGGGGTTTATTCAGATTAACGTTTATCCATGCTGATTAGTCGTGCCGAAAAAGTCGGTCATAAAGTTCTCGCCGTTGATCAATCCCTAAAGAATGAGCCATGCATTCGACTTCATTAGGTATTGCTTAGACGTGATTGAATGCATATCTGGCCTTTACAATGACTCGCGGTGGCCTATCGATGTACCGAGCCAGTGCTGCTATCCTTCCAGGCAAGTTACCAATTTGCCCAGCCCGGAGGGATGGGATGGAAGACTTGGTGGGCCGTTGGCGCGGGGATCGATTCCACCTGTGTCTTGCAGGGCGATTCCGACCACTGCGTCACACGCGCACAGCAAACGACAATTACTACTAACAATAACCGTCCTGTATAAAGAGCACTGCTGAGTCAGGCTAATTCATTTTGCTAGAAGCTTCACTGGGCTCGAGTCGACGGGATCATGAGGGCCCACATCGGAAGGAGGAACAACTCTAAACAATAGATTGAATCAATCCGGCTCTGAAGATGGTGAGGGCGCCGAAACGTCAGCGAAATGAAGTTTTACGTCAAGCTCGTATTAGTCTATCAACGAAGAAGATACCCACCCTCTTTACAGTGTTTGTGTATTTCACTATTTTTTATTCTATGCTATTATGTTTTCTATTTTTCTACTTTATTCTATATCTCATTATTTCATCTTTTTTTATTTATTTTTCGTTTAACTTTGCATTTACTGCCTACTATTTTTTCATGGCAGGGGCGAACTACAACTACAATGATGCTAAAATGTTTGCAAACTGCGAAACCCCAGAACACCTTCAAACTCGCGACTACCTTTTCCGTGGTCTCCGGGACTGCGGCTTCACTCTAACTGGCTTCAACGACGGTTTATATTTCCCAAATTGTTTCCGTTGATGGATTAATGCTGATTGCACCTCTAAAATTGACAGAGCAAGGCAAAGCAATTGTCTCGATGGTGCAGTAGGGTAAAAGGGCAATTGCCGGTGGGTTCAAAACACCGTTTTGTTCTTTGTATGCCTTTCAGTTTTTGGTGGAGACCACACCACCACACAAACTCCTACATGGTGTGGAATATTCCTGGCTCAGCTCAAAAAAATCAGCCTGAGGAATGAGGCGAGGACGCACATTATAACAAAGCACTTCTCCGTGCGTTTCACTTTCGGATTTTTGGAATTCATCCAAATATCCAAAATGCCTCAATTGTTTTGAGCGCTTATATTTTTAGATTTCTGTGCACCTTTTGTGGTCTTTCTAAGTAATGCAACCTGGACGACATGAATTAATTTCATCCTGTTTTTTGGCTGACTCTAACCTTGCCTTTCAAGTTTAGGCAATAACATGTCTCGCTTCATAATTTGCTAAGTGAAAAAGAATTGAGTAAAATCCGCTATTATCGATACATCCTTACCGGCAAGGTGTTTGTCTTCATGTTCAAGCCCAATGCACTTTTGTTATTTTCTATATGCATCACTTTTTTTAAATCGAGGTTAGTTTTTTTGAACATCGAGCTGATCCACAAAGCAAGATTTCGTCAGACATGACATGATAGTGTCTCCGATTGAGAAATGCGTGAGGTTTTATTTATGAAACTTTGCCGGAAGGACCGCCCCGTTTTGTGTTTATTGCCGACATAACATCTACTCGAAAGTTCTTCCATCTTTTGTGGTTTCTTATTCATTCAGTAGTTCGTATTATGTTTGTGCTCCCATCTGTTTATTTTGCTTAATAGTCATTTCTTCACAAGAAGATCTTTTTTGGATGTGTATTGTGGCTTGCAAAGTTCTTACTGGTGTTCTTCTAATTCTTTTTCACTACATTTATATTTCATAGCTTTCAAGATATCTTTTACAGATTAAAAGACGGCTTCTCTCCACATGTGATATTGACTATGGCACTTCATCTCCATTTGGGTCGATTTGTTCCCAAGAGATTTACGGTAATAGAGTGAGAAGCGTTCTTGGTTCTACGTAATAGGCGGCTCCTATGGCTCCAAGAGGACTTTAGCCACCTGCGTGGTAAATCGGCGACGAAAAACGCGTAAACACCTTACTTTTTGCTATACTGTCTACTTCCCAAAAAAGGATGCCAGCCTTTTTCTCAGTGTGGAATGAGATCTGTCTACCAACCAGTAGAATCTACGTTGGTCCACTAAAGTTGCTCATTGAGCTTCGCTTGCTTAAGGGATACGAAGAACACCATATTTTGATGCGGTTGGGTTATTTTGCTTTTTGGGCATCAAATGCAAGTGTCGTACTGCTTACGTTCGCGTAAATAAAACCGCTTTACATCACGTTCTCATTAGAACTACTCTTTTTAAGACCAACTGAAAAATATCCTTTGGTTGCCTTCGAAGATTTTTTTACTTTGCCCAGTTTTTCGGTGACCCAACTCCATAACATGCAGATTTCAGCACTTCTTTCATTCGATTAGTTTACTCGCATCCATCTCCACAAGGAACCTTGGATTTGCATTCGGATACAGCTTGAGGGTTTTCTTTACGAATGATTTTAATTGCTGGGTCAAGTCTTCAATATCCAACATCTTAGGTAGTTGCCAGTTCTTAGATTTTGAGGGATCTTCCTAAACAAGTTCTGCTATCAACTTTGCTATCCCGATGGGATGGGAGGCTTAGTGAGCTTCATGCGTCGTCGAAGGTGCCCTTGCCTCTATTATTGAGCGACCTCTACCACTGCGCTACTCGTGGCTTGCATTCATCAATAGTAACAATATATAAATTAGTAAATGATTAAAGTTTTGGATTCCAAAATGTTCGTTTCCGACATTTGGAGGCAATAAACTACTGATTTGCATTGGCTAGGAGCAGAGATGCTTGGTGCACTCAGTTGTATAACATCGAAGTTAATCGTGAAGTGCTAATCATCCTACTTTATTTCATTATCGCTACTATGAAGAGTTTGCTGTCATAAAAATAATCCAAAGTCGTGAAATCGATAGGTTTTTTCATCAACTTTGTATCACACCGGCCAGGACCTTCAGAACCAGAGGATTATTGCGTCTAGAAATGGGTTTTCCTGGTCTTTTTCTTCGGATTCGTCTAATTCATATTATACTAAGGGCGCATTTCTCAAATTAGATCGCTTCGATCTGTTTTCTATATTCGTGTCCAACTTGTGTTCAACTTTTAAGTGAATAAGTTATTGCTGGCTTACGAATGCGATATATACTCTGTTGATCGGCTCTATTTTTAGCTGTTTTTATTCGAAGCTCTTACGAGACGTCTTCTGAACATCTTCTTTCCTATCATTTCTGATAATTCTTCGTACATATTTTATGGTCTTATCGCCGTTTTATAGGGCGCGTGTGGCGCAGTGGTTGGAGGCGCCACTGCGACACACACGTGGAATCGATCCTCGCGCCCACGGCCCACCTAGTCTTCCTTCCCTCCAGGGTTGGCAAATTGGTACCAGACTTGTCTGGGAGGGATAGCAGCACTGTCTCAATACATCGGTAGGCCACCGCGAGTAATTGTAAAGGCCAGATATGCATTCGATCCGATACTTAATGAAGTCGAATGCATGCCGCATCCCTCAGGGATTGATCAATGCCGAGAGCTTTATCCTTTTAGCTTTTATCGCCGTTTTATATTCCCTCGCTCGTCAAACCTGTTTTTTTAGTCCATAACTAAATCATTTCGTGCCAAGACTGACCCGAGTACACCCTAATGATTCTGGTAAAACAGCTCCCAATTTACACGCGCAGCAAGCGTTCTATCGCTTTCTTCCCCTCCTCACTTTTCTGGAATTTCTTAGTCTCTAAAAGTCAAGTTGGGATGTCGAAGCACCCGTCTCATACATGAATTTGCTCATGTTTTTCTAAGTTTTCCGCATTGTTTCACATTTGCTTTCAGATTGCGAATTTATTTGTAACATGCTTTTCCTTGAAGCTTTCACTTGTGACTTTCGATCGCGTTATCCTCATAATTTCATGGCTTCCTCTTAACGACGTTTACATTCTTGCTCGTTTCAGCCAACGGTGGACGCTTGTAACGCAGTGAATGGAGGTTACCTGCAGCATAGATTATTGTTGGTTCAATCCCCGAGATTGACGGTGCACCTGTCGTTCCGGGATCAGCAGTTTGGTATCAAACCTGACTGGATGTGGTTAAAACATTGTATTGATATATCGTTAGGTAACCACAAGTTGCTGCCTAGACCGGATGTATATTCAATCACCTTGCTTGCTGCCATTCTTGTGATGGGTCAACGAAGACACTTCATCGCTTGTTCACCCAGCAGTGGTGATGATTCATGAATAACATAGATTTCAACGATATCCCATCAGAAACTCGGCGATTAGTATTTATACTCTCCGAGCACGAATATTAGGATCCTATCAATGCTTTCCGCTCAACATCGTTCCTTTCTTCCCCATATCCTTAGTGGAACTCACGTTCTTTTATCGTTTTCCTCTTTCGTTTTTTTTTCATTTAGCTCCTAACAGTTGTCAGGCTTAAACTGCCTGAAGCTGCTTTCCCATTTAGTTTTCGTTTATTTTCCTATCCCTTATTATCGATTAATTAGAAGGCGGATCAATGGTGCCAGTCCAAATTCGATCATTTGTTTAACTTCTGTTCTTTTTTCGTGATAAAAATGAATGAAAGGACTGTGAAAATATCGTGTTGAGGTCGAATGACTGCCGACATCCGTTCACCGGACGTCGTCACAGCGCCATGTTTCCCGACAAATCCTGATATTCACAAACTTGGGCAGGGAAAGCAGGTGTTTCTTTTTCTTCCTAAATCATTTCACCTAACAAATAAGTGACTCCGACCCAAATTAATTTATTTCGAAGTGGAGTTTCTTTGGTTTTGAACTTTTTTTTTGAAGTTTTTAAATCTTGGTTTAGCATTTTCTCTGGTTATGGAGGCGTTCGGCTGGGTAGGTTGCGGTCAACTTGAACTTTCCAGGCTCTGAGGAAGAGAAATCCATCGAAACGTCAGCTTGTTCGTAAATAAAGGAATAAAATAACACCTCGTGTTTGCTCAACAAGAATACAAAATAGATTTTCTTTGTTTTCATCTTTATCTTTTCGCGTTATGTTATTGTCCGCGGTCTCACAAATGTACATAGCAACTTGGATTTTTCATCACAGCTGCCTGCATTCTTGTTGTCAGTTGGTCTTGCTAATGATAAAGGGACAACTCGTCCATATGCGATAAAAAATTAGTATATTTCCAATTGTAGTGGTCCAAGCTGAATACTCTATCGTCCTGAATATCGTGGATTCGTAATGCGACAGTGTTGACGTTCCACGAATATTGGAACTTTGAACTGATTCCGTCGGAAGTTGAAACGCGGTTCAATTTCGTTATCTGCTTTGTAGCAATCAATTCTGAAAATCGTGTTCTCTTTTCTTCTATATACCCTACTCTCGCTCACGTAATACTCCGGCTATAGTCGTGTCATATTTTCGTGGTAGTATTACGTTAGATTATCAATCGTTGCTGAGTTTTTCCTAGTTTTCGCTTTTGATTTTATCTTATAGTAATTCCTACCACCGACCTTCCTCGGCATTGATCTAGTAGTTCTTGACCTTCTTCTTGAGAAAACAAGAGATGTAGTTTTAATTTTTATTGCTAATAAGCTGACGTTTCAGCGCATGTCGCTAACTCAGACACTAGAAATGTTAAGTTGACCGCAATCTATCCAGCCAAAAACCTCCATGACCAAACGTAAAAATGCTAAACCAAGATTCCAAACACACTGAACACAAATAGCTCCTTTGCACACTCACCGCTTTCTGTGAGTCGTCCACTGAATATGTTACGTGGAGACCAACCGCACAGAGTTGATATGGAAGCGTAATGTGCCCATCAGAACAACAGGTTTAAATAGTGTCCAATAATAAGTGTGATTACGAGGTATTCCCCACTGCGGTTCATTTTTCGGATCCTTCGAATTAATCCAGATTTCGCGCGATAGTGTTATTGATTCCCGTGTGATGATCGTAAGCCCTACTTCAAACTCTTGCCTGTTATGTCTCTGCGCCCTATGCGTGCTGAGTGGAGTATTTGGTTTAAGTTTATTTACCGACTAGGTGTTCTTTTATACGAAGGCAGAGTGGTCTGTCTACCCGTTTCGCCAATGTATTCGTCTTCTCACGCCTTACAGGAGATCAGATAGACTGTACCCGAGCTCAAGCAATCACCGTCTCTACCATTACGGCAAATTATGCAGTTTTGCGTTGCACATAGACGGTCATATAGGCGGTTACCTCCCCGCTATGTCTCTGGGTCCTATGCGTGCCTAGTGGGGGTATTTGGTTTACGTTTGCCGACTAGGTGTTCTTTTTATGCGGACACAGAGGGGTCTGCCCATTTTGCCAATATATGCGTCCTCCCATGCTTTACAAGAAATCAGATAAACCGTACCCGAACACCGTCTCTACTGTTTGGGAAAAATATGCAATTTTGCGTTGCACATAGGCTGTCATAGAGACGGTTGCGAAATCCTCCGAAACGTCAGCTTCATAGTAATAAAAAGTGTAATAACATCTCGCCTTTGCTCAACAAAAATATGAAGATTTATTTGGTTTTATCTGTTCAGAACATAGCCTTCTTTACCAAGATTTTGCCAAGGGTTTAAAATACTCTAATCACTCGATTTCTAAAGACAGCACGCCATTCTATAAGTAGCTGCTGGATCCCTTTCTCCTAAAACAGTATTTTTGCGACTAGAGGCTGTAGAACACAATTTTCAAACAGACCACCTCGGTAGTAAAATAATAAACGTGTGCTTAATTTGTTTAGCTTAGGCGAGGTTGTTAAATAGATTTATTCGGCTAACGTTTCGACGTGTTCGTCTTCAGCAGAGCCGACGATCCTTGTCAATAATCCACAGTTGTTCTTCTTCTCGATGTGGCATCTTCGTAGTTGTACCGAGACGGATCTTCTTCAGTTGAACAGCGCACGAATGAGGCATGCTCATTCTACAGTGCTCTTTTATACAGGGCGAATATACGACTATCCGTTAATAAGGATTTGTTTTTCAACGGGTAATCCACCTTGTGGCAGTCAGTACTATGCCGGTCAGCACATAGCGCAGCAAAACAATTTTAAAACCGAATGTCATTTGATGTCGGTAGCAAAACAATGAACATGTATTTAAATTGTGTATATTTTGCATTGTATACAGACACATGCACACACACACACCTGCTGATATTCGGAAACTGGCTTGATTACGTGATTCTCCTCGAGTTTGGTCCATTCCAGTGCTTTTAATTCCAATATTTAGCTAACCCTGAGTAGCAAGCCGGGAAAATGAAATTTTATTGAAGCCAAATACATTACCATTTAGATAGGAAAGCGAGGACTGCTTTTTATACGAGTGAATTACAGCATGTCTTGGCACATGAGGTCGGTCAGGGATCATTATGTCGCAAATGTGACTGTTCTGGACTCGATCTGCACTTCTGGAGGTGAGCCAATTCATCTGTGAGGGTAAAGTTACTGAATTTAATGCGTGACGGCGCGAAAAAGTTCAATCAACCCCTTCTTAATTCGTGAAACCAGGTGGTTTTTTCTGCATCCATACAATCTTGGAGTGTTTGACGGCTGAACTTCTCAATGCCACTAACTTGCACGTCATATTCGATACGTCTGTTTTTCTTCTGGTGTTTCCAAGAAAATATTGCATTTAAGATCATCTCTAAATATCTCATTTTTTACGGCCTTTTTAGCGTGGTGGTCAAATGTGCCCTGTAATATACACAAGAAATATCGAGGGATGGAATAAAGTCCCTTTTACAAGTTTGTCTTGTTTTGAACTTCGTAAGTTCACTGGTTATCCAAAGTTATCGGGAATTACTAGAAAACTAACACCTCCTTATGTGGGGTATACAAAATTAGAGAAAAGGAAAAGCTAAGAGAAAAGACATAGCAAGGGTCTCGGTTGGTGCAGTGGATAGCACGTGAGCTTCCGGAGAGGGTAATCGCGTGTTTGAAACGCACATGAGGCTCCGAGTTTTGTTCATATTTCAGCATGCTGGTAGTTGTGTTTCACATAATACTCTCCCATGAAAAAAGGATTTGCAGTAATGATATGATGCAATGTTTCTTCTATTGTTTTTGGTGTTCACTGTATAAGTCCTCTAGCTGTCAAAAATTTATCATTTATTTTCGAAAAAAAACTAGCATCTTACGGCTTAAAATCGAAGAGGAGTTTGCGGCTTTTTCTGCCCTTAGGGAAATCAGTATTGGTCATGTATGTGTTAAGCAACGTAGAGGTAATTGAATGCATATGTAATGTGCAGAATAAGTTCTGGCAGCCTACCGCTCTGTAATATATGTATATATCCTCAGGGACTAACTTTAAATCAATTTCGGATCCCGAAGCGAGGATTTACTTGCTCGGTGCTCGGGATCGAATCAACGACCCGGTATGTGTTGCAGGGCACACCTAACCACCGAGCTACCTGCGTTGTATAATATTTATTCCATGAAGGAATTCTATTGTTAGAAAATAGACGAGATGTCCTAATAAATGCATGCAAACTCGAGAAGTATACAAGAGCTCCTCTTGTCGTCCTTCATTCTGCGCCCTGACAAATTTTCTTACTCCCTTGATATTTTGCCTTGAGCTCCTTTTTGTTTTGCTAAACACGTCAGCCGACTTGGAACTAGTAGAGCGATTTATGCGAATTTTGCATCTGTTCTCCTTCAACTGGCGAATATTTGTCTTCAGAAAGTCATTACTTAGTTTTTGCAACAAACTGGCGATCAGCTGAGACTTGTCAAAACTTCTATCTGTGTTCTTCCTTCTTCTTCAACAATTTCGCGACGATGCTATTAAGCCGTTTAGGATTAAATGAGGGCTTATAAAAAAAATATTATTTAAAATGTGATAAATTTCTTTGAACAAAACTTTATTAATCAAAATGAAAATCATTTGAATGTGCACATTTTTGCCAACGAGAAACGTGTTTATTTATTCCAGTAGCGTAAAAATTCTGGAGTTCTGAAAGCGATGAATTCGTTGAGGACAAAATATAAAGAAATGATTTGAAAGAGCACAAAATCAGCTGTCTAATGATATTTCAATATTGCAAGGTACGAAGAATATTTTGTTGGGATAAAATGCATTGAACAATAAGTATTTTAAAACGCTCATTTATTTCTGAACAGTCTAATAGTTTTTCGAGAACAGGTGACAATGCCTCCCATTAATGGAGGGATGCGCTATGCATTCGACTTCATTAAGCATCGTTTGGAGGTGATTGAATGCATATCCGACTCGCGGTGGCCTACGATGTATTGAGCCAGTGCTGCTATCCTCCCATACAAGTTTGGTACCAATTTTCCGACCCTGGATGGATGGAAAGCTTGGTGAGCCATGGGTGCTGGGATCGATCTCATGTGTTGCAGGCCGCTTCCGATCACTGCGCCACTCGCATTCTTGCTCCAAGGGCTTATGCACACATATATATGTATATATATATATATATATATATATATATATATATATGCTATATGCTGCATGATCAACCATGCAATGGAGAACACCACTGTGTTCTGCTGAGTGAAATCTCTCCTGTTCCGTTGCTCCCTTATTCGAAAAGTAGCTTTCGTGCAAAAAAAATAGGAAGGAAAAAAACCGTTTCGTGAGCTTCACAAAATCAGTTTTTCATTTTGGTTGAATAGCGAAACTCACACTTTGTGGTCAAATATCTGTGGATTGTAATGGTTCTTACTCCAATTAACAAAGTTCACTAGGGGCAGGTAGCAAGTGTTAGTGACGCGAATCATCACAACTCGATTATTGCTCGACTACGCTGCGGTCTTAGCAAACCTGTTATCCCTCTGGGTTAGGGAAATCGGCACCGGACTTTTCTTGGAACTGTTCCCTCTCTGCAGTACAACAGGGAACGCTTTAGCTCAGCTCTCTCAGGACTCCACGTAGAATCGGCTCAATCAGCATTCAACGATATTTATGACGAAATCAAAAATGTCGAACAGCAGCAGAAGCCCTAAGAAAGATTTGGAAGACCTTCGTGGATGATAGGAAAAGGAAAGGAAACGGGTGCGAGAAATGCAAGGATCCGCGTAGTTGATATGAGAAACGGGTCCTTTAGAAGAAATAAAGTTCGCTATAAGCTGAAATGTGTTAGTTTGAAGTTGAAAGCGGAATCGTTTTTAAATCTTGCTCATTGAAATCTATGCACGTAGTGGCGAATGTGCTAAACGTATCGTTATGAAATGAAACATTCAGTTTGTTATGTCCTGTTCTGTTCAAACAATGACTGCCCACAATATTCATCGTGTGGAACACAATAACATTCATGAGAAGTACCGATTGCGATCACCACTAGTACATAACCGTCTCTCATAGTTTTTTTGTTTGCTTTTTTTTTCTCCATTTTCTTGTTGAGCAAACACGAGGTGTTATTTTTATTCTTTATTCACGAACAAGCTGACGTTTCGGCGGATTTCGCCTTCCTCAGAGCCGCTTTCTATGAGTCTTCCACTGAGACTATGTCGCGTGGAGAGCAACCGCACAGGATTCACATGGAAGCGTAATGCCGGTTTGCTCAACAAGAATGCGAAGAATTACTTGATCAATGCCGAGGTTAATAGAAAGTCGGACGTGGGATTTGTTTTTTTTTGTTAGAAATTTTCCATGGACATAATATTCACCGAAATGAACAGCACAAAGGTAGACAAGCTTCTGCATCGCTTACATATATTAACTTTCTCCCTTAACACTGTTTTGCTGTGAGACCCAGCTTTACTTTTTCGGCATAGAACCTTCGACACGTAGAAAGTTCATGTGTCTCCTATCAGGTAGCTGACCGCTGAAAGTTATTGTACACACCACAACAGTTCCTCATTAAGGATTTTTTAAAGCGGATCAGGAAACCATTTCGACGGATATTAATCCAATATTGATTATTTTCGTGTTGTCTCAGATTCGAATTTAGGAAACTGTGCAAAAACTGTGGTTGTCGCATGGATGAACACGACATGCAGCTACCGAACCATTCTGATTACGGTCAAATCATTATTGGTAAGCTTTCCATGCTTACCTAAAACGTTTGAGGAATGAATCGTCACTTCTTTCAGAATAAGTCTGCTTGTTAATCTTCCAGTAACCAGAATTTTATCAGTCACTGTGTGGGGCTCACTACTTCGTAAATATGTGAAATAATTCGCATTCTCCGCTTCTCTTGTATTACCTCCAAATGTTCCTTTGTCTTGTAAATTTGTCTGTGTTTAATTTATTATTGGATCTCTTCCATATTACTATTGAAAGAAACTCAGCCTATCACTCACTTCATGTTCGATCCGTCCGTTAGTGCACTAGTCTCAGGAATCGCTGCCATCGTTTGAGGATCCCATTCGCAAAGCATTGAATCGATCCACAAACTTGGAATTGTCTATGGTGACGGTATAGGAACGCCGTAGCACGGGAATCGTCGTACTCCCATGAAAACCACGTTGGAACAGTATTCATGCCGATGAGAAGGAAAAAGTGACACCCGAAACAACAAGGAAGCACGACCACCTCCATTGCATAACACAGTTGAGTAACAACGAATGGAATGGAGCAAATGATGAGCCTGTACGTAATGTATGGACAAGTTAACGCTGTTGAATGTGATCAAACATCTCTACAATCTGCAACTACTCTGCTATCCATATGTTTCTGACTGTTATCCTATTCCACGTGGCGGTCTTTTTAATTGTTCAGAAAATCGCATCCTGTTTCATCAAAACGCTTTAGGTTTAAGCAACAGTGAAAAAATTTTCAAACCGACCGCCATTTAACCTCGGTAGTGAAACAGTCAACATGTATTTAAATTGTTGAGCTTACACGAAGCTGAAAAAAAGATTTATTTCACATTTCGACGTCTTCGTCTTCATCAGAGCCGATGATCCGCGTCGGTGGTCCACAGTTGTTCGTTACCTAAAGGTGGCCTCTTCATTGTCGTACCGAGAAGGGATTTTCTTCATTAAACACCGCACGAATGAGAACGGAGACGTCGAAACGTTTGCCGAAATAAATACGTTTATCAACCTCGTGTAAGCTCAACAATTTAAAACCATAGTGAAAAATAAGTTCATCACATAAGCCAGAGTTCTAAGTTAAATTGAACTCCAGTCAGTTTAAAGAAATTGGAAGCTTCGTTCTGTTTTCTCATTATTTTCTGGAACATACAAAACCTTTTGCGATAAAGCCACGTACTTTCATGTGTGAGCTGAATGAATTTCTTAGTAAATATTTATGTAAGCTTTTTTGACTTGTTTATGCAGCCTGTTTTCATGGCGAGCGTAGAGTGTAGTAAATTACCAATTTGAGCAATATTTTGCCGTTTAGTCGGTTTTTCTTAACATATGAAGTCTCATGGTAGTCACACTGGACGTTAAGAGTCTGTCAGTAAATACAGTCGCCAACTGTTGTGAAATAGAGAAGGTTCCTACTAGGTCGACGATGGTTCCTAGTGGCATTGATCCACATTTTTTTCTTAGTTGAGCTTGCAGATAGAAGTGTTGCCATGCTAATAATACATAACTATGCGTGTAGCAAACTATCCGCAAGCTTTTCGACGTCCAGAAGTATCTTCCTATTGTGCTGGGTGGTAAATAATTAAGCGGACAACTAGGAGTTTTGAATTGTATGTTCGCAACATTCGCAATCTTTCCTTACATCATCTCTATCTAACTTCTACGTGTCCGTATCAACTTAGCTTCAACACTTTAGAGTGTGAAACGAAGTCTCTGATTTTTGGTCGTTGGTGTGAATCGGAGCTTCGGATCCCCTTTCTCACATGCGTGGTGCGGGTCCTTTCGACTGTGTGCTTCATAACGTTGCTTTCTTATATATTCTATATTTTTTAGTAATTTCACCATTCGAACAGGAGCGGACAGTGCAATGTAGTGACGGACCGGTATGCAGAAACCCCAACTCACTCAGGATTTTCTTCGACTCCTTCCCGTCACCACAAAATTTTTATCAATCAGGATCGGCAAATTGGTACCAGACTTGTCTAGGATTAGCTCACTTCCTCTAATCCACGTTGTAATGCCTTCGAACGGCTATGCCAGGATTCCAAGGAGAACCAACTCGACCAGTTCTACGACGTTCATAAGGAAGACGAATATCGTCAATTAGGAACGATTCTCACATGTAAAGTGTTCGTAGACCTTCATGAGTGGTGGATGCGAGGAAACGAATCGTCTACGAAAAGTGTTAGGATCCGTGCAATGTGATACGTAATGTCGGATCGAGTAAAAATAGGTGACTCATCTGGGCTGAAAATTTTGGAATCTCCAAAAAACTTTGCGCTTTCCTTGGTTCTTGCGGACAAATCGAAAATTCTTATCAGCGAATGGAGTGAAGCTTCTTGTACTTCTACATTTGTTATGAATGCCGAGGTGATGCAATGCCGTTGGCATTTCTGTCTTAATGAGAAACCAACGATTATTCATGCATTCGCGGCCATCAGTGGTTTATATGGTGTAATAACCATCTGATGGTTCCTTCTTAACTCTAGGTGAACAGCTCATCTTCTAAAGAAAACTGCGAAGCGAAGTGATGGGTATAGCTAAAAAGGATAAAAAGGTTAAGTTTTTGGGAATTCGGCGTTGATCATTCCATGCGGAGAACGGCTCTACATTCCACTCTAATCCTTGAGGAGACTGCGTGCATGTTTCTCTTAGTCAATAATTTGCGTTGGGCTACCGCTACACCATGTGAGTGGTCTTCTATTTTCGCATACAAATCTGCCACCAATCTTTCGTTCCTGAAAGATTAGAAGAGTTCTCTGGCTTGAGGTCATTATTAAACCAATGATCCCCTATCTATTTCTGGCCATCGCTAACCACTGCACCACACGCATCCTGCACTAACAAGTAGAGGAACAAAATAAATGAGAAATCATTGGAGCACCATAAAAAAAGGTAGTTATAGGACGATTGTTCCACGCGAAAGATCATTTCGAGACCAAGCTAGCCGAATCGCTTAAACTTCGGGCTATCGGTGAACAGTCGTCATTGCATAGCTCAACTTCTTCCGACTCATCATCCCATAAAATCAGTCCACATCGGAGAACGTCGTTTGTCGAGGTGAGTGTAGAAATAGTAGTTTATATCTTTAATTGATGTGTTATAGTCTTTAGACTTCTTGTTCAACAATTTTGAAAGTTATTCTTGTTTTTTTAGGTTACTATTTACTACCTACTCTTTTTTAATGGCAACGTATATATTGTAAAATATAACTTCAATGATGCTGACATATTTGCAAAACTCCGGACTCCGGTGTTTGCGGTGGGTAGAGAACGCGCAAATGTCCTTTCCGGGGAGTAACGCGTTCACCACCATACCATGTGGGTCCTTCGTTTCGCCTGTCTGTCAGCTAGTTCTATCGATCTTTGCCGTTAGCGATCAACCGTCAGCGCGATTGATCTAGGCGGCCCAAATCGCAGACACCTGCGGTCCGGAGTTTTGCAAATATCTCAGCATCATCGAAGTTATTTTTTACTTTGTTTTATTTTCCGCGCCATGCAATACTAAAGGATGGAGAGAAAAAGTGGGTCGTTAGAACGGGATGTAGAGGGATACATGGCTTTTTTCTTCTCACTAACCAATAACTATCTTAGAGAATGATGGATAAATGCCAGAACATAATGAGTAAATCAGTCAGTCAAAAAGTCGTTAGAGAACTACGTACTTATTTGTTGGAAAATATCCGAAAACAGAGTAATTTAGTGCGATTTGACTAAAAAAAAGTAACGAACTATGAAAGTGACGGAAAAAAATCTTTTCCCTCAATCTCAGAATCAATTAGAGAGCTGGTCAAGGGTAATAAGTCGAAGAAACTACATGAAGAAATGTCAAAGAGATGAATAATATGAAAGTTATGCTCAACCACGAACTGTTTTTTCACCATAGCGTCAACGAATGTTTGCTGTTCGGTCATTATTATCACCACCGTTCACCGCCTTGTAAGAGAACCGGAACAAGTGGAACAGTACCTGGCATCTACTCTAGCAATGCCATTTTCATTCCACTTTTAATTTGATATCAAAGATGTTTCGTCGCTCAAAGGTAGACGAAATTCCACATTTTTCGTCTTTTTTTTAAACCTGTTCCCATGAACGATAAGGCGTTCGGCTTTGATCCGCCATACACTCGATTCCATTCGTAGCTGCTGTAGAGGTGATTGAGGGCATATTTGGCCTACAAATTGACTTCCAAAGGCCAAATGATGTATCAAGCAAGCATTTTTGTTTTTTTTGCCAACTGACCTACGCCGGTGGAGTGCTGGAAGTGGTTAGTCTTGGCGTGAGATAGAACTGACGATCACATGCCTCACAGGACACTTTTAAATACTGCGCTATACGTGCCCCATCTATTCGTCTACTATGATAATTAAAATCTGCTGACTTTCACCGGTCGTAGCTGTTCGATCATTATTATCACCGTTCTAGTGTAGTGTGGAATAGTAGCAAAATAGTAACAATCCATTTAGACATTATAGTGAGAACTTTTATTCAAATACGAAATCGCGTAGAACAGATCGGAAATGGATCAATGAAAATAACTATGGAGTAAAGCTTACGTTTTCCTGTACATCTCCCTACTTCTAGATTAGAATTTTATCAATTAGAAAGGATTTCTAAACGGCGTTTTTTCCAACGTAATAGCTCACATGAACATCCTTAATCGGAAGTAGAAGATTTCTTCTGGGAATCGTAATGTCTTTCTTAAAGTACTAAATTGAGCAGAGTTACTAAGGAGCTATATTAATAATAAATGCATTGTCCTTAAATCCTATTCATGACATTTATTTCAATCCATTTTACAGGATCGAACACTTCCGACGGCTGCTTATAATTTTAAGGTGGAGAACGATAAAGGCACCAGCAAGGTAAATTACAATGCGGTCGTAATAGAAGAATTTAGGTTCAGCTTAAGGGAAAACGCTTGGAGAATAGCTTATTTCATTTAAAGGGTTTTTTTAAAACGTGCACTTAGTAAGCGATTTCTTTTCGAGAAAGAGGTCTTCATAACTTCATCTTCTTTATTTGGTTAGTTTAAATATAAGTGAAACGGAAAAAAATCGTTACTTAAAAATCCGGCCGTAGCAACTTTTCGTTAGCTATATTTCCCTGCAGTGTTATGAAACAAACTGCGGGCTACGCGATTCACATGTGACTCGTAACTGTAAGCCGTCGTATTGTGAACATTGTTAAATAAAATGTAGCCTTTAAAATCTAAACGTTTTGTCCACAAGACATTTAGTCACTAAGTTCCGCCATTCTACCGAAATGAAATTTCCTTTAATCTACTTCCTTCTTAATCAGGTCTGGAGAACTTTTTTTTTCGTGATTTTTGTTATCAGGACTCATTTCGAAAGAAATGAAGCGATTGAATTACAACTGGGATTTCGTCTAACTTGTCACAATAACGTTTGTGAATAAATCATTGGTCGATGTCATGCTTGCGTCCGAACTTCTAAAAATCTTGAGTTTTTTGTGTCATTTGTAAATTTGAGTTCTAAACATTTTTATAATAAAGGTTGCATTGTAGGATTTTGTAGACGCATTCTAGAACATTATTGCGTTGATTTTGGGAGAGTATTTACTTAGATACTTAGATAGTCCGTCGTCATTGAATGTGCGTGCCCCCAGCATAGCCTCTACTTTTTGCGGAGTTTTGCTGGTTCATCCATTGTGGTTCCCTGGTGTCGCGAGGCCAAGCAGGAGAAAGTCTGCCTCAGGTGTGATCACCACAGCCCTTGTGGATCAGAGGGAGATTTTCCACCATGCGACTACTTGGGTACTAGGAAGGTGACGAATCTTGGTATTGGTTTACTCTTAGTTGGGCTTCTTCATGGACGCCGGAGCCCTTCTCAACCTGAGAGACCCTGCCAGGGGGTGGATTGCCCCGCTGTACTTGGCGGCCCGACATCCAGGAACACCTCCCAGCCTACGCTGAGGTGGTAAACCGTTGGGAGGTTTGGGGGAATAAGTAAGCACAAACCTTTATCTCTCTAGATGCTAATGATTTTTTATTTTATTTAAGGAAGTTAACTACGAGTTAAGATATTACTTATCAGCAAAGATCTAAAGAGTTATGTTTTACTAACATCTGAATAACCGGCTTTCATTAGCCTCAATAACGATTCTCAATAGTGTTCAACATTATTAAGCTAACATGAGCCTGGCATAAACTTTTATTCTCAGGTTTAAAAATCTTCGCCTTCTTCACAGCCACGTTGGTCCAAGTCAGTGTTCCACAGCTGGCCTTTGTCGCGATCTGGGAGTTCGTTGTCGCATCGAGTGAATCCAGTGAAGGGAGCACCACTGAAATGGGGATCTTCACTCAGCAGTGCCTTTTGAATTAGATCGATGTTGGTCGATTCTCGCCATCCAATGTGTTCTTTATCTTGGCGGGCAGTACGTCCTCTTGCAGTTCGATACTTCATTTGCTGGCACGTAGCTTATGCACTATTAGTTGGCAGAAGTCCAATCCACGTGATTCGACTCGATCTGACTAAGGGGACCTTGTGAACCATCGACTCGGATCAATGCAGCTTTGAGGAATGAGAAGGCGCAGAGACATTTGTCGAATAAAAGTTTTATCAAGCTAGTGCCAGCTCTGCTATCTAAAAAGCTAGTTCTGTTCTCATGTCTCTTCCTTTTCGTTTTTTTTGGTTAATCGGACAAATTCTTAGATTTCCGTCAATCCTGTTTCTTTTAACCATATATTCTTCTTTCCTAATTTGACATATAACTTAATTCAGACGGTAACCGAGTACAGCTGGGTTCCGGTGCCGGATAAATCGCTAGTCGAACGCTACATGCAGGCGCTTCCCGAACAGGAACGCCCAATTGTCGGCTCAATTGGTGAGCAAAATCGCAAATCTCGACTACAATATCAGGTATGTTTCTCATTTCTGGTCGTCTTTTAGATCTCGTTTTTTTTTCGGCCATTTGAATTCTAACGCTGTCTTTCTGATTAATCTGTTGCAAATTCGGCATGCAATCATCTCCAATCATAATATCGAAGAGGAAATTGAGTGCATATTCGACCTATACATTCGATTTGTAGCGACCAATTGATGTATGAGCACAGTGTCCCTTCGTCCTCCCAGACTAGCCTGGGGCCAATTTGCCGATTCTGAAAGTATGGAGGACTTGGATGCCGGGACATGGAATCGAATCCACTACCACTTGTGTGTAGCGGTAGACCTCGAACCTCTGCTCCATAGACTTCGTAGTGAAAATTATTACAATATTTTTGTTGCGAAAAACGAAAGAAAGAAAATGGAAATAATGAATAATAATAAACATACATGCAATACAAATACTAATTTTAAAACACAAGTACAAACAGCATAACGAAATGTAAATATTAGCTCAAGTTGTATTGAACAAGTAGTTGGCTCTTTCAATGAGTAGTGCTTGTCAAAGGCGCCAAGACATTTTCAATTCGGATTTTCTTCAATGAATCGGTGTGCATCGGTGTTCATCGGTGTCGTCTACTTCCATTATTGCAACATCCTTGCTGACGTCCACGTGACTCCCACTTCCATGCTGATCAGCTTAATTTTTTTCCATAAAAATATAACTTTCCACATTAAATGATTTCTTTCACTGGAGAGCGAATTCCCGATAGGCAGTTGAATTTTTAAAACCTCCATTACTGCGTTTTAGCACTGAAAGAGAAGGAGCAACCAGGAAAGAACAAGTAGAATTGTTACCTTCTCACTTACAACTGGGAGGATCAGCGTAAATCTATACTTACCTCACTTAGTGTCACGAAGAACTGTGATTTCTTAAAGTGTCTCCCAACCTCGATCTAGCAACTTTAGATTTCTACGATAAGAAAACTTTCAATATTGTTACTTAACAGAATGAATTTTTTCAGTTACCACTCTATGATTGCAACGTTGAAGATGCGAGATTTGCCGATGAGAAGGATAAGGAGGTGCTACGTCGATTTGTGGAGAATGTTCGCAAGCATGTACGTTTTGAACTTATTCGAGGCATCTTACCGACTATCCACCCCGCGTTGCTGTTTCCTCTACGTTCCTTATGTAGACTGAATTGTTAAGACGAAAGAGGAGCAACGGTTCTGTGCTGAACTTAACTTTTTAATCGACAGTTGTTTCTACTTTTACAACAATTATTTGATGCCTATTAAACTACGAAAATCAAATTGAAAAAAAAACTTTCATTTTAGGTGATAGGAGTCGGTCAAGTGAGGGAAGTCACACCGAGAAGAGGTGCTCCTCGATCCGAAACTAGTGAACTCGATGATCTTACACATGGTATTGGCGACGTCTCTTTAGGAACTGTGGTGAGCTTAAAGCCTTTATTTTACAACGATACAATAATCCGCTTTATCTGCATACTTTGCAATATTTACTCAATTTCATCAAGTTTGTCAGAAACTAGGGCGATGTAAAAAAAAGTTCTTGCTAAATTCCCTAGTTCCTTGAAATCTGTGCATTCTTCATCGTTATGAAACGCTATCAAATGTCCTTCATTGTCCATATGAAGAAATTTTTTTTAGAAGTGCAAATCATGTGCGGCGACGATTCCAGTTGGTGACGTTGGCATCAAAACAGATCACGGATCGAAGGGCGTGAGTTTGTTAACTACTGCATTTAAGCACATATACAACGATATGAGCCACATATGACCCACACAAGTCGGATTGGGGCACTTCAGCCGATGCGAGTTGTCGATGAAGCTTTTTTTCGGTTGTTCCTTCCATTGGTGCTTAAGTTTCCTTTGCGATATTTTCTGTACTAAATCGACAGCGTCACCATCATTGAGACTGTACATGGTTTCATTTGCCAAGGTTACTTTCTACACTATATGCTTGGATACTTGGATGGCTCGCCCTCATTGGTTGTGCAGGCCACACAACTTCCACTTTTCGGGGTTTTTTTAGTTTAGCCATGATGGTTCCCTGAAGTTCCGAGGTCATCCGAGCTAAAGTCTGCCTCAGGGGTAGATTGGCCACTATGCGGCTGGTTTGATAGCAGGGTGGTGGTGGATCCTGGTGTTGATTACTCATAGCTGGGATTCCTGATGAAAATACCGGACTCCTCAGCTCGAGACGACCTGCCGAGGAGACGAATCTCCGCTGTACATCGCAGTCCGACACCCAGGAACACTCTTAGCCACAATAGCGCTTTAAATTGTTGGGAGGAAAGCTACTTTCTACACAATATAGTTAGAAAAATCTGTTATTGCGGCTTATTGGTTTCCTAGGCAATTTCACTGTTTCTGTCCAGATAAAACACCAGAGACACTGTGGCTACTGATGAGAACATTGCAGTTTTTTCTGCTGCAACAATACAAATACTTGGGGGGCTGAAACAGTTTCCCTCCCCTACTGCGTAGATGAAGTAGGATAGAAGATTTTTATTTATCTAAAATAACTGACGCTTGGTGGATTTCGTCTTCTTCAGAGATGGAAAGGTCAAGTTGACTGCAATCTACTCAGTCAAACACCTTTGTAACCCCTACGGAAAAATAACAATACCTAACGTTTAATCGGTTCAAAATAAAACAGCTTCTTCGCACGATCATCGCTCTTTACGAGTCTCCCACTGAGTGTTCACGTGGAGACCAATCGCACAGATTTCACATGGATGGATAATGCGCCTTTCTCACATTAAAATATTAGTCTAAGATATTGTGTGAGATTCCGCGCGGTGGTAAAACGTTCTTATCTGCGGTTTATTTTTTTGATTTCTTGAATTTACTCAGAATGCTTTGAGAGTTCTGCGGTGTTCTCGATTCCTACGCCGGGATAGTCGCCTGCAATTCAAAGTTCTCTTTATGATGTCTCTTTGTCCAGTTCTTGCCTTGTGGAATATTTTTTAACTCACTTTCTATGTGTTCTTTTATACGGATACATAGTGTGTCTACCCCATTAGCCAATGTGTTCGTCCCTGTACTCTTTACAAGAGATCGGATAGACCATACCCGAACTCAGAGAACCACCGTCTTTACCGTTGCAGAATATTATGCAATTGTGCTTTTCGCTTAGACGGTCATATAAACGATTCGAACTAGCTGGCGTCTTAGAGTCTTCAGCGATAATTCACGCACCGGTACCAATTTCCTGGATCCGCCGTTTTCAAGCAACGTTTTATAGCTAGGCTTATTTCGTTGCAAATCACGGACAGAGCTTATTTTCGTTAGAGATATCGTTTGAGGGCGTGGTTCTTCCTCCAAACGTATTATGAGGGAGCTAGCATTTCATATCCATTGGAATTGGCTATTTGCCGTGCCTATT
Source organism: Angiostrongylus vasorum (assembly GCA_018806985.1). Lineage (NCBI taxonomy): Eukaryota > Metazoa > Nematoda > Chromadorea > Rhabditida > Metastrongylidae > Angiostrongylus > Angiostrongylus vasorum. The sequence continues at coordinate 2,298,327 of JADANN010000433.1, forward strand.
CCAGGCTTATTTCCTCTTAGAGACAGAATTCTCTTTCTTCTGCTCTCTTCCTGTGCACACACTGGTGGCCGTTCGAAAGATGTTTCTCATAAGGGGAATTTTTGTGAGTGCAGAGAAGAGAGATAATGAACCAATTTGCTGAGAAGAGAGATAATGAACCAATTTGCTTTTTGCTATTTGGCTTTCTTCACCGTTTCGTGATGCAGTCATTTTCGGATAGGTTAATTTAGGCGTCCAACAATGGAAACCAGTTTCTCCTAAGTAAATTTAATGTTTTCTAACAGTTCATTCAATAACTGAAAACGTTTGGTCCATCTCCTTAACTTTGCAGCAGATGAACAATAATCCTCTGTCTATCTACACTACAGTAATGGCTGGAGATCAATTACCGGAGCTTCTTGATTAGACATAAATCCACTGGCAAGGCTTGGCAAGAGTCCTCAAACTAATCAATCTTTAGATAGTCCGCGAATGTTTTTAGCCAGTATGTTTGTTATTGTAAACGTGTTAATATTGAGATTCTGAGAACAAAAATGAATAAACAAACCTGCTTTTGCAGCTGAAACGCGCTTGACATAGCATATAATGCTTTAATCAAATCGAATATGTTAGGAATCTGCATTCGGGAATTACCTGGATTTCTTGATGCGCTATCTTCGGAAGTCATAAGAAATCAGACATGCAGGCAAAGTAGGATTATTTCACTGGTAATTTGTGATTTTCTTCCCGTGAGTCTCAATAGCCGTGCTGGGGCTTTGTCAGAGCGCCATCATCTTCCTGTTTGTGATTCACTGCCGAGAAAGCAATGACTCCTAAACTCGACAACTCCTGTTTACGCTTCCGATTGGAAACTGCAAGCTGTTTTCCTGCTTGGAGATCGCTGGTAGGTGAAGTTCCCACTGTAAATGGGATTTGCTAACCGAAGAAAGGTGGTGCTACGATCAGGTAGTGAACCATTAGCAGTTACTGGACATTAGAAGAAAAAGCCCTTAAGGCTCCACATACGCCACGAAAGATTTATTACCACCAAAATTGATTATTTGTATTTTTTATAGTGGTAACTACTTACAGTTTTAAATATTTTAGTATCGTGATGGTTTTATTACTTAAATTTAGCACTCTTTCTAGGAAATGTGGCATCCGAACTGTTTCCGATGTGCTCAGTGCAATCAGCTTCTGGTTGACATGCTGTATTTTCACTTTCAAGGTTAAAAGATTGTTTTCACCGTGGTAGCTGAGGTCGCTCAACTAACTTTAACAATAGCTATTTCCGCTGAGGAAAACTGATTAGTTTTATTTTCAGTGGCAGCGTACTCTTTTTTATTATTTTGCCGTTTAGGTAAGTATTATTGTGGACGACATTTTGCTGATCAGCAATATCCGAGATGTGCGGGGTGTGATGAGGTAAGGCAGTGAATTCCACCTTCTTTTTTATTTTTTTATTCTTTTTTTTCATCCGCTTATCGTTTGGATCATTCCCGTTATCACACTTAGCATTTATGTCGTCTCTAGGCAGATTACCTGACAAATTCCGGCTGAATGTATTCCTAAATAAGTTCCTTTTCCCAAAATTTTTCACGAACTGTATAATTGAAACTTTCAATAACGTCTAAGTATGAGATTGTAAAAAAAAGATAAAGCTCTCGCCGTTGGTAGCTCCCTAAGGGATGCTCCGGGCATTGGACTTCATTAACCATCATTGATTTAACGCATATAACGCTTATCTGGCCTTTACGATGACTCGCAGTGGCCTACCAATCTATCCAGTCAGTACTGCTATCCTCCCAGACCAGTTCGGTAACAAGTTGCCGACCTCGAAGGTATGGAAGGCTTGGTGAGCCTGGGATACGGAACCGTCCCCATGTGTATTGCAGAGCGCCTCTGACCGCTGGATTACACGCGACTCTTGAGATGAGGTTACACCTGGTAAAATTTTGCAATAAACGATAACAATAGAGACATCCGCTGCAGGAACGCTTCGCTTGGACTACGGAGAGCCGTTGAAAAGGTTGATAAATGAGAGAATGAATGAGGAATTAACCACAATGATGCTGAGATATTTGCAAAACTCCGGACCGCAGATGTCTGCGGTGAGGAACGAACGCGCTATTGTCCTTCCCGGGGAGTAATGCGTTCATCACCACACCATGCGGGTCCTTCGTTTCGCGTATCTCTCAGCTAGTTCTATCCTGACCTGCTGTCCGGAGATTTGCAAATATCTCAGCATCATTGTGGTTGTTTCACAAATAATACCCTGCCGTGGAAACCTGTAAAAGGCAGTAAATAAAAAGTGAACATAATGAGGAATTATTAAAAATTGGCGCAGAAGTTCCAAGATTGCACGTTTTTGAAGGTAACTGAAAATTCGTAATGGTTGGGAGTACAAACGTAACACTAACGGCGATAACAACTGTGAGGTAAAATCCACCTCATAAACGTTCCGCCTCACGTATTGTAACGGCTGGAGATACCTTCACCGCTAAATTAAGTTTTTTTTTTCTTCCAGAAATTAAGAAAAAGACCATTTAGGCAGTTCAGTATTTAGTATTGGTAACCACTGGCAATCGGAAAAGACAGCGTTTTTGTTTCAAAACCCTCTCAAACGTTTCTTATAGAACCAAACAAAGGTTTGGTGACTTTTTTTTAAAGGGAGAGCTTCTTTTTTTTCTTCGTAGAGTATAAAAACGGCCATTTGATGCCATCCTCAAGATGTCATTAAGACGAAACCAATGTGAGCGTAAAGAATTCATTTCGCTAGTTAATGAGTTTGTGACAGAGTTTTGCCTGAGTGAGAGCCTGAATGATCCTCTCTAGACTATTTCCGCATCAGCGAAAATGACAATTTCCGCCACAACTTCGTTGTGGTCATACTTACCGAAAGGAATACTATCGCACACGGTCTTTAATTTTTCCTAAAATTGTCAAAAAAAAACAAGCGGCGTACTCTTCTGCTTTATGGTAATAGTTAAAAGTAGGAGAGAAAGCGTACAAAGTTAATCAGTTCTTGAGCGGCGCCCAGTGCATTCGTCTTCATCAAGCATCGTAAGACTGGATTGAAAGCCTACCTGGTCTAACAGTGATTTTCGCTAATCTATTCATGTATCAAATCAATGCTGCTATCATGTGAGACAACTCTAAGGCCATTTTGCGGATTTTAGTCTGATAAAAAGCTAATTTAGCGCCTTGCGCACGATCGAACCAGTGACCATTAGCATTGTATGGGTTCTTCTAGCCACTTTGTACAAGCAAGTTAAAGAAATTAACAATGAACTATGACTACAGTGAACTTTTTTTTCGACTGAGTAACTCTTTTTTATAGCTGATCTTCGCTCGCGAATACACATTCGCTGAGGAGAAATCGTGGCATTTTGATCATTTTGCGTGCTTCAAGTGCGATTTTCGACTTGGTGGTCACCGTTACATGACGAAGAACGATCAACCGCATTGTATCGACTGCTACATGAAGTACTTCGCCAGGGTTAGCGGTCGAGGCGTTTTCATAAACTAACAGTTTACCACTTATGAGGTTTTGTGATGTTTGTTGCCTCTTCAAATATTTCAGCAATATATATCAGACGCTTCAAATTTTACGATACTTCTCTTGTTATAGTGTTTTTGTCGATGTCATCACATTAACGTTCTCTAAACAAACAACAACCTGTCTCGGTTGTCTATGCAGACATTTTTCAGAGCTGTGACACATGTGGAGAGAAAATTGGAGCTGACGAGAAGCGTCTGAACTATCAGGACTATCACTGGCATGCCAAGAGGGAATGCTTCCAGTAAGTTCGGTACTACTTTTTGAAATCAAAATTTCTTCTAAATGGCTTATTAAAAACGGATGCTTATCCTTTTTAAGGTGTTTTAGAAGCACAGACACTTTTTGGCTCAAGAGATTTAAAACATACAAAAATCCACTTGGCATCCTGTGAAATAGCTCTTTTTGTCCTTACTTCGATCTGTTTACAAATTTTCATTAATACTAGATATTAGCCCAATTAAAAGGCCTGTTAGAGTTTATTTAAGCCTCTCCCGCTACTCTCTGGTCGGTGATTTGATAGAAGGGTTTATTATCTTTTCTGTCTGCGGAAATCATTGTATCGCTGGCTTAAGGGGTACGACTAGAGTGGATTTCAGTAGGACTCTACTATGTACTTTATTCATCACTTACTCGCTTATTTTTCAGTTGTCGTCAATGTGATATGGATTTGATTGGGAAGAAATTCTTATTCAAAGATCGTAATCTATTTTGTTCATCACAGTGTAAAGCGGCGTATCGCAACAAATTATTATAGAGATTAAATTTTAGACACTACCTTTATCGATATGCCGTTCCTAATACTGAGTTCACAATCATTCCTTTTATCGATTCACAACCACGTTTATTTCTAAGCGATTTGTTGTCGTTGTTTTTTTTTTGTTGTTTATGTGGAACATTTTTTTCTATCCGCTTCCATATCTTCTAATTTTCTGTTATTCTTCACTATTTTCGCATTCACTGGCAAATTCTTGCGGGATCGTACAAACGAAATTGTGATGCAAATTGCTTTATACTGTAGTGTTATGAAGAAAAAAAGCTGATGAGGTTTAACATTGAAAATACTTCGTTGAAAGTAAGACATTGATAATTACCGAATACCACGTACAGTGTGATATGATTACGGTAAAGTGAACAGAACTGAGGACGTGCCAAAGCCGTAATGTCGTATTGCTGTGAAAATTGGTAAGATGTATTAAGGAAAAGTCCCTAATTACAGTATAAACGACATTACAGTAATCTCAAGATAAACTAGTGGAAAAAAAATACCGTGGGCTACACTGGTTTTTCGCCTAGAATACTTGACTTCTCCGCTCTTATGTCCACAATTTACCGAATATTCATTGCCTATTCCAGTATATTCTCCCAACGGTTTACCGCCTCATCGTGGCTGGGAGGTATTCGTGGGTGTCGGACTGCGATATAGAACGCGGGGATTCGTCCCTCCGGCAAGCTCTCGCAAGCTGAGAAGGAGTCTGGCGTTTCCATCAGGAAGCCTAGCTATGAGTAAACCAATACCAGGTTCCGCCACCGTCCTGGTATCAAAGTCGCTTGGTGGCAAATCTCGCTCTGATCCACAAGGGTTGCCACTGCCCGTGGTGGTGAAGACCTGGGACAGACTTTGGTCAGGCTGACCTCGGGATTCCAGGGAACCATGATGGCTTCACCAGCAAATCTCCGATAAATGGTGATTATGATGGGCCCGCACAGCCAGTGAGGACGGGCCGTTCAAGTGTCAAGTGTGCAGTATATAAACGAGTACGAGGTATTGTCAGTGTTAGGATAGTCGTGATTATTAGCAGAAAAAGAAGAAAATACTTTACAGACTAGTCAAGTCTGCTTAGCAGCTTCAAAAGTGAATGAAAAAGGGCGACGAGGAACAAATAGCTAAGAGAAAAGAGTAGGTAAGTAGCCCCGTAGCGACTACAAGCAGATGGACCATAGCTTCTGGTTGATAAACAGGAAGATGCTGTGACTTTGTGATGAATGAACAAACGAGGGAACAAAGAGAAAAAACACAGAAAGGAGTCAGATGCTTTCATTTGGATCATCTTCGCAATTTTTCAGTGCTTCATCAAGAAATCCTGCAAAATTAGGATAGAAGTCACTGAAAAATATCAAATAACAAGGCGGCAGAGTTAGTGCTATGCACACCCTGTTAGCTTAGCAAGTTACTTCTGAAATAAAATTTCTCTGGTGTTTAAGAAAAGTTGTCGTACCTCGTTTCATCTCCCTTATAATTAAACTCATCAGCTTGTTCCATCCGATAGCGGCTATGTTAGTCTTTCCAGAACTTGTATTTTTACACGAATCGAGACTTGCCTAAAATCAGGGTACTATACTCTTATTCTTCTTTTATATCAAATCACATTAATGAACTATCTGATGTCAAACGTCGGAATTTCTCGTCGGTGGAAAGATCTAAAATGGTGCGTGAAGTGCAATGGTTGCCGTTGCCATTCGACCTATGGTGCATTAAGAACTCTGAGCTGAACAAGTCTTCTCCCCAATATTAGGCGGTTGGGAAAAATGTGTACTGGATTAGATGGGGAAAATAAAAACGGCTACTTGATGTATCACTACGAAACAGTAATTCGCTTTATAGGCCAAATATGCATCTAATCATCACTACGACACTTCGCCTGTATCAGCAATTGATCTACACCGAAAACCTAGTATTTCCAACCTTTAAGACGCAAAATGTATCCTTATTCGACAACTTGGCCTGTCGAATATACTTCCTTGCATGCAGACGCGACGTGCTGCCTGCTTATCGATCATTGCCGCGTTCAAATCGAATTGAATGAGTTGCTTTATTTCATTTGACTTACTCCTGGAGTGTCACAGAAACGAATGATCCAACAACTTCCTTCACTTCTTGGTACATTTTTATCAAATGTCCCTCTTTCTGCCTTCAGAGTCAAGATGAAAATGACCAAAGTGTTTTATGATGTGAAACAAAGAACGTTCACGTACTTCGAACTTTTCTTGCTCTTTAGGAGATCCATTCACTGTAGTTGGCCTTTTCTGTACGGCAAGCACTTGTTCAATAGTGACCTTCTTAAACACAAGCCAGTTATCGGCACCAAAATTCACTCCTCTGAAATGGTAAAAATATCACCTGCGTTTATATGATGGACACTTGAAAACTCCTCCATAACAGGAAGCACTTAGTAAACTCACTCTGTGGTAATGGATTTGGCCTATTCGATATGCCATATGGTGTATAGTGGCATCCGGGCAAAATCCTAACGTCGAAACGATGGTGTCCAGAAAATTTTGAATGCGTCGAGCCTAGAATAAAACATAAATCAGTTTAACCACACCCACTGGATTCAATGCCGATGTGGGCTCCCCAGATCAATCCCGTTGACTAGTGATTGCTGACGGCACAGATCGATAGAACTAGCTGAGAGACAGGCGAAAGAAAGGAAGCGCATGGTGTGGTGGTGAACGCGTTATTCCCCGTAAAGGACAATAGCGCGTTCGTTCCCCCACCGCAAACACGTGAGGCTCGCAGTTTTGCAAATATCTCAGCAATCTTGTGGTTGTATTTCGCTTAATAACCTGCCATAAAAAAGTATAGAAGGCAGAAAATAGAAGGTAAAATATTGTAGACCAATTCGTTATAATCCCTTAGAGCAAGTGATTTTCAGCTGTTTTTTTTCCAAGTGGATAATCCACCATAAATAGCTCGTGTAACTTTCGCCCTGATACAACAATCTTTTCACGAATATTTATTCTCAGTGACTGCGCGAAACACAAAAAGCACTGAAATGAATCGGCAATTCCAGATCGTTTCTAAGGGTTGTATTGGTGAACAGAGAGCATTGCATTACTTCTTCTCTCTTTTCTCCTTTTTTTCCTCTGTCATTTCCAATCCTTTTTAAAATCCAAATGTGTATTTGACAAATTGTGAGCTGGTTGCCGTGAAATTTTCTTAGTTCTTCACAGTTGCACGTTAAAACCTTTATATCAGACCATGAATGGAACAAATTATTTAATAGTCATGAAATAAAGGATAGAGTTCTCGGCATTGACCAATCGTGAGAAATGTGTCATGCATTCCACTTCATTACGCGTCAATAGAAGTGAATGAGTGTATATCTGGTCTAAACAAAGACTCACGGTGGCCTACCGATGTATCGACCAGTGCTGCCATCTTCCCATATAGGTCTGGTACCAATTTTCGGACACCGGAGGGGTAGAAGGCTTAGTGAGTCTAGGGTGCGGGATCGACTCTATGTGTATTGAGGAGCACCTCTAACATCTGCGTTACAAGCACCTTTTAATAGTCGTGGCGAAGTTATAAAAAAGCGGTAATCGAATTTTTCGCCTACCGATTTTTTCCATTGGCCGACTATTGCGGCATATTTCATCTTACAGTGCTCTAACGTCATTTGTTTAAACTTCCTATGGCATTTGCACGATGACGTACCCACATTTGTTTACTACACTTTTTTGGGAATCGATAGTAAAATTTTTTTTCTAAATGAATGACGACTTTACAAAAAAAGAAACGGAAGGAATCAGTTAGTCGCTCTATTTGTCCACGTCGAGCTCATTAAAGTGGTTTCCTTTTGATTTTTGCTGTATAGTTGTTAGGAGATGAGTAGAAAACAAAACAATGATGCATTAGAACGTGAAGGCAATGCATTCGGTAAACACCGATGTTCGATGTAAGATTAATGATGGTGAATCTAGCAGGACTCACTTCGAGACTCTGATCTCATTATTTATAGAAAAAACGAAATAAAAAAGAGAAAAAAAGTAGTTGTAGAATAGAAGAAACCTGTAAAATAAACATCGTTCCCTTCCTCAACTCTTCAACGGCCAACGACGTCTCGAAACCGTAATAGACAGCGAAATTTGGCTTCTTCTCGATTAGTGCGGTCAAGATGTTCTCACCAACTTCGATATTACGAGCTCTGAATACCCATTATTCATTTAAAAAACTAGATTCCTAGCAGAAATCTTACTGTGGCAACTGAATACCTGGCTAAGTCTGCTTTGAATTAAATTTTCGTGGACAACAAAACGTTGTTCTTTTGGTGGAGCATCACAGTAGCACTAATAGTAATGAGGCAAAAAAAAGATACCTAAGGAATTAGTTTTTGTCAGAGTCACTTAAGCTAAATTTGTCACTCTCATTTGGAATGTTCATAGAATTGTTGTGATAATCTTCTGTTCAGAAGAGAATAACACACTTGTACCGATGGAAATTGGCTGAAGATAACGTCTTTAAACCTATGAATTAAGAATGGACTGAGAACTGCGAGGAATTTTGCTTGACAATGATTGAGTCTAGTTTGATGATTTGTCGGTTGTGGATGCCATGGCAAGCATGCAGACATCTTGTCCCTTATTTCTCATGAACATAAGAGAGAGAATTAAAAAAGACGGAAGGAAGCAGGATCAATCCACAATCGCGCATAGAGCTGAGACGTCATTTAATCCAGTGCTCTTGGTATTCGTAATATTTAATAGTAGTACATTGAATTATTAAACGTCTTTTTTGTTTGTGAACGGAAAAGACCGTTGAGCTTCAAGAGGACTCTTCTTCTCCTATTCTCCTTCTCCTTGAAGTTTTCCATATCATCTTGCTCACATTCTCCAAATTTTCACTATCCAGCACAGTTCATATCATTCAATTCACAGTTGAACGCAAACTAAACGCCGAACGCTTTCCACTTTCACGATGCCAGTGAAGTTTCAGTGGAGTTCAGGTAGATCGGCAGTAGTGGTGCCAATACACACCCTGGGCCAACTAAGGCTCCTATCCGTCGTAAGTTAGCAAATTGTCCACCAAGTGACCAACCGCAGCCTTGATGGAAATCAAATCTATTAACAAGTAACATTCACTGAAGACAGATAAGACTAACGAACACTGTAGTTGAACAAAAGTGACAAGCATGAGCTTTTTTCCAAGTAAATGCTTTGTTTCTAACACGACCCCTGTACCCTTAATCTGCTGCTTAGAATACGACAAAGTCATAGTCCCATGATAAGTAAGTGATATTTTTTTTATAAAAAAGTAAAGTAAATTAAGGACTCTTTCGATTCTTTCATGAGTAATCATTTGTCTCGGTAGAAAGAACACGAACGTTTATCTGTCAGTGTCATAACTTTAAGATGTAATAAATGACAAAAGATATCAGTGACACGTTCCCAACCACAACTTCGCATTCACTCAACCAGAGAACTTTTTAGAAGCAATGACGCGACAGTGGTAATCATTGCCCACCAAAACGTGTTCTTGATTTAATGTAAGGAAAATTTAAAGATAATGCCAACGCTAGTAAGAAATGGATCGGTTTTCGTGGTGCTGGTGTCTATGTGCTTGGTGTGGAACATCATCGCTAACATTGCTGCCCTCGGCGGCCGTTTCTTAATTTTTACAAATCACCTAATGAAAGTGATCAACTCGAGAAAGTTTATGAGATGGTTTTAAAGATGTGGGCGAAATCACAGACTACGACCTTTAGTCCTTGAAGCAACTATCTCCTATATACCTGTTAATCACTGAGTAACTCGAATGAGTAACAGCAACCACAGCTGTCCAGAGTTGCCCGTGTGAGTTCCGCCTTCTCGAGAGATAGAAACAGCATCGAGGTTCTTCCATAATTTCCTTCCAACATACTTTGTTTGATGAGAAAAAACCAAAAAAGAGCTAGTTATTTTGGTTCTATCGAAGCCAGTTTGTTATAATCGCTAAGAGCTTGTTGTGTGACTACCCGGCTTTAGATGTCTAGCTCGTATACTGGAAGCAACACCGAACCGTCCCACACTTAGTATTTCCCAGTCACTCAGTTGCCTGCGTCAGACTAAATCAACATGAGGGATGATATCTACTTAAATTCAGCGAATGTGAATATCATAATCAGTAACCCTCTCTCGTTGGACAATTCATCGTAAGTACATAATGAAAGAGCAAAGGCAAAAGTGTTCGGTGTTCATCTATACGCATTAAGTCGATTTTGTTGAACATCATAGGTGAATGCGTAGTGTACCTACAAGGTCACATACAGATGTTTGCGGATGTATTAAATCAGCATTTTTTACGCTCCCAGACAAGCATAGTACCAATTCCCGAATCAGGAGAAATATGAGGCTTCACTTCGTAGGGGTGCATGATCGAACTGACGACCACATGTATAACAGGACACCTGTGACCTCTACAAGCCAACTTTCAGTTATCGTTTAATTCTTAGCCACCAACTCGTTAGCAACCACTTAGCCTTGCCCATGGCCTGTTCGAAATCCCTAAAATCAGGAAAACCGTCTATTCCATACAGTATGTTATAGCATAAGAGGTTCAAGGTGAGTGAAGGAACTGCGCTATGTTCCTTCACACTTATTTGGGAAATGCGTATGTAATAAAAGTATTACACTAACGATTATTAACAATATTGGCAGAAGTACGAATTGCTAAGATAAGTTTGTATAAGGATAAATAAAAATATATTTTTAACACTCGTCACTTTCTTCTCGCTTTCACATTGTGGGTTAAAAAAATTCTCTGGAAGAAGTTTCTTGTTAGATCTCCTTGACGGGTAATTGCTGATAGCACCTATAAGTCAATAACACGGCTAACAGAAATGCGAAACGAAGAACTTGCACGGTGTGGTGGTGAACGTTTCGCTCCCGGAAAGGGTAGTAATGTGTTTGGTCCCTACCGCCGACAGCGGCGGTTCGGAGTTTTGCAAATATCTCAGCATCACTATGATTGCATTTCTTGCTAGATTTAACCAGAATGTGAAAAAATATGTTTCCATCGTTCTTACTCCAATTTTGCACATAGTGCAATTGCTCGCTCATTTTACTGAGTAATCTGGGAGTGGGATTACTGGTGATATTGTTAATGTTACTTGGATCACTTTCTTTTAAGCGGTCTCATTGGCACAGAGAGAGTACACTAAATAATTGTACCCATTTTCCGTGTAGGAAATCGTGAATAGAAGTGTTATTTTTGTTGGACTTCCAGTCCTGAATGCTGTTCATTGTTCGGCACTAATTAATTCAAACCAGTTTGAGTCTCGTGGAAATAAAAATACAGTCCATTTCGATTACAATAAAGAAAAAATTCGTGTGTTTTCTATCTAGAAAATTCGCAAAAATAACAATTACAACAGGTAATGTTGTTGTACCTCATCCAGACGTCCTTTATAGCACTAATCTCCTGCACAGAGAATCCTGACGGGCTTTCACTATCACTGTAGCAAAATAATAGCTTATTAATAATGTGTGAGACCATATCTGAAAAATAGACTCTGTCCTTAAAGATCGCTTGAAGAAAAATGCGGATCAAGAACAGAATTAGTGACAGTAACGAAGAAATTTAGAGTGACGACTCGAATAAGGTCGAATATTCGACGAATAACTAGTTGGATCACTAGCACGAGAAGAAATGTAAACCTCAACGAATATTGCAAAGAAATCACAAAAATCACTAACCCATACTGACTTCATGAATTCTTAAACAATTCTACAGAGAGCGAAACGTTACGAGATGAGCATTGCCGTCGCTTGTGGACGAAGTAATGCCCGCCCGTTTTCTTCAACTTCACCTATTCCGCCTCTTTCAGACTTCGGCACCAGTGATCGCTTTCGAGACAAAAAGAAGGAACTCTTTCCTTAGATTTATAAGTTCTCCTTTACCGTCCTTACTGAGCTGATGATTGGTATAAGTTGTCGATGTTGTTGTTATTGTTGCTGCTGTTGTTGTTGTTGGTGTTGTTGTTGTTTAGATTTCGTCTAAACGTCAGCACCAATACTGTTACGGAGAGATTGTTTTCTTAGAGTAATTCGGGCTAGAATTTATCCCTTCATCTAGCATTGATTCATTAGACGGTGAGATATGAAACAGATCAATAGCTATTCTTTGTATGTGCTGGATCATAGATTTATACACGTGTATTGAACCCAATTTTTGGTAAACGCGAGTCACATTTCGAACTCACATTCATTTTAGTAAAGTCGGCGGCCGAGCAGAGATAGTTGGGAAAGGCTGCTAATAGACACCAAAATCAAAACCGAGTAAAACTACAATTCAAGAAGTAAGGAACACGTCTTTTGTAAATAACTCACTAAATAACTTCCGTGAGAAGCACTAACTTTCATCATCATGAGAAAAATGTAGTTCTCAAAGAGTAGCCTCACAGCTCTAGTTTCGAGGAAGTACAGTAGAAATCACTATGTGTAAAAAACTGAATAAGGTATAGTTTGTTGTCAAAGGTTTTTTGCAGTTTTACGGTCGACTGTAATGAAAGTCTTATACGTCTTATAAATATTCTTTACATACTGAGCTATTTTACCATTCTGCTCAATTCTATGGTATATTGTGAGGATTTTTCACTTTTTTTTTCACTCGATTCCTTTCCCTAGCACTTCCCACCCACAAACGTCTTCGGTCTTACGTGCCGGTTCGACCGCCACTTAAGGATTTTGCTTCTCATAAAAAATCTTTCACTTTTGATTTCCCTTGGAATCGTGGGACAGCTTTAAGAGCGCTCCAAGGTGGTTACCACGGCAAGTTAATAGACTTCGTTGATCAAATGCAGCTTTTTTTGGTTTGGTAGCAATAACTTTACATTTGATGGAGATAATACAAGGTTGGTATAAAAAAAACTTGGTAACAGTTTGCTGACATCGGTCCAATGATGTACTTGACTAGCCCCCGGTTCGGTCTGAAAATGCATATATTGCACGGTATTTCTAATCAATGCGGTTCCTGCGTGGACTCGTATTGCTCGATTGTGGCACATTTCTCTTGATTCGTCTTGTATAACGGTCCATAAGCTTATCACCTTGAGGGTTCATTCTAACTGAGAAGTTCGTTATTTTTTTCTCGAGCCTTGAGCCAGAAGTAAATAGATTGCTGAATTCAGCCGTTTTGGAAGACGCCTAAATTTAAAGTGGAAATTCTCTTTTCGATTCACTGGGGGCCACATCTATGTCAGGAATGTGTCGTTTTCCTTCTCAGCAATTGCGAGGTTGTTTAACAGCATACGTTTACTTCCATACAAAAACACACATACAACACAACAGTAGCTGATGTCTTTTCAGTAGCACCTTCGGAGCCTGGAACGGCATACTGATACTTTGTTCTTCATCTGATATACAATATCACAGAGTGCAGCATCGTGATCTTAGTGAAAGGCTAAGGATACAGAGTTTGGCGTTGATCACTCTCTAAAGTATGTTCTACAGGATCGACTTTTTATTAACCTCGGCACTGGACTATAAATTCAGAACTCACACGCGACCTGGCCCGTATGGTCGCATCAATTTCTAATGTGGGATGGTGCAGTCATCAGCCATATGCGACTATAATCAGCTGTTCTAATCTTTCCCATTGGAAGTCAAGAAAAAAGCGGAGAGTTTTCGAGAAGCTGTTGATCATGTAATTGCCATAGAGTTTTTCGTCTTTTTGTGTTATTGAACCGTTTGGCCTAGTAAATTGTATATCAGTGTACCCTTCCCGGCTCCGAAGAAGGCGATACTGCCGAAACGTCAGCTACTGTTGTATTGTATTGTGTTTTTCTATGGATGTAAATGTGTGCTGTGTAACAACCTTGCGATTGCTGAGGAAGAAAACGACATATATTACAATCCAATGCCGAGGTTATTACAAAGTCGATCATGGGAACTATGTCACGAATGTTAACGTTTTTGTTTATTACCTATTTCAATTTTTCACGACAGGGTATTATGTATGATACAACCACAATGGTGCTGAGATATCTGCAAAACTCCAGACAGCAGGTGTCTGCGGTGGGGAAAGAACGCGCTGTTACCCCTTCTGTTGGCTAACGTGTTCACCACCATACCATGCGTATCTTTCGTTTAACCTTTCTCTTAGCTAGACTTCTCTCTACCAGTGCCATCAACAATCACTTCTCAGCGGGATTGATCGGCGGAACACAATTTGGCAATGAAATCAGTTAAGCTGAAGCCGGAGTCGAAGTCATGATTTCAAGAGATGTATGGTGTGGTGGTGAACGCGTAATCCTCCGGAAAGGGTAGTATCGCATTCATTCCCCACTGCAGACACCTGCTGTCCGGAGTTTTGCTATCTCAGCACCATTGTGGCTATGTCAGGAATGTTGTAGAAGAAATCTCATTCAATCTGCAAGGGTGGCCCACCACTGCCATTGATGATTGATTGATTTTGATGATGACAAATTAAAAATGACACGACGAATTTTCCTGGGATTTCCGAGCTTGTAAGGAAAAATCTTGAATAGCCAGGAAAGTACCTACGACAATCACAAGCTGTAGCTACATCCGGCTTCGAAGAAGGTGAAGGCCGTGAAACGTTAGCTGAATAAAGTTTTTTTGTCAACCTTGTTCAACCTTGTAAATAAGAGAATACATATTGATTGATCATATTGAGATAAAAGGAAAGAAAATTTTTCAAGGATTGTCGCCCTTTGTGCTGGCTGACAAAGGTACTGATCGCAGCAGGGCGAATTACCAGCAGAAAAACGCAGGATTTTCAACGTAGAATCGGTATCAACGACAACCGTCTGGAAGAAAAGAGCAATGCAGAGTGAGCTTTTCATTCGAGCGGTGCTCTACTAGATTCGACTGGACGCGATGACGAGTGCCTACATCGGAAGAAGGAAGAACTGTAGACGATTAACTCGGATAAATCCGGCTCTGAGGAAGATGAAGACGCTGAAATATCAGCCGAATAAAATCTAATTTTATCAAGCTCGTTTTAACTTAACAATGGAGTACAAGCCTTACGCTTCGTGGAGCAGATTTTTTTTTTTTTTGGAAAAGCTTTGGAGTAATTTAAATTGTAAGTTCATTAAGGGAGTACATTACTCTCTCTAATGAAAAGCGATGATCGAATTAGTCTTCTTACCTTTCTCAGTCGAGACGACTACTTGTCAGATGAGGAGGTTCGGATGAGGTCTTATTTTATAACACTGGAGGTAAAGACGACGCCAAGCACTGCATACTTCACAGATGCAGCCCAATTTCACATAGGTTAACCGTTCCTTGCTAAGAAGGCCATATTTAGAAGTCTTTCTGGTAAATAAACTACATAAAAGAGCTTGCATTGCTGTTCCACTCTGCGGGCTATCTACGAAAGGTGGGCGATCGAAAACAAATTTCTTTCCTGACAAGACTAACGTACATTTCTTGACAGCTAAAGTCAACCATCGTGTTTCCTACATGCCAAGTAACTCGAGTTGGCACTCAAGTTTTCCTTTTCGCTTGCCAATCAGCTGCATTTAAATGAAGAACGAAAGGGCATTATTAATATTCTACCTTTAAAATCGTCCTCGATAGAACATTCGATAACGCAGACCACTTTTTCTTCTTCGGCTTCTTCTTCATTTTAAGCTAAGTTGACCATTTAAGTTGAACATGAATACAGTGTTTGTTTTTTGGCTATGATCTATTTCTGAGGCACGATGCTTGAATTCGACTCTATTCAGGTGGTCCTAGCGATAGCCTTCACCCATACAATCACCTGCGGTCACCTACTGGTATACCAAGCCAATGTTTTTATTCCCCAAACAGGTCTCGTGCCAATTTCCAAACTCCGGAAGTATGGATGTCTGATGTCTTGTTAGCCTCAGGTGCAGAATCGAACAAATGACAACACGCGTTGAAGGCACTTTTCTGAATAAGTGGGCAGCATTAAGGACGTATCGAGTTGTCAACCATGGCCTTTTTTACATCTATTGGTGAAAATGGTTAGTATTGCGCCTGATTACTGCTCGTGTATTAAATGCCCTTTATTAACAATAAAAAAATTCCATAGCTACCTTTCACCATCTTTCACTTTTCTACTATCCAGTCTTCACTTGATTTTCCTAAGACGATGCGTAGTTTGGATGATGTGATATAAGCTTGTCGGACAACTCTTTTTTTGCTAATGATGCACTTATTTGGTTTATCAAGATTAGCTTTAATCATCCAAGACTTCGTTCGCCTATAATCTTACAGCAATTTCGACGACCCTTTTTATGGGTCAAAAGAAGTGGAACGTTGCAGTATATTGTAATTTGCTAAGAACAGTGAGTCCCGTTTTCGTGCATTCTACCCGGCGATAATGAAAACTCTGCTTATCCAGAAAACTGCTCTTCACTAAACCTAAAAGAAAACTAAGACGTAGACCTTATAGGTAACAAATAGCGAGGATAGTTAACTGCCGTTGGGAGTCGTTCTTTTGACACTATAGCACAATCAGTCGACTGTGAATATCCTGACCTCCGACTGGAAGATCCTAGAAAAGCGAACAAGTGTACTACTGAGAACTGAATGTAGTTTTTATGCTGTCCCGGTCCACTCTTCTTAAGAATGAAGATTAACCCAGTAATATAGCATTTCTAGAAGTAGAACCGCTTAGACAGTGCATTATTGCTTTATCAGAGCTTTACTGTCATGCTGTATAACTTTGAAGTTCGAGGAGAAACATTGGTGGTATCAGCTCACGTAGGGTCACGCTGCCTTAGCAGAATGCGATCTTCCGAAGTCAGGTTTCTGGCAGTGGTTTTAAAACTTTTCTCTTCATAGCAGTTTCATTAGCATGCCAAATTATCCAACCAAGTTGAAGGATAGAGCTGCTCTTATGATTTCTTTGAGAACGAAAGGTCTCATATGACGATTTAGCAAATTTTATTAATGCAGATGTCACTGCCAGCAGGAAAAATCATGAATTGTAGGTTACCATAGTGTCTCTCTTGTTAAAGTGTTCTTAAGTAGATTCTAACTCCCTCGTTTCAGTTCATTTAATGGACCAGATGAGAAGTTTATCGGATTTTAAATGATCCTTTGAAATAAAGTCTTGGGAAATCTGAGGAAGACACGCAAGAGAAATGGAAAACAAAAAATGAAAAGAGAGAACCTGTGGTGTTTTCTACTAATTGCAGAAGTCGGTACTATCGCAGTGCTTAAATATGTCGCGTAAATACACCTGCTGGTTCGACCCCTTCCCAAGCAAATGAGGCCTCTTATTATGCAGGGGAACGCATACTAGTAGCATATCTGTTTGAGAAAAGCTCTGTCTGATCCATATCTGCTTGCGCGTAGCCTTGAAAAGGCTTTCGCGAGGCTACAGGAGGAATCAACTCAACCAGCATTCGAAAACATACTTGAAAAAGACGAATCCCTGAATTGGCACCCCATTTCGCATGTAATTCCCGAAAATTCGTGGATGATGATTGCGAGAAAACAAGAATGAATGAAGTGCTGCGGGTTGCACATATGCGATAGTGAGATTCACAAGTAAATTAAAAATTTCTTTTAAATAGACAAGGTGAAACAGCTAGATGATGTTTGACTGCAGCTCCACAGCAAAACGCATTTTCAAGTCTTTGGAAGAAAATTCAAGAAGTTTCGAGAGGATTTGACCCTGAAATTTCGAAATTCTTACTACATTCTTGCTGGATCGTTTTCTAAAGCACCTTTCTTACGTCTTGTGCAAAATAAATGTTGTCTTCTGAATGGCAAATTCTGCTTCTTGCTTTACATGTTAACCTGTTCATTTTTCTTACATTCATGCTAACTTTTGAGAAGTTTGCGCTTTTTGGGAAAAGTAGCGGGTAATGAAAAAGCTCCTTAACATCTAAGAAAATGATAAAGATATATTTGAAATCTTTATATATTCATACCTTCTACATTTTCACTGCAAAAATAAGGAAAAATTAAGCCCTTATTTCAAGCAGTGAAATTTGATTACAAGTTAAGATAAAGGAAAAAGCCCGGATGGGGACTATTGTGGTTGAGGGATTAAGTGCCCGTTAATAAGCACGTTACTCATGAGCTACGTGGTGGATTAGCAAAACTGTACACGAGATTTTGCCCTTTGGCGAAGCTTAATTCGTGGAATAGGCTCGCTTTCACTGGTACGTCTGGTAAGCTCATTTTTTAGATACCCATCTAATTTCATTCATGTGTGGATGTACTTCTATGTGCGTTTGAACCGTCTCTTGTTGGCCTATTCAGCAAAAAAAAAAACTGGCAATTATCTGAGGGGTAGGTGATTCGAATGGCGTTTCGTAAAACAAGCGCAATTTTTGCTGGAAGCGCATCCGTATATTTGCTGGCTAAGTCTTATAATAAAAAGCCTATTTAGTAAAATGTCGAGAATAATTCACCACTTATTTTTTGGTAAAAAGGTCGGTCGGAATTTGAGATAACCTTCGTTACAGAACCCGATGACTGTGCAGAGACACCGTTTAGCAAGAAAAGAGTAAAAATTGAAACAACTCACTCAGATGCAGTGTTATGCTGTTCGTGTATCTCAGTGCAGCAAAACGAAGAGGTGACCCTGCACAAAGACAACGACAGGGACGAATGACGTTTTATGGGATGATAACAGCAGTCACCCAGTTGCTCATTAGTGGAGCTGCAACCGATGGTATGAAAAGCATCAAAATTAAGGCATATTTAAGCAAATCGACAAAAATATTTCGCTAACGGAAAACGAAAAACCGACTAATTTAGGGAGATTGCTTTTTCCTAAGAAAAAAAACGTCAGTTTTTTTTTGAAGGGTTGCATCCTTTTAAAAAGAATCACACGTATTCGTTTTCAATTTTTTCGTGACTTTATCTTACCCGAGTCTATAAATCTCCACTTCAACACTATCGAATAACGATGAAATCCGAAATAACTTTTTGCATCGCGAAAGAGTCATAGGCAGGCCGACCATTTCAATTCACTGTTTCCAATTTTCATTACGTTTTCTTTGTTTTTTCTTTGTATGAGAACATGTAATGTAATGAACATGTTGAGTGATTTTTTTTTCTCAAACTCTTTGTTATTTTCTGCTATGAAACTGTCCGATACTTGATATGAAATTAGTGAAGTATAGGCTTAACATAAGCTCTAATTTTGAGTTTTTGCGGAGAAGACGACGCCTAATTTCTTGCCTTGCTCACTGCGATGCCTATAGGTGTCACGCCGGCCACTCCGGCAGTTTTACGATAACTCGGTTTTTCACAGTGTTTTGAGAACATTTTTGCACTTCTTTTGTCTATGCATGCTATACATGCTTCTACACACACTCTCATGTTTCTGATTTATGCACAACTCTTGTCTGTGAAAAAAAAACACTCACCTGCCATGCAATCATACTGCCGCCAGCATTTAATGAAGCCGTGCAAATTCTGCAAGGAATATTAGGCTGTTTACCCTCTACTTTTGATATCCTCTCATCCCAAACAATAGCTAAAACTCATGAAAGCGATTTGAAATCATACAACAATGAATTGCTTCTCAAGAGTGATGCTGCACACTGCATGCATTCCCAGTTCTTGCCCTTAATCTCCCGTCGCCTCTAATCATTAGCAATTAGGTGAGAAACAGAGACGGTGAGTTCACAAGAAGAACATGGACATGAGAGAGAGAGAGGAAGGGAAAGCAGAATCGAAAACAAGAGCAATTCGCTCAGCGATTAAAAAACGATTTAGGCAATGAGAATTAGAAATATGGGAGAACCGTTATGAGAGCATCGATGAGATGCGAAAATTGTTTGTTTCAGACTAATGCCAAGATTCACTGTTGCGTTAAGAGTTCTTTCTTCTTTACCAGAAAAAAAAAGAGAAGGATAATAAGATCAAATAAAGTTTCAAATTTCAATCTCTTTTCTCTCAGTCTTAAAGTTGAACAGATTTTGTAACATACAAAGATGTGTAAGCATAGGATACCTGCTGTTTCCTTAGTGCACTCGAAGTTTCCGATCCCTCATGAATGGTTCTGACACTGGTTAGCTTCATCATTTGAAATGAAGATTCACTTCAGCAAAGTATTTCAAAACGGAGTTGAGCCAGCCTCAGTGCTTCTATCAAGCACGTTTGGATTCCCCTTCGAGTTCCTTAATTATGTGTTCAGAAAAATTTTTTTTTCGACGCTTCGTTAGAACCAATAACTATTCTCGCATTGATGTTATTCAATAAGATCCCTTCATTTTCTTTACTGGCTTCTGCTTTCTTCTAATAATACCAGAACAAGATGAGATGAAAATTTCTGGGCTTCTAATGGCTTATCACAGAGGAGTTGAATAACTTCGTAACTGTTTTTTGACTAACATTCGCCAAATATCGCGAAGTCTTGCAAGTTGAATTATTTTGAAGGAATCATGGCTTGCAGAAATCATCCGAATCGAATCATCTGTGATATGTGAATAATGAAAAAAAGTGTTAAGAAACATGAAAAACTTAACAGAAATCACAGTCCAGTTATTAGAGACCTTTTAAATACACGTGCGTCAGAGATATCTAACACTTCGTCTCCAGAAGATGTACTCGGTAATGGAAATGAACTACCGATGTATAGACGACTATTACAGCGACCGAATTCACAGTAATCTCTCGATGTAGAGCTTGATGACCTGTTTTCCGAAGTCTAGAAAAGCAATAGGAGGCAATACAGAAGAGGTTTTTTGTGATAAGGTCGGATAATAGGACGGTAGTTCTGACACAAATGTGAATTGAAATAGTGAGTAATTTAGGCGGTCATTCGATGAAAAAACTTTCCGAAATATTGGTAAACTCCAAGACACGAAAAAAGCATGAGCATGAGCAAAAAGCTTTTCCAACTTACAGCGGAATCGAATCTTCGCGCGAAGAAGGCGGTAATCGGAACCAGTACAGAATGACGGGACCGATGTGTCAACTAGGCACCATCTTCTGTTTGTCAGAATATGGTCGATTTCCGCATGAGTCATGCCGTTGGGAGACTCCCATGTCCAGCGGCGCCTTTCTTTCTTCTGGAAAAACGAGTTACCATGAAAGAGACGTGCTGCAGACAGGAGTTCTGTGAGACGGTTCCCATCCTCATTTCTTTCTCCTACTCCAAAATTTCCGATCCTGTATTCGCTCTCGTTGGCCTTTCCTATTCTGGCGTTGAAGTCTCCGATAACAAATTTATGATATGCTTTATCATTGCGGATAACTTCCTGCAAGCTGATAGTAGAACGCATTTAATTCGTACTCACCAGTTGCGTCGGTCGGTGAGTAGCATCTGATGATAGTGATTATGATGCAACAGTTGAAGACGGAGGATTGAGTCGACGAGATGGACAATGGACGGGAGGACGACAAAGTCTTCGCCGCCGACATTTCGTGACAGGACCTTTTTCTCCACAGACCAAAAGGTCCCGTTGATTAGTCGGCGTATGTCGGTTTTCTTGGTTTTTGTTTTTAAAAATCATCAAAGCCATCGAAATTTCTAGTCAGAGATCACATCGAACTTCAAAGAAAACTATGTAAAAACTACTCACTGTCAAAGTGGTTATCGTCGGATCAAATTATTCATTGACGTTTTTGACGCCTACTTCGATAATGAGGCTTAGTTTCGCTGGCCGTGAGGCTGGAAAGTGTTAACTACATATTACCTCTATTTATGGAAAGAAAGGTACGATCTTTGGTCCGTTCTGAATCATGTGTGCTTAGACTCCTTTCTTCATTCTTTCTTGTGCTCTCAGTTCTCTCATTGCTATTGAATCATCTGCTGCTGAAGAGAAAAAAAAGTACAGCAAAAGTGGAGGAGCTGGCCCCTGAAGCTTTGTTGAAGGCTGCAACTTTGTTTCTTCAGTCGGCGTGCCTTTTCTGTAGGAAAATCAGCCACATAGAAACGAATTGAATGCATCTACCTTTTTGGCTTTCCTGACGTTTCCATCAGGAGGAGGTCTTTGAAAGCACTGCAGCGAGAAGAAAACGGAGTCATTTTATCCGAATATTTCATTTCACCATATCCGAACAGTTAGAAAAATTCTATCAGGAAATGCCAATCATCCTTTTAGTCGTCTGAGCTATGTCAAATCTTGAGAACCTTGAAACTAGCGTTTGGTGTCACGAATCGTTGAGCAAGAAGTGTGACAGTGCTATAAAAAAATACTAGCCGAGAGCAATTTTAAAGCCATATTATATCTACGTGGTTCCTTCTGGTTTCAAGCTTCGCCATAATTCGTGCTAGAAAGCATGTTAGACATAATATCACAACAACGTTAGAGCTATCTTTCAACACAGTAATATTGCAAGCGTGAAGTCATTTGATTCGAGTAAAAAGGCACATGTTTTAATGGACGGTGTTTCCTCAATCTTTGTTTTGCAATGACATCCGTAAAAGAAGACTCCAGGTGCCTTTTGGAAGAAACTTTTGCACATTTATCACCTCACGAAATTCTTCATGTAGTAAGAAGGACCCGAAATTAGACTGTGAGGAAAGGTGGCTGTATTCCTTTTCTGATTGAATTCGTGATTTTAAAATATGAATTTTTTCTAGGAAATTGCTCAATTACTGCTATTTTCTATAGATAATTCCTTTTACCATGGTGAAAATTTTCCTACAAATTTGTTCTCTTTATGATATTCAATTTCCTTGTTGTAGTTATTAATCATTGAACGGCTCCAGCGGATTCGTGTGCGGTGGTCTTCATTTATCCCCTGCCGCTTGATCGACTTGTCAGCGAACTTTGATTAGTTTCCTTCTCGAATAGCCGTCTACACAAAAGTCACGTATTTCGTGTTAGGCACTTTATCCTACTGCATTCGGTAAGATGGCATTTGTGAGCTCGTCGAGTTCTCTCGTGTCAATCTGTACACATACAAGGATAGCTCCCGTACAAAAATTGAGATGACTTAATTGAAAACATAGGGTACTTCCAGCAAGACAGTATCGTCCACGAGCGCTCGCACATCATCTTGCTGTTGCAAAGAACAGCACTTTTACGAAAGACGTTTCGAATAAGTAGACAACCAAACAGTGAGAGGCAAGGCATAAAGAGTTCGGCGTTGACCAATTTCTGCTCAGAGCGCTATACATTCGACCCCTTCAAGTATTGTTAGAAATGATTAAGTACATATTTAGACTTGTAGAGACTTTTGGTAGCTTAACGATGTATGAAGTGCTGCTTTCCTCCCATACAAGTCTGGTAATAATCTGTGGACTCTGATAGGACGGAAAGTTTGGTGTGCCTGGGAGGTGGGATCGAAGAAAAGATCAAAGATGTGTGTATTGCAAAGTGCTTCTAACCGTTACTCTAACGGCACGGTGAAATAGCATTGTAACTTAGATTGCAAAAAGTGCAATATACTAGATACGATATTCATAGTTTTTGTAATTTGAAAGGTGACAGGCGGTGCCATCTATGATGCCATAATTGAAGAATTTTGTTCCATTAAGTTAAATTTCCACAACAATGGTAAAAAAAATGTCTCGCAATTTTTTTTGCAGTGCAACACACTTTGCTAGATTGTGCAGACATGTAAGAAATACGGTGCATTTTGTGCTTCAATTTTTTCATGAAAACGCCAATGAATAGAGCCTATCAGGTTCCGTCTATGAATCTCCACAACGAAATTGAGTAGGAAAACATGCGTTCATGAAAATTTGCAGACGTCAATCAGTGCACATATGCTGTCTTTCATTACGGACAAAGTCGTTGCTAGAAAGTAAGTTTATGCTAAATTATGGTGACTGTTCAATTTTTAAGCATTCTTTTGCTGTCATCTTGAAATGGGGCGAATCGCAAAGTGGTAAACCTCCGTTTGTTCCAGAAGAGGTGGCATGCGTATTTGGCAATGAGCTGGAAGCACTCGAGCACTACGAATGTTCCGGAACGAACCCATACCCACGAAGTAGACCATGCGCTTCGATGAGGAACATAATATTCTGAAGAGGTTTTAAAGCCTAAATGATATGTTAAGTAAGTGTTTTCAAATATTGTGATGAAAAATAATGAAAAATTAGAACATGCCGTTAGGTAACGAGTTCTCGAGAAGATCGGGGCCCATAAAATGTGGGGAAGAGCATCATCCTAGTACCAAATTAAAGAAGCATAAGTGTACTGAGCATCGCACGGTATTTTATAGCTTTCCCTAGAGCTCTACTTATACTAGTAATCGTAAATCCTGTGTCTCCTTCATAGGCTTAAATCTCCAGAACGGTGTGTGTGTTGTACTCATGTCTGAAATTGGCGATCTTCTGGAACATCTACTGGATGGCCTAGACCCATTAGGTGGGCATCAAATGTATTCATATACATCCATTTCATTGGCTAACTTCCAAGTAAAACATGAATGTGGTGGCACATCTAGAAAATGTTGATCAGAACTTTAGTTGTCATTATTTAGTTGGTACATCTTGTAACAGTTCCCAGGATCGACTTTCTATTAACCTCGGCATTGGAATATAAATGCGTCGTTTTCTTGTTCAGCAATCGCGAGGTTGTTAAACAGCATACATTTACTTCCATAGAAAAACACAATACAATACAACAGTAGCTGACGTTTCGGCAGTATCGCCTTCTTCAGAGCCTGGAAGGGTATACTGACATACAATTTACTAGGCCAAACGCTTCAATGACACTTACAGAAAGACGAAAAAACTCTATGGTAATTACATGGTCAACAGCTTCTCGAAAAAACTCACCGCTTTTTTTACGTGCCTTGCCATGAGGAAGATTAGAACAGCTGATTATGGTCGCATAAGGTTGATGACTGCACCATCCCACATCGGAAATTGATGCGAACATACGGGGTCAGGTCGCTATATTATATTCATTTATAATGCCAAAAACCTAAATGCCAAAAACCCTACAATGAATAGCAGGGATGAATGCCCAGAGGTCATACGCGACCTGACCCCGTGTGTTCGCATCAATTTCGATGTGGGATGGTGCAGTCATCAACCTTATGCGACCATAATCAGCTGTTCTAATCTTCCTCATGGTAAGGCACGTAAAAAAGCGGTGAGTTTTTTCGAGAAGCCGTTGACCATGTAATTACCATAGAGCTCTTCGTCCTTCTGTAAGTGCCATTGAAGCGCTTGGCCCAGTAAATTGTATGTCAGTACACCCTTCCAGGCTCTGAAGAAGGCGATACTGCCGAAACGTCAGCTACTGCTGCATTGTATTGTGTTTTTCTATGGAAGTAAATGTATGCTGTTTAACAACCTCGCGATTGCTGAACAAGAAAACGACGCTGTCATTATTTACTTTACCAATTAAAGGTATCTATTGGCACAACTTTATTTTACTGCTAATCCAATTCCACATGATTGTTCCACTAATGATTCAGTTCCTGACCGTTACGAAAACCTGTTGTTGGAAGAAAACAAAGAGGTGCACTAGAAAGTTCATTATAGAATCACCTATGCTGAGCAGCTCTTAGCTATTCAGTTAAGAGCAAGCCATACCGGAATCCTGATTGAAAGTTAGTCGTAACGGCAAATATCTCAGCAAGCTCGAAGAGAGGGCAACTGCTGGGAACCTGGCAAGACCAGACAAGGTTGTGTTGGGACTCGAATAGAAAAACTGGCAGAAGGAGAGGATGTCTTATAAAGGGGCGGTATAGATGACTCAACATGTGTAAGAATGTGTTGCATTTGTGGTCATAACGTTCAATTAAGCAGGAAATGAGGAGCGCTTCACAATCATCGAAGCTTTGCAGTGCACTCAGTTAACGTAAGAGAATTAAAACGAAAAGATATACCGAGCACAATTACTTCCTGGCTCCCAAGATCGGCTTTCCATTAACCTCGGCATTGGATTATAAATCTGTTGTTCTTTTTTTTACAGCAATCGCAACGTTGTTATTCAGCACACGTTTAATTCCTCACAAATATAACACATACAACACAACGGTAGCTGACGTTTCGGCAGTACCGCCTTATTCAGAGCTTGGAAGGGTACACTAATATGGAATTTGCTAGGTCAAACGCTTCAACAACGCGAACAAAAATATGCAAATCTGAACAATAATTCAATGAAAAAATTTAATTAGATCAAATTTAATTCAATTTAATTGAATCCTCTGAGATAACGCGTGATCTGGCCCCGTATCTCAGAACTGATTTTTGATGTGGGGTGGTGCAGTAATCAACCATATCAACTCTAAGCGGCTGTTTCTCCTTGGTGGAAAACAGATAAAAACGGTGGGTTTTTTCGAGAAGCCAGTGATCGTGTAATTATTGTTCAGATTCCCATCTTTCTGTTTGCCTTGTTGAAGCATTTGACCTAGCAAATTACATACTAGTGTGCCCTTCTAGGCTCTGAAGAAGGCGGTACTGCCGAAACGTCAGGTGTTGTGTGTGTTGTATTTATGAGGAATTAAAGGTGTGCTGAATAAGAACCACGCGATTACTTCCTGGTTTTTTACGACCGTTGAAATTGATGGTGTAGATGCAGCACTTATAAGAAAGGGAATGGATTCAGTTGAGAATAACAATCGACTTCCGCCTTTCAAATCTAGAATCCGAAGTGGAGGAATGAAAATGATAACTGATAGCGTAAATGACCCAGCTAGAGGTAAAATAGACAATTTCAGTGAAATGTAGGGATGACGTGCTAAAACTGAGAGGAACTACAAGTGAAATCGGTTCGGATTGTGAGATGGCACAAAAGCACTAGCTTTACTCAAGGTTGTGACGAAAACTGTAGAGAGATCATAAATAAGAATAGAGTTGCTCCAAAAAAGGAAAAAGTGGGACCATCAGAAAAAAAAGACGAGTTCTACGAGTATCGAGTACGAGAAATATCGTCAAGAAGATGAAAAAAGAGTTGACAAGGTAGGGGAAAGGTTTCGTGGACTGTCCGTGTTATGGAAACCTTCAGACCTTCAAAATTACTGGGAACTCTCTTCACAGTAGATGGAAAGTCAATTTCTTTTTACATTGGCATGAATCATGAACAGCTTGGCCATTTGAGAACATGAGAAGACGAGGACCCTACAATCTTACGAAAGAGCACTCAATTCGGTGGTTTCGGCACTTTTAAATGTTAATTCATTAATGAAATATTTAATTAAAAAATCCGGCTTGTTGTGCCTTCGTCGAACGTTTGATCGATACTTGCAGAACTCGCTGTCAAAATGGAAGAATACAACTCGCAAGGCAAAAATGCTCCCACTTTTCCACAATTGCCGCCGACTAACCATTTCGAAGCTTTGGAAGTACACGCATCTCCAGGTTTCAGAGAAAATCACATTGTCAATAAGCACTCGGTGTGTCAGTGAAGAGAGGTGAAGAGAGAAGATGACAGTCACTCAACTCGTAGCAGAACTCACGCGTTAACACGTCAGCAGACGAAGATTGTTAAACGACGAAAGACCTCCTCATGAAGAAATACTGGGACCCACTTGAACTGTGACTGTGGAACATTTAAATATGGGCACGTGTTTTTTTTAACCAGAATTTTTCACCAAAACCCCAGCACACGCCAATGTTTACGATTCATTTCAAGTCGTCATCCGAACTTGTCTTCTGGGTGAAACTCCGCTCGTGCAAAACCTTTGCTGCATGACATGCAAGCCTTGACGACAGAGAAACAAATAAAATACTGGTTCCTAGGATCGACTTTCTATTAACCTTGGCATAGGAATATGAACGCGTCGTTTTCTTGTTCAGCAAACGCGAGGTTGTTATACAGCATACATTTACTTCTATAGAAATTCTTATGTGAAATGCGTCCAGGCTCTGAGGAAGGCGAAATCGCCGAAACGTCAGCCATCGACCAACAAAACCAACACCAACGACAACAACAGCAGCAACTATAACGATAACGAAGTCCTATACCAACCTCGCATTTGCTGAATAAGATCAGTTTACAAGACCATATAAATGAACAAAACTGTTTATTAACCCCGTGTAATCTTACCAAAGAAAGTTATTATTACTGTTTTTTAATTAGCAGCGATAAGGGATTGTTGAAATGATCCCAGAATCGACTTTCTATCAACCTCGTCCTTGGATTACAAATGCGTCGTTTTCTTGTTCAGCAATCGCGAAGTTGTTATACAGCATACACTTACTTCCATAGAAAAACACAATACAATACAACAGTAGCTGACGTTTTCGGCACTATCGCCTCCTTCAGAGCCTGGAAGGGTATTCTGACATACAATTTACTAGGTCAAACGCTTCAATAACACTTACAAAAAGACGACAAACCCTATGGAAATTACACGATTAACAGCTTCTCGAAAACTCTCAGCTTTTTCTTGACTTCCAATGAGAAAGATTAGAACAGCTGATTACGGTGACTAAAAAAAAATACTTGTGAAAGTCTGGCACTTCGTAATGATTAAATGACTAAATATGGACTTTGCGGGAGATTGACTCCAGTGGATTTTGTTCTACTTTATTATAATAAAAAAAATTATTCAATTTTCCTATATTATTATTTTAATACCTCCCAACGGTTTAGCGCCTCATCGTGGCTGGGAGGTGTTCCTGGGTGTCGGACTGCGATGTACAGCTTGGAGATCCGTCCCTCCGGCAGGGTCTTTCAAGCTGAGAAGGAGTCCGGCGTTTCCATCAGGAAGCCTAGCTAG
This sequence comes from Angiostrongylus vasorum, assembly GCA_018806985.1. Taxonomy (NCBI): domain Eukaryota; kingdom Metazoa; phylum Nematoda; class Chromadorea; order Rhabditida; family Metastrongylidae; genus Angiostrongylus; species Angiostrongylus vasorum. The sequence goes on from JADANN010000433.1 coordinate 2,327,161, forward strand.
GAGTAAATAAACCAATACCAGGACCCACCACCGTCTTGGTATTAAAAGTTGCATGGTGGTAAATCTCCATCTGATCCACAAGGGCTGCTACTGCCTGTCGTGGTGACGACCTAGGGCAGACTTTGGCCAGGCTGTCCTCGGGATTCCAGGGAACCAAAATGACTTAACCAGCAAACCTCTAAAAGATGGTGATTATGCTGGGACCCACACAACTAGTGAGGACGGGCCGTTCAAGTATCAAGTATCAAGTATTATTTTAATATAACAATTTAAGCACAATGATGCTGAGATATTTGCAAAACGTTGCACTGCACGTGTTTGCAGTGTGGATCGAACACGCTATTACCTTTTCCAGGGGCTAACGCGTTCACCACTACACCATGCCTGTCTTTCGTTTCGCCTTTCTCTTTGCCTTTCTTTCTCAGAAAGGCAAAGAGAAGAAAAAAAATATTCACCGCTGATAACATCATGTTTGCAAAAAAAGCAAATCCAGGCAGAACAGCTTCGCAATTCCAAAGAGGCACGTGAAAAATTCGATCTTCTGCTTTACTTCCAGGAAAAGATGGTCACTGGTTTGACCCTTTACAAAATAGGGTGGGTGTTATAAAACGTTTCATCGTGAGGAAATTATCCTCTGCCTTAACGAAAGCCATCTGGGAGAAACATTTAGTTCTTGAGTTCAATGGAGAAGCAGGATCACCACAACAAGAAAATCTCAGTGACAACGACTGGATTTGTTCGAGAGTACACGCAAAGCAAAGAAATATAGTACTTTTTCACACCTGAAACCACAGCACGCACTACAAAACTGTGTAAAATAACAAGAATTAATTAAGTAACTATTCGACTATGAGTGCAAGGAGAGGTGATATAGGTGGTTATAAACCTAGCCAATAAGAACAAGCGCACCTTTTTCTGCCGTTTTCTTGATGGAAAACAGTAGCATGATGAGTAGCAATCAAGTCTTATTATGAATCTTGCTGAATAGCAATCAGCTGCTAGATTTCTAATTCGTACAGTGCATGTTCTTGTAGTCACCGCGTCGAGTTGGATCCAGTGAGGTGAAGTACTGCGCGAACACAACTACCACAACTATCATAAAAATTACTAGTTAGTTCGGATACATCACACGAACCATTGTAACTATGATGATGCCGATGGCGCCGAAACGTCAACTACAACGTAGACTTGTAATAACAATATTTAAGCTTGTCAATAAGGGAGCGGATGGCACAATGGTAGTGATGCCGATCATCACAAGTACGATGCTGATTCGATACCGTACCAGATTCAGCAAGCCTCTCACGCCTTTGGGGTCGGGAAATTGGTACCAGACTTATCCGGAAAAAACACTCTCTGCAATCCAGTTGGGAACGCTTCAGTTCGGCCATCTTAGGACTCCAGGGAGAATAGATTCGACCAGCTTTCTGCGACATTCGAAATGAAATGAAAATTCTCAAGCAGCAGCGGAAGCCACGCGTAAAAGTTGGAAGACTTTCGTGGATGATGGATGCAAGGGAACTAATCGAATTTGAGAAATGCTGGGATCCGCACAGTAGACGTAAAGACGGATCGTAAAAAAAAGCTAGTGAATACAACAGGGTACAAAAAATAAATGGTCTACCACAAAAGGTTTGGATCCCAGCACAGTTCCAATTGGGCCGAAAAGGTTTATCTTTTACCTGCTTTGATAATCTACCACAAAATTGATAAATATGTTTATTCGGCTAACGTTTTGAGGCCTTTGTCTTAATCAGAGCCGATGGTCTACAGTCATTCGTCTTCCCGTCGTGGTGCCCACGTCGCCGTATCGAGTGGGATCTTCTTCAGTGGAGCACTGCTCGAACAAAGAAGTTAAATGAGAAATTTTAGACTTGGCAAAACATTGATTACCTCGAAAGTTGCCATCTGAGCCTTGTCAAGTTGTCTCGGACAAGAAGCCATTAATCACTTTGTTGCTGCTAAGTGGGAATTTCTAACTCTTCTCTAGCTTGAAAGAACTCTCTAGGTGATAAACACACACTGGCGTAAGCTCAGGTGCAACTCATTGTCCTGAAGATGTGATAAACCATCTAGGGAATTCACCGTGGCATGATAACTTCTATAACGATTATCTTATAACATCTGCACCGACGATTCATGAGTAGTGGGCATCAGGCGAGTAGCCACATCCGCTGTGCTATTCAGTGGGACATTGAAACGAAGTGCTTGTGCTTGGAAGAGACATCTGCAATAAGTATGAGGAAAACTACGAAACAATACGCCATTTAGCTGTTGTCTTCACCTGAAGCCTTAGTTTCCGACAATTTTCAGATAAAAACATTTGATTGATGAAGTGTCGCTGAAATGTTCCGCTGAAAACTCCGCACTTTTGTCACCAACGCTTCTTCAGGTTCCGAATAGCAAATCGAGAAAAGTTCCTATGTGTGCGAAATCGAATTTCTAACCTAGCTCAGGAACTTTTTTTAATTACAAACGGAGAGCAAGGTGTTTAATAGTATCTTATAACTCGTAACACCTAGCTAAATGAGGGAACATTTTCTTGATTGACCGAAGCTATCACGTGATCTGATATTGCTGACAAACCCAAAGAATTTTGTCCTTAATCTGTGAAAGATATTGTTTTAAAGGTATCTCTTTGTGATTTTTACGACTTCTGAGTATACACATTGTTTGAAGAAGCAGAAGAAAGAAAGCGGGGCTGACAAAGAGGTCCTGCTGGCGCTCACAGAAACTGATGCATAAAGAGACTATTAAGCGTCAATCTGTCGAAGAGGGTAGTCCTATGGAGACAATTACTGGATTACGGGGTAGTCTATAAATAAAAAATGATTTCTTTGGGCCATTGAAAGCATTTTACTCAATGACCATCACTTTGCAAGCAAGTGGAAATTCTTGGCGCTGTGAGCATGAAGATCTTTGAGCGGCGGTTCTGAAGATGCTGAAGCAAGTAAGTTACCTCTAGATCGTTCCACGTCTGCTTTTTTTAATTATTCGTACTTTTCTAATAGTCTCAATAATAACTACGGTGTACAAAGAGTGTTGCATCATTGATGTAAACACTTTTATTTCTGCTGTGAAGATAACAATACCCCCCGAATTCCGGGAATTCTGTATCCTACTGCTTAACAGATGTATTCTTAGCTGGGCTACCGTATGAAAATGTTAAGCCGCATTTCAGCAGCGCTTGCAGGAGATGAACATTGTTGTTGCATTTCTCAATTTAACACCGAGTGTAACTTCAAGCCTTGATGAGACAGAAAATTACTAGATATATCCTGCTGGCACTTCACGTAGCAATTCCCAAGACCGACTTTCTATTAACGTCGATAATGATTGATAATTCACTCTTTCTCTTCAATAAACAGACGCTATAATACCAACCTCGTATCTGCTTATTGAATAAAAAATAGCGAATTACTAAATATAGTTGACAAATATAGTATTTGTGAGTCTATCATATCTTTTATCAATATTCTGGATAGCCGATCTTCTCAAAGATAAATTAAAAAGTCGCTTTTAAGTTGCTATTTTGTTTGTTGAGCTCTTCGGTGTTTCTTATGTTTTTCGAAAATCTTATACGAAGGAGGAGACGGCTAGACCCAGCTCACCCAGACAAGGCCTTTGAGTGATGATGACGACGGTTTCATAAACACTTATGAACTTATTGCTTGGGTGGCCTTGGCGCTTGTGGTCAATACTGTTCTTTAGTGTTTCGTCATTCCAATCTGAGAACCAGAACTTTTCCAAATGACTTCAGTTTCAGTTTTTACTGCAGATGTTCTCAACAGTAACAAATTTTTGCTCGTTCATAAATGACTTCAGGGATATTGCGAGACATTCTCAAATCTTCGCTCACCCAAGAGCCGTACCAGAAAACGAGTTTGTAAGGAAGGGCATGAAGAAAGATTATAAACAAAATAGACATGAAATCAGCTTTTGAAAAGATAAATCCGTTTGAAAAGAGCAAGAACAGCGGGAGGTGACGCAAGCCTTTCTCTTCTTATTAGCAATTTCATTAGAAAAGAGTAATGTTAGGAAATAAAAGCGAAGGAACATCATAAAAAGAGGACGAATTAAAGGGAAACATGAAGGAAAAAGAAAAAAGAAAAATTGCACGGAAAACTGAAGGTGTGCTTTCGCGATGGAAGCTGATTTTTTTCATGACTGAATATTTCTTGGATCAATAATGCCTTTGCAAATATAAACATGTTCAGCATTCAATAATCAAAAAAATGGCCGAAGAAATTTAAGTGTGTAAGCTTTCCAATACAAAGGTGACAGCTGTAAACAGGTGCGGTACACTGGGGGACATCGCACTATCGTTCAGCACGAAATCATCCCTGTTCATTTGCTTCTGTTTCCCAAACATAAGCTTTGAAATAATAAAGTGGAGGGAAATATGCTATGGCCTCGCGAAAGTCAGAATTTCATTGTAGTAAAACGATAAAACGTTTACCTCATAGGCATTGTTGTAGTTTTTATTACAATTAATAAATTTACCATAAGCTGAGTTATGTTGAAGTGAACCTGAACGCGACCGTAATTTTCGCGTCATATGATATCTACAGAAGTCCGTTAAATTGATAAAAAGAATGCAGAATGATTTTTTTGCTGGAGTAATCGCGATGGTGAGCATAGGTTTTAATGCGTGCAATGAAAAAATTATAGCCACTTCCACCTTTATAGCAACATATGTCTGATAACAATGAGCTCAATTATTTTCCTTAGAAACCACTACAATCTGCAGATCTTTCTCTCCAAGATACAAGTTTTCTTCCTCTATCAAGATAGACTTCTGAATTTCTCGGGTACAAAGATCATGTTTTTTCTTCCAGGCTCTTATTTTGAAAGCAAGACTAATTGAACAAACGAGAATACTGTAACGAAACCCAGTGGTGTCTCTAAATTTAGAACTGGTATCTGCAACAGCCCTTCCTGAAAACTAAAATCCGTTTCCGATCTTCTAAAGATTTGAATCTCAAACGAGTTCCAAAGTTAAGAGAATGCGTTACTTAAATTTATGTATTAATTCTATGGAGTAGAGTCTCTTATATGATGTTGTCCAGCTATCAAATTATCAGCTACTGTAGTAGTTGTTAGTTATTATTAGTTACTAGCTCATTAGTAGCCTCTTAGTTGAAAGGAATTGCCGTCAGTTGTCAATAAATCAGCTTAATAGCGGGAAAAAATTGAATGGAAAAGAATAGCGTTAAGATTGGAACATGAATATGAATGAGGAGGATCCACCGAAAAGAAACATACCGGCAAATGCTATGTGGACCACAGAAAATGGGTTTTTCTTCGAAGGACAGACTAATTTATCTCGTCAGGCACATGTTTAATGATTTCACTGCCTTGTTAAGCCATAAATTCACGTGAATAAAACGGAATTAGTGAAGTAACAATCGAAAGAACGATTCTCATTTTACGGCTGATTGAAACGAAAACATTAATGCCGACTAGAATTGCTACAACACACGTCAAATTTCTGAAAAGCATGCTTATTTGCACAGGAGAAAAAACTCGCATTATGGACCATCAACGGTCTCAGCATCACATGATTAATTGAAGCGATCAAGTTGGTGTAACGCGATCCCTACAAGTGTATTGCAATGCACACATCGGCCGCTGGTTCGATCCCGATTCCATCTCTTACCAAGCTTACTGTCACAACACGGTCGGAAAATTGGCACCAGAGTTCTCTGGAAGGATAGAAGCACTAATTGGATACATAGATAGGCCACCGCAAGGTACACTATGAGAGAAATATGTATCCAATCACTTATGCAATTCTACGAATGGAGCCGGATGCACGATCAGGCATTGGTCAATGTCAAACGCCTTCTTGCATATAAAACTTGACTGCTATTGAAAACAAAAACAGCATTGTGAAGGAGTGGAATTGGCATCCGCGTTTCCGATATGCGAAGTCACATTCATTTCTCTTCATCGTCGCACTCATTATAGTATTAGAATCTTTGAAGAGTAAAACGATGACTTTCTCTTCATCGAGGACTTCGTCGGTTTACTGATGCTAGTGCTTGCTCTCTCCTATTAGTACACGGTACCTCCTAAATTCTTTTAAACTATTTAATGCAGTTGAAGCTTTTTTCATCGTTCGGAAGAAGCCACTGTTTAGTTGGAACTTTTCCTTTATCTACACGATTCATATATATTATTAAACCATACAGAGTTTCGAATTTTTTTTAGGACTTTACTTAACTTCGTCCGCTCATCTGTAATATTTAGAACTCATTTTTCAACTTTTTAATAGCGAGAAGGCTTGAGGGAAATAACTGACTCGATTGTTTTGGCAAAAATGTTTCGATTTTCACAATCGACATTAAGTTAACCATAATCACTGTAATATGTACAACTTTATCTCACTAAATACATATCTATAAATTTTGTCAAGGTAAAATATAATACAAAATTCTGAGGCGCGTGAATATCCTGAGGAGAGATTTTCAGGAAGTGATTGATTCCTGAAGAACCTACGAAACTTATAATGAAGTAATTCTGTTGACAACAGATCTGATATGTATGCCATGTAAGGCGTAGCTTCGTTTGCTCTAATGCTCACGTGCCACTTATGTTCTGCCGTCGCCTTGTAACAGAAATGATTGGGCTAATTTTCTCATCTTTTCAACGCTGGACACAGACGTAATTCTCGGTTTATTATTTCTGTTTTTTCTTGATGACAGAATCTGTCTCGAGAGGTCGTAATAGATCATTTCAGCTTGCTTGCTTTTAAAGTATGACCATAGTTGTTTTTTCATGCAGCTTTAGCTTCCAGGAGAGTTTCGATCAATCATTTTTCTCTAACCGTTATGCCTAATTCTGTCAATTCTAATACTGAGTTCATATTTCTTATAGTCATTTCTGTTTAACCTTGTCATGGATAATCAATTTTTTTCCTTTGTTGATAAACTTAAACGAGATCATTAAAACTAGCTGAGAGAAGCGCGAAGCAAGAGCCTCAGTGGTGCACTGGGTAAGAGCGTAGCACGCCAGCCCAAGAAAGGATAATAATAGAGTCTGGTCCGGTGTCTAGGGTTTTGCAAATGTCTCAGCTTGATTGTGGTTGTATTACGCCAGATTGTTAAAAACCTTCGATGTAAATAGCACTTCAACGGTACCGCCTTCTTCGGAATGCGATGAGTCGAGTTTACTGTCCACACTAACACAACATGTTCCTTTTGCGATGTTTGTTTTCATAGTCGTGGCATCAAGACGAACTGAGTAGGGTAGAGCGCTATAGGAATAACGTGTCCTCATCTCTACTGTTCTCTACTGTTTATCTAAGCCGATGTCAAATGGTAGTTTGAATTGAAAATATGACTTTGGCACATGCCAACTATAATGAATCCTTCTGCTGTAGGATGGATTTTCACCGATGATAACAAATATGGTAGCTTTGGAAGGAAATCGACCTAGAACTGTCTTGTATCCTATGTGGTTACCTCGTGTGGTCAGTTCATTGTAGCAACAAAAATAGTCCTGCAGAGAAGAGAAGTGTTGTGTGAGGGACACCTCATTCATGCTGTGCTAGGTTCTGTTAGATTAGATTCAATGTCTCGACTACGAAGACGTAGATTGGGGGAAACAGCTGCTAAGGACAGTCGACTTGGATTATCGCGACTCTGAAGAACGCGAAGCCGCTTACACGTTAGCCATGGTAAAGAAATGTAACATCGTTGTGTACGCTTGTCGATAAACAACGGAATCAATTTCTATTATCAGTTCGTCATCTCGTGAAGAAATGAATTGATCTTTGTAGTAGCTGAGGAACAAAGTGTAGAATCTGCTTTATAACGTCGAAATATGACATTTGTTATTCTTCCATCGTGTCCATCACTCAACTTCTAAGCTCTTGTGATCTTCCAATTTAGTGTAAATTTTTTTGAAATTATGCTTTTTTGTTGCAACTAATTCTTCTGCGATCTCCTGAACCCTCTTCAGTGTCCAGCTGCAGTCAGTTGACATCATCAAAAGTTCATCGCCAGCTACATCTAATCGACTCCATCCCTCTCATCATCGAGCTCTCATGTCTACTAATAGAACTCCAAAACTAACACTGCATATTGTAACGCCGTCACACTTTCTAGGTCTTCAGTTTCTGCAGAATGTATCTCGAATTCATCTTTTTATAAAATTATTTTTCGGGCAACTGATTCTAGTCAGAGTGCAACTAATGAAAAAAACCAATCCTTGAAAATGTAAATTGAAATCTGCACTTTAAAAATAAAATGTCACGCTTGGAAAAGCCTAAACCGTTTTTTTGAGAACGAAACTTCTAAATTTCAAAGTGCGAAGGACCGATTTTTTTTAACCAAACATGCTAAAATTCTCTAGAAAATCTACTAATTCGAATATTCTGCCTTATAATTTTAATTTTAGTGGAGTACAAGGTTGTGCCTTTGTTGTGTTTGATCTGGATTGATCTGATACAGAGGGACTATTGAGCGTTTCTCGGCGCGATTGTCTTTTTCCGCACACGGTATTATCTATAGTGTCGTGGATGCTGTAGATGTGACTTTAATTTCGAACTCGTCAGATGTGCTACCGATTTCGTTCGTTCTGGTTTACTTTGGCTTTTCAACCAATAACTGTGTTTTTTTTTCCAGGACAACTACTTTAAAGAAGTGTATTATTGTGGACCAAGCATGGTGCTGGAATGGCTACGGTTACTAACTTGTGGAATGAAAGGAAGCAGATCCAAACAGCACAATCAAGATCAGTACACTGAAGCCGAAATACTCGCGTTAAAAGACGTGTGGGAAAAGTGCGTTGAGTTTTCATCGCATTTCGAAAGAGAAAATCCTCTTCATTACTATTTCATGCCATCCATATGTGAGAGTACATAACTGAAAACCAAAAACCATCCGTAGCTATTACTTCCTTATTCTAAGAATTTTGCTAGCATTGTTTCATAGGTATCGATTATCTCCAGCAGTTTAATTCTTTTTTGACAACGATAAAGCGCTGGTCATTACGTATATACTTGATACTTGATACTTGAACGGCCCATCCTCATTGATTGTGCGGGCCCCAGTACAATCTCCACTTTTCGGAGAATTGCTGGCTAAGCCATTGTGGTTTCCTGGAATCCCGAGGTCAGCCTGACCAAAGTCTGTCCCAGGTCTTCACCACCACAGGCAGTCGCAACCCTTGTGGATCAGAGGGAGATTTACCACCATGCGACTTTGATACCAAGACGGTGGTGGATCCTGGTATTGGTTTACTCTAAGCTAGGGCTTCCCGATGGAATGGCCGGACTCTTTCTCAGTTTGGGAGACCCCTGCCAGGGCATGAATTCCCCGCTGTACATCGCAGTCGGACACCCAAGAACACCTCCCAGCCACGATGAGGCGGTAAACCATTGGGAGGCATTACGTATATTAGATCTCTGAACTGCCAAATCCACTTATCTGTAGAGTGGTTACCTTTGCGTCGGAAGTATTTCTTGAGGTCGTAGAGAAGCCTACGCTTAATACTACGTTCAGTAACTCCCACGTCCGACTTTCTATTAACCTCGGCATTGATTGAATAATCAAAGGGTCTGTGTTCAATGTGATTGAAATTTTGGTTCAACATTTCCTCTGTTTGGTTATGGAGGCGTTTGACCGTGTGGGCTGCAGTCAACTTGACCTTTCCAGGCTCTGAGGGAGGCGAAATCCGCCGAAACGTCAGCTTGTACGTAAATAAAGAAATAAAATAACACCTCGTGTTTGCTAAACAGAAGCAGAAAGAACTACGTTCAGTGTTCTTACTTTTAACAAGCGAAGATTGCGTTAGCTGTTGAAAAGAGTTCCCGAAGCGAAAGTTTTGCTCGGTGAAGTCTGATGGAAATCGTACTCGCTGAATTCAAGTACTTGCCATCTATAGAATAACAATCTGCATCAGGTGGTTTTGCGAATCAGCTTGTTTTTCTCACCACCACTCACATTCATGTATTGGCGGTACAATTGGAAGGCGTTCTATTATCTCCTCATTAACGGCTAATTTAAAATTCTACAATGAAACACGTTGTCGACAAATTGACCGATAAGCTCTTCTAGATAGAATCAAATATCCTTTATATGCAGCCCGATAGCAATTCACGCCTATTCAGATGAAGTCCAAGATTAGGTCACTAAATATGAACCAAGATGTGGCAACATAGATATGTATCAACATTGAATATATGGAAACAATGTTTGCATCCATCAGTGCCACTCCTATTAGAACTTGATCGGACTACAATGATTGTTTCAAAGTTAACGATGAGACAACATTTCCAACAGGTCGACAACAACGTGGCAGCTGCCACTACGGCGAACAGTATAAAAGGACTAGTGCTGGGTGATGAAGCCATGTTCGCGTGCTTACGGCTCGGCTTTTCCACTCTCCTTTCATCGTGGAGTTATGTCACCGTACACAATTCTAGGAAACCTAACTTGCAGACACTTACCCTTGTCTAATAGTCAGGCTTACCATCACAACTTGATTGTTTGTCAAACACTCATCTTATTCCGGCGTCTGCCATCAGCGCACTCAGTGATGTATTCCGACAGACACACTTCGTGTTGTTTTTTTTCATAGCGTAATAACGGTTCTACCCCAGTTTTGAGATGTATGTTGTGAAGACAACGTTAACAAGACCCGTCTGGTTTACAAAGAGCAAATACAACACAAGCAAATACAGCAAAAAAGCATAAGCAGCCAGGTCATGGTCGCTTGTCACTTCATTTGCAGGAGCAAACTAGCCTCCGGTGTTCTCATAGGGAGTCCAACGTCATGAGTTCATCTGTTAAAACAGTTTTTGAATTAATTGTGGTATCGTAAAACTACGATTTCTATTTCTCGATTTTCACGCACAACCTTTCAGTGGTTTAAAGGTAGATACCCCACGTTGGAGAGCTTTCAAATGGTCGAAAACACAACACATATCCACCTTCGAGAGTCGAACATACACAAAGAAACGATAATCAACCACTTAGTCACTACACTGTTTGCCTGATACTCTTCCTATTATTTCACAACCAAACTACTTAAAACGGTGACCCATCACTCACTGAAGTGCTTGGTGGTGCGGTGGCAACCACTAAAAACCACTTCTTGCTCGCCTAGTGAAACATATTGGAAAGCCACTCTGGCGTGGACCGTTGTTGAATCAATTTCGGTCTCAAGTCATTCAAACACTTCTGTTCTCGAAAAAGTATTGGTTTTTTTCAACAATTGGCAATTGAACGCGTAAAATTTCTATTCGCCGCGTCAACGACTTAACTTTTCAAAAGCATCAATGTAATGTGCTCCTCACGGATCCCAATATTTCCACTGAATTGAGGGCCTCATCACTACAAAGATCCGTTTCTTAAAAGACTGTCTTAGAAAGACTTTAAAACTTGAGGCTCCTAAGTTTTCAGAGCGAGAAAACGTGATGTTTGTCAGGAGATTCTGCGATCGCTTGTCGAACAAAAACCTCAATTTCGTGCCTATTTTGGCTTTGCGCCCGACAACACTGAATTGGCTGATCTAAAAAATCACAAAATGTTTCAAGTCCAGGCAAGTAGTTACATTCTAAATGCTTCTTTTTAATGAAAAAGTCATAGCGGATTAACACCGCTGATTCTGCATAATTCACCTATCTTGATTTTTTATGGTGCCAATATCTCAGACACATCCCTTTTATTTCGAACTGCAACATTCAGTGAAAGTCAGTTATCCAGCAGAGTTTTCGAAGATGAGGAGTTCGACATTTTCATCCAAAACCCTGATTGGTAGTAAAACAGTGCCGAGCTTCACGGGTACTTTTGCAACAATATATTTATAAACTGTAACTGGTGATGATGCGCGAAACCTTTCACGACAGCTTCTAGGAGGCCAGAAAAAGAAAGTCTTTGCTATGCAGCAATTTACTCAAGTGAAATTTGGGCTGAAAACCAGATGATTCTTCGTAACTAGTAAAGGCTAGCTAATGAAAAACGCAAGTTTACTCAGCGATGTATTCAACGTTACTACCAGTGACAATTTTCTATTTTTTTGGTAAATCCTGTATCCATTTCTTTTTAGAAAGACGGTATTTGTGTCTTCAAGAAGATGAACAGTAGATCTTAGAGGTTGTCATAGGTGTTTTACTAACTGTCGCTCGCGTGCTGATCCACAATACAGGGCAGGTGATATTCTGAAGGTTCCACCACTTGGCTGCACATTAGATGAGTGCGATAGCCCAACCCAACACCTCCAAAAACATCACTTTAACACGAATCTAAGCGCTTTCGTACAATGCACAGCCGGTTTCCGTTGCCTTGGGCACGATCGAGCACAGAAAACCACAGAAGACCATTTCTTTTGGGTAACAGAACATGGAGAGCGTCAAATTTCGATCGTGCGGTTGAGATCCAGTTTGCCTGACGACTGGTTGCTGCTAATGAACTAAAAGACATATGGCGCATTGCTTTTTATGCGGATGCAACCAACTGATTCTCATCGGAGCGTCCGTGCCTATCAGGTACCCACGGGACATGACGGGTGGAATTTCCCAAAGAAATTGAACATCCAGTTTTTCAAGCATTCGAGAAGAATGATACTTATCCTAGTTTTCTTAGCACTTTTTTGTCGTAAGGAACAGCCCCAATGGTATTATTTGTGATGGTAGTTCGCTATATTTCATGTCGAACTATTAAGTGCTCTTTTAGCTCTTTCTGTTTTCACTTTTTGAAAAACGAATTGCTCTCAACAAGCTAACTCACCTGCAACTAAGTTATTTCTGCAAAGCGGTCTTTTTAAAATTTCGCTTCCAGTGATTGTGTAAAGTTTATCACTGTTCAGGTTTGTCGTATAGAAAACTTCTTTGACACCGCCATTTCGACGCTCGGCTTTTGCCCGATCGCTAATGTTTTGTCAATGGCGCATCAAATCGGCCAGATACACTTCTATAGGTGATCAATAACATTAAACAATTAAACATTAGTTAACAAATTGCCAGTTGATTAGTTAATAGTTTACTAATTTCGATAACAACCAATAATGGTGGTAATTTTATCAATAACTTACACTGGATTAAATTCAGAATGTCAGTTTCTGCACCAAGTTATTTTTGCAGAATGAAATCATTTTTGGAACCCTTTACAAGCGCTGTTAGTAGAGCTTCGAAGTTTCCCTAAAAGCAACGTTAGTTTCTAGAACGCGAAATATCACAGAAATAAAGAAATATCGTATAGATGGACCTGTGCAAGCCGAAATATTATGTTCTATCTGGATTTCGAGTCGATCAGGAGAGGATCTATATGAAGCTACATAATTCAGAAAAAGCATCGTGCCTAATTCATTGCTTCAAAGCCAGCCAAATTCCAAAGCAACTCAGCTTCAAAGATATCAACAACTTTGTTTAATATTGTCCATTTTTTTCTTAGCTTAAACAATAGATCCTGGGACGACGAACGAGTGTAGAACAGAGGTTAGAGGTTTTCCTGCAGTACAAACTTGGTCGCTGGTTCGATCACGGTCCCAGGGCACGTGAAGGCCTTCAATCCTCCGGAATCAGCAAATTAGTAGAAGAGTTGAGTTCCCCTACGTGCATAAATGTGGATACATCGGCAGGCCACCTCAAGTCACTGTTTAGGCGAGATATACATTTATTGACCTCTAACCATGGTCAATGAGGCATGGTTCATGTATAAGAATACACAGCTCGTCGATCGGATTGATAGACGTCGAAAGCTTTATTCTTTTATTATCCCTGCATGTCTTTTCTGAAGTAGATTTTGGGACTTGCTTGTTAGATGCAAGCCTGAACCACCTTTCATACACTTCACAATAATTATGACTGACGAGTTAAGCGAAGAGCCACAGTTCGCCTTATGAGCACCCGAAGCAGCACATGCAGATAACCTATACCTTCTTTCCACCTGATTTTCAAAACAAATGCATTTTCGCTTTTTGGTCGAAGGGTACTCAAACATCGTGCTAACATCTCAATACACGCTGTTTGGTCTAGCTATTAATCGACCTGGAATCCCTTTGTAAACGAGATTCGTTGACTAAGTAACGATTATTGTTAAATATGAAAAAAAGGGAACAGCAAATGAAAACGGGTGAGAACGAAGAAACCACCTTATTACAAAATGAAAAACTGTACAGTTACAACAATGAGCTTTCAGTGAACAGTTGAATACTTACTTGGACGCTTGGACGGCCTGTCCTCAATAATTGTGCGGGCGACAGTATAATCTCCATTTTTCGGAGTTTTTGCTGGTTTATCCATTGGTTGGTTCCCCTGGCGTTCCTAGGTCAGCCTGGCCAAAGTCTGCGCCAGGTCGCCGCCCGTGTGGATCAGCGGAAGATTTCCTATTATGCGACTAGTTTGATACAAGGATGGTGTCGATTCTGGTATTGGTTTACTTTCAGGAAGGTTCCTGATAGAAATGTAGGACTCCTTCTCAGCTTGGGAGACCTTGCCGGGGGGATGAATCCCTCCAGTGTACATCGCAGTCCGACACCCAGGAACGCATCCAGCGACAATGAGGCGGTAAACCGTTAGGAGAGAACGGTTGAGTACTTTTTAAAAAACAGGAGAATGACCTAATATTTTGCTGGAAGCGTAGTTTAGTGTTCACTGACCAGCTTTCTTAGCAATTTGTTCGATAGGATATGTTCTTAACGTCCCTGGATGTGTTCTTTATGTGAGACTTAACTAAAAGCGTAAACAGCTGTGCTAACAATAGCCATGCTTGAGAATCACTAATGAGGAGTTCAATAAGTTGATTTGTCAAGTTTTACACAGCATTTCTCACATCTGCGTTAACGTCAGCGTGTAGCGCAGTGATTAGGAATGCCGTGCGACACACGAGTAGACGACGGTTCGTCAAGTTGGACAAATCAAGCTTTCCATCCCAGTTAGCGAATTTCGTGCTAGACTTGTTGGATAAGATAAAAAACACTTATTTAGCACACAAAGATCCATTACAACTCGCTGTATAGCCTATATATGTTTTCAATCACTCTTTGATTCTCTATAAAGTCGAATATATGGTACAAGCTTCAAAAAATTGACCAGGGCCCATTGTTTTTTTTTATGGCTTCATTTAAAAGCATACTTCGGGTGCAGCTGGAGAATTTATAAGTAACAAAACGGTGGGTGTTTAAGAATAGTTGTTTATCGTGCGAATGGGAACTTATGTATCAAATTTCATCTGCTGAGATTATAAAAGCGTGTCAATTAGTGGATTGAGTGTCAATTTAACGCTTCCAGGCTCTGATAAAGGCGACGAAATCGCCGAAACGTCAGGCAGTGTTGTACTGAATAAGTCTTGATCTTAACAACCTCGTACTTTGATCAATACCGAGGTTAAAAAGAAGTCGGTCCTCGAATTTGCTACGGACACTTTTCAGAGGCGTGAATTTCGAAGCCCATGATTGGTTGGCATTTAAGAATGTGGCTGTAAAACAGATCACCAAGGATCTCATTAAAAGAGATTGTGCGGGTGCGATGATTGAGAATGGTGTCTCAACTCTTATCGTAACCAGTGAGGTTAATTTTTTTCTACTGAAGAATTGCTCTTCTAAACAGAAATGAGTCAAGAGTTTCTGAAATTCTTAAATAATTGTTTCTGTTTTTCTTTTCACGTCACTGTTGTGGACGAAGTTTTTCACAGAAGAGTACCTCTTTCACACGAATAGTCGCTTGATGATTTAATATGCTTGTTTACAGAATGTGCAGAACAGTGATCAAGCGAGCATCGTCCCTCAGACAGGTGTCGATGCGTGGAAGAAATTTATGGCGGCTATAATTCGAGAAATGAAACATGGTAGGTATTTTTCCTGAACAAATTAGATTGTCGGTGATTTAAGTCAGGGGACATGTAGCGCTGTGGATAGAAGTGCTCAAAATGCGAGCGTTGTCTTTGGCTCGGCCGCGCTCTGGTCAAACGAAGATCTCCCATCCTTTTGTAGTCGGCAAATTGGTACTAGAATTGGGATTTGAACACGTGATTACCGTTGCTGCGAGCTCACGTGCTACACACCAAAACCAACCGAGGCTCATAATTTGCCTTTCTCTGAGCAATGTTTACTTTTTTTCGACACTGATGGGACACATCGACAGGATATCAAAGGCCATCATATAGGCTAGATATACACTGGATCAACTCTACGATGTTTAGGGAGTGAATGGATATTGTTAACCTTTTACTTACTGCCTATTCTAATTTTTTTCACGACATGGTATTATATGAAATACAGCCACAATGATGCTGAGATAGTTGCAAAACTCCGGACCGCTGGTGTCTCAGGGTGTGGATCAAACTCGTTATTATCCTTTCCGGCGGCTAATGCCACCACACCATACGGTTCCATCGTTGCACCCATCACTCTATCCGTCACAGTTTTTATATAATGATGATGCCAGAGGAAATGAATAAAATGAAGTTTTCGACGAAAACAATATCGTACTATGATGAAAAAGTATTCCACCACAAAAGCAGCTCCACAAAAATTATTATAACAATCATTGACAATCATTTACAATAATTCCACAAACAATAAGCAGCTATTTGTTCAAACCTAACTGCTCTCTGTGAGCAACATTGTAAATGTAGGGTACAAATTCTAACAGAGCTTTGCCGCAAGCCTCCTAACACGACAAGCACGTTCTTCCGAAGAAGATTGCAGTACCGGGAAAACTCATTTCCTGTCCACTAATTGGTGCTCGCCGTGAAGGAACGCAACTATTTGTGTTTCACCCACGTCCGACTTTCTATTAACCTCAGCATTGATCAAGTAATTCTTCGTATTCTTGTTGAGCAAACACGTGGTGTTGCTTTTATTCTTTATTCACGAACAAGCTGACGTTTTGGCGGATTTCGCCTTCCTCAGAGCCTGGAAAGGTCAAGTTGACAGCAATCTATTCGGCCAAACACCTCCATAACCAAATAGAGAAAACGCTGAACCAAGAAACTCCTACGTCCGACTGTCTATTAACCTCAGCATTGATGGTGTTATTTTTATTCCTTATTCACAAACAAGCTGACGTTTCGGCGGATTTCGCCTTCCTCAGAGCCGCTTTCTATGAGGCTTCCACTGAGTATGTCGCGTGGAGACCAACCGCACAGAGTTCACATGGAGGCGTAATATGCCCCTCCCATCACAATAACAGCCTTATATACTGCCCAATATCACGCATGATAATGAGGCATTCTTCCCTGCGGTTCATTTTCGGATTTCTGGAATTAATCCAGAACGCCTCGAGAGTTTTGCGCGCTTGTGTTCTCGATTCCTGTGCGAGGATCGTGACACGTGCTTCAAAGTCCTCCCGCTATGTTTCTGGGTCCTATGCGTGCCTAGTGGGGTATTTGGTTTACGTTTACCGACTAGGTGTTCTTTAATGCGAACACAGAGTGGCCTACCCGTTTCGCCAATGTATTCGTCTCCGCACGCCTTACAGGAGATCAGATAGACTATACCCGGGCTCATGCAATCACCGTCTCTACCATTAGGGCAAACTATGCAATTTTGCGTTGAACATAGATGGTCATATAGGCGGTTACGAACAGGCTAGCGCCTAAGATTACTCGGTGGCATTTCAACTACGTTTACCGAATTCTTTAGAACGGCCCTTCTCAAGCAGCGTTTTATAGCTGCACTTACATCATTTGAGATGAAGGGCAGGATAAACGGGATCATTTTGTCGCTAGAGTTGTCGTTTGGAGGCCTAGGATTTCTCTACAGCTGCCTCACGAGCTGCAGTTTCGTAGCCATTAGAAATGGCTATTTGCTACGCCAAGTTTCGGGACCCCTCTCTCTGCTCTCTTCCCGTGCACACGTTGGTTGCTGTTCGAAACATGTTTCTTACAAGCGCCCTTTTCGTGTGAGAGGGGATGAGAGGAGAGGTAATGAACCAAGATGTTTTTATTACTTGGCTTTCGGTTCCACTTCGTAATGTAGCCGTTTTCTGACAGGCTAATTTGGACGTTCAGGAATGGAACCCAGTTTTCTTTCGGTTTCTTTCCGGTGAACTTAATATACTCTGACTGTTCATTCAACAACTCGAAACATTTGTCCATTTCCTCTTGTGCTGAGCAAAGAAAAAAACCGCATGTTTGCCCTAATGGTAGAGACGGTGATTGCATGAGCTCGGTACAGTTTATCTGATCTCCTGTAAGGCGTGCGGAGCCGAATACATTGGCGAAACAGAGTAGGCCACTCTGTGTTCGCATAAAAGAACACCTAGTCGGCAAACGTAAACCAAATACCCCACTAGGCACGCATTGGACCCAGAGACATGGCGGGGAGGACTTGGAAGTACGTGTCACGATCCTCGCACGGGAATCGCGAACACAAGCGCGCAAAACTCTCGAGGCATTCTGGATTAATTCTAGAAATCCCAAAATGAACCGCAGGGGAGGAGTGCCTCATTATCACGCGTGATATTGGGCAGTATATAAGGCTGTTATTGTGAGGGGGAGGGGCATATTACGCTTCCATGT
Organism: Angiostrongylus vasorum; assembly: GCA_018806985.1. Lineage (NCBI taxonomy): Eukaryota > Metazoa > Nematoda > Chromadorea > Rhabditida > Metastrongylidae > Angiostrongylus > Angiostrongylus vasorum. Next base: position 2,345,631 of record JADANN010000433.1, read on the forward strand.
GAACTCTGTGCGTCTCCACGCGACATACTCAGTGGAAGCCTTGTAGAAAGCGGTGAGAGTGCAAAGCTATGTTCAATGTGATTGAAATCTAGGTTTAGCGTTTTCTCTGCTTGGTTATGGAGGCGTTTGGCCGAATAGATTGCTGTCAACTTGACCTTTCCAGGCCCTGAGGAAGGCGAAATCCGCCGAAACGTCAACTTGTTCGTGAATAAAGAATAAAAATAACACCTCGTGTTTGCTCAACAAGAGTACGAAGAATTATTTGTGTTTCACTTAGTCCTATTGTTCTCCTATTGAAACAACTGTGTTCTTCGAAGTAGAACTTTTCCATGGGCAAATCTACTCGACATACCATATACACCACTCTTCAAACTTGTACAAGCTATTCACTAATGCAACTCTTGCTCAGATCTCATGCTATTTGATATAAAGCGCGAGCCATGGCATGGTTCCGCAAACGTTTCTGCCTAGTTACTGGAACTTCGTCAATAAAATCACACAAATGACGGTCGTGTTTTGCAAATAGCGTCAACTTTTTTCTTTCTATTGAGTTCTTCTTCTACTTCTCTGAGGTGCAGAAAAGACCTTTGCAGTGTAAAAATTGTTGCTGTTCTATGTTCACCTGGTTTTCAGCTCGTTCTCTTCCAAAAATAAGAGTTACTGGCGTCGCGCTCCAGTCCTCGAGATAAGTGATATGAGTGTTTCTGCATATTTCCGAAAAACTTTAAGCTATAGTTGCACTACGGAAAATCGTGGCGACAATTTACAGGTGTTATAAACTCACGAAGATTGGGCTTTCTTTAAGTATCATTGACCACATCGTTCACAGTTTTCCGTCCTGTTTCGCACGATGAAGAACCCAGCATCCTCTCTGAGAGCAAAAAATTTCTTCCATGAAGTCTTGATCAGTTAATGCACGCAAAGACTCTACCACTTCGTTGTGTAGAAGAACGCACCTTCTGGTAGAAAGCTTATAGATTCCTCATGAGCTATTCTGAGATTCTATGATACAGCGCTGCGTTCGACTTCTTGAAGCAAGAATTTTTGTGAAAAGACATGGTGCAAGAGAAAATGGCATTCATAGATATTTTCGCCATTTTTGATTTTTTGCTGGTGAATTTACGAATCTTCTGTGAGGAAAGCTTTTTGCTTCGTCGTCTTTTGTTTAGGCCGTTCATTTTCATTGAAAAGTCACCAAACAGGCTCGAGATCGAGATCTCCTTGTAATAATTCAAGAGACCAACTTTCTATAAATAATCGTAAATCAATAATAATAATATAATAATAATAATAATAATAATAATAACGACAAAACATCAAATACCAAACTACGGCCCCATTCTAAATAAGGCGAAGAAATGACCGGTTCTACTTTAAAGATTAAGAGAAATGATAAATGGATATATATATACAATATATACATGAATATACATATGAAATACATGAAATGTGAATAATAATATGGAATATTAATACAATAGTGTGGAATAATAATATCAGCATGAATATAATAAATATGAATACATATGCATATACACATATATATATATATATATATATATACATATACATATGTATATAACCCCCAACAGTTTACCGCCTCATCATGGCTGGGAGGTGTTCCTGGGTGTCGTGCCGTGACGTCAGCGGGGCGGTTTATCCTCTGGCGGGGTTTCCCAAGCTGAGAAGGAGTCCGGCGTTTCCATCAGGAAGCCCAACCAAGAGTAAAACAGTGGCAGGATCCACCACCGTCCTGGTATCAAACCAGTCGCATGGTGGCAAATCTCCCTGCGCTCCACAAGAGCAGCGACTGCCCTGCGGTAGTGACGACTTGGGGCAGACCTTGACCTGTCTGACCTCAGGACTCCAGGAATCCACAATGGCTAAATTAACAAAACTCCGAAAAAGTGGTTATGCTGGGGTCCGCACAACTAATGAGAACGGGACCCGCCAAGTATCCAAGTAGGTAATGTGATACAAATAATAATATGAAATATGCACCATTCACAAATCTTGGATCCTTGGCTAGATGGAAGCTTACGGTTACCCTTTCCGTGAGCTCGAATATTACAGACAGCACCACGAAGGCCCTTGCTTTGCATTTCTCCCAGATAATTTTCTACCTAACGCTGCCATCAGCAATCACTCGTATGTGATCATAATATAATAATAATATGAGATATACGCACATGTGAAAACCACTTAGCCATTTATGTTGTAGGAAGAGGTCATATCCTTAAAAGTGATTTTTTTGTTCTCCATTTTTTCCCATGTTCTTTTCAAAATCTCCAAAGAAGCCTTAGAAAAGCTAATTTAATAACGTAAGATTCATCGACAACAAGTATATACTTAATTGCAACAAAAGGAGATGCAATCCGTTGCCATGTATGTACAAAATCAAACGTACGAATAAGCATAAATAGAGCAGCGTTGCAGGATTTCATGAAGAAGCACAACGGAGTTGTCCGGAGGAAGAAGAAACTTCTGAATGAGCAGCATCCATTCCGACTATCTTGTCTAGATCTTGTAATTATCGTGCAGATTTTCATCTTTCTGTTTGTGCTGTTGAAGCGTTTGACCTAGTCAGTTGCGTATTAGTGTACCCTTCCAGAGTTTGAAGATGACGATTCTGCCGAAACGTCAGCTACGATTGTGTTGTATGAATGTTATTGCATGGAAGTAAACGTATGCTGTTTAACAACCTCGCGATTGCTGAAAAAGAAAACGACGAATTCATTGTTTAACGTAGAAACACATAAGATTTACATTACCTTTATCTTTTACATTCCAGTAGAGGTAGAACGGTTCTTCCGATTTACCTGTTAAGATCTAAAAAGCTTTGTAAGAACTAAAAATTTTGGAAACAGACCAGACTTAGGAACGAGGTCGTCTAAGGAAAAAGTGGAGAGAAAATGATTAATGAAGTAGAATGTTATTTCTCATGTGTCACCAGATTTCAAGAACCCGAAAGCGGGTATGACGCTAGATTCAATTCGTGCACTATCAAGATTCGGAGAAGATCTGAACATCGTTTCTGTAGAAGGAAAGTTGAGTGCTTATACAGATATACATCTGCTTTGGAGTCCGATTTGTTATATTATGCTGTGTTACAAAGAACGAAATTAAAGACGGGCATCTGAGCAGCGTAATATTAATCGTTCAGGGAACCAGTGGTACTCATTACCAATGTTTGGCACTGCTATCTTTTCCTTCCTAATCAACATTTCAATTTGAAGCGCCATGAACAACGAGAAACCATACAAGCATTCGAAATTAGCTAACGATTACAACACAAAATTCTTCTATGCGTTTCTTCAACGGCAATTCTTGGCTGTAAGCCCAATAACTATATGCAGCACAAAAGACTAGGAAATAAGCTGTGTTTAGTAATATGTCAATAAAAAGCAGATGTAGACTTGGACAAGTATGGTTTCTCCTTTAGACACACAACTGTCTATCACCAAGCACGCTTAGGATGATCTCTTTTGCTCTCTTATTACCTTCGCTGAAAAGGTAGCTTCAAGCATCGTGTGAAACTCCTCAATTTGGGAGATCCTGTTAAAAAACGAACACATATCTGCACTACAACGGTGGAGATCTAAGAACACACGACATTCATACAGTAAGATAACAATTAGCGGTGCCGGATGATAGGATTCACTCGACATTAACAATGATGCTAATAACGATAATAATAATAAGGCTTCAAATGTTTTGCAATGTACACACAATTAGTGTTTTGACACAGCTCAATGCCAGGCAAGCCTCCCATCCCTCCGGGTTCGTGAAATCACTAGATGACTTGGCTGATAGCTCTCTCCAATCTACAGAGAAATTGTTAACTACCACTGATGAAAACCAGAGAGACTTTAGCAGAGCTGTTTTAGTAATTCAGGAAAGAACTGCTAGAACCGCATTGAACAGTAATGATGAAGGAGAGAAAGTCGTCAATTATCAGCTGATCTGCGTCCAAATTCAAGCACCTTAATAAGAATGAAAGAGGTATATAGGAGGACGCGACGAATTAAAGAATTTCTTGGACCCACATAATATGTCAGTTTAAGTCATATAAGCAATGTAATGAATAAAAGTGAAAACAATGACAGTTTTCATCACGTGCCGCATTATCCGGTGCTAGGAATATTTTGCCAAGCCATGAAATAATCAGCGAAATGGAAACCTGTAAATCGAAAACTATGCCTGGCCGTACTAGATTCGTGATGACAAGACATTCAAGTATTACGAAGGTAACTAACAAAGGCAAACGACTATGTCGAGGCAGTACGACTAATCATAATTACGCGCAAATGAAACGTTGGAGATCGGAGTTGTAAGGAGCTTGCATAGGTTCCTCACACAATAGGGACGTTGGAACTAGATGATACTAACACTACTATCACTGCTAAAATCACCATCAACAACTTCCTGTTGAAATGACATGAAAAATGAATGTTATTGGGGGGAATTCTTGATCACACTGAATATCTTCTCTATTTATTTAGATAACTTGTCTTGACTTGTTCTCTCCCTTACTGCAACTGTGGATTGCTTCTACCTCGTATGCACAGCGTAAACATTCACTGGTAGCGTTCTTTTTTTCGTCTGATACAAATAAAAATTTAATTACGCACATTTGGGAGATGCGCACTGCAGACAACTTTAAACAAGAAGAGCGTTGAAAAATCGACCAGATTCAAGCAAACCGGTCAGCAACGTGCATAACTTCATTCAAAGGATTAAGCCGACGTCTGGCATTCTCACTCAGAATCCAGCGTTGTGGAATCATCTAGCAACAACAACCTTTCAGATCAACCTTCCCAATCGTTAAGAGGTCCATAATCAAAGCACATTCAAATAGTGGATATCACGACGTTGCATTTTCGAGAGTCGAACATGCACACAATAACGACTGACCAACTAATTTACCGCTACACTATCTGTTTGATATTCTCCCATTATTCCACCACGGAACTACTAAAAAACGGTAGCCCATTGAGCACTACAATGTTAGGTGCATCGACCGCTGTCACAAGACATGTGACTGATGGTCGTTCTCGAGGGAGCCTTCCATTTTTATCACTATACGGAATGTGATTAGTAAAAGTGTCAATGCAGTGGTTCTTCAGTATTATCAAATTTCTGCTACTTGGCTCCCTTATTTTATTTTATTTTCATGATTCTGCTCGTCTATTTTTCATAAGTCGGCAACTTCACAACAACCAGCCTTACAGTCTCAGCAGTAATACATGTTTGCGAGGAAAGTTTCACAAGGTCTTTGTTTGTAGAATCACAGTAAAGTGACAGAATTTTGTGTTTTAATAAAACGAAAAACGTTCAAATAAAGATTGCGTCCCAAGATTCCTGGATATTTGGGTTAAAAAAAAGCAACAGTACAAAAAAGGGTGAAAAGAAACCAGTTAAAATCGAGAGAAAAAGCAATATCTGGAAAGACTTGTTTCCCTAAAAGGAGTTATAGACCATTTAGCGAATTACGGGCCAGAATTTTGTCCAGACATCGATTCTGAACGATATGCCATCAGACTGCCCGGAAGTCGTCCTGTTATCCTTCGGACCCTCCACCAATTATAATCGCTTTCACTTCATCTTCTGTTCGTCGACCAAGTCGCTGAAGTCGTTTTGAGACAATTTTTGCTCTAAACATGCTAAAATAGTAAAAAAGAAAGTGTTTAATCATTAAAAGAGTTCGGTAAATAAGGTATTAGTTTTTCGCTTACTTTTCTAACCTTTTCACGTCATGATCCATTCGCGCATCACAAATGTAGACAAAAACACGCCAAACACTCAATATTGTATAGACTTCGAAACAGAGAATTCCAAACTAAAGAGAAACCAATGATCGATTTCAACGCAGTGTTTCTCTGGTATGAAGTTAAGATCTAAAATCTCTGCCACTAACAGCTTCACTTTCAAAGAAATTCAGTCCAATAAGGACGAAAGGAAACCAAAAATTCTTTCGCCTTTCATCCTTTCACTCACCACTGTCATATTCTTAGACAGAGTTCCAGGTTGAAGTGTATCTTTTGTGTTCGCTGTATTCAGTATACTAATAAACAGATCAAGAACCAACGAAATAATAAATAACGTCGCTATGAAGAAATACGGTAGTAAGAAAGTGCACCTACAAGATAAATACTATAAATAAACACCACACTATATTTAAGCAGAGTTATCAAACTGAATAATTGTCGGCTAAACGTTTTAGACTTGTTCATAAATTAGCGACCTTAAACGCCGCCTCATCGGTCGATAAGCATTACTTGCACACTCTATTGACCGCTTTCAAATGCGCTAACTATTTTCATATGCATATTTCTGACAGTTAAGTAATTATTCGATTGAAACGCTAAGTAAATGCTGAATATTTTCGACATACCGCACACAAAAACGACATAGGGTTTAGCGTAAGAATACTTAACGTACCTCTTGTAGTGCAATCCGGCAAGTAGAGAAACATCACTTGTCATGGCCGTACAGAAGCAGAACAGACCGCCTAAAAAAAAGCAAATTAATAGCTCGGCTGTAGATTAACTTCTTGAAAGTTCTATTCCTTAGTTTTGTGGTCGATGATTCTGTTGCATTTTGGCGCTGTTTTAATGCTTCATATGCGCTTGTTCCATGTGTTTTTTTAAACTTTCTTTTCCGCTGCACTGTTATTTCCAACAAAGTTTTTTTTCCCACATACTCTTCACAATTCTGCATTTCTCGATGATCTGAACACATTTTGAAGGATCGAACCCTGTAAGGACATTTTGAAGGATCGAACCCTGTAAGGAACTCCCCTGACGGTTTCATTTATCCACATTAATGTGCTTTAGTGTATTGGAAAGATAAGTGTATTTGATGAGATCTCCACCTCTCACGTATAGTGCTTGTTTTTGCTAACATTTCCATTTTTCATGAACATCGATCATCTTTGTTTTCTGCAAACCATCCAATTCCATTATGTTTTGAAGCTCTTTGGGAAAAAAAAGGTTCCCTACGCTTTTGCAAATGCACTGAAGCATAAGCAGTCTAAGGTAATGGATTCTTCATCACCAGAAAGTAGCCATAAATGCTACAACAGAATCTCGGTGCTATGACCTCGTATAGTTCGAGTGTTGTATAGGCTTTAAGTAACCACTCTAACAGACCGGAAACATTCGAGGAAATCCGGCACATTTCACATTAGACAATGCATCAGTACGGTCTTAGAAGGACGTATAGCACATAGTTAGAGCGTCGAAGCAATACAAACATGGTCCTTCGCTCGATTTCGCACTCCAGCCTCGCCAACCCTTCCTACAATCAAGGTTCGGCAAAGTGGTGCCAGACTTGTCAGTAGAGGTAGCCGTCATGACCCTGTACATCGATGGGCCACCACGAATTATTGCAAAGGCCAGATATGCATCATCACGATGCTTGATGAAGTCGAATGCAAGCGTATTCATTGGGGACTTATCAACGTCAAAGGCTTTGTTATTTCACGCTTTTATGGTCATAGTGTAGTCGATAAGTTTCCAGTTGAATAGATCGATGGTTTTTCAGCTGTATGTATATCATACAGTTGAAAAAAATAACCCGCTGCCCTTTTACTTTAACAGGGGACGTGACAGCTGTCACATATTGCGCTAATCCCAGCCTGCCTTCATTCAATTTGTTTCATCGCATTCATCATCCACGAATGTTTCGGATTTTGCCTCTAGGTTTGGATGCGCGTTGAGGATTTTGTCCTCCTTTATGAATGTTATTGAACGCTGGTTCCACAGACTCTCTGGAATTCTATGACTGCCTTTGGTGTCGAACAGGTGGATTGCGCGTATGAGCGGAATGGCGCTATTCGTGCGCTGGCCATGAGTTGAAGCCGACATGTGGCATATTTTCCATATTAGCTCTATAGACAAAGCTTCAGCTTAACTGGATTTAATCCCGATTTAAGCTCCCATATCAATCCCGCTGACGGCTGATTGCTATATCACCTATAGGTCAATAACACGGCTGACAGAAAAGCGGAACGAAGGACTCGCATAACGTGGTGGTGAACGCTTCAGCCCCGGAAAGGGTAATAACGGGTTCGATCCCTAGCGCAGACACCTGCGATTCTGAGTTTTGCAAATATCTCAGCATCATTGTGGTTAGTTTCCGTGCTGTTGTTTACGCTGTTAAAGGAAAGAAAAAAGTAGTAGATAGGGCTTCCGAAGATGTCTACATTCACGCATTATTCAGTCACCTACTGAACAACATGACGTCATGAATGTGAACATTTATGACAATGTCAACACAAACACACCGATAAGTTTTAGGTAACGGTCATATGACGCCACGATCACCTACGTTTAAATAGCACAAACGTCTTCTCAAGATTTTCGTGGGCAAGAAGAAGAAGAAGAAGAAGAAGAAGAAGAAGAAGAAGAAGAAGAAGAAGAAGAAGAAGAAGAAGAAGAAGAAGAAGAAGAAGAAGAAGAAGAAGAAGAAAGAAGAAGAAAGAAGAAGAAGAAGAAGAAGAAGAAGAAGAAGAAGAAGAAGAAGAAGAAGAAGAAGAAGAAGAAGAAGAAGAAGGAAGAAGAAGAAGAAGAAGAAGAAGAAGAAGAAGAAGAAGAAGAAGAAGAAGAAGAAGAAGAAGAAGAAGAAGAAGAAGAAGAAGAAGAAGAAGAAGAAGAAGAAGAAGAAGAAGAAGAAGAAGAAGAAGAAAGAAGAAGAAGAAGAAGAAGAAGAAGAAGAAGAAGAAGAAGAAGAAGAAGAAGAAGAAGAAGAAGAAGAAGAAGAAGAAGAAGAAGAAGAAGAAGAAGAAGAAGAAGAAGAAGAAGAAGAAGAAGAAGAAGAAGAAGAAGAAGAAGAAGAAGAAGAAGAAGAAGAAGAAGAAGAAGAAGAAGAAGAAGAAGAAGAAGAAAGAAGAAGAAGAAGAAGAAGAAGAAGAAGAAGAAGAAGAAGAAGAAGAAGAAGAAGAAGAAGAAGAAGAAGAAGAAGAAGAAGAAGAAGAAGAAGAAGAAGAAGAAGAAGAAGAAGAAGAAGAAGAAGAAGAAGAAGAAGAAAGAAGAAGAAGAAGAAGAAGAAGAAGAAGAAGAAGAAGAAGAAGAAGAAGAAGAAGAAGAAGAAAGAAGAAGAAGAAGAAGAAGAAGAAGAAGAAGAAGAAAGAAGAAGAAGAAGAAGAAGAAGAAGAAGAAGAAGAAGAAGAAGAAGAAGAAGAAGAAGAAGAAGAAGAAGAAGAAGAAGAAGAAGAAGAAGAAGAAGAAGAAGAAGAAGAAGAAGAAGAAGAAGAAGAAGAAGAAGAAGAAGAAGAAGAAGAAGAAGAAGAAGAAGAAGAAGAAGAAGAAGAAGAAGAAGAAGAAGAAGAAGAAGAAGAAGAAGAAGAAGAAGAAGAAGAAGAAGAAGAAGAAGAAGAAGAAGAAGAAGAAGAAGAAGAAGAAGAAGAAGAAGAAGAAGAAGAAGAAGAAGAAGAAGAAGAAGTAAAGAAGAAGAAGAAGAAGAAGAAGAAGAAGAAGAAGAAGAAGAAGAAGAAGAAGAAGAAGAAGAAGTAAAGAAGAAGAAGAAGAAGAAGAAGAAGAAGAAGAAGAAGAAGAAGAAGAAGAAGAAGAAGAAGAAGAAGAAGAAGAAGAAGAAGAAGAAGAAGAAGAAGAAGAAGAAGAAGAAGAAGAAGAAGAAGAAGAAGAAGAAGAAGAAGAAGAAGAAGAAGAAGAAGAAGAAGAAGAAGAAGAAGAAGAAGAAGAAGAAGAAGAAGAAGAAGAAGAAGAAGAAGAAGAAGAAGAAGAAGAAGAAGAAGAAGAAGAAGAAGAAGAAGAAGAAGAAGAAGAAGAAGAAGAAGAAGAAGAAGAAGATAGAAGAAGAAGAAGAAGAAGAAGAAGAAGAAGAAGAAGAAGAAGAAGAAGAAGAAGAAGAAGAAGAAGAAGAAGAAGAAGAAGAAGAAGAAGAAGAAGAAGAAGAAGAAGAAGAAGAAGAAGAAGAAGAAGAAGAAGAAGAAGAAGAAGAAGAAGAAGAAGAAGAAGAAGAAGAAGAAGAAGAAGAAGAAGAAGAAGAAGAAGAAGAAGAAGAAGAAGAAGAAGAAGAAGAAGAAGAAGAAGAAGAAGAAGAAGAAGAAGAAGAAGAAGAAGAAGAAGAAGAAGAAGAAGAAGAAGAAGAAGAAGAAGAAGAAGAAGAAGAAGAAGAAGAAGAAGAAGAAGAAGAAGAAGAAGAAGAAGAAGAAGAAGAAGAAGAAGAAGAAGAAGAAGAAGAAGAAGAAGAAGAAGAAGAAGAAGAAGAAGAAGAAGAAGAAGAAGAAGAAGAAGAAGAAGAAGAAGAAGAAGAAGAAGAAGAAGAAGAAGAAGAAGAAAGAAGAAGAAGAAGAAGAAGAAGAAGAAGAAGAAGAAGAAGAAGAAGAAGAAGAAGAAGAAGAAAGTCTTACCTCGTCGTCAATGAGCTGGACGTTTGTAGATGATCATGGTCATCTTCTTAAACGAAAGAAAAGAAAAATTCTTGCGATGGATGTTGAGTTTGCCATTATTTTCTTCATAGAAAGAAAAAAGAACGCGGTATGAGATCACATGATGAAAGTTTTGATGTCATCACCGTTCGTAGAATATTAAAGAACATCATAGTTGAGAGATCATTCCATTAAATACTAATTACCTAATCTTTTGATGGTATTGCCCATTCACCAATATCCAAAACAGTTGTCAGTTTTTTCTGAGCTGCTACACTTGACACTTGAAACTTGAACGGTTCGTCCTCACTGGTTGTGCGGGCTCCAGCATAATCACCATTTATCGGAAATTTGCTGGCTAAGCCATTGTGGTTCCCTGGAATCCTGACGTCAGCCTGCCCAAAGTGTGCCCCAGGTCTTCACCACCATGGGTAGTCGCAGCCCTTTTGGGGTCAGAGGGAGATTTGCCACCATGCGACTTTGATACCAGGACAGTGGCGGATCCTGGTGTTGGTTTACTCTGAGGTAGGCTTCCTGATGGAAACGCCGGACTCCTTTTTAGCTTGGGAGACCCTGCCGGAGGGACGAATCTCCCCGCTGTACATCGCAGTCCGACACTCACGAACACCTCGCAGCCACGATGAGGCGTAAACGAGGGTGAGCTGCTACAAGAATCCAAAAATTGTTCAGAAAATTAATGGTCTTCCCTTGTTCAGCAATCGCGAGGTTGTTAAACAGCGTACATTTACTTCCATAGAAAAACACAATACAATACAATACGACAGTAGCTGACATTTCGGCAGTATCGCCTTCTTCAGAGCCTGGAAGGGTATACTGATATACAATTTACTAGGCCAAACGCTTCAGTAACACTTACAAAAAGACGAAAAACTCTATGATAAATTACATGGTCAACATCTTCTCAAAAAAAACTCACCGCTTTTTTACGTGCCTTCCAATGAGGAAGATTAGAACAGCTGATTATAGTCGCATAAGGTTGATGACTGCACCATCCCACATCAGAAATTGATGCGAACATACGAGGTCAGGTCGCGTATGACCTCTGGGCATTCGTCCCTGCTATTCATTGCAGGGTTTTTGGCATTTATGCAAAAAGCTTCAAGAAGTTTTCGCGCTGGTGTTCTAGTCTCCTGCGCAAGGATATTGACTTTTACTTCAAAATCGTCCCCCGCTGTGCTTTTGTATCCTATGCGTGCCTAGTGGGGTACTTTGTCTTAGTTTTCGTTTGCCATCTAGGTGTTCTTTTATGCGGATACACAAAGGGCCTGCCCGTTTCGCCAATATATTCATCTCCGCAATTATTACAAGGGATCAGGTATATCGTACCTGAACTCATGCAATCACCATCCCTGCCGTAAGGGCAAATTACGCAATTTGTTGTTTCGCATAGACGGTCATACAGGCGGTTACGAACTAACTGACGACGTAGAGTAGCCGGTGATATTTCAATTATCGCTACCGATTCCTCTAGACCTGCCCTTCTTAAGCATCGTTTAATCGCTACGCTTACTTCATCGGTAATAAAGGGCAACATAAACGGGACTTTCTTTTGCCCAACTGTTTCGCTTGGGCGCGTCGCTCTCCTTCTTAAACTTATCTCGTGGGGTTACTATTTCGTAGTCATTGGAGATGGCTATTTGCCGAGCCAAGTCGCGCGATTCTTCCTTTAGTTCCCTGGTTGTGCACACAGAGGTGGCTGTTCGAAACATGTTTCTCACAAGGGCCCTCTTTGTGTGTGAAAAGTGGGAAGAAAGGAAATGAACGAGGATGTTCTTGTTAATTGGCTTTCGGTACCGTCTTGTCAGGTAACCGCTACTTCATAGGTTTATTTGGACGTTTAAAAACGGAAGCCAGTTTTTTTCTCGGTTTCTCCCGGGTTAACCTAATATACTTCGACTGCTCGTTCAATAATTCAAAGCATTTGTCCATCTCGTCCTGCGTAGAGAAGATGACAAAACAATCATCTACATATCTGCAGTAGAGTTGTGGCCGGAGATCGAGAACAGGGGCTTCTATCTTAGACATAAACACAATGGCAAGGCTTGGTGCCAGTCGCTGTCCCATAGCCAACCCCCTTATTTGCGCGAAATATTTCCCAGACCATCTGAAAATCGAGCAATTTAGGCACGCCTTTAGGGAGAGCCATTAGCTGCTGGATGGACAAGCCATGCATATTTATTCTTCCTTCATGTTCAACAGAAGTTCGAAGATGGCTTTAATTGCGGAGTCATTCGATACGTTGGTGTACAGCGCAGTAACGTCGAAGGACTCCATCACGTACGCGTTATTAAGAGACGCGTTACGTAGACGTTCTAGGAACATTTGGGTGTTGGTGAGGTGAGCTGGAATATGGTTAAGCAACTGGGTAAGTATTAGGCTTAAAAACCAGGTTATTCTATCCGTTGACCCGTCTACACAGCTGATGATGGGTCTAACCTTAAATGATGACGAATTGGTTGACGCAAGACCATCAGGTGATACCAACTTATGTGTTTTAATAAGTGGGTATAAGACGGGACATGTTTGTTTATTGATCTTAAATTTCGAAATAAACGATGATTTCAAACTTGCAGCCTTTGCCACACTGACCCGTTGATTGTTTAGCTTTCGGTATTGATTTTTATATTCCTTTTCAGAGGATGGGCGATAGAGGGTAGCATCACTAAGATGTTCCTCTGTTATCTCAACATCCAGCTGGCGAGGAATAACTACGAACTCTTCTCCCCTTATGACTAACAGTCAATCTTATTGTTTTTGAGTTTATTAATTCTCTAATTTTTTCGCATGCCACGTTTTTTGTGCGGCTGTAAGATTAGAGATGAACTTTCTATCGCGGTAATGATTAAGGGTCTTGAGAACGCCGTCCAAAAACATGCGGAATTTTTATGTCATCTCCATCGTTATGATCCTGCTGTCTAAAAAACGTCTTAGGGAAAGGAGATGGTGGTAGTGACGCTGCCTCTTGATTTTTTATCTCTATTTGATGTTTCTTGTTTGGCCTGATAGCGGAGTCGATCTTGAAGCTTATAAAGGTTACATCCTATGAACAAGAAAACGACGCATTCATATTCCAATGCCGAGGTTAATAGAAGGTCGATGGTGGGAACCGTTAATGGTCTTCATTAATAAGGGCTTAAGACTTTCACCACTTTCTGGAGTACTGTCAATAAACATGGTGTTGAAAAACGAAAGAAATAAAGTGGGACGCGGTTCGACAAATTTGAATCTAGTGAACAAGTAGCTAAATGTTTCGTTCATAAGTAGTTCTTCCAAAGCGCAATGGCACATTGGTTAGAGCTACTCTTTGGAAGATATGACTTGACTCTGCATCCCGGTCTAATGAGGGCCTCCATCCCTCTTTGGGACAAGGAAATTTTATACGAACTTGCGTAGAAGGGCAAAAAACACTGACTTAAGATATTCTCCAGGCTCCCACAAGTTATTGGATTGATCGTGCATTCAGTCATCACTGTGATGCTACGAATGTAATCAAATGCATGGTGCATAAAAAAGGCAGATCAGTGCTTCATCATCAACAAGCTTTGTCCTTTATTTTTTTTAACAAGCAGTCTATGTAAAAGTTATCGACAGTTTGCTCGTTGGTGATTTGGCGTGATGGAACAAATCAAAGTGCTGTGGACGAGTGACAGTCTATCACTCTGTTCTACATTTATCTAATAATGTAAAACCAATGTTGGCCTGTTGGCCGCCTATAAAGACAAAGACCCTGGTGATAATAATAACAATAACAGAAATGGTATTAATAAAAATGATGGTGGGGAACGAACGCGCTATTGTTCTTTCCGGGGAGTAAGGCGTTCCCCACCACACCATGCGAGTCCTTCGTTTCGCCTGTCTCTCAGGTAGTTCTACTGATCTCTGCCATCAGCAATCACCCGTCAGCGGGATTGATCTGGGGAGCGCAAATCGGCAATAAACCCAGTTAACAATAGCGCGTTCGTTCCCTACCGCACACACCTGAGGTCCGGAGTTTTGCAAATATCTCAGCATCGTTGTAGTTATATTTCGCATTATACCCTGCCATTAAAAATAGTAGGCAGTAAATAAAACAGTTAAAAATGGTGGTATTTTATTAACGTTCATTATAAGGAGAACTATGCAAAGGTAGTCTCAAATTCTCGAAACATCTTTTATGGCACTTGAAATTGGAAAGAAACACAAACCAGTCGAGCTACTGGCGTTTTTCAGTACTTTCTTAACTTAAATTCTCCATATTGACTTCACTAAATGGAAATCTCTCAAAGAGAACAACGTTTTTGAGGACAACTGAGAGAAATCTGAGGCGGATTTCAAACTGAGACCGAAAAAAAACATTAAAAGTACAACACATGTCTCTTCCAATGTGAAATACAACTCACATATTCGCAGTAGGTCATTCGATGTTGTTATCATCATGTATATGAGAAGAATAAAAAAGATGAGCGTTCGAATGACGATTAACGTCGGTGCGACGTGTCTCACATGGAACGCACCAAAGCATGCCAGATATTTCACATGATTTTCCCTTAAGAATTAGTTATTTAGAAAAAGAAAATTGGATGAAATAGCGAACATCTATAAAAAACATTTTAGATGAGGCTAAGTTAGCTTTAGGTTTCTTGGACTTCTGCACCGTTTCATAAACTCCTAGCCATTAATCTGTGGAATATTTCAATAATGCTTTTTAAACTTTGGATGCTTAAAGCAATTTTTTTAGAAGACCCGACTTTCACATTTACTGCACGGAGCCCAGTACTTCTCGAATTTTATTCGTTTATCAATCATCCACAGTAGTCTTCCAACTTTTACGCGTGGCTTCAGCTTCTGCTGGAGAATTTTCCTTTCATCATGAATGCCGTTGATAAAAGCTGGTCGAGTCCACTCCCAGTAGAGTCTTGAGATAGCTGGGCCAGAGCGCTCTCAGAGAGGTTCCAGAAAGTGGGCTTTCCCTAGACGAGTCCGGTACGAGATTCCTGATCTGTGCGGAGTGAAAAACATGGTGAGATCGGAACGGGATCGATCAAGCATCATGCTCGTGATCATCGGCAACACTACAACTGTGCTACCCATCCCGCTTTCTTAGAGTATTGAATTTCATCCGGAGATCCAGTTAAGAGTAAAACAATACTAGTAATCACTTCCATCCTGGCAACAACATAGCTACTAAAGGACAAGTGATAATCGCCACCTGGCTAGGAGGATGATCACTGCTCTTAGGAATCCAGGAAAAGAATGAGCATCTTTCTCAATCATGATAAAAGGAATCAGATGTTAATTACTTGCACTACTTTGGTCCGCACAGTGCATCGGAGGACGGGGGGCTTTTAAATATTCATATAAGTGAGACAAAGCTTAAAGAAGGTAAGATAGACATACTTCTCGCACTAATGCACATTAGCAGGCAAGAAATATCATGGATAGCTGTCGTTTCACAGGCAGTTGTCAATGATAGGTTAAGTTACTAGTAGCACTTCTTCAAACGTTACAAATTTATGACAGTATTGATTTGAATTCTATAAGACTTACACAGACACATGACCTCGAGCGCATAAAATAAACAAACAAAACATTCTGCAGCAGCTTTATATCAATAGATTTGTGCAGTACAATGGAATAAATGGCGGTTTAATCTTTCATACTTACGTTAAATACGCTTGGATCGGAATTTCTATCAGGGAATACGCAACAGAGTAAGTAATTTCGTACACAGTTCGAGAAAAAACATTGCCGTGTCTACGCTATGATGTTGATTGATTCAAAACTTGTTTCTCATTGATTTAACGACTTTCTTAGCGGATCGTCGAGATGACGATGATATGAGGTTATTTTAATGATCATAAACACTCTACAGTTCGAAATCCCAGTACACCGCAGAGTTTCTGAGAGGGAAAAAAACCAGTTTGTTGGAATACTAAGATTTTAATTACTATGGCAATGTTGTGGTACTGGTGCCAGCTAAGAACCACTAGGAGCACTGCCACATATTTCTAACTTTAAATCGGTAACTCTGTTAAAATACTGAATTATTACCTGGTTTCTAACAATACTATTCCCAATATTACCTTATGGTAGTAGCATAGCGAAAACAATGGAAAGAATGGTATGTGGATCATCGATCGATAAAGGTGGGGGAGAAAAATCTTTTCATAAATGCTGGTATTGGTAAAACGTCAGACCTCGGCCTCGTGATGAGAGGCGTACAGAGGTCTGTAGATGCGTCGAGTGCTATGAACCTGCCACATTAATCATATAGGTGCACCCATCATCACATTACACCACTATCCATCTCTACTGACATCATCAGTACTACCTATACCATAAATTTCAGTGTAAGATACTATCTACCTGTTTCAATTTGTTTGCATTATGATTTGAACTTTTAAGAATTTCTCATGGGTGCACTTCTTAGACGATTTCAAGAAAGCACGTCAATAACAAGAAATTTTCACGGATTTCGATGTCTAGGATTTTACTCTAAGATAACGAAACTGCTTAGTTGGTTGAATTAGCAGTATATTAGGATAACTTCTTCTAAGTTCCGAAATGTCAAAATCCACCGAAACACCAGGCAAAGTGCAAAAATATCATGTTGGCTTGAAAGATCATCAGGCTCTTATCATATGCAGCATACAATGTGCAAGTTCAGTTCATTTCATAGAAGTAAATTAATGGGATTTTCTAGCACTAGAATCCCGAAGGCTCTTATCTGCATTATGAGAGAAGTCGAACGAATAGTTGATGGTCCAGCGGAATATAAGTGCGTCCCCTTATAAGCCACCGCTTTTGTATCGCTACCTCATCGCTACAGAAGACCGCTCGTGGTTATCTTCTGCTGTTATCGGTCACATCTGGCTGTGAAGTAATGGCCTAACCAACTTAATGCAGCTTTTCCCTGATAGGGCTAACTAACTGTCTCTCATTTCCTTCTGACTACCAACTGTTATCGCTCTTTTCATGCAAACAATAAATTTCTAAAGCTTTTCATTAACGTTCTTCTTGCCAACTTCTAAAATAACTAACTTGATTACTTGCTTACTTACTTACTTGTTCTGTGTTGCAGTTTCGTGCTACCTCCAGCGCCTTCCTCTTCATTTGTCACGTCACCTTCTAACAGTCATCCACAAAAAAGAAAAACTCCGATTACTCTTTAGATTCGAGTGCAACTTAAAAATCTATGGACTTCTGTACTCAATTGCATACTAAATTCTGGTAGCTTAGGATTCGAGAAATACAAAGTAGTTGTGCTACGGCTTCGCCAGGTCATCACTACACGCAGCTGCACTTTTGTTGACACGAGAGAAGTTTGGTGCCAAAAAGACTTATATTCTCCCATGATGACAGCGAATGCTGTGATTTCAGTCAATCCTACCACTGTCGACCGACCAACAGTCAAATTTGGGAAACTAGATCTTCTGCAGAACCCTCCATTCAAGAAATGATGGGAAACTGATTCTTTATGTCTTCATTGAAGGCTATTGCACATTCTAATTTTGAATATCGTAGACGATATTTGGCCCATAAAAAGCAGTTCTTAGTTTGAAACACATCCACCTATCATATTTGGAATTTGAATCATGCATTATTTAGCTATCACCTTTCGGCATGGTTGGGTGCTCTTACACATGTACGATTTTTACTTTCTAAATGTGAAAAGATAAACCATTTGTTCACGTCCTGAAGGACGGCGATGAAAGCTAACTTGTAATCGATTTGGGTTTAAAGACTCGTGAGGTGCTAAGTAGTAGTTCTCCACCAAACCCAAGATCTATAAGTCGTTCAACTGTTTTAAATAGTTTCATGCGAAAATAGGATCGTCTTAAAAAGTGGAGAGATTGTGATAGCTTCTTTGTAGAAATACTCTATTGTTTATTCGATTTTCTTCAAAACAAAGATCTTCGGAGTGTTTCATTAATGAACACATAATTGAAATTTTGTACGGTTCTTAAAAGTTAACATGAATATCTAGTTCTGTGATTATTTGTATCAGAACTTCATCATGTATAGGTCCACTTCTTTGTCGCTTCCTAACGATTCGGCGGCGAAGGGTTTTGTGAGTGATTCTTTCGAACCGACATGTGGTTTTGTGGATGATTCTTTCGAACCGGCCAATGGTTTTCTGGGTGATTCCTTCGAACCTTTTCCTAGCTGAACTTCTTTCTTCTTTTCACGAGTGCCCTCCGGATTTTCACCGACGCTTCCATCCTTGATTAGTGATTGATACTGAACCAAACTCTCATAGTGATCTCGGAGATTTTTTCGACAAATAGTGAAAACTGCTAACTGAACTCCCATCGCCAAATTCATCAGTATCGCAAGTAGAAGTAAGTGGAACTTAGCACCGTCACTGAAACATAAAGAATTAAGGAATAATTGGTGTCAGCACTACATCAAATTGTGGATTTGCCAAAAGAAAGTCTTTCCTGTATTATTGTCCTTACAACCGTAATGATCAGTTCTACAAGTGCCACGTGCCCTGCCATATAGCCGTCGAGTTTACGTCAGTGACGACGATGCGTAGTGATTCACAGAATGTGTTGCGAATCTAACACTCACAGAATATTCTTGTTTTTGACGCCGGTATTCTTTCTAAATAAGAATTTTTTATCTTTGTTAAGTCAGTTAGTATCTGAGTAACACTAACCAGGATCTCATTTCTTCGGCGTTCACTATTTTCTCCTGGAAAAAGGTATGTTTTGAAGTAAAAAAGAATGCGGGAATTGACATTGTTCAGATCTGGACAGAAATGAATGCTGTGATTTTCGCATGAAACATCATCAATTTATATACACTAAGGTTCGGAACATTCTCGCTAGAGATGCATTTAAGTTAGCGACCGATACCACCACTATAGATGTCATCAACGAAAGTCAACAAAATCAAAATGAATCGTACTCAGTAGCGCTGCTATGATTCGTAAAGAAAGCAGAAATCCTCTCACATGCGATACCGATATCGGTGCAAATACCATTCCGAAAGTTATTTAGAGCACTGTTTTTTTCTTATTTTATGGCCCGACATCGTTTTTTCCTCTCATCATTAGTGAATATCTTATGATTTACATCGAATTCGGCTACCGCTGGAGAATTCTTGGTGTTCTTAATGAATGCCGTTGAATGCTGATGGAGTCCATCTCTCTGGAATGCTAGTATAGCCAGGCTAGGTAGTTCCCAGGCCTTCACTGTAGGCCAGATTATTACCAGCTTTTACGGAAAGAGTTTTCCTCACAATTTTTTACATCAATTTCACGACCCCGGAAAGATAACAGATAAGCCTAACCCCGCTGCTGTGTCTAATCAAGGTCTTGTACGTACTGCTCGGTATCTCTACCATCGCGCTACCGTCGCTATAGATCATGAGTTTCTTCTAAAATTCAAGTATTTGGTATATAGCATAATCTAATCTGTTTTTGAACATTTTATTAGGGCAAACCAATTTTTTGTTTCACTCCCACAGAATCTCGACTTCTAACGTCGATATTTTAGGTACCATTTTTGCCAAACCAAGTCTCTCACTTTTTCGAACGATCAAATCTCTGACGAAATCTGTTTGATTCATTTTGTTGACAATGCACAGGCCGCTTTCCTTGTTAGCAATGTTTCTGAATCTTTCCTAAACGTGGAATAAGGAAAGTTCAGCGGAAAGCACAAAAAGAGTACGTAATAGTAGGGACCTGTAATTTTCTATAACACTCCATGATATCGGTTCTACAGAAACACGTCATTCTTTTCCCTTTTTCTGCAGTTGCTGGAGAATAAGGGCAAAATTCCCTTTGTTGAAGAACGAGTTTTGTTCTTGCCCCTTTAAAAAATCTTTATGCTTTTATATCTGCCTTGCAACATTCTAGGTAAGTTTCTCATGATTAAATTTACCGGCAATTGTCGAAATCCCATGATAAACTGTTCAATCGAACAATCTTGAACGCCTCTTGCTCTGAATTCTTTGTAGCTGACTTCCAAGCATTTTTCAACATTTTTACCCTAAAAAGAAATCGTCTACTAGTTTTAGTGAACAGTGATGGCAGCTCCGACTGTTATTCAGTGAAGTCAACTTCAATGAGTAGTTATATAAGTTAAGAACACAGGAAATATCTGCAAGTTTTGAAATCCTTACCTCTGGCTTTGTAGGTAAACCTTGAATACAATAGTCTGATTTCGATGACGATATCAGTGTTAAGAAAATGGCTAGTATGGTCATCATTGAGACACACTCTAGCGAACACTAGGGTCAATAACGTTGAACTGATGCAAACTCATTTCATTACAGTTGATTTGGTAAGTGTAACAAATATTTTTGATAGATATGTTTGCTGATAAGGTTTTGTCGCCGCATAAAGATCACGAAGGGGCTCAAGTGAAACACTCAACTAACAATGAAGATGCCGTTCGAGAAGAGAAAGAGAACAACTCCATTCACTGCCAAGCATTATTTATTCTTCACCGGAATTTCTTTGTTCAACACATAGACGACCGCACATGGTTTTTAAGCCACACAAGCGATGGTGACTGTTTTCCCACAACTCCCGATAATTTTCCCTGAATAGAGGGCTTATGAGGTTTGTAGTTTGAGAGACTTTTAAAGAGATCTTGCTCTGCTAGCCCTAGCAAAATTCATTACTTTTCCAAGATGTCACAATATATATGTGTACATTTTAGATTTGCTTGGTGTTAAAACTTTAATAAAACATCTACTCTTCATGGCGGTCGAATAAGTCTCGATCTTGTTGTCGAAGGTCTGAAAATTCTAATACCTTTTAATTTCATTTGATCAAATCCACTATGAACTGACATATGCCTGTTCAACTTTTTTATTTTCTGCTTTTTTGTAACGGCATAGAACTTGGGAAATACAACCATAAAGATGCTGAGTTATGAGCAGAAGTTAGGACCTCAGGTGGTCTTCGAATCTGCGGTAAGCCTTTCTGTGGATTAAATTGCTATTCACCGCACGAACCGAGGGCCTTGCTTTGCCTTTCTCTCATCCAGCTTTTACTCTAACGGTGCTACCAGCAGTCATCCGCCAACGGGAATATGTGAGATGTGTTTATTGAAAGTGTTAACTGTCTTTGAGTATGTATAAATTGGAAATGCTCATGGAGCCCTGAGCCGCTCTGGGAAGGTCTCCTCGATAATCCTTTCATCATCTTATCACAATGAGAATCTCTGCATAAGTCCCGAATCCCAATGTCCAGTCAGAGGCATTTTTTGCGCCTTTTCACTGGCTATACTATCTATATCGCATACTCTCTTTGACTACAATAATCTCTGCGCGCAAAATGATGTAGTCCAAAGTTTTCTTGTAAGTTATTAAGTGTAGATAACAGCTTTTAACAAATCACTCTTAGTAATGGATCCACGTGTTCAATCAGTTATCGACAAGACAAAAAGTGTAACTTTAATGATGCTGAGATATTTCCAAAACTCCGCCCGCAAGTGTCTGCGGTGGGGGAAACGAACGCGCTATTGTCCTTTCCGGGGAGTAGCGCGTCTCACCACCACACCATGCGGGTCCTTCGTTTCGCCTGTTTCTCAGCTAGTTCTATCGATCTTTTGCCATCAGTAATCACCCGTCAGCGGGATTGATCTGGGGAACCCAAATCGGCAACGAACCCAGTTAAGCTGAGGCTGCAGTTAGTTATTTTTAAAAAGATCGATAGAACTAGCTGAGAGACAGACGGGTATTAAAGTTAAAGTTTCGCAATATATACCCTGCCGTTAAAAAGAGTAGGCAGTAAATAATAAGTTAACAAAAAGCGTAGTAAAAACCGCCGTAGATCACTGAGCAGGCGTGACCCATTTTCGGGTCAAGTGGTCGTCAGTGAGCCAATGAATAGTCCAAAACTAGTCAAGCATTAAGGAGAGTGTACCAAGTCAGAAGTGGAAGAATCCGAAGGTATACACGAACATTTGTCTTCTTTTCTCCAGAAGCAGAGTGCAGAGCTGTTTGGATTCTTAAAAGTGTTCGAATTGAACCTGTCGCCGGATCTGGTTCATTTTCTGTACGAAACCTTGTAACACATTCCTCCTTGCTATACTATACTGCCAACCCTGAGTCAGCGTTTAGATTCTACCCCTCGTTGTTCACTTCTTTCCACCTCTTCTTAGCAGCTTTTTTTTCCCTGCCCTTATCCTTTGCTCTATTGTACTTATACTTTAATTTTTTAAGTCTTTAAACCCGAGTTTGAATTCACAAAAAGGAATCCACAGATGATTTCTCGAAAAGTGTTGTGACTATACATGAATTAGGGTGCACCTATGGTCTCTATCCTAGATCACGAAATTGATACCGGTCTCTTCTGGGCAATCTGTGAGCACTATTGACTATCTCTGTTCAGAATTTGAGAGCGCTTCACCTGAGCTAACCTCGGATGACAAGTAGAACGAACTCGATTAGTATAAACGGCAACCGTGACGTAAACATATCCCCCTCTCATTGCTACCGAACCTAAACACTAATCCTAAAACGTTCGTCAATAACGGAAGTAGGCCGGTGGAGTGAGCGGGAGAAGTGGTTAGATTTGCTAAGTGTGATGTCGTGTCCAACAAGTGGATGAAAAAAAATGAGCATCTATTCTCTCTACTCCCTACTATTACAAACCTTACCAATTTTTCAAATGAATAGTTCATAGTGTTTTAAAGACAACATGTTTTGTTTCACGAAATTTCTCGCAGAAATTCATGGGTCCGTATGTGAAACAATTATGTTTTTTGTAATCCATACTACATCGGTTACCACTTGGTAATTTCGTGGGTCTTCGTGATAGAATGTTATCACGACGTTTTGTTTGTTTATTTATTTATTCACTTCTGTTTATTTGTTTGGTTCTTGATCTCTTCATTTTATTGCTTTCATAAAACGAATACATCTTCAGTAGCGAGTTCCTTCGCACTTTGCAATAAGTAATGAAAGCGAATCTTCTGTTTCAAAACTTTTTACCACCGAAACTCATAGTTGAAACTTTTTTGAAACCACTGTGATGAAACCACAATGATGCTGAGACATTTGCAAAACTCGGACCGCAGGTGTCTGCAGTGGGGAACGAACGCGCTATTACGCTTTTCGGGGGCTAACGCGTTCACCATCACACCATACGTGTCCTTGGTTTCGCCTATCTCTCAGCTAGTTCTATCGATGAGCAATCACATACAAACGGAATTGATCTAGAGCTCAAATCGGCAACGAACCCAGTTAAACTCGTAGTCGAAATCACAATGTTGACTTTTTCGACTTCTGATCTTCCAAGCAGATTTTAGATAAAATCTGCATCAACAATAGTGACAAGAATGTCGTACATTGCTCTCATAGTATTGTTGGTGGAACCGAAAGTTTGAAGGTCATCAGAAGAAGTGTGCTGCCGTAAACTCTTAACTGGATTAGCAAGAATAGAAGGGTGTTTGTTCCATGTGAGAGTTGCAAAACTAACATAAAAAAAGTTTTAAAAATGAAAAGTAGTAATAGCAAAGCAAGTTTCAGGTATTAATAGTGCCTAGACCGTAGAAGTTGTAAAGAGCACTGAAAAAGTCTATTTGGACCTTCCCAATTACAAAACCACTCTCTATTCGACCGTTCTCCAATGTAGGACGGGTAAGTTATCATGCAGAAGCTTAGTAAGAAAGTTATTTACGGATTCTAATATGATCACTTAGACCTTACTTCACATAATAAATCCCACATGCCTCCATCTCTGTCTTAGAGTAGTGCACTGGTTAGAGGTGCTCAGCTACACACAATGAATGAACTGTTAGATCGATCCCACCTTACGAACTCACGAGCTTTTCATCCTTTCGGGGTCGGCAAAGTGGCCTCATACTTGTCTAGGAGGACTAAAAGGCTAGCTTCATAGACCGACTGGTGTTCGGAGTCAAAATGGAGACTGAACACGCATTCATTCACCTCAAACGACGTTGGTGGTGTCGAATTCATGGCTCATACACATGAGGTTGATCAACGACGGAAGCTTCTTTTACTATATTTTACGACCATTTTGGATGAGAACTTGTACAAAAGGTTCGTGTATGGGTAAAGTAATGCACTCCTATGACTTTTACACCGAATCCTATGTGTACACACGCGGGGATAACAGGAGCAATAGGTTACCAAGAGCTTGTAAGCAAAAAAAGATGACAACACCAGAAATTTTCAAAAACTTTTCGCTTATATTTGAATACAAAGTGAGAGTAAATCAGCAAGAAGACATCGCAGCCAATTCCCTCCTCTTCTAGGAACATTTTTTCACCAAAAGCAATTATCTTGTGGCGAACAGATTTAATATATGGCTATCGATCATGACAATTGCGTATTCTCCTTCAAAATTTTCACTTTATAAACGTAAATTTGCAAGCATGGAGACTCATAGCGCAGTGATAGTGATGGCCGTCATCACGAGCATGATTCTAGTTCGATTCGGCTCCGAGTCAACCAAGTCTCTCATCCCTCTTTGGTCGGGAAATTGATACCGAACATGTCTGGGAGAAAAATCACTCTCTTCAATCCAGTTGAGAGCTCTCCAGCCCGGCTATCTCAAGACTCCAAGGAGAATTGCTCGACCAGCATTCTAGGAAGTTCAAGATGAAATGAAAATCCTCAAGCAGCAACCGAAGCCCCACGTAAAAGTTGGAAGATCTTCGTGGACAATGGATGCGAGGAAACGAATAGAATGTGAGAAATGCTGGGATACGCACGGTAGCCGTGAAGACAGATCACACAAAAACAGTGAGAAATTTGCAAATGTAGCTTGGTTCGACAGTGCTTTTCTATCACTTAGCGTCTTTTTCATCTGCGATCGCTCAAGCTGAAGCCAGCAATACTTTTATTCCTTCCCGTCACTAGCCAGAACTTCCTACTTGGTCCTACTTGTGTTTAAGTCATGAATAGCATTAAAAGCTTATTTAGAATTTTGATAGAAAAAAGATTGAACATTGATTGATAGACTTCTGGAAGAGAGCTTTATATTCCAAAGGACACAGTTGCTGATGGCTCTTATCAAACGTTGTCCGTACAATGCAAGAGCATCTCAGTTCGTCCCACCTGACCTTTGACATGTTGACACAGATCTCCAATCTTTTGATCTTCATTGTGGATCGAAACGTACCTAGATACCAGTTCACTATTGTTTCCATTATTATTTTATTAGCTGATCCGACACCACCTATTATTCATGTCCCAGGAGTTCTTCTAATTTCTTCGTCTCTCGCATCCAGCACCTATGAAAATCTTCGGTTCCACCTTCAATTCCAGGTGCTGCTCATCCAGCATGCAATGTGGTTCGGAAAATCGATCTCACCTCGGTTAAGAATAGGAGGAAAGTTTCCAATCTATAATAATGAAAAATGTAATGCAATGAGGACGCGGCTACTCTGACAACTAACTTCTAACGATTACACTGATGTCTACTATACAACAGACCTGAGTCTGGTTGCTTTGTACGTCTGTATCGTGCTCCTGTACGTTTTTGGATTTGCTTGCGTGTATGTATGTGTGTAGGTGTGCGTGTGTAGGTGTGTGTCGGTGTGCGTCATCTATGAATGCATGTACGTGCGTATGAGTGTGATTTCGGCTTAAGTTCATTTTTTTTCCCAGTTAAACAACGTGGGGCAATCGTCTAGTAGACGGTATTGTGTTGGTCGTGACGGTGATGATTTCTTTTAGATGGTGACTGCTGTCGATGAATCACCCACAATCCAATTGTTTTTTATAGTTGTCCCACGACTTTTTTAGAAGCTGTTTCTTCAGAGAGATAGCATTTATTAAGGTTTCATATATGCACGTATTCTCCCTCTGTGGTAAGTTGAAACCCAAAAACACGTTCTGGACTAGCGATCTCAGAATGAGCTGCATCGAACTGATGTGCTGACGGAACTTTATTGCTATCACATTCAACTCTAGGGTAAATATCACGCTCTCTCATTTTTAAGAAACCACGAGGATTTACTACTTCGTGTAATGTTTTCTTAAATCATATTCAGGCAGAGAAGAAAAAATCCTCTTAAAAAAACTGAATAGCAGAGGTTTTTCTCAGGCACCATGGAAATCCTCACCAAGACCCCAAGAATTGTGCATTCATATTTCACCTATTTCATAAATGAGTAGTATTTCATTATTACTGGTAGTAGCTAGTCTTTTAAGTGCAATTTCACTAGATCTCAGGAATTATAATAGTCCGAATTTCGATCCAGAACACCACTTTGACGGGTTCTTCTGTTTCAAAGTACAAACGATTTTACACAGTTCGGCGAATCTTCATTTTGATTCCTATTTAAGCTCTAAGCAAGTTTTTCTCTAAGGTCTGCGAAATAAGATCAACAGAACCGCAGACATTCGGCGCATCACGGGTGCGAAACAAATGGGATTATGACAATGTTGACAAGCGATTACAGGTTTGCAATGCACCATCAATTAAAGTGAAGTTTATCACCTCAGCAAACGTCTTTATTCGTTCAACTTTTTTTTCAGTTTTACTTCTTCGTTTGTATTTCCATGCTATTATGAGATTTCGAAAAGCTGTAGAACTACTACGACATCATTGTTAGTGAAGGCTGAGCTATTTAAAAAAGATCGGTATAGATGAAATCCTTGAGCGATAATTTGAAAGAGTACTGTGACTCACCACAAGGTTGGCGACGTTATTTGAAAAATGCGACGATGGAGACGAGATAGAAACTGGATAATTCTCATCAAAATTTGCTTCCAGGGTATCCGAAGAGTTTTCATCGTTTTGAAGACGAAGTTTTGTTGCATCATGTGCTACTATCTATATCAAGAGAAACATCTTTCTCCTGGGATTTAGTAGACCGATAGCATTATATTTTACCACAACTTCTTCTTTTACTAAAACATTGGGTACAGCTAGGATCTCAGCAGAGCGCCAGTATACCACTACCAACCACTTTCGTTTATTCTCATAAACGTACAGTAACCGAATGCGGCGCTGTACTGACGTGAGTGGAAAAAATCTAGATGTATAAGACTTACAGGTAGAGATATTCTCTGCCATGCCCATGTTACAATCACCTGTTGGAATGCCACTTTGGATACGATGATGTGATATTCCATTAACAGAAGAGTTCCCACGACGTTTACAGTTAGCAATAAGAATAGGAAGAAAATTAGAGAAAGATAGGTCAGCCTGGTTGGAAGCCAATCAGAGTGTATGAACGTGATTGCTATGGTCACACTCAACCTTAAACTTTAAACAACGTTGAGAACGAAATCATCGCACAGTGATTGATTTATGGAATTCGGTGAACGCACATTCGAAGAATTCGTAAGTCTATTGAGCGAACCTTAGAGATTTTAGAACGGAGGCGATTGTGAAAGTTGGTTTTCAAATGACTTTCTCTTAGGAAACATTATAAATGCTGCGAATTTACGATTTCTAGAAGGAGCGCATGTAGCTTATTGCTAGATGTGCTCTACAATACGCAGTGGTCGTTTGTTCAATACCTCAGTAAGCTCCCAGAAATCATTGTTTAGTCCAAATATGCATTCTTTTTCCTTTTATGATAATTAATCAGCTCAACGCATAAGATTACTTTAGATTCTTCCAAATGAGGGTTAGTCATTCCTACAGGGAAGGTCGGAAGTAGACATAAGCATTAATGCCTAACTCTAACAGAGCTTTAATTATTTCAACTGATCATAGTATGCATTTTCTTCAATAATTTTCTACAATATTGATCTTAGTATTTAAGATAATGAAAATATATCTTTGTAGACGATATTGACCAACAGCTGTTTTATTAGTTTGCTATCACCACGAACTACACCACTCCCCCCTTTCAGCTTTTTAACTTTAAAGAGTCTAGTAGTTTGGAGAAGATGACCATTTTACTAAGAAAACGACTAACGGTTGCAAAGCCCGACTACTCATTGGTGAGCGCATTTAGCTTATAAGATTGGAACAACCGGAAATCGGCACCCAACCTAAAAGAAGGTTGGCGCAAGTAACAGATCTCAAAAAATTCTATCATCGGTTGCCCATTATGACACTCCCAGAGTTTTTCACTTTTTTTTATTCAAGAACCGGCTTCGAACCTAAAGAAGGAGATTTTTTATTCACTATTCCAGTCCACGTACTCAGTCGCCCACAGGGCGGAGCTGTGCAGCTGGACTGGCTTCCGTACCAGAGCACACTGTCTATAAATAACTCTCTTCCTAGACATTTCCTTGTTGTTATCAGGTAACAATTCGACTTCTAAGAAAGGATGGTGTTCTGGATTCTCATTGCTGTTTTACCAATAGCCGTCGACTCTACTTTTGGTGAGTTTTTGTTCAATTTACCATTCCTATTTTGAAACCTGGAAGCGTGTAGCGCAGCGGTTAGAGACGCCTTGCAATACACATAGGGATCGATCCCACGCCCCAAACTCACCAAGCCTTTCATTCCTCCAGGCCTGGGAAATAGATAAGAGAACTGTTTTGAAGGATAGGAGCACTGGCTTCATAGATCGGTAGGAATGCGCGAGTCACTCTACGGGTCAGATATGCATTCAGTCACCTCCAACGATGCTTAATGAAGTCGAATGCATGGCGCATTCCTCAGGAAGTGATCATCGCCGAGAACTTAGGCTGTTGCACACCACTGCTTCTTACTGGAGCTCCGAACACCATTTGTATTTTTGCACAATAATACTTTTTAATGTTGCACATTACTTTTTCTTTACTGGAGCACCCCACACCGTCCTTACTTTTGCAGGCTATGTAGGCAATAATATTTAAGAAAGCTTCTTATTATAGCCTATCACAGCCCAGCAACTCCATTTTATTACAACTTTACGAGCTGCTGTGATCATTACTAAAGAGTTGCATTTCCAAACACTAATTACTATGCCCTTTAATGGATCTCAAAAATGTGATATAGAGCAGCTTAGTGATGGAACTAAGCGGTGCTTCTCCAAATGGTTAAAAATATGAACCAAAAGCGAACTTTTCCAATGGTGATGGAGGTCAGAGGCCTTATATATGGACTGCCTCTCTCTGCTTCGTTTAAGCGATTTCTACCTCATATATAAACGTGATTATATATGTTCAAGCTCTAGTGGGTCGACATTTCTACGGATGCATTATATCCTGTGCACAAGGAAGCAACTAAGAGGCCGTCTGACGTCACATCACCTAGTAAATTTCGCATCTACTCTAAGGAAGCATCAAGACGAATTGAAATGTCTTTATCTTTGACCAAAATCAGTAAAAATAATAGACAACATCCTTTTAACTACGCAAAAGTTCATGACATGATAAGAGTTAAAAAGTACTAGCAAGGATGAGCACCAAGAATCTCAAATTGTTAAGTCTTTGAAAATTAGGGCGGACCATAGTGTAGACGTGTATTTGCAACGAGAAAATACAAACATCGAAACCTCTGTCAAGCTCATGATGAAGCGCACCTAGAAGGTAAAATACGACGTAATCAACTCGGACCGGTGGCCAAGGTGCGCTACTCATTACGCGTCACTTGGGGTACCAAATAGGTGAATATTATTTTGCAGAAAATTTGACATTGAATGGTTTGTGTCGAAATTAGAACGAGCTGCCATTGACATTCTTCAAGCAACGATCACATTTAGCTGGGACATTCATAACACTTTGATTCATCGATGAAGTAAGAAATTGATGTTAGAAATATACCACTGACTAATTCACATATTTGGAATTGAATACGTCGCATGTCAGACGTTTCTTCTTTTTGTTTCCTTGTCTTGAAACTGTTTCTACAGTGGTGACTAAGGTAGTGCTTCAATTCGGGAAAATTTTGAAGCTGTATTATCTTCTCTCGCTAAAGTGTTACAGGTTGAGAAACTTGATTTTCCCTATAAACCGAGATAACTGGGTTAGGACCACTACAAAAAAAAATTTTCTGTCGTTTATGAACTGGAGGGCAATTTTCTGTTTAGCGGTTCGGGCACATCCACACTTTCAGCGATTTCTGTGCTGAGAGGCAACCTTGACATTAGTCCACCGAGTGCTTGATGGTGACGTGAAAAGCTGAATCCTTTATGATACATGCTAAAATTTGCTACTATTACTTTTACCACCATTAATTCCTCATCATGAGGCGGATAGCACTGTGATAGTGATGTCGGCCATTACGAGCATGGTACTAGTTCAATTTCGCTCCCGGCTAACCAAACCTCTCATCTCTCCGCGGCCGCGAAAAATTGGTACCAGACTTCTCCCGGAAAAAAATCGCTCTCTGCAATTCAATTTGGGACGCTCCAGTTCGGCCATCTCAGGATTGCAGAGAGAATTGACTTGACCAGCATTCTACGACATTCAATATGAAATGGAAATCCTCAAGCAGCAACCGAAGCCACACATAAAAGATGGAAGATCTTCATGAATAATGGATGCGAGGAAACGAATCAAATGTGAGAAGTGCTGGGATTCGCACGGTAAACGTGAAGATGGGTCGTATATAAAAAACCGTCATGAAAACTTTCTGTTCTGAAATGCCACTTTAAGGTTCGAAATCCTACTTTTATTTCACTTTGGTAACAGTTGCTAACATGTTGGTAATATGTTAACGCATAGTTAAGGCAAGATGAAATTGATAAATACTCTTTGAAACATTGCCAGTTGAAAATAAGCATCGAGGTTTTGGAAATTTCGTATTACAGTGCCGAAAACTATGTCGGGCAATGGACACCAATCTATTAAGCTTTACAGGATGTGGATGTCCTCTACCAACGTTGCCACCCATTACGTTACCCACTCTCTGTCAACCACCGCCACCCTGCCCACGACCACCTCCACCACCACCACCACCACCACCACCTCCACCACAACCACACAGATTCTGCACGCCGGTACGTTCACCATTTCCTGTTACATCTATCACCACACCTTGATATCTTCCTGATTTTCTTAGTTTCTTGGAAAATATTCTATAATTACAACCATATCGATAGAACTAGCTGAGAGACATGCGAAACGAAGGAACCGCATGGTGTGGTGGTGAACGCGTTAGCCCCGCGGAAAGGACAATGGCGCGTTCGTTCCCACCGCAGATACCTGCGGTACGGAGTGTTGCAAATAGCTCAGCGTCATTGTGGTTGTTTCACAAATGATGTCGGATTTCGGCATGTATTTTTAAAGTGCTCAGCACGGAGTTTGCAAGCGAGAATCGAGCTTACCTATACCACTGCCACAGGATTTTGAACTTCTGGAGGAGGAGAAGTCGTTGAAGGTAGCTTCGGTCACAGCTTGTTTTATGAAGCACTTCTCGTACAGGAGATACAAATACACCCAATCTCAACATATTATGCAGTTGCCAGCAATTCTTCCATTCGTAATGCTGCCTTGCTAGAGTCATCCGGTCGACTTCAAATGGGATTCGGCTGCAATTCGAGGCACTTCTATCATTATAATGTTAAATACCGATCGAGCGAATCTTTTCCAGAAACCAGAATTAAATTGACTATATCGTGCTCAGGTCGCCACCAGGGCAGCATTTATAAAAGGGAAATTTTCTGCTCTTCTGCTCTGCGATTCGGATGTTGCACGGCAATAGCAATTCCTTAATGATAGCAAATTCTGTCATTAGTTCGTCGATCGCTCAAGGATAATCTAACAAGCCGATACTTTACTGCTATTGTCATTATAGTGCGGGAGTAGGGCAATGTTTAGAGGCGCTCTGCATAAACACATAGTCGTTGGTTCGATTCAGTTCCTCGTGTTCACCAAGCCTTACATCTCTCCGGAGTCGGCATATTGGTATAAGACACGTCTGGGCAACATAGTAGCAGTGATTTGATACATCGAATGGCCACTGCAAGTTATTGTATAGGACAGACTGCATTCAGTCACCTCCAACGACGTTTTAACGAAATCGAATGCATGACGCATCCCTCAGGGATGGATCAACGCCGAGGTGTCTGCACATAAACAGTAAAAGCTTTCTACACTGCGGACACGGTCGCTCGCGCCTTGAGTGCCTAATTTCTTTATTGCCATTTAGCGAACTTTCAATAAAAACCGGATAAAGCTCTCGGCGTTGATCAATTCCAAAGTGATGCCTCATGCGTCCGATTTCATCAAGCATCGTTAGAGAAAATTAAACGCATATCTCACCAAAACAATGGCTCGCAGTGGCCTACCGATGTATCAAGTCAGTACTGCTATCCTCTCAGACAGGTCTGGTGTCAATTTACCGAATCTAGAGCGATGGAAGGCTTGGAGAACCTAGACGGTGGGCATCAAACCCCACATAGACACCTCTAACCAGTGCGCTCGCTACACGCGCCCTTTTAACTTTTAATAATGACGAAAATTCTCAGACTACGAGAATGAAGCAGTTTCATTAAAATAACGAAAAATAACGAAAAATAATTGGTTTAAAAGTAACTGAATAACCAAGGAACATCAAGTAACCTCAGTGGTTGTAAATATGGTAATTCTATTCTCTTGGCCGTAGGGAACAGATCCTTTGCCGAAAAATGATCTTCTGGTGCTTTATGGAGCTAACTCAAAAGCTACACCAATTGACTTTAATTCTTATAAAAAACTTTCCAGTGTTGTGCCCGTGCGCGTAGCAAACGAGCAGTTTCGAAGTCCGTTCAAATCGTCACCAGCACCACTAGCACGTGTAACGATGAGCAGCTGAGAGAGATTATTTTAAAAGTGAGATGACTTTTTAAACGATAGTGTAAAATTTACTGCTTTACTCCATACTTCTGCAATAAGCCATTGAGATTTCAGGGAGTTATAGCAGAAAAAAATCCTACTCGTGCTACATCACTTATTCACACTACGGTACGCAATGTGATTTAATTTGTTATGAAATATTTATTTTAAGAGAAAAACCTTCCTTCAAAAACATGGAACCAGTTTAGATTTGGTTTAGTAATATGACAAAATTTTAGTGTAAGATCAAGTAAACAAGGCTTGCGGAAATGATCAATTCTTAAAGGATGAGCCGTGCATTCGACTCAATTCATACCATCATAAGTGTGGTTGAATGCATGTTTGCTATGTAAAATGATTTCGGGAAGCCTGCCTATAGGTTTCTACAGTGCTTTCTGCAATCTGAAGCTTGTATAGTGGCAATTTGCCAACGCCAAAGGTATTTGAGAATTGGTTAACTCGGGCGCTGTGTTAAATTGCAGGACACTTCTAAACCACTGTGCTATATACAGCTCACTGACAAGTTATTATTTCAAAAGTGGTCAACAGAAAGAATTCAGAAAATTATAGCAGAGTAACAGCTTCGGTTTATGATATAGTTAATGGTTGTATGCACTATATATATGCAAGCCAAAATTAGAAGCCGAGATGGCTTTCTACAAGGGCCTTCCATGATGCGCCAAACTCGAATGAAAGAGCGGCAGAACCGTTTCATCCATTCTCAGGCTTACTGGTTCACCATCGTGCACTAAATATTTCTTGAAATCTTCCTTAGGAATTTGTATCCGCTACATATGTCTCGAAATGCTTTGCCGCATGCTATACCCACTCCTAGGGCGCGTGTGGCGCAGTGGTTGGAGGCGCCACCGCGACACACACGTGTAATCGACCCTCGCGCCCATGGCCCACCAAGCCTTCCATCTCTCCGGGCTCGGCAAATTGGTATCAGACTTGTCTGGGAGGATAGAAGCGCTGGCCCGATACAACGGTGGGCCACCGCGAGTCATTGTTAAGTCCAGATATGCATTCAATCACCTTCAAACGATGCTTAATGAAGTCGAATGCACGGCGCATCCCTCAGGGATTGATCAACGCCGAGAGCTTTATCCTTTACCTTTTATATCCACTCCTGTTTAGTTTTCTCTTGGCTTTTCCAAAGTAGGCAGGAAAAATTTGTAGCAAGCGGTTCCGAACAGTCCTTAATGTCCTTCCCAGTTATTTCAATGAAAGTTTCCACTAAGTAAAGATGTAGAGTGGAATTCACATGGACGAATTAGTTACAACGGTATTTAAAAAAATCTTGCGAATACCAGAGAAATCGCCCGTAAGGCCATCTGTGCTAAAGCTCAGGTAAGATTGTATTTTCTCAAGAAAACTAAATTCAAGTAGTGTTTTAGTAAACCGAGCACTAAAAGAAAAGCTTTCGGCGTTGATCAGTCTCTGAAGGATACGCCACGCATTCGACTTCATTAAGCATTGTTAAAGATGACTGAATGCATATCTGGCCTATGCAGTGACTTGATGTGGCGTACCGGTCAGTGCTGCTATCCTGCCAGATACAGCTCGTACCAGTGGAAGGCTTGAAGGGTCTAGTGCACAGGATCGATCCCTTGTGCAGTGCAGGACGCGTCTAACCGCTATGCTCCGCGCCCTCTAAACTAAGCACCAAAGTTGTTATTTCTTACACCAATCTTAAATTGACCTATTCTTTATTTTAAGGCTCGAAAGAAGTTTGG
Source organism: Angiostrongylus vasorum (assembly GCA_018806985.1). Taxonomy (NCBI): domain Eukaryota; kingdom Metazoa; phylum Nematoda; class Chromadorea; order Rhabditida; family Metastrongylidae; genus Angiostrongylus; species Angiostrongylus vasorum. The sequence goes on from JADANN010000433.1 coordinate 2,380,398, forward strand.
AGGCAACTGGGTGGTGACTTGTGGCCTACAGCCGTTGTCATTTTCCGGTCAAAGCAAACGCTACTGCTCGGAGGGATTTGATGACACCTGGTGCTACGTGTTTCAAATCTACTGAAATTTCCTCATTGATGAAGAAAAATGGGATTTTAAAACTTGTATATAACCAAGATTATAAAGAAATTTCAAGTGTTTTTCTAACATATCCAAGAGCAGCTTCTGGTCATTGCGATGCTTCAAAATATTAAAATGAACTAAATGTAAAATGAGAAATGGTGCAAAAAAATTATCGAGAATGGAATGAAGATCGGAGATCATTCCAAACGTTGTGGTTTCGAAGTGAACTGAAGGTACGGCAGAAGCCGACTTAGAGCGAGGAGTTGTAGAGTTGTGACCCTTCACTTGAAAAACTAGTAGTTAACGGTAATGTTAAAGATAAAAGAAAGATAGCTGAGAGATCAAGAAGATGAAGAGCGTAAGCAGCACATTAAGAGAGGCGCGCCATCTCTTAGAATTAGTGCTGATCAGAAAGAAAATCGAGAGGACGAAACGCTTACAACTATTTCACCAAGTTCCATTTGTGCAAATCCTTATGACTAGACAAAATAAAGTTAATGGAAGGTATACCATATCAAGGCCTACTGAGATGGCGCAGGTGTAGGATGACGTCATCCTCATTGTAGTAAAATGTCTTTGGCACTGATTCGCAAATGTAAAACTAAATCCATTGGAGAATTTTCAACAAAATTTAAGACTAACCGTAACACTCAATGTTGCTAAGACACTTAAGCTCCGGTAATAAGCAGAGACGACAGCATTAAGATATATAAAATTAGATCACAATCTCCACCTTAAAGAAAAGTAAACCAGTTCCATAGCAGAGCCCAAGAAAATACTCTTAACTGCCTTTTTTCTCAAAAAATGTTGAGTAGCTTATACAAATATACCTGGAATCTTTCCATGTTCATCAAGCAAACAAAGCCTGCTGAACAGCTTTGGTGTACTATTGGAATCAGATTTTGCTGGTGCTTGCCACCCTTTCCTAATTATAAATTAATTTTGGCATGGAGAAAAGATTGAACATAGCACTTTGACAGGGATATGTGTTACAAAAATAGCAGCAACGAAGAACTATGAATGGGCAGCACCATTCGTTATAAATTCGCACTTAACTTCTAGCTTTGTTTAAGTCTGTTGGCTTTTAAACACCTCCATTTGTTTTCATTCTTAATTTCTTTTCCTGTTCTTAAAAACCAATACCAGGATCCACCACCGTCCTGGTATCAAGTCGCATGGTGGTAAATCTTCCTCTGATCCACATGGGCTGCGACTGCCTGTGGTGGTTGGGCAGGCTGACCTCAGGATTCCAAGGAACCACAATGGTTTAACCAGCAATTCTCCGAAAAAATGGTGATTATGCTGGGACCGGCATATTCACTGATGAAAGGGCGTTGAAGCACCAAGTATCAAGTAAGTTCTTAAGATTATTCTATTCTTCTTAAGTTCTTGCTAACATTTGTTGACGGTTAATCTTTTCATTCGACTTTTTAAAGTTGTTTTTAAATTACTTGTTTTATATACTTCTTCCTGCCTTGATTGTTGTAGCAATGAACAAACAACTAAATCGAACAGGCGGGACCATGTAGCCCAGTGCTTAGAGGTGTCCTCTAATACACAAGAAATGATTTGATCGTGTTTCTGGCAAACAAAATTCAAATTTTAACCAGTTTATGTTCACTGCCTTCTCTTTCTTAATGGCAGGGTATTTTGTGAAATGTAACCATAATGATGCTGAGATGTTTGCAAAACTCCGGACCGCTGGTGTATGCGGTGGGGGACTGAACACGCTTTTACCCTTTCCGGACGCTAACGCGCTCATCACCACACCTTAACTAGGCTCAATGTCGATCTGTGCTCTCTAGATCAATCCTGTTGACGGTTAATTGCTGATAGCACATATAGGTCAATAATACGGCTGATAGAAAGGCGAAACGAAGGAATTGCATGATGTGGTGGTGAATGATTTAGCCACGGAAAGGGCAATAGCGTGTTCGGTCTCTACAGCATACACCAACAATCCGAGTTTTGCAGATATCTCAGCATCGTTGTTTTTAAAACTCAAATTGATATCAGACAAGCAGAGCGCATAGAACAACTGACCTGATGAGTTGGTAGATTATGTCAGTGTATAAATCAAGTGTGCATTCAACCACCTGTACCACTCCTGTGGAGTCGAATGAACGGCGGAACGGACGAACGAATGGAATGATCAAAATCGAATGTTTTATCCAATATCCTCTACAGCTTTTAGAATTCTCCAGATAGCTTTTCTTCATTATTAAGCTAACATTAGACTGATGAAAAGATTTATTCGACTAACGTTTCGATGCCTCCGTCTTCATCAGAGCGGATGATCCCACACAATGGTCCACAGTCGTTCGTCTTCTCTATGTGGTATTTTCGTCATGGTATCGGGTCTAATCTTCTTCACTGAAGAGCTGCTCGAATGAGTTAACTCTCACCAGCTGCGCTCTTTTATACAGAACGGTTCTTGATGTTACTCATTGCCGTTTGATAACAATTTGTTTCTCAACTGCAAATCCATCCTTCAGCAGTCGATATTATAATCAACATCAGCGAAGACACCACATCGAGGGAGACGAATGACCGTGAACCATCGACTCGAATTATTGGTTCTGAGGAAGGCGAAGACGTCGAAACGTTAGCCCAATAAACCTTTTTATCAGCCTCATCAGCTTAATAATCCAGAACAGCATTTGTTAATAATGCCAATGCTAAATGAAGGCCGGTTTGAAAAATACTGATTGTCCTAATAGTTCGCTTTGTGATGCGGTACGTGTAGCAAGGCAATGACATTATACGTAAGATGAGCTGTGAGATTGTCATTCTTGTAAGGAATGGTTTCAGTGAGGAAAGGCGATCACGCTAGATTAACGACGATAGGACGAGTTTTCTATAAAGGAGCGACTTGTTTGATTGCCGTCCGATCTGATATCCCGTATCCAGCGCCACGAATTCTGCCCACTAAGCTGTAGGCACAAGTGGATTGAAGCCTAAACACAAGACGTGAGTCTGTTATTTATTTTGTGTCCCTTCTTTGCAGCAAAAATTGGTCCCACTTGTTTTTAAGCCACTAGTTGATTTACTAGATAATTACGTGACTTATTCTAAGCCTCACGCAAACAATCTAGCTGCTAATTTTAATATAAAGAAAAACTACTCATTCCGTAGAACAAATCATTTTTTGGTGATTTTTTACTATTTTCTATGATTTCTTGCAAATAGTGGTATAATTTCCATGCTTTTTAAGCTGTCAGATAATTTAAAGCCAGTTTTTGTGGAAAAAAGCCAGACCCAAAATTATTTTTAGTCTTTTTTATCTGCTGTCGCTCAAATCGCCATAGAACTGTCGAATGTTCGTGTTCTTCCTCACTGCACTAATAATTGTTTATGCTCAGGACGAGTTCACTTGGAATCGTTGGGGGTACGTTATCAGACTTTTTTCATTATCTATGGCATTTGCAAAAAAGTATTTTGTTGGCTGAATTTCCGGTCCACCTAGATTTGGTCTACACGCTACACGGTCCTAGTGGTATGACGGTTCCGTTCACAGCTTCACAATGAGTGTGTTAAATCATGAAAATCTTAAGTTCTTGAAGTGCAGTGAACTAATTTCCACCTTTTCTTTTTTTGCAATTGTCACAAGGAAAAAACTGACTTTATAGGAAAATAATGGTTACAGAATAACTACAATGTGGTGAGATATTTGCAAAACTCCCGACCGCTGGTGTGTGTCTGCGATGGGTATCGAACGGTCCTCCGCAGTGCCTTTTCTTTCAGCTAGTTTTCTATCGACCAGTACTGCCAGCAGTTACCCGTCAACGGAATTGATCTGAGGAGCACAAAGCGACATTGAACCCAGTTAGGCTAAAGCTGTACTATAAATCACAATGTAACCACTTTTTTGATTACTGGCTCTTCTTTTTCATGGCAGAGTATGATATGAAATGCAAGTACAATGATGCTGAGATATAAGCAAAACTCCGTATAAGATACTTTTAATAGCCAGTAAATAAAAAGTGGTCGCTTTCTGATTTGTGCTACAGCTTCAGTTCAAATGGGTTCAATGCTAGCTTTTCTCTCAGATCAATCTTGTTGACGGGTGATTGCTGATAGCATCTGAAAATACAGCTGAGAGAAAGGCAAAACAAGGGATCCACATAACGAGCAAGTGAACACATTAGCCCCTCGGAAAGTGTAGCAGCGGGTTCGATCTCCACCGCAGACACCTGCTGTCCAGAGTTTTGCAAATATTTTGGAATCATTGTGTTTATATTTCACATCACACGTTGCTATGAAAAGGAATCAACAGCTAACAAAAGTGGTTAGATGGTGATTATAGAATAGTTGACACTTCAATGGCCCATCTTCACAAATACTGTGGACTTCACCACATATTGCCTTCTTTTCCCTCTCAGTCGTTGCCCATGACACTGGTCTTCATTGAATAGCGTGACGTCCACGAAGCTCATTCCATACTCGTTTCCATCAGGGCATGCGGATTGTTGACGTGACCAACGTTCACTTCCAGCCATCGAGTAGGGTGGTCGTCTCAGAGAACGCTTGCAGCCTCTTGGTCTCCAAGCTACAGTTCCTTCCTTCTATCTACCCTCCATTTTGGTCATTAACTGGAAGCCTTATCGATGTTTCCATGTGCAATTCCTAGATCTCGAACCTGGGATAGTAAAGAGATAAGCTGGGAATTCCGTCTAATGTATGTGTTTGCCAGTTAAATTTGAGAAGACATCACTCAACCACTCGGTGTGTGCGGCGTAGAGCTTGCAGATGAAGCACAAACCAAACTCTTGCATAATAGTGCGAATTCATCACAAATTTAAATTCCTTCGGAAGAACTCGTGATTTCGGCATGATAATTCTGGATCTTCCAGGTATATGAGAAGATAATTTCAGTGAAAGTGTTGTTTTCGCACCCCACTTACCGTCTCTTTTTATGGCGGTGGCAAGAGTTTTTTAAACTTATGGCTGAATCTAATCTTCACACCGAGAGGGCGAAGGCGTTTAATATTGCTCTCATCAGGGTTCAGAAGTTGATGGTTTAATATGCCCATGAAAATGGAAGGAATCTCTTATGAAACCACACGGTGAAGCGGTGGACGACAGAGCATACGCCAGCGATATTTAGTGGTAGAAATTTCTCTCCATGAATGACAACCTTCAAGTCATTGATTGGCTTGTGTCGGTTTTCTCCGTTTTTGTTTCCCTGTAAAAGGTCACCTAGAATTCGATCCTATCCGAAGCTCAGCAAGGACGTTAAGATCGGTATGGGAGACTATTTCAGATGTAAATGTAAAGCAGGAAAGAGTCCCCATCGCTTTGAACTCATTTTGGCCCGGTTCGAATGAAATCTCATACAATTCCAGATTTAATTGCCTGTTACCGGTCGTCTTACCGCACAACGCCAAGCTGGAGCGCCCACTGTGTGGGGCACGGAGGCTGGTTCAATGCTTGTTAAGCTATTTTTGCTCACCTGGAATGCAAAGGGTACCTAGCTAAGCCTTTCCTTAATTCTTCACCACAGACTGCCACGGATCCTATTGAATGGGAACGAGTGCAGACGTGTCCGGCACTAATTTGCTAACTCCAGGTGGATTGTTTACAAGGTTGCCACAAACTGGGGCAAATCATTGACTGTGCAAATATTGTCTCTAACCACTGCATTTTCTAGATCTCTAAAAAAGTAAAGAGTAAAAGCTTTCTTCTTTTTTTAAAGTTGTTGTTGTGGTCGTTTTAGAAAAACGCACTGTTGATTGTCTATCGAGTGGTAGGAAAGACGACTGTGTTCTGATAGCTCCAGATGCGAACCCTCCACGGGATCCGAAAAAAATACAAGTATGGTTGGTCACATCATATAATCACAGAAAACTAGCTTCAAGTGATCCGATCATCCGTAATGCTCCGAGGACTTTCTGATAAGTGAAGTGAAAGACTTCAGAGTCCTTGGTGTGATGATTTTTTTTGAAACTAAAATCTTATGCGTTCATAGCATTCGTCACATCCAACACTATGGATATTAGCGTTTCCTTACGTTTACACTGTTTTTCCAGCAACTTTTCTACTACATTTCGAAATACCGTAAAATTAAATCCCGTAGTGCTATTCCGAGAAATCTGGCTGATTAACGGACTGTGCTTCCGAATTTCCTAATACTGTCGAAAATCTGAGTATTTTCTTCTATTCTAGTCCCCTTCAACAACAAAACCACTTCAAAGTCAATCCTTAGTAGAACGATGGAAATATCTGCGACAACCATTTTTTAAATCGTCCTAACATTCGAAAATGAGATCGGTTTTAAAATGCTACGCTGAAGCGAAAACGTGAGACTTTAGAAGGGAGCACTGAGTGAGAAAGTATAACCAGTGGTGGAATTTCGCAATGATAGTCAACACTCCCTACAAGTTTTTCACTGTCGAACGCTTTGAAGTGGTGTGACACTGTATAAAAAGCACTCATGTGCAACCAGTACAAGAAAATGTCTGAAAACGTTCTTTCATCGCGAGCATTGTGCTTTTAAGCCGTCCTCACCTGATTCACCACTCCTCTCATCCCTCTGGACTATAGAAATTTATATAGGACTATAAAGATAGGACTATAATAAAATAAAGAACAAGATGACTCCCTCTAATCCACTCGGAAACAGCCCAGCACGATTATCTGAGGAATCCAGAGAGAGTCGACAAGACCACTTTCAACGGCTTTCATAAAGAACTCGACAATCTTTAAAGAGCAGTCGAGCCTGTAACCAAAAGGTTCGAAGAACTTCGTTGATGATGGATACGTGGAAGCGATTCTGATGCAAGAAGTGCTAAGATTCGCGCAGTAAACGTGAAGGCGGGTGGTTTAGAATTTTAAAAAAGGTTTACTAAACAGCTGTTTAAACGTTGGATTTTAGAATCACTATAGTATTGTCCATTAGGAAAAAATTGCTTCTTATTTCAAACATAGGGACAAGATTTTTTTACTCATTAAGACAAAAATGACCAATATAGGGAGTAAAAAATCGTATCACAAATGAGAAAAGCACAGGTGTCGTCGTGAACCAATGCCGCAGCTTGAGTGGAACCAATTGGCTCGAAACTCAACCACACGCTTGGCCTGTCCAATCGGGTGCGAACCGGAATTCGACCTTTCGGTGAATCTTTTACGAGTTATACTTTGTTTTTTGCAATACAGATCAGTTAAACTGATAAGTGAAAGGAAAACGAAACTAAAACAATTTATAGTTAAAAGCACCTTTCAAAGCAAGGAGAAATAATTCTCTATATTCTTGTTGACCAAATACGAGAAGAAAGAAGCAAGGAGAAGAAGTAGTTCGAAAGGCCCGTTTTCAGTAAAGCTAAGCATTATTAATTAACATACTTAAGACCTACAAACTGCTTTGTCGAGCTGACGCGAGGTTGTTATCAAATGTTTCTGAAACTTAGTGGCTGACATTTCGGTGACTTCACCTTCTTCATATTCTGGACGTACTCTGTGTTACTCTATTAATTTGACATGAATTTTTTTCCATTGATAAGCTAACAAAAAGCTGATAAAAAAACTTTGTTTGGCTAACGTTTCCGAGTCGATTTTCTACAGTCACTACCCCTTCTGATGTGGGTCATCGTGATCGGATCGAGTAGAATCCAGTGGAGCACCACTCAAGTGAAGTAACTTCACTCAGCAGTGAGCTCTCATACAAAAAATCTATTCGTTTAACTCGGCGAATTCAACGTGGCATTGCTAAAGACATAACGTGCAAATTACCGGCAATCAATTAAAACAAGCTCATCGTTTCCAGTTTGGAAGATTTGGGAATACCCGTGTATTGTTCAAGTGGAATGTAGAGTGAAACCCACGCAGATCGAAAAAACCAGTCTGAAATAAGGTGTCGTCGTTCATTCATCTTTGGACTTCTGAAATTTGTCCAAAACGTTTTAAGAGTTTTGCGCGCAGATGTTTTTGATTACTGGGCCAGGATCCGGACAGTCACTTCAAAATCATCACCATTGCGCTTTGTGCCTTACGTGTACCTAGAGGAGTACTTTGTCAAATTTCAAGTTTCCCGTTTAGATGTTCTTTTATGTGGATACGAAGTAATTTACCCGTTTCGCCATTCTGTTCTTCACCATATGTCTCGCATGAGATGAAGCATATCCTACCTGAACTCATGCAACCTCGTCTCTCCTGTTAGGAAAGATTGTGCATTTATTTATATGATCTTATAAACTAATCTTTTTGAGTTGATGCAAGGTTGGCATAGGTTTTCGTTGTCGTTGTTGTTGTTGTTGTTGTTGGTGGTGTTGACAGTGCAGGAAAGGACGACGATTGAGTGGAGGCTCCGCGTCGGACACAAAGATGATGGCAAGGATTGGTGGCAACCGCTGTCTCACGACTAACACTCTAGTCTGAACGAAACATCTTCCATTCGAGTCATAGGCTACCTAGTCGGCAAGCCATACCTATTTATTTCCTTTTCAGTAATAAGCTGAGAATGGCCTTTCTACTCAGCAAAGGGCGTACGTACCAAGTAGCCAAAGGTCCAGGTATTCAAGCAGATGCGAAAACAAATCCAGGAACCCACGGGCTGCTTTTGACGCGACAAAGAGAAATGGAACGTTTACTGAAACTCGTTCGAGTCCCCCTCGCGATCAATAGCACCATTACTGATACACTTGATAGAAGCAGAAGAAAAACGACGAGCAGCCATGAGACCATGAAGCGTAAGTGGTTATACTTGGTGGGTACAGATTATATATCAACTCGGGCAATGGTAGCAATAAGTGGAAACGAAGCCCCATTCGACGTCATCCTTAAAAAAAGAAAACGTCATATTAGCAACAAAAAAACGCTTAGAGCTATTGGCATCACAGCAAAACCCTAAGAGTGCCGATGCATGTCTTCTCATCCACAGTATAAATAGTTCGTAGTGTAAAAGGGGATGCTCTTTGTGTAAATGAGTGACAGGAGCCTACCTAAAAGCTCTGATGAGTGACAGAAACAAGGGAAATTTTAACTGCACCTCGATCGGGTAATCAAATGATTATAAGAATAACGTAAGCAGCAGGTGATTACGCTTTAGGATTTTCCCTCAGGATGAGTGTAGAAAACTTGAATCTACCTCGTGTGTAATGGCTTAGTGGAACACGGCCTTTTAGTGGTGCTTCATAATTGGGTAATTGATAGCTCTGTACCGTTATAAGAAAAGAACATCATGTTCGCTCATTCAATTAAAATGAACAAGAGGTATTCAGGGTGATCACAAAGATACCGTACGACAATGACAAATGCCAGAAATACTACACATACGGGAAGTACCGCGATCGGTCGGAAAACGAATGGTATGACCAGTTCACTCTCTTTCTTTCTTTCTCCATTCCCTCCTGCTTCTTCCCTCCTTCGCTTGCTGTACGGATTTATATTAACTTCTTATTCCTTTCCTGATTTCCGTTTTCACAGTTTACTCACAGGTATCTCTGGATGACCGATCCTTGCGTTGCCACGCTCACTACTCATTGTCGTTTCAAAGATGTGCCACTAAACGCAAAAAGTGAGACAAGAAAATTAAGACAGAAGGCTCTAGTGAGGAAACTATAACATACCTATTTTTGTTCTTTCGTAAAGATAAACGTTGCGGATTTTATACGTACAAACAGAAGTAGGCATTTTTTGTCCAGAAAAAGAACAAATTTTAAAGCAACGGTTTGAAAAATGCAATGTATAATAGGAAGAGAAGTTGATTGATTCGATCGACCGGAAACCATAGTGAAGGGGAACTTCAGTTTTATCAAAACATAATTTCTGGACGAACACCTGAAACCAACAGCAGAAGAAATCATTCTAGTTGAAACCAGCTAACATCAAGCGACCCAGGCTAGCGCGTAAATATTTTTCGATAGTGACCGATCAACCATTTCGAGACGATTGTATTACGACAGCTTCATATCTTTAGTAGGATGAATGCATTGGGACGACTAACGTCTCAAAAAAAAGGCTCAGCAGTGAAAAAGGTTGCAGATTCCGTTTGGTGAGATAAACACAAGGTCTTGCATTATGAGTTTCTGCCGGAAAATCGAACCAGTAGTTTGGACGAACACTGGTCACTAATCTATTCAGAAAGAGTATTTAAGCAGGAATGAACAAATGCATTGAAAATGAAGGCTGTTATTTTAAACACAACAGCATTGCACCATAAGTTGATTAACTTTAGTATCATAGTGATTTAACAAAATTTTCAAGGATTTTGTTGCTCTATTCGACTCATTCAATAGCGCTTTCGAAGCCTACAAAAACCATCGGAATCAGTTCTTTACACAGAATTTTCACATTTTTCATACTCCAAGGGACGATACTATTACTGGAAAGATAGCAAAAAATCATCAAAAAAGCCGCTAGCTGACCAATTAGTTGTAACCTAAGACAATCAAATTCTAGATGTCCACTGGAAGAAAAAAAGATTGAACTGAACTATACAAAAAATCTTACATCACGCCAACATTAAAAAACTTTATAAGCACTTATGCTCGTCAAGAAAACATCGAAGCAGATAGAAACAACCTTAAAGTCACAACTACTGAGGTATACAATGTGAGAAGGCCGATAAATTAAGCCGTAACTTCACGTTCACACTAACAAGAAATTTTAAAAAAATCGGTTGTAAATAAAATAATCACATCACATGACCGAAGAGCTAAGGCTAAAATTACCTCCAAAAAACAAACCAATACTTGTTGGCAATAAAAATGCAGAGCATATAAAAAATCACAACATAGTAAGGAAGGTGAAATTAGGTAGTTCCAATAGGAATAGCGATTACGCAAAAGTGATTTAGGCAGAGAAAGGACTCGTCCACTCATAAAAACAATTAGACAATAACTCAAAAGACTGACTTTATATAAACCTCGACATAGATGGTTGGTATATTTATTTATGTGATCTTAAAAACTGATCTTCTCAAGCCGATGCGAGGTTGGTATAGGTCTTCGTTGTCGTTGTCGTTGTTGTCGCTGTTGCTGCTGTTCTTTTTGGTCGATGGCCGACGTTTCGGCGATTTCGCCTTCCTCAGAGCCGTGATGTTACGAGAGTCTAAACGTCATCCATCGACCAACAACACCAACAACGACAACGACAACGAAGACCCACACCAACCTCCCACCACCTAAAGAAGATCAGTTTATAAGATCATATAAATAAATATTAGACAATAATTCTCTATATTCTTGTAGAAGAAACATGTGGTATTGTTCTACTCATGTCGAGTAAAATAACACCTCGACTTTGCTCAACAAGAACGTAAAAAATTATTTGATCAATGCCGAGGTTAATAGAAAGTTGGTCGAAGGAATTATTAGACAGTAGTTTACAGCGAACCATCGTCGATTCTGACAGTAAAAGCGATCGTTAGCATATCAGTTTTCTAATGAAGAACAAAACTACAGCAGACTTATCCTTTAACAAAACAATAGATGCTTGTGTCGTTGCCGATAAGAGCGCATGGATGTAACTAAATTTAAATAAGGGTAACCTTACGGCTAGCAAATCAAAGCCTGGTAATCGGAACAATTCATCCACTATGGTCTCATAAATCGAAGCTCAGATGTTTTTGGGAGAACAAACTAGAGATGTTGCATAATGTTACCGAGCTGCTGAATACGAAATGAACTCGACATTGGACCAGCCATCCATAAGTACAGAAAACGAATACGCATGGACTCGACGAGTTGTCGTCGAAATTATGGAAACTATGTAATCGAAATTATGGAAACTATGTAACCTCTGAGGGCAGACAACTAACTTCTCTATTTTGGTTATTGGACAGTTTATTTCGCCTTTATTAAAAGATATGGGATAAGACCTACAGCGTTGATCAATTCCTTCTAGATGCGCAATAAATCCTACTCTATCAAGTATGGTGGAGGTAACTGAATGCATATCGGGGCTATGCAATGAATTGAGCTGGCCTACAGATATATTAAGACTCTACTTTTATCCCCTTTAGACACAAGAGGGCTGAACTACTTGAGTGAGTTAAGGACGCTAGATTGAACTAATGTGTGTATTACAAGTCATCACTAACTGTTACGCTAAACTATCGTTCAGGTTACGCTGTAGAATATTTTTTGACGAAAAAAACCAAAGACCACGAAGAATTAGTAAAAAGAGATCACGTTCATTAAGATTTCTGGATGGAATGAGGTGCGACCACGCATTGTAAACATATGGTGTTATTAACCTAAGTCCCATAAAATGCTAAGAGAAACTAAATCTGTGGTTGCGTCTGTATACGTAGAATTATTTTTCCTACAATATCCTATAATAATGCCTAGGCCACTGTTTTACGGATTACAGACTACCCTATCATTACTTGAAAAAGGCATTTCCTAGGGTTTTGCGTTCATTACTCGATCAAGGCCGGATCAAATTCATTATGATATTGGTCAACTTAATACTCAAAAATGAGATTAGATTAATTGCACTGGCCTGTTGTTATAGAACGGTCAATTTCTATAGGTATTCCAAATGGACAGTAAGATATAAACGATCCATAAAAGGAAGAAGAAGAATCCAGAGACAGCTTTTGGCCCGAATGGACCACCAAGTTCGGCTTGGCCAAATAGCTTTGACGTTCGCCTTAGCATCAAAACGGCCAAAAACATAACAGAGCAACACATGAATACAGTCACACTGAAATTAAACTGCATTAACAAGTTGTCGTCGTGAACTCTGATGATTCCTAAATTCGCTGCGTTTTTCTCGTACATTATCTCAGTGAAAGATTGTTTCCTTCACGGATGTAATCATTACGTTGATCGATCATCAGAGCCAAATACCAAGAAGACTGAGTGTTCCACCTGCAAGAATAACGGCGTGCTTCATTTGAAGAACGACTCGAATATCGAATCTGATTCCGTCGAAGTTTAGTGAAGCCGATGCTATCAATAGAGCTCTTTAGACCTTCAAAAAGATGAATGTCAGGCGATGCTAGTCTTGAAGGCGACGTACGCTGTAAAACCGTCCTCCAGTCAAGTCTACCAGATGATTGTGAGCAGTTGAAGCATATATGATAAATGTTATCGTAGAAATAAACAGTTCACGTTGAATTGTTCTCTTTCACAGCAATAGCCATCATAGAAAGCTGACTTAAAAGTCTGTGGTAACCTATTCATTACCAGACAGCGACCCTACCCTACCCTCCTCCACCTCTTTTCTTTAACCCACCCTACAGTGGCCAGGTTCACAGTAAATATCTCCTTCAGAGGTAGAGTGCCAGTTCGTGTTACAATCAAATTGCTCGTTGTCCCGTTCAGATGCTTTTCGTCGGGGAGGGAAACAGTGTAAACGCTAACTCTTGCCGGTTCCGAGTTTCATGACACTAGTGAGACATGCTTGATTCGAACATGGTGACTTAGCACAATCCTCAAAAAATGTCAGAAGCGCTGATATTTTGCTATTTTTTGAAATAATATTCGGGAGATCATAGGAGAACACACCATCTATGTATACTTTTCAGCACGTGCACTGAGAACTGAAGTGCTACATTACAGCGAAATGGCTAGATAACCAGATAACACAGCACTGCCTTTGACGATATGATGTATCATACATAATACCAAATAATGATTCACCTGAAACCAAGATCAGCGGCTGGAACATTGAAACTTTCCCCCTTGCTTGCCCAGTAGATAGCAGCAATAAGCCAAGGTAATCCAAGACCGAGGAATACATTCACTGAATTCGATCCTGTCACATTTCCCACTGCATTGTCGGCCGAGTCGTCCTGAACGATTTATTTTTACAGTTTTTGTTTTGTTCTTCTTTTCAGTTTCTTTCTTCAAGTGGTCAACCGAATCATCTATCGCGTTAAAGTAGCCATACACGTATAATTGATGTAAAGCTTTTTCTGACATATCGTGCTTTCATCCGAGCCTTTACGAAACAAACCTCACACTACGCTACCCAAGAGCTAGTGTAATTTTGAACTTGCACAAGCTACAAGATTTATGTGATATCGACTGATAGAGTGAATGATTAGAAAAAAAAGAAAAAATACTTTTTTTTCATACTTGAAGAGAGGTGGGATAAGGCGAGTGTGCATAAATGCGCTTTCCTTGTGCAGTTTAAACAAGTTTTTAGGGCAAATTTCAAAAAGCACTAAATGGTAACAAAAAAGGTTCAGATGAAAGAGGAAAAAATTGAAGAAATAAAGCAAAGGAGTAAGAGAACACCACAATTAAAGAAATAGCTGGCACATACATATGACAATGATTGATTGCGACAGCACTGCTTCTCCACCGTATTTTTTGTAAACGGTACAGTACTGACTGCTTTTCTAGAAAAGTCCTACTTACACTTTGAGCAGCGATTTTTGAAGCAAAGGTATCTGGCAAACTGGTACCGAGAGCGACAAGAGTGATAGCAGTGACTGCGTCCTTTAAACCGACCATGCAACCAAAGATTGAAGCCAGATCACCTAAACTGCGGAAGCAAAATCCAAGAAACGAAGAAAAATCAGCATGGAAGGAATCCATGAGTTGTTTTCTTCAAATTCATCTATAAAGTCATGGAACAACACATTTTTCACATCATGTCTTCATTACAGGCTGAAAGTTTCGAATTTTCTCCGTAAATATTTTGCTTCTATAATCTTAGTAAACTTAATTGATTTCCGTACCAACAATGGCGGTGAGCAGACCAATGAGTGCTAGACCAACTATAAAACACAGCCATCCGCCAAGAATCGTCGGAGGAGGCACGAAACAGAAAATAAACTGAAAACGGACAAAGATCACCTGTCTTCTGTTACTGTGTCAGCTGTTCACTCAACATTCAGCATTCAGTTGCAACATTTAACGTTAAAAAAATGTATGATGGTGAGTCTGATTCTACGTAATGAGCTGGACATGGTGGATCTGGACAAAACACGTTGTACCTCAAGGAATGGGTCTTCATGTAGAAAATACTCCAGAAATCCCTATCTAGGGGACGAAAATATAGAATCTCTAACCTTCCATGGAAATGCAATTCCATGAAGTATACAGTCACACAGAGTTGCATTCGATGTCTCACCAGCATTCACCGACATCGCCTCACGAATCTGCGATAGCATAACTTGGCAGGGAAAATAACATCGGGGAAAAAGCTGTTTTGTATCTCCTAAGCAATTGATAAGCAAGCCAGATATGAAGACGCAATATCGAAACGATGATTGCAGAAAGCGTTGTTTTCTTTTTTCATTAAGAAGGCAGCATTTTTCCATGTGGTGATTTTTTTCACACGTCAAGTCATCCTGAAGCCTACACGCATTGGTAAGTATCAACCACCACTACACGATGAATGTGATGAAACGATAAAAGAAAAGTATTACATAAGAGGAAACGCAAGGAAAACAGTGAAATCTGGTCCAAGTGTACCTGGTCCATCCAAGACGTCTTATACGGTACGATCTTCTCCATATAGTGCCTGACAAGTTTGTGAACGTTGACGATGTTCATCAACACATTGTCGTCTGAGACGATTGTGATGACTGCACGACGAATTTTGCCCAGAGTAACTTCTGAAGTGAAGCACAAAGTACCTAAGCGAGAGTATACACAATTTATAATAAATTGTAAATTTATCTCTCTACTGCAATGAGGGTTCTGACAACAGCCGCATGGAAAAGGCGTTATACTAAATGGAAAAAAAAGCCTAGTGACAGCCATAAAAAAACATAACTGTTACTATGACTATCTATGCAGCGTGTGATTTAAGCTCTAAACAAGGAAACTAAAATATGAGAGAGGTCACGGAACTTCTAATACAGTGCACTAGTCGTGAATAGTATACTTTGAGAGAAATCGGTGTAAAGGCTTATACCCAAACGATCAACGGAGAAATTTCAAGTCATTAAAACTTGTGACAGTAGTAAGTAAATCACTTCAGTGGCTTATATCGTCACTGCTGGCCGTTAATGGGTATTCAACTGAGATTTGTCTTCAGAGTTCATCATCTGTACGGTCTCCTAAGCCGAAAATTCGCATTTAGCTTTGCGCCGAAAGCAGTAAAAAAGCAACTATAACAAGTTATGTGAAAAGTGTGAAATTCTTCATACTTCTTGAGCGAGCAAATCCGTCTAACCGGCTTCGATAGCCAACGGGGTTGAGGGGGCTTTACTGATGTCTGCTCAAATTAGTCAATGGTTAATGGAAGTGCAGGTTATCCAGTTGATCAAAATGAATCGGTAAACAATACCTCGATATAACTCCAACGAAGCTGAAATATTTGCAAAACTCTGGACCGCAGGTGCCTATGGTGGGGAACGAACGCGCTATTGTCCTTTCCGGGGAGTAACGCATTCACCACCACACCATGCGGGTCCTTCGTTTCACCTGTCTCTCAGCTAGTTCTATCGATCAGCGTGATCAGCAATCACCCGTCAACGGGATTGATCTGGGTAACCCACATCGGCATTGAACCCAGTTAAGCTGAGGCTATTGTTATAATCACAATTTTAACCTTTTTACTTACTGCCTACTCTTTTTGATGGCAGGGTATATTGCGAATAGCGCGTTCGTTCCCCATCATAGGCACCTGCGGTTCAGAGTTTTGCAAATATCTCAGCTTCGTTGGAGTTATATTTCGCAATATACCCTGCCATCAAAAAAAAGAGTAGGCAGTAAGTAAAAAGGTTAAAATTGTGAATACCTCGATACTTCACCATCTCATCATGCGTTTTCTAACTGTCCAAATATGATACACAACTCAAACTTTCTTTTTAGTGTCAGACCTGCCCTAGCATGGCTATCCCAGTGTTCTAGGGAGAGTCGATTCCACCATCAATCAGTGACATTGTTAAAGAAGAGCAAAAACTGTCAAGCATCAGCCGAAGCAAAAGGCGAAAATTGAAGACACATATGAGTGATGGAGCGAAGAAACGCGGGAAATAAAAGAAATGTTGGCATCCGATATTCCATACCTGCTATGTTTGACTATGTAAAATGAGATAAATGGGGCAAAAATAGAAGTTTACATCCATTATAATGCCGAGAATGTCGCAAGGTGGTTCCTGATATCCCGCTCACCTACCGCAATGGCTTCATTGATTTTCCACAGTTCCAGGTACTAAGGATCACTTACCATCATCTTCTACAGAAGTAAGCTCAATGTTAAACGTCTCATCTTTCTCATCGTGTTTATCGTCAATGATTTCAATGTCGATGTACTTCTCATACTCCTGAACATATCAATATTGAAAGCTGTCTTGAAATCACCTGGTGGTCAAGCATATTTTAGATTTGGAAATTAAAAAATTACAATATGTTCATCAGCCCAAAAGTTTCTCACTTGGAATTATGTTACCTTTTATACAAGCCATGATATGCAAAAAGTGAAAGAACGAACAGGTACTGTAAGACCCACTTGTCCTTTAAACACCAATCGGCCATCTTTCACTGGTGTGTAGTCGTGATTTGCTTGTGCAGTCATATCACTTGTTTCGTAATGAACGACATTGTCACCACGATATTTCTTGCCTCTTCGTGTTACGAAAACACGCGTCCAGCCACAGTTCTCCTTAGCGACCTGCACTATTACTTATAAATAACCGACTTGGGTACGACATTCTACGTATTTAATTTCTTATCGAAGTACAACAAGAGCGTGTACAACACAGTGCTTAGAGGAGCCCTACAATAGGGTTTGACACGGCACCAAGACCAAACCTAGCCTTCGGCGTTGGCGAAGACTTAGACCAGACTTGTCTAAGAAAAGCTCCTTCGTGTCACAAGTGGACGGTGTTGTGAGGACCTGAGAACCAATGGCTAGAGAAATAAAATACCCAAGGATCCCTGACAGATACTAAAAAGCTTTATCCTTTTGTAAAAGTACAACAAAATAAGGAGCACTTGACCATTTAGCCGCATTCATTACATATAATATTTTGACAACTGTGAAAGTTGCGCTGTTTGACTAATTGGCAAGTGGAATGTTCTTCTTTCTTCAGGCGATTAAATAATCACTGGCGGACAAAAAGCAACACTCACATAGTTCATGTCCACAAATTCCACCACAGGCACTCCCATCAGCAGTGCTGTGTCGTCAGGATACCGTACTCGGGCTACATCACAAGTGCCGAGTTTGGTTTTATCGCCTTCCGGTTGGTCCTAAGATTAAAAATTATGCAAAACTCTCGAAGCAGAGGAACCCACATAGAATGTCTCATCACTACAATTTTCCCAAATATTAATAACCAGAGCTTTTTTTTCTAAATGTATGAGAACCACAGTCCAACGTTATCCCCTCTATAATAACAGTTATGTCTACCAGTGGTTTGCTTTGTTCGCTAAGATTCAACATCGATGATTGTTCATATTTTACCTGCACTACGGTAATGATAACTTACTTCAACGTCACTACTTTTTTCGCTGTGTTTTTTTAGGCGTTTAATCTTCATTAAAATGGCTACTATTTCAACAAATATAGGGGTCCCTTTAACACACCTGTATCTTCAAATTCACATAGAAAACATGATTCGGACGCCAATCGGCTTCATCCACAAGCTCTACGAAGACATCTCTTGTCTTCTCTTTGGCTGCCATTATGATTGTCTCGGATTTTGGCAGAAAGTGCAGATGCTTTTTAGCGACACCGCATTGCGTGCAGTAATTCAAGGTGATTTGATTTGAGCATGGTCCATGTCGAACTATCTAAAACAATTCAGAACACTTAATATACAAAACCGAACATCGAAAAGTCCAAATAGATTCGTTGTGACATCATGAGTTCTCCTAATGTGTCTAACCGTAAACATCTCACTAAACTACTCAAACTTGCCGTTAGGATAACTTTCTTGTCGGTGGGTTCGATGGCATAGACTCTGGCTGAAAATTCGACACGCGGTTTTCCTGAAATTACACTGCAGATTTGTACAAGAAGGGCGTTAGATCTACACGTAACGTTAAAGTGGGAACTGGCTCCCAATGTTTAAGCAATAAGCCGCTCCAAGGTCATTAGCCGGAGAGGGGTACCCCATTGTTAAAAGCAAATTAAAAAAATAACACTTTACATTTTCATATGTAGAGTAACTTGGATTCTTACTTGGGTACATGGACGGTCCATCCTCACTGGTTGTGCGGGCCCCAGCATATTCTCCATTTTTCAGAGTGTTGCTGGTTCAGCCATTGTGTTTCCTTGGAGTCCCGAGGCCAGCCTGCTCAAAGTCTGTCGCAGGTCGTCACCACGACAGGCAGTCGCAGCCCTTGTGGATCAGAGGGAGATTTATCACCATGTGACTAGCTTGATACCTGGTATTGGCTTACTCTTAGCTGTGCTTCTTGGTGGAAACGGCGGACTCCTTCTCACTCGGGCGACCCTGTATCGGATGAATGCCCTTTCTATACATTACAGTCCGACACCTAGGCACACCTCCCAGCCACGATGAGGCGGTAAAGTGTCGGGAGGTTGGACGAAAAGTAACTAAGACAAGTAATGCTTGATCTAGGCGGCGCGCTGTTAACAGAACACAATTAGCAATAAGTGTTAATACGATAAGAGGGCACTGTACTACATTCAAGGAAAATCATTATATTCTACTCCTGTATTTCAAAGAAAAAGAATCATCCCTCAACTTAAAGAACATGGCAAATGACGATGTGTCACTTTTGACCCACTTCTTCCATCGGTCGTGGTAACATCACCATATTTCATTAAACTTCCTTCAACTTCTCGCTCGATGTCACTCTTCTTCAAAGCTGAGCTCAGAATTCGTGCTGCTCGAATACGGTAAAACAGACGATCCCGCGGCTAAACAATTTAACAAGGTTTTCTCGTTTTTTAAGTGAAGAACATTCTAAAAAATCTGTATAAAATGGGTGTCAAACCGTCTTCTTATTCAGCTCGTAAGCGAGAATTTTCGCTTGATCCTCTACTGACAGCGATGGATATAAACGTCCAACGTCTCGAGACAACGAACGAAGTAGGGGTATCGGAGGTGCAACATGTCCATCGGCCGGTTTCTGCAAACGAGTAGACATTCCACGAATTATATGCTATAGCAGAACAAAGGCTGGTTTAGCCCAATGCTTGGAGATGAGGACATCAAAACCCACTGTGCCATCGTGCTGCAGACTTAGTTGGCTTGCGTAGCGTTTGATATTCACATCCAAGTTGTTCTCGACTTTCTTCTGATCAGCCATCTCTAGTTCATCTTCTAGATTTGCCTTGTTGCTCTTCCAAATCTAAAACCATTATTGTCAGTGAAATAGTAAAATTCCCTGACACTTTTGTTTACTTACATACTCGTAGTGCAAAATTAATAGACAGTGATACCCACGACCGACTTTCTATTAACCTCGGGATTGGTCAGATAGTTCTCGACATTCTTATTGAGCAAACACGTAGTGCCAGTTTAATCTTTATTCCGTTAAAGTTGACATTTTGGCAGTATTGCCTTCTTCAGGGCCTGGAAGGGTATATTGATAGGCAATTTACTACTCAAAACGCTTCAATAAAACAAATAGAAAGATGATAATCTAAATGGCACTTTCACGATCAACAGCTTCTCGAAAAATCCACCGTTTTTACGTGTCTTCCACTGAAGACGAAAAGAACAGCTGATTAGAGTCGCACATGGTAGATGACTGCACCACCCTACATCAAAAATCGATGCGAAGATACAGGTTTAGGTGGCGTGTCACCTCTAGGCATTCCTCCCTGCTAATCATTATAGGATTCTTGGCATTTATCCAAAAACCACCAAGAAGTTTGTGAGCTAACGTTTTTAGCATCCTATGCGAGGATAGCGACTTTATATCAAAATCGTCTCCGCTATGCTTTTGTATCCTAAGCGTCCCTAGTGGGGTACACTGTCTTGCTTTTCGTTTGCTATCTAGGTGTTCTGTTACACGGATATATAATGGTCTGCGCATTTCGCCAATATATGCATCTCCTCAAGTACTACAGGAAATCAGGTATATTGTACCTGAACTCATGTAATCACGTTTCCCGCCATAAGAGCGAATTACGTAACTTTATGCTTTGTATAGACGGTTAAATAGGCGGTTACGAACTAATTGACGACGAAGAGTATTTCTATCACGCTTATCGAATTCTCTAGACCGGCCCTTCTTAAGCGTCCTTTTATAGTTAAACTTACTTAATCGCTAGTGAGGGACAACATAAACTGTGGTCGCTTACCTTCTTAACTTATCTCATGGCGTTACTATTTCATAGCCATTGGAGATGGCTATTTGCCGGGTCAAGTTGCGCGATTCCTCCTTTAGTTCGAAAATGGCATGAGGTATGACAAAGTGGTACCGAAAACCAAGTAGCAAAAAACATCCTCGTTCATTTCCTCTCTTCGTACTTTTCATACACAAAGAGGGCGCTCGTGAGAAACGTGTTTCGAACAGCCACCTCTGTGCGCACGAAGATGGAACTTAAAAGTGGAGTCGCGCGACTTGGTTCGGCAAATAACCCCATGAGATAAGTTTAGATGGAAAACGAAGCTTCAAAAACGAAGCACATGGCCAGAAGAAAATCCCGTTTATGTTGCCCTTTATTAGCGATGAAGTAAGCGTATCTATTAAACGATGCTAAAAAGGGCAGGTCCAGAGGAATCGGTAGCGACAGTTGAAATACCACCGGATACTCTACGTTGTCAGTTAGTTCGTAACCGCTTATATGACCGTCTATGCGAAACACAAAATTGCATAATTTGCCTTTACTGCAGAGACGGTGACTGCATGAATTCAGGCACGATATATCTAATTTCTTGTAATACTTGCGGAGATAAATATATTGGCGAAGCAAGCAGACCTTTACGTATCCGCATAAAAAGAACACCTAGATAGCAAACGAAAAGCAAAACAAGGCACACCACCAGGGACGCATAGGATACAAAAGCACAGCGGAGACGATTTTGATATAAAGTCACTATCCTCGCACAGGATGTTAAAATGTAAGCTCACAAACGTCTTGAGGCTTTTTGGATAAATGCCAAGAATCCTAAAAGGAATACCAGGGAGGAATGCCCAGAGGTGACACGCCACTTAAACCTGTATCTTCGCATCGCTTTTTGATGTAGGGGGTAGTGCAGTCATCGACCATATGCGACTCTAATCAGGTGTTCTTTTCGTATTCAGTGGAAGACACGTAAAAAACGGTGGATTTTTTCGACAAGCTGTTGATCGTTTGATTGAAATTTAGATTTTCATATTTCTGTTTGTGTTATTGGAGCGTTTGGCGTAGTAAAATGCCTATCAGTATACCCTTCCAGGCTCTGAATAAGGCGACTCTGCCGAAACGTCTTTAACGGAATGAAGAGTAAAGTAACACCTCTTGTTCCTCCTCTCCTCAACAAGAATATCGAGAACAATTTAATGGATGTGATCCTCTCAATTTCAGGGGACAGGTAGTGCTTGTGGTACCGATTTCGGCTCAGGTTAAGGCCCTTGGGACCGCACTGAGGTGAGGTCCGAGTACGATGGTGTGAAGTGACACTCATCACAATTAAAAGGATTCGTTTAATTTAATGGATAGTTTCCATTGCTAAATACCATTTAATCTGCAAATTAACGAAGATATTATTGCCTTACTACTTTTCACATGACTTAGGATCACAAGTCTCACACTTTAGGAATCCAAGCACTTCTTGCACTCGACTCGTTCCCTCGCAACCATCACGAGTGTTCTCGGCTTTTTTTTGCGCTTGGATTCCGTTACTGTTTTAGAATTTTTCGTCTTCATCACGAATGTCGTTGAATGCCGGTAGAATCTCCTTTTCCGGGAACCCTCAGTTAACCATGCATGGGCGCTTCCGCGTAGATTGGAGGTATTCAGCTTGTTTCAGACTGGTGTGGTACCAACTCCAGAGTTATGAGGAGCTTCGTTGGCCCAAGAGGGATTGAACCCGCGATAGGTTAGTTTGGGCTGCCGGCATAATGGGCGAGATCACTAGCACTGCGCTACCTTCTGGCCAGAAAAATATCACCTATTCTTTTAATTTTTTGCCCCCTATGCGTCATTTTCATAGAAATCCTATCTCCCTAATGTCGTTATTTCATTTTTTTTTGGAGATCACATGGATGAAAAAATAATGGTTGATTAACAAATCGAACTTTAACTGGAAATATAGTATTTAGTTGAAGTGTCTATCGATCGTTCATCAGAGATGAAATTTTTCACTATGGTATCACTCCCCCCTCTCAGTGCTCCACCTCCTCATGAATGCTTCGCCATATTTGAGCATCGAAGTTCGGTGTGCAGTGGAAATTGACTCTTTAACAGGATTGGTTTAGATAGGAAAAAATTCCACTTTTCATCTGAATAGTCTCTGGAGCTCAAGAAATCATCGCCACCTTGGTAGCAACGTACTTACAACATGGCAAGCGTATTTCATTCGTCGACTCGATTTAGTGATGTCCCTAAGAAAGCCTTAGCAGTCTTATTTGGAAACTCCATAGAAAAGGAGATTTCGTCGAGAAAATTGCCAGTAAACTGGAGGTTGAGTTCGGACCCGCACAATTCTTCGTAAAGTCAAGCAACTAGAGTATTTAAACAACTACAAATGCTATAACTTCTCAACATTAATATCCGTCATGCTATGTTCACCTTGTAGTACTCTGAGCGCTAAAAAAAGATGTATTTGAAACCTTAAGAAGTGAAAATTTTGCAAAAACACAATAGTCGAGTACCTCAACATCGGCAAGTATGCGACGATTACAAGAACGACGAAGAAGAATAGAGTGACAGCCGCCTCCCACACTTCAACAATATCCGGCGAGAAAACAGTAAGAATCTGAGAAAAACGGAAAGCATTAAGATTTCAACATATGCAAGGGAACATCTCAATTCCATAGGCTAAAATAACATACCACCAGCAACCAGATATAGGCAAAGGTTCCAAAAAAGCGCCGTCACAAGGAAGACGTTGAACATCTGGATACGTTTTACAGCTGGTGAAGCGACAGACATGACGCAGATGGCAGAAATACAAAACAAATTGAATGCAGCAGAGCCTATAGAAAAGGAAAATCCTCAACGAAATTATCTTCTACAGAAAACGATTAGCTTTTATGATCTATGAGGCAAAAGAAATTAAGGAATCTTATTTATGAGTATTTGCGAATTAAGAAGATTTAAACTTTGTTTCCGAAACTATGTGATGATCAACGTCTCACACTGACAGCCGTTGGTTGAAAGTTCCTTCAGTAAATCAGGATTCTTTCCTAAGTTTACGAATTACTACTATAGTAATCGATAAGGAATATTACGCTAAACTGTCCACTTATAGGCGTTCTCAAGCTCATAATAAAGCCCATATAACTGTAGTTAATCACAGATTGAACTCTTTCCGGGAGTATAATAGCATTGTCCTCCTCCAGCCACCCCACTTTACTGCAGCACATTATCACCTCATCGTGACTGTGGTGTTCCCGGTGTCGAACTACGATCCACACTGGGGGGTTTATACAAGGCCCTTACGAAATTAATGCCCGATTTCTGACTTAAATTTACCTGTATGCGCTCTAGCAATAGTTTTTCTTTCCAATGTTTTAATCTTACTAAAACACTACAATCCTCATTTACTCCACTTTCGCAGGGTAAACTTGGACTAAGGGAGGCTAGTAGCACCTTGGTAGTGATGCCGATCCCTCACGAGCACAGTACTGGTCCGATCTCGCTTCAGGCTCACTAATCTTCTCATCCGATTGGAGTCGCGAAATTGGTATCGGACTTGTTTGGGAAAACTTTACCCTCCGCAATTCAAGTGGGAAGGCTTTAGCGTGGCTATATCAGGGCTCCTGGAAAAAAGGACTCGACTAGCGTTCATTCATGATGGAGAGAAAATCTTCA
The DNA here is from genome assembly GCA_018806985.1 of Angiostrongylus vasorum. Classification (NCBI taxonomy): domain Eukaryota; kingdom Metazoa; phylum Nematoda; class Chromadorea; order Rhabditida; family Metastrongylidae; genus Angiostrongylus; species Angiostrongylus vasorum. The sequence continues at coordinate 2,405,304 of JADANN010000433.1, forward strand.
AGCAGCAGCCGTAGCAAAAAACTGAAAGATCCTCGTGGATTATGGATGCGCGTAAACGAATCGAAGAAGTGCTGGTATCCGCACAAAGTAGATGTGAATGAGTAACATGAACTATGTTAATTATGTTAACTGCACTAATTGCCCGAGGAAAAACAAATATTATCAATGGACAATCATTACCTACAACAACCGCTTTGCATAAAAGAGCGCTGCCAAGTGAGGTTTACCCATTCAAGTGGTGCTCCACTGAAGAAGTTTCGACTCGATATGACGATGAAGACACCACAAAGAAAAGGCGAACGATTGTGGACCAGGGCCATCAACTCGGACCATCGGCTCTGATGGAGACGAAGACGTCGAAACGCTGGTCGAATAAACATCCTTATCAACATCGTCTTAGCTTAATAATCCAAGAAGATATAAATTGCATTGTTGACAAAATTTACAGCTTAGAAATTTAGGTGGAAAAACAGATGTTTCGACAAATCTACTTCTCTGAAATCAAACTCGGAAGTACGCAGCGCAAACGGTTCGGAACACTAGTAGAGTATCGAACTAAGAAAGTGTTAACGAACGCATATTGAAACGTCGATCTGGAAAAAATTGGAAATGGCCAATTCAACTCTGAAGGTGAGGGAAGTCGTGGAAGCCCTTCTGCTTATAACGTCGTTGAATTGAAGATTTTACAGCACACGCACAACTGTTCGAAAACTTCCTCGTTGTGAGCATCCCACCGCAACTCTGATGGACTCTTCGCCGATGAGCACTAGAATTGACTGGCTAGAAGGCGCTCTGTCAGCCCAACCCAATAGTATGAAATTTCCGCTCAAAGGCACTTTATAAGTAATACGTTGCAAATCGACCTGCACAATTTTTTCAGAGTTCACCGATGGCACAGGAAAATTTTAACATAAACGACTCGTAATCTCACCAACAATCGTTCCCGGACCTAGTTCACCAGCTCGGAAACCGCTTCCTACGATTTCAATAATAGAGAGCAAAATTTCTGGAGCACTACTTCCGAGAGCCTGAACGAACGATTATAGTAGACGTCCAGTTTTAACTAAACATCTGTCACATTTCTCTACATGCTTCAAAAAATACACTAAACCTCTGTATATTAGACGAAATATTAGACCATATCTTACCATCAGTGTTAAATTTGCCACTGTTGGATTCCACACTTTCACTTCTTCGTACTCCTCATCCTCTGGAAGATTACCAGCTATCAACACACCTTTTTCGGCACGTTTGCGAACTTTTCTAAAGAATACTTGTCCACCACGTTCAAAAAACAACTATTCATACTCCGCTCCCAAAACAGAAGCTTAATTATGGTTGTGGGAGTGCTGTGAAAAAAAAGTTTTTGTTAGCAATTCAAGAAATGGCTTGCATTTAACAAGATTGGTCGGTGCTCAGTAATAATTAGTAGATGAGTACCTTGTGGTGCTGGTGATTTTCTCTATGGAACACATAAACACATCAGCTGCAATGGAAATACCAAGGAAACTGTATAAAAGACCAATAAGGTACAGGATAGCGTTTTTTTGGAGAAACAGCCAATGCAGACAGGATCAGCCCATCATGACAGGTGGTGGTGAGATTCGACATCACCTATAAATCACCATCACCTTGATTCCTTGCAGAATTCGCGAAAGTTTCATAAAAAGCGGATAAAGCAATGCTTTTATGAGAAGTGAATGATGAGAGCAAGATGTTGTGTGAACGGATTCATCGATAGTCTGTAGGAAGCTCTAAGTATTCTTAAAAGACTTTACTTCAATAGTTAATACCTATCAGAGTAGGTCTCATTTGAACCATTTTATCAGATTAGTGCCCAATTATAAGATATTTCCTAAAAAAAATACCGAAGAAATACAATGAAGAAAAAGTCATATTTTTTAATGGAACATCGTAGAGCTCACAATTACCCATAACAAGACAAGATTAATGTTCACCTTTATCTGAAGATTCAGAAGAAAGGTGGTGAACGAAGAATGGAATCGAGCTTTCATACGTATAACAAAGTTAACTATAAAAGCTTTTATTGTAAAGACTGTGTTTGAATCTCAAGAATAAAACGCAATCCCGTTTAATTAGAGGCTGTTTAGAAAATAGAAAATGATGTCCTCTGCTAACTTAAAATTTTAAATGCAAACAGGGGAAGACTTAAGTTTTCCAAGTCCAAAAAAACAATCAGAGTCTTTACATTTTCGCCAGGAACACATATTAAGCTAATGAGTTTTTAAAGGCACCTTCAGCAACGTTATGGTTACTAAATATTTCCTCACCAAGTACTCGGCGACCTGCCTGCAAACTGAGTAGTCAGCCGGATATATATATATATATATATATATATATATATATATATATATATATATATATATATATATATATATATATATATATATATATACTCCCAACGGTTCACCGCCTCATCGTGGCGTGGAGGTGTTCCTGGGTGTCGGACTGCGACGTACAGCGGGGTCCATCCCCCTGGCAGGGTCTCCCAAGCTGAGAAGGAGTCCGGCATTTCAATCAGGAAGGAAGGTGGTGAACTAGCTAAGAGTAAACAAATACCAGGATCCACCAACCATCGTCTTGGTATCAAAGTCGCATGGTGGCGAATCTCCCTCTGATCCACAAGGGCTGCAACTGCCTGCGGTGGTGAAGACCTGGGGCAGACTTTGGCCAGGCTGACCCTCGAGATTCAAGGGAACCACAATGCCTTAACCAGCAAGCCTCCGAAAAATGGAGATTATGGTGGGGCCTGCACAACAAGTGAGGAGGGGCTATTCAAGTATCAAGCAAGTTAAGCAAAGCATTAGTTCCCAGGATCGACTTTCTTTTAACCTCGGCATAGGAATATGAATGCGTCGTTTCCTTGTTCAGCAATCGCGAGGTTGTTATACAGCATGCATTTACTTGCATAGAAGGAGAGCGACGCGCCCAAGCGAAACACTTGGCCAAAAAAGTCCCGTTTATGTTGCCCTTTATTACCGATGAAGTAAGCGTAGCGATTAAACGATGCTTAAGAAGGGCAGGTCTAGAGGAATCGGTAGCGATAATTGAAATATCACCGGCTACTCTACGTCGTCAGTTAGTTCGTAACCGCCTGTATGACCGTCTATGTGAAACAACAAATTGCGTAATTTGCCCCTCACCGCAGGGACGGTGACTGCATGAGTTCAAGTACGATATACCTACTCTCTTGTAATAATTGCGGGAGACCAATATATTGGCGAAATGGGAAGACCCTTGTGTATCCGTGTAAAAAGAACACCTAGATGGCAAAACGAAAACTAAGACAAAGTACCCCACTAGGCACGCATAGCATAGAAAATTATAGCAGAGACGATTTTGAAGTTCAAGTCAATCTCTTCGCACAGGAGACTAGAACACCAACGCGCAAACTTATTGAGGCTTTTTGGATAAATACCAAAAACCCCACAATGAATAGCAGGAAGGCATGCCCAGAGGTCACACGCGACCTAACCCCGTATCTTCGCATCAATTTCTGATGTGGGGAGGTGAAGTCATCAACCATATGCGACTGTGTAATCAGCTGTTCTAATCTTCCTCATTGGAAGTCACGAAAAAAAGCGGTGAGTGTTTCGAGAAGCTATTAATCATGTAATTGCCATAGAGTTTTTTCGTCTTCATGTAGGTGTTACTGAAGCGTTTAGCCTAATAAATTGGGTATCAGTATACCCTTCGAGGATCTGAAGAAGGCGATACTGCCGAAACGTCAGCTACTGTTGTATTGTATTGTGCTTTTTCTATGGAAGTAAATGTATGCTGTTTAACAACCTCGCGATTGCTGAACAAGAAAGCGACGCATTCGTAAGCAAGTATTCTTTCACATAAACCTGAATACAGAGGTGAAGGAATGCAAGATTTCAAGAAGACGTGTACGATACACGACATCGTTGCGCGATATTTGCTGAAACCAACACTTCTTTTTGTTGGATTAGTTATTTTCAATCCGTCATCCACATGTGTAATCGCAATCAGAAACCGCTGTTTCTTTTTTTCAAATGGCTGCCAACAGCGGTATATCTCGAATACTAAAATAGCCATGTTAGAGAATTCCGATGTCGCCCACTATCGATAGTCGTTTGCTTTGGTGATGATGGAAAGTTTGTCACGTTGCGAGTATGACTGTTCCATAACAGGAGAAATACTGCGACCAATCAACCAAGAGATCGAAAAGAAATAGTGAACTGTCAGTCTAAAGCGAAATTTATAATCAAAGGGCAAAAGGATAAGGCGCTCGGAGTTGATCAAACTCTAGGGTTAGAATGCGGTATGCCCTCTTTTTTCACCAAGCGTTATTGACCTAAATGAACGCATATTTCCAGTGACTTGTACAGTCTCACCGAAAACAGTATCATTCCTGATGAGCGGTACAATTTTCAGAGTTTGGAATGGAAACGGACTTGTTTATTCTGCAGGGCGGGATCGAACCAATGACTACGTGCATGTGGTAGTATTTGGCACGGCCCCTCTAACTACTGAGTTACACATGCTTCCGAGTGACAAACTGGTTGGGAAAAATTGCATTTGCTTCCCAAAGCTTAACAGATCTAACAGTCTTATTTTGAACATAGTACACAAAACAATACAAACGAATTAAGAAAGGCACGAGTAGAGAAGTAAAATAATTTCATGGTGTTATGATGTTATCTGGGACTTGCGGATTAAAGAGCAATTGCCCAAGAGATTCATAGAAGCCGTGTTAAAGCTATTTCGACAAAAAAGAGCTATACGGGCATAGCAGTTGGATGAATTTCAGATGAACAATGAGAAGAGCTGTGGCCGGACCTTTGCACAGAGCGAAAGCTGTGGTAGAATTCTGATCAATAACGGGTTCCCTTGCCACCGCTAATTTCCAGAGCGTTCGAATTCAGTCACGTACTCGTGTGTGTCCATTTCGACACTAGTAGCGAGACATAAGTAACGAGATTGGTTAAGCTCAAACTCAAGCCTATTCTTCTGCGAGAAAACGTTAGTGCACGCTTCGAGAACATTGCTAAGTTGTCATCGTTTTTAAACACAGAGAATTCAGATTTTATTACAACAAAAATTTCTTTTCCAAATTTTCCTCAAATCCAACAGCTTATTTTTTGCCAGTGATCATAATCATTCACATAAACTCATTGTTTTACTCCTTATTGACAGGACTCTTCATATACGTGGTCGTTCGTTCGATCCCGTGGCCTTGTGCTCACCATGCCTTCCATCTCTTCGGGCTTGGCAGCTTTGATACCAGACTTGTCTAAGAAAATAGCAGCACTGAAATCGAAGTATTAATAGGCTACCGGAAACCATTAAATAGGCCAGGTGTGCATTCAGCTATGTCTAACGATGCTTGATGAACTCGAATACATGACGGATCCCTCAGGAGTTAACTATTAGGATCTCAACACTTTTTTTCTGTAAATTTGTTTCCTCGCATTCAGCATCTATTTATGGCTTCGGACTTGTTTAGTTGTTTAGTAGCTTTTTTAAAAATTCTGTCATCCTCACGAATGTCGTTGAATGGCGGACGAGTTGATTCCCTTTTAAGTCCATGGATAGTTCATCTTTTTTGCAAACAAGTCAGGTTCCACTTCAGCGACTCCGGAGTTATGGCAATCTTGCTTGCCCTACGCTCGGTCAAAGCAATAAGCACTCATGTATTATTGCGCAGTAGCTCCAATCACTGTGCTTTACACGGCTTATTTGCAGTATATAGTTTTTCGTCTAAAACTCGACCTTTTTTCATCATGAAAATACTAAACCAAGATTTCAATCGATTGAAAGCGATACCCGCCGAAATGCCAGCATTACCGTCAATAAAGAAAGAAGTAACACCTCGCGTTTGCTCAAAAAACAATATGGAGAATTATTGGGTCAATGCCGAGATTTTAGAAAGTCTGAGAGTTTACTTTGGCTTTTAGAGCGTTTTAGTGAAAAGGATTTCTTTTATTTTTCAAATAACCCGCCTCTACATCTACTGTGCGGATACCAACACTTCTTTCATTCGAATCGTTTTTCCTCGCGCTCATCCTCCACAAAGGTCCTTGAATATTTCGCGTATTGTTTCGCTTGTTGCTTGAGGATTTCTTCATCGTCATAAATGCAGCAGAATTCTGGTCCAGACGTTTCTCCTTGCAATCTTAGAGATACCGAGCTAAGGCGTTCCCACGTGAATTGGAGGAGACCATTCGGGAGAGGGTCGAACTAGCGCCCTTGCTTCCCTAATCGACGGTAGTGACTAACCGCTGCGCTATGCCAACCCGGAAATAAATTTTTTGTCTAAAAAATAATCACACAGTACTATACCTTTAGAAACTATTGGCAGGATTACTGTAAAAAAATCAAAAAATCGAATTTGACGCAAAACATTGGAGCATATAAGGGCAATCGTTTGGTGCAGAACGCCCAGTGTACACTCGTGATTGTTTTCCTTGCAAGTACCATCAGCAACAAAACGTGCTAATGAGTTTTCATTCAGTTGGAGGTTCCTAGTCGCAAAGAAGCAAATCGGTCTCGGATCAACAAGGGAAAGTCACTACTTCGGTCGAAGGGCTTGTGAGCACCTTAAAGAGGTATTCATGGGATTACAGAGAAAGCTAGGATCGGGAAGTAGATGTGGAAAGAAGACGACAAGTCATTAAGTCGCAACCGGATCCATAAACGGAACCGTTGATTGTTACAAGGCAAAAAACCGACTGGAAAAATGCAAAGACCAGCATATCTGTAGGGACGATCTCTTTATGTACGGAAATTGCAATCCGATCAGAGTCTGAGTGGACCTACATTCAAAAATTCTTTTCTATTTCAAATTTTGTAGACAAGATGACCACTAGGCTTATTCTTCGTAAGAAAACAAAGATTAAGAAATAACACGCTATCGTTACGGCGTAACAGAATTTGTCCTACTGCTGTGTTTAAACATTCGATGACTAATACTCGATTTTTTACGAGTTTTGTTTGCAGTAATATGCAAAAATCGAGTACAATAAATAAGAAAAGAACGGCAAACGAATTGATAAATAGAAAGGTATGTTGACGAACAATGAAAGGAAGAGGTGTACATAGCTTTAGGAAACGAGCGCTATTGAACTAAGCTACATAGCAAGCGACAAGACTATTGACAGCAGCGCTGAGAACGTATGTTGTCATTGCGGTGAGAGGTGACGTTCTAACCTCAATTTATCAGAAGGAAAATCGAACTGTGGACGTTTTCGTCATCAAAGCTAGCAATATTTTATAAATATTTCGTTATCAAATATTTTCATAGTGGCCTATGCAGCGCAGTGGTTAAAAGTTTCCTTAAGTGGCCTTTGCTTCGACCATTCGCGTGCGGCTTACCAATCCTCCCCATCTCCTCTAGGTTAGTAAATTTGGACCCAACTTGTGTGGGATTATAGAATCCCCGATTTGATATATCAACGAACCTCCGCAAGTCACTATGTAGACCAGGCATTCATTCAGTCACCTCTAACAATGCTAGATAGAATGCAGTCCATGGAACCTTGGAATATTTACCGAACTGATCAACGCGGAACGCTTTTACGTTTTTGACATATGAAAATTTTTTTCGCATACAGTGGATTAAACTTCAGCATTTCTCATGTTCTAGTGAATTATTAACAGCTAGGTCAGAAGCGGTACTGTGGTGATGCAACTGAATTTCAACGGACAGTTGTGAGTCAGTTCACAAGCGACTACAAACGATTCCAGGCAAGACAGATTCCATTAAATGTCAGCAAAGATTTCTGTTGTTATGTTTGGCAAGCCCATTCACAGCCTTTAAATTCCTTTTCAGTGGGAACTTTGACTAAACAATTTTCACAGATGTATACTCAATTTCCTATATTAAATCTGTTGGTTTCTGAATCTTTCCCAAGAAGGATTCTTGAAACGATTAGTCGCGACGCTATGTTGATCATTCCCTGTTAGCCCTGTTAGAGGAAACTAGCAAAACGGACGGGATGTCCCACCGCTGCTGGCCTGGAACTACTTATTCATTTCTTCGCTGTTTACAGAACTACTCAACGACAAGTGATCTGGTGTGATTGCATATACCTTTCTTATAGTAGACTGCTCGTGAATTCGGCTACAGAAACTTGAAACTAGACCCCAAAAATATGTATTAGCTCTGGAATGATCTAACATTCCATTGAGTACATATAAACCCATGTCAGGCTGTGTAGCCCTCTACTCACTAAAGGCAGTTCAGATTGTTTATGCTAAAAGATTTTTATGCCATTTGACATGGCACAGTCTGCTTGAGGACTGGAGGACAATTTTTACGCACGAAACGTGGAAATGGATGTTTTTAATATATTTTGAACTCAAGTTAAATCAACAGGATTGAGAGGTCCCCGATGTGAGTTATATATGGATCATAATCCGTCCGATTTCTTTTTTTCGTGGAAACATTTTCCATGATACCTTCAAATCTCTCGATGCTCTTCCAAACACACTTGTGTTGATCTACCAAGAAACCGACAGAGCTATTCCGTATAGAGAATAACCCGAAAAAAAACATCTTTTCTGACTAGTTTGTGACTCACACTTCGCGCGGCGAAAAAACTACGTGTCTAAACGAATTAAGCAATATTACGGTTTGTTAAGAAATATGGTAATACTAAGGAATGATGTGGTAGGTTTTTAACTCTCGAATACCAACTCTATTGAAAGAGGAACTAAAAAAGAACAGCTGGCCATGTATCAATGAAAAGAGATAGATAGGAAAGGCGTACTATACATTACTGAGCTATGAAATTGGATTCAGACTTGGTACTCAAGAGTCAAGACAAGGCTTTGCCGATTAAATCGCATTCATTCCACTGACAAAGATTAAAAATATTCCAGATCGGTTTCAGCTAGTTTGGTCGTTTTACAAGTCTTCGCAGAGTTCTTGACTTTCCATTACATTAGAGTTCCATAACTGATAAGATTCTTCTCGACTCTGTGTTCACAAAACAAGCTAAAAAGCCACAAGGAGCTTAATATTTCTTTTCCAGCTTATGGATTGTGGTCGGAGAATTGGGTCACTCAGTGATAATAGCAGTTGGGATCCATTTTGTTTTTTCACTCTCAATTACTCTTTTGACTTGTTTTGTGGTGAATAAAGTCGTCAATATATACATTACAGAACTGCAATATTAGTAGAATAAAGGATGAACTCTTTGGCATCGATCAACTTCTGAGGCATGTGCCATGAATTCAACTCCATTCGTAGCGTCGTATAGATGATTGAGTGCGTTTTTTGGCTTACACAGTGAGTTGCGAAGCCTACATAAACCTATACCGTCACATATATGTTTGCTATCGCATTGTCAACCCTACCCCATAACCTGTGGATTTGCTTAACGCTAGCGTAGCACGGAATTGAACTAAAAAACCGCATGTGTATAATAGGCCACTTCTAACCACCGCGCTGCACGCACCCATAGTAACGTTATTAAGAAGCACTTGAAACATACGTTGACTGTCCATTTCATTCAGGCACAACAAACTAGCAAAATTTAAAACTAATGTTGAGATCTAAGCAGGTGGAATGCTACTCAAAATTTCATTGGCACTTCAAATAATCCTGATTCTGAAGAGGAGGGAAATAATGGACGTGACTTAGTAACAGTAACATCCTCCGACTTGTCATAAAAAATCGATAAAAAACGTTTATGTTGCCGACAGAGAAAAAGTCCTGCAAATTCTGCTAAACACTTCTCCAGTTGGATAGCTGTCACAGTAGTTCGTTTAGGTGAGTACCGTGCCATTAAAGTGACATTAAGATAATTTGAAGGAAAAGAAACGACTTAGTGTGCATACATTTTTAATTGGACGACAAAAACACCACATCGAAAAAAGCAATGGCTGTGGATCATCGACTCGGATCATCAGCTCTGAGGAAGATGAAGACGTAGAAAAGTTAGCCGAACAAACCTTTCTGTAACCTCGTGTTGCCTCAATTGTCTAAGAAGATATTAGTGAGAACATGTTGCAAGAAAATCCATGATTAATTCTAATGAATGCGTCGAGAAATTGTTACTCTTGAACATTTTACATCTTCATAGGCAAGGAAGCGAAATCTTAGCAAGATACATTAACACATAACATTAAAGACGCATTGGTTTCAATGCATGCGCAAGGAAAAAAGGTGGATCCAGAGATTACAAAAATGACTGCGTTCAGTAGGAAGTGTGCAGACCTGACTGCAAATATTTCTCACTAGAGAATGGCTAACGTTTGAGTAGACAGCGCCTGCCGTCATTTTCAATATATAGAAGCAGCGAAATCTTAACGAAGTGCATTAACACATAACGTTAGAAATGCATTGATTTCAATACATGCACGAGGAGAAGGGTGGATTCAGAGATTAAAGAAACAACTGTGTTCAGTAGAATGTGTGACAGACCGATTGCAAATATGTTTCAACAGAGAATGCCTGATGTTTGACTAGACAGCGCCTGTCGTCATTTCCAACACATACATGCGAGTCATAGGAGACATTCTGACGCCGCCGTACAATCGCTCCAATGATTACATACGTCAATCGTATGTTTCCAAAACTTTTAATATTACATGAATACAAGTGAAGTTAAAGGAAGCCAGAGGTCACGAGAAAGGGAGGGGAAAACATTCAAATTGGATGGAATGCTGTTATTCGCAATTTTAACTTATTGTTTACTGCCTATTCTTTTTAACCGCAGTGTGTGTATTGCGAAACATAACTTTAATGATGCTGAGATATTTGCAAAACTCTGGACAGCAGGTGCCGGGGAGTAGCGCGCTCACCACCACACCATGCGACCGAAGGACCCACATGGTGTGGTGGTGAGCGCGTTACTCCCCGGAAAGGACAATAGCGCGTTCGTTCCCCCACCGTAGACACCTACGGTCTAGAGTTTTGCAAATATCTCAGCATCATTAAAGCTGTTATTCGTTTCGTCCGTTTTTTTCTACGAATACGCCGGGACAGTGCCTTGGTGAGTGGAACTGCTCGCAGAAGTTCAACTGAACGAGCATCACCTCTTCTAGAACGAAGCGGTTTGAAGAAAGAAATGGAAATAATCAATGCGAATTCCATGTTCTGAAATAGTAATGATGGTAAAAATAATAGTAGAAATAATAGCAGTAGTAATAGTGGTAACAATAATAATAAAGCTGTAGAGGTTAAAGCTCTCGTCACTGATCAATTCCTGAGGGATGCGCCATGAATTCGACTTCGTTAAGCATCGTAGGAGGTGGTTGAACGCATATCTGGCCTTTAAAATAAATCGCGGTAGCGGAGCGATGTTTCCAATCACTGCTGCCATCTTCCTAGAAAAGCATTTTACCAATTTGCCGACCCCAGGAGATGGAGGGCTTGGTTGTACCTGGGGCACGGGACGGAACCCACGTGTATTGCAGGGCACCCCTAACCACTGCGCTAAACGAGCCCACAATAATAATAGTAATAATATTAACAATAATATTAATGACATCCGTCACTAATTATAACAAAAGTAATGATAATAATAAAATGGAAAACAACAACATTATAGTCATAATTTTCTCAAAGGCTTTCAAAGACGATTCGTATAGCAACAGGAAATGTAACAGTTGAAAGGATCTCAGTAAAAAGATTAAAAAATGTACAAGAATACAGTCGTACAAACGACTAAAGAACAACACAGAAATTAGCTCGATATCTTCACCATAAAAAAATGAGACATTTAAAAACGATTTCTGTCGTCAGACGGTAGTTGCGTGTCTTGCAAGCGGCTCACGATCATCACGAGGCCGGCCGGTCGTCGACCAACAACTCTCCCTCAAAAGGCGATTGACGAGGTGGGTGGTCGCGATCGATATAATGGCGGTCACGGCCATGTGGTGCGATCCCCTACTAGTAATAGAGGTAAAGGAGGTCGATCACTGGTTTTGATGAAGTGCACTCAAAAAATAGGACTGACGACATTATCTCTTTCTAATCTCATTTTGTTGCATGTCACAACAACACCTCCACTATAAGAAAGTTGCTAGCACTACGATTTCAAGTCGTGCAGACTTTTGGAAATAATATTAAGTCTATGACGCTACGATATTTACAGAACTTGGACTCAGGCCAGATTCTAACCTGTGAATACCTTCCCTGGGACCCATGTGTTACTCCCTGCAGCACTGAGGTCCCAATTAAAAATTTCTTAGTTTTACCGGGACCGAATTTGTCAATTAAATGTTCCTTCCTGGTGGCACTGATGAACGGGCTGAGTGAAAGGGAAATCAAGAGCCTCAGTGGTGCAATGGGTAACACGCGAACCACCGTAAAGGGTATTCGCGGGTTTGAATCTGGCCCAGGGTACATGTTTTGCAATTAGTATTTCACATCACACCTTGCCGTGAAAAAATAACAACATGCAGTGAATAGAAAGTCAGTATTCAACCGTTTTGATCATTTCCATCTCCTAAATTGTTGCATAAGTCTGAATAATTGTTAGAAGCAAAAATGGTTCATATTTCTGGAGATAAAAAAGGCTCACAGCGTTGATCGATCCTTGAATGGTGCGCCATGCATTCGACTTCATCAAGTATCGTTTGGACATGATCGAATGAATATCTGGCCTTTACAATGACTCGCGGTGGCCTACGGAAATGTCAAGCCAATGCTGCTATCCTCCCAAATAAGTATGGTACCAATTTGCCGATCCCGGAGGTATGGAAGGCTTCGTGAGCCATGGGCGCGGGGATCGATCCTATGTGTATATTGCAGGGCGCCTCCGAAGGCTGCGCCACACGCGCCCTATTGCTGAAGATATCACCAAAATTTTTCTCAACACTACTGCATGACGTCATTGCGGTATGCGGAGAAAGTGATTATTCATGATTTTTCGCATCAAGTAAACAACAGTAGCTTAACAGCCAAAATATGCAAGTATTTCTTGTTCTTCACACACGACTGGCTTCTTTTGAGAAAAAGCTCAGTAAAATTCGAAAGGCGTTGTCCCAGACTAGTCCGCTACAAATTCCCGATCCTGGGAGGATGAGAGGTTTAATAGATCTGGAGCACAGTTGTGCTAAATATCGGATAAAATGTTGTTAAAGGAACAAATTTTTACTTCTTGTCGGAAAAGCAATCATGAAACAGATTAACATTCTTCATCGAATGCGATCAGGTGCACCTTATTTAATTGATAAGCCAACACGAGGCCGTTGCCAAACAGTTATTCGGCTAACGTTTCGACATCTTCGACTCCCCTCAGAGCTCAAGTTGTTAGCTTGGAGACCGATTCACCACAGATCTCCCACATAAAAGCATTTTACTCCAGTTAGTTGAAAGGCAATGCGGTGGGCCCATGTTGCAGATAGGAGGTTAACCGGGCACCGAAGGCAACCTAATGCTTCGCTGAGACGTCACTGGGATCCAGCAGATGGACTCCCTTTTTCGAAAGCGCCGCTTTTTCCACACACCTTCTGTGTCTGCGAAGAGGTATTCAAGTATGTGCACTTAGGTGTGCTTTCGTTTATGCAGATCTTCTCCTAATGCTTAATCCGCCCAAAACCTTGTGACTGGGAAGTGTATGGAAGGTGGCCCCTTCGAACAAATAAGCTTTTCGTCCAGTCTAGGAGAGACTGGCAAGACATTTGTGAGTATACCCAGCCCCCCATGTTTAGCGTTCTACAAGCTATACATAGGTATAAAAGGCTGAACATTGTAAAATATGTGCGTCTCACTCCCCTAACCCCGAATGAGAATCCGATGCGTCAGCTATGGGAAGAACGAGTAAGGAAAGGCTACTAAAATCTCATCGCCATCATACACTGAGAAGTGTATGGAAGTAGGATGCCCAAATTCTGAAGGGCTAAGGTGACGATTTGTGCACAAAATGCACGTCGACTTGCCTTTGACTCCTCGGTAGAAGGCGTGAATCATGCAGACAAGGAGGATAAGGTCATCAGACTAGCTGGTACGAAAAGCCTCCACTCATTCAATGCCGTCTATGACACCGGGAAAACTGTTTCCATGAACATGCCATAATGGAGGATTCGGCGGCATCGGTGTCCTCGTCAACATGAGTTAGACCATAAACAAGGATCCTTTGTAAGAACTGACAACTCCAGTCGGAGTGTTTGCGGTTGAAGAGATGTGGATGAATACAACAGTCTTCGTCGTCGACGCACCAACATCAATCTATAACGAAGACGAAATCGACAAATTCTATGTGGACCCGGGAAAGTTCTGCAGAGAAGAGAATACATTTTTTAAGGTCATTATGGGAGATTTTAACCCTAAGATTGGACCCACAAGAACGTAAGAAGAACGCTACCGATTAGGGGTGGAACGAACCGAGTGAGCAACTATTTGAGTTTATCATGACGACCAAGATCTTGAAAACAAAAAATCTTGAGAAAAAGGCCTCGGAAAAAAGATGGCAACTCACAATTCCAGAACCAATGCTCTTAGCGCCGGAGCTGAGAGTCCCCTGATGGAGGGCACCGTGACGAAATAAACCACATCACAGTAAATTGACGGTCCTGCCCACCAGATGTTCTTTTGTCCATAAACACGGGATCAAATTATCGTCTTCGCTCAACATTCTATTTATTGTAGAAAAGCCAGAAATCCGTGAAGTTCAAAAAAACCAAATTCGAAAACCACCACAAACTGGAACATGTTGAGGTCATTAGTCGGCTGTTGGGAAAATGCCGTCACTGATAACATCGACAAAAGAATACCATCGGTTTATGAAACATCTTTATGTTAACGGTATGGAAAGGGATAGTTCTACGGTTGCCAAGTGAATTCTATCTCCAGAAACACTCGAGCTGATACGTCAACGTGTAACTACACGATATACCGAAAACCAGCTACTCAAATCGCTACTTGAAAAACAGTGCAGAGAGGAGCTAAAAGAAGATCCGCAAGAGAGAAGTATAACCGTTATGGAAGGAACTGTGCAGATTAGTAAAATGAGAAAAACATTCGAAAATGCCACCAGAACTTCGTTAAGTTCAAGACCAAGATGATTGCTCTTCGACGCCCAGTCGAAGCAATTGCAGCTTGCACAAAGGCAACGGAGAAAATTATTCACGAATACTAATCAGATCTCCTCAAAGCCACTTTTTCCTGCCTTCATATGAAAGTAAAGAGGGATAGCTATGTCGTTCCACCTTCAGCTCCGACATGTTATTCTCGATAAGAGATGAACACCTAATGAACACTCCGCCGATTCTCACCAACATACTGGGCTCAGCTATTCACAAGGCACCTGTCGAAATCCAAGATGCTTCTTTAATGTGAGACCACCAAGACTGCGTTATTTTTCATGAAGGGCAACTTCTAGGATATGGGCTGGGTAAGTGTCGCCCAATCTGCTTGCTGTTTGTCGTCTACAAATTCTTATCGTGAGTCATTCTAAACAGGCTTGACAAAACACTGGACGAAGGATAGCCATGTGAGCAAGTAGGGTTTCCAAAAGGATTCAGTGCGTTGGACCACATCCACACGTCAGCAAGACCCACTGAAGTGCCACGAGACTACAAGAGACCGTGCTGCCTTACTTTTATCGACTTAGGCAAAGCTTCTGACTCAACTGAGTTAGGAGCAGTCATGGAAGCCCTAGGCAGCAAAGGCGTCTCCACTCAGTACATAAAGATTCTTTGTGAGCTATATAAAAGCTTCATAACTACATCACCATTCTACAACGATATTAACGTCTACTTGAGAAGGGGACTTAGCTAGAGCGATTGGAATGGGACAATACGGGAGTGAAAAATCGATGGTGAGCAATTATACCATCTTCGCTTTGCTGGTGATATCGTTCTCATAGCACCAAACATAGCGGAACCGAAGCCGAACGAACGCTTGCCGACTTTAATAAAGTTTGTGGAAGGATTGGTCTTTGAGCAACTTCGACTAAATATCACAAAAAACAATGTTCCTGAGGAACGGATTGGTTACGTATGCCCCATTCATGCTCAATGAAATGAACGTCTTCGAATGCTCCAGTTGTGTGTGCCTAGGTTTGGAAACCAACATGATGAACGACTTAATTCCAGAGTTGAGCAGGAAAAAACGAGCAATTTGAGTACTGAAGAGAACAAAGAACTCCCGACTCCATGCCCACCTTTTTCGACTCAGCGGTTGCTTGGCGTGGTGAACAGCACTTGAGCGTCCGGTAAAGGCAATCGTATGTTAGACGGCCGTATGCGTCAGAAACCTGGTCGATGCGTGAGCATGATGAATGACACTCAGCGTTACTGAACGCGCAGTGGGAAGGACGATAGTAGGAGCATACTGTGCCACACAAGTGAGGGAAGCAGTCAGAGGCTCCGAACTGCATCAACGATCAAAAGTCGAAGATAAGATTGGCCGGACACGTAATGCGTATGAATGACAACCGATGAACAACAGCCGTTAGCGACTTGATTCTTCGGGATGTTAAATGTACTGTAGGAAGACCACTGACCCGTTGGTCAGAGTTCTTTGCGAAAACCCTATCAGGAATGTATGGTGCTCAACGAGTTCCCAGAGAGAGCAAAGCCCACTGCTCTTGCATGCAAACAAGAAAAAATGGATTATTTACTGGCTCTCTCTCGAGTCACTCAACCCTGAAACAACAGGTGATACTGATGATGCCTTCGTGTAAACATCTAACGCACTTTCGTGTGAAAAAAAAGAAAACGCATGATTTAAGTTGTCCTGTTTAGGAATGAATGGGTACAGTAGTTAGAGACCCGTTGTAATACAACTGAGGTCGATCTCCACGCCCCCAGAATCACCAACCCTTCCATCCCTCCGAGGTGGGAAAAATTGGTGCCAGACCTGCCTGGGAGGATAGCAGCACCAGCTCGATTTATCAGTAGGCCTCCAGCAGTCATTGCAAGGGTCACATAAGCATTAAATCACCTCTAACTATGCTTAACAAAGTCAAATACATGGCGTATACCTCAAGGATTGACCAACGGAGACAGCTTTCTCCTTTTTTATCCTTTATCTGAAAGAATACTCCTTTTTTTCTATCTAAACACTCCGTTTCTTGACTGAAACTACATTCAATCACATTTCGTTACCACGTAACGCTCAGCATGCATTGAGCACAAGGGAAATGAGTACGAATATAATGGCAGCGTTCAGCCTTAAACCTACAGCTTCTTGAGAAGTATCTTGTTATGACTATGTATATATGCATGTAATACAAGATTTTTTCTTTATATTCTTGTTTAGCCAAACACGAGGTGTTATTTCTTTATTTACGCACAAGCTGACATTTCGGCGGATTTCGCCTTCCTCAGAGCCTAGAAAGGTCAAGTTGACTGCAATCGACCCAGCCAAACACCTCCATAACCAAACAGAGAAAAATGCTAAACCAAAATTTCAATCACGTTTAACATAGAGTAGCTTCATCGCACACTCACCGCTTTCTATGAATCTTCCACTGAATATGTCACGTGGAGAGCAACTGCACAGAGTTTACACGGAATCGTACACATCAAAACAGCGGTCTTAAAAACTGCCCAATATCACGCGTATAAATGAGGCATTCCTCCCTGCAGTTCATTTTAGGATTCTTGGAATTGATCCAGAATGCTTCGAAAATTTTGCGCGCTTGTGTTTTCGATTTCTGTGCGAGGATCGTCACTTCTACTTCATAATCTTCCCCTTATGTCTCTTTGTCCTGTGCGTGCTGGTGGAGTATTTCGTTTAAGTTTACCGACTAGGTGTTCTTTCACACGGACGCAGAGTGGTCTAGCCATTTCGCCAACGTATTCCTCACCGCACGCTTTACAAGAGATCAAATAAATTGTATCCGAACTCATGCAATCACCATCTCTACCGTTTAAGCAAACTTTGCAGTTTTGTATGTATGTAAACGGTCAAACAGGCGGCTGCAAACTAGTAGGCTTCCTAGAGTGCTGGGTGGTATTTCGATTATTCTTTAAGACGGGCGGCTCTAGAGAATTCGGTATGTCTTGGCATGTCTGGTATGTCAAATGTCTCAGCATCTTGTCGTGGTACTTTCCATAATACCCTGCCGTAAAAAGTGTAGAAGGCAGAAAACAAAAAAGTAAACATTGTGATTTTAACTATATCCTCAGCTTAACTGAGTTCAATGCCGATATGGGCTCCCCAGATAAATCCCGTTGACTGGTGATTGCTGATGGCACTGGTCAATAGATAGAACCGGCTAAGAGACAAGTGAAACGAAGGGCTCGTATGGTGCGGTGGTGAAGGCGTTAGACCCCGGAAAGGATAATAGCGCAACCGTTCTCCACCGCCTACAGCTCCTGTCCGGAGTTTTGCAAATGTCTCAGAATCTTGCGGTTGTATTTCGCATAATACCCTGCCGTAAAAACTGTAGTAGGCAGGAAATAAAAAAGCCAAACATTATTAGATTTTTTTGCACAAACAGTCGTCTTATCTGTTCGGATCCTAAAACTCCTTGTGTTCCATTCGTTTCTTTTCATCTACCATTTATTAATGTCTTCGAACTTTTTCCTTCTTGGTTCGACTGGAATTTGTCGTCTTTTTAAAGAATATCTTTGATGACTGGCTGAGACCATTCTCTGGAGTCCTGAGGTAACCGTCCCTGTTCGTTCCTATGTAGAATGAAAAAAGCAAGCCGACAGAGGCGGTTGTCTTCGTGGATATGTTGAGGCCAAACTGGTATTTGACTTTTTGTGCTTTGCTTGTAATGACCGGAACCACTTCCTTCACCGCGTGCCCCTACATCACTATGTCACAGATTTTTACACCGTAGGAAGGAACCATTTCATGCAGATGTTTTCCTTTTTGTAATTTTTTTTTGCACATGATCCGACACCGTACATTGTCCATTTTCCTACATTTCTTTCGCTCGATTTCTTGTTGCACTGTTGCAGGATTTTTTTGGTGGTTGTTTTTGAATATCCTTGAATGATGGCTGACTTTGTTTCTCTCCGTAATCTTAGGATAACAGTGCTACGGTGTCCCAAAAATTCATCACGGAGTCGTTACGAGTTCGCAAGCAATTTCGGCGAGCACCACTGCACTTTCCGACTCTTTATAGGCCGCATATTGTCCTCATTAATTCTATAGTAGAAAACGCAACAACAAAGCGATATGAAGTGGGTGTCAAACCATTTAGTCTGGTTTCCCCCGCGCATTAAATATATGTATATAATATGGCATTACTTTAAAGCATCGACAGCTAATCAGTCAATCAACAACCGTCTTGTACTAAGGAGCACTGTTGAGTAAGACTAAAGCATTCCAACGGTGCTCCACTGGGTTCAATTCAATGCAATTACAAAAATAAGAATGAATGGCTGTAGGCAAACGAACCAGATTAATCCGGCTTTAAAAACGATGAAGGAGCCAATACGTCGGCCGAATCAATTTTTCTGAAATAACCACCTTTCTGCTTGTCTATGAAAGCCGTGAATGTAGATGAATGTCTGCGAAAAAATGAACGGATATACATCTGTCCACAGTACTGTAAGTCATGTGGAGAGTATTTCCGAAATCGCAAGAGACAACCAAGCATCCCATCATTTAGTTGTCGGTAAAGTGATAATAAACTTACTTGGAAAAGTTTTCTCTGACTTAAAGAGGCAGATGACAGCGTGTGATGAAGACATGGAAGTGCGCTTTCAGATCTATCCCGCAATTTCATGGAGGGCGTATCGAATCAGCATCCTTCGGTAAACCAGCACACTAGTTCGAAGATATTCGTGGTTTGCGAACACAAGAAAACGAAATGAATGGAAGAAATTAGAATGTTGACTTTTTTTATTTACTACCTACTATTATTTTTCACGGCAGGTTATGATGTAAAATACAACCACTGTGATGCTGAGACATTTGTAAAACTCCGGACCACAGATGTCTTCGGTAGGGATCCCCCACGCTGTTTTGCTTTTCGGGACTAATGTGTTCACTATCGCACCATGTAGGTCCTTCTTTTCGCCGTTAGGTAGACAAATAGCTGAGAGAAAGCCGAAGAAAATGACCGGCATGGTGTAAACGTGAAACGTTTGCCCCCGGAAAGGGTAATAGCGGTTTTTGATCCTTGCCACATAAATTTGTTGTCCGAAGTTCTGCAGATATCTCAGCATTTCAGAAACTACAATGTTTAACTTCGATTTACCGCCTATTCTTTCGTGAGAGGATATCATGTGAAATACAAGCACAGGGATGCTGAGATATGAGCAAAACTCGGAAAGATTACCTCCACAGGAGGCTCAGGTGTTATCCATTGCACTAAACGAGGCCCCTAGCTTTGCCTTTCCCTCATCTACTCTTCTACCCTAACGGTGGAATCAGCAATCGCCCATCAATGAGGAAGATCTGAGGGGGCACAAATCATCACTGAATCCAATTAAGCGAAGCTGCAGTCAAAATCACAATGTTTTAACCTTTATTTACTGCCTACCATTTGCCAAAACATGGCTAAGGGAAACGCAAAGCAAAAAGCCTCGGTGGTTCAGTAGGTAACACGTGAGTAGCCGGAAAGGGTAATCGCATGCTCAAAGCTGCGCAATCGTTCGTGACTTTGCAAATCACCTAGTAGCAGTGTGGTCGTATTTCACATTATAAGCTGCCATGAAAAAAAAACGGTAGTCCGCAAATAAAAAGATCAACACTGTGATTTAGACATTCCTGGATGTTGAGCTAACACGGAATTGATAAAGGGATTTATCCGGCTAACGTTTCGACATCTTCCTTTTTATCAGAGCTGATGATCCGAGTTGAGTATTTATTCGTCTTCTCGATGTGGTGTCCTCGTCTTTGTGTCGAATAGAATCGTCCTCAGTGGGTCGTCTCTCGAATCAGGCAACCTCACCTGACAGCGCCTCCTTTATATAGCATGATTGTTGTTGATACGACTATCCGTTGATAATAATTTTTTTTCAACCGATGATCCGTCCTGCAGCAGTCGGTATTGTGCTACCAAACAGATAGCGATTAGGAAATCAATATTTTTCAAACCGACCTTCATTTAACATCGGTAGTAGTGATCAATACCTTCTTGGATTGCTGGGCTAATGAGCCTGCCTCATTCGAATGGTGTCCACCACTAATGAAGATCAGACTCGGTACGACGACGAAGAAGCCACATCGAGAAGAGGAACAAGCATGGACCATTGAGGCGGGTCATCGGCTCCGATAAGGACGAAGATGTCAAAACATTAGCCAAATAAATTTCTTCATCCACTTCGTGTTAGCTGAACAGTCTAAGAAGCTCCCAAGATCGACTTTCTATTAACATCGGCATTGGATTATAAATCTGTCGTTTTCTTTTTAGAGTAATCGCGAGGTTGACACATATAACACATACAACACAACGGTAGCTGACGTTTCGGCAGTATCGCCTTCTTCAGAGCCTGGAAGGGAACACTAATATGTAATTTACTAGGGCAAACGCTTCAACGACGCAAACAGAAAGATGAAAATCTGAACAATCATTTCACGATCACCGGCTTCTCGAAAAATCCACTGTTTTTTTACCTGCTTTCCACCGAGGAAGAACAGAGGTTAAGAAGAGTTATTACTACCGTGGTTAAATGACGTTTGGTTTGAAAATTACTGCGGGTTAGAATTAACGTTTCGGGAAAACTGAAAACAAGTTCAACTTTTCGAAGTTTCTACGAAAAGAATGGTAGCTAGAAGCATAAATGTTACATTAGGGAACATCTTCCATGGTACTGGACGAAATTGCACTTGTTAATTTGGTTTCATGTTCGAATAATGAGTCTTTAACGAAAGAATTGGAAAAAAAATGTGTCATGGGTCCGAAGGCTCAAGTTTTCACCATGTTGGAATAACATAACATGTGCTTTGATTCTTGAGGGATCTTGAGACTTTAATGGTTTTTTATTTAATACGAGTTGAAATATATTGACCCAAGGCTGATAGCTACCGCTGTTTCACCAAAAAAAATGCATTGTGTCCAATGCGTATCGAGCACTATTTGTTAAATATTATCTATGAAGAGAACCTATAGCGAAAACCATTATGAACTTTTTTTCATGGCTGTTAATAAAGATGAGAAACTGTTTCCAAGACCTAGTGAACATTGCTTGCATTTGAAAACCGAGACAATACGATTAATTAAAAAGTTGGATCCAAGTCGATTACCGTTCTTACGAAGGAAATCTCATTGTACAGGTGGGAAACGCACTTAGTCGTCTCTACGACGCTAAGAATGGTGTCGAATGCATGGCGCATCCCTCAAAGATTGGTTAAGTCGAAAGCTCTACACTTTATAAACATGCACAGAACTCAAAAATAAGCGAGTTCTTTGACGTAGTAGTGCCTTGATGTGCCAAGTGCAGACTTCAGTTTCCTTAACAAAAATCACAACGACATCAGAAATCTCCACGAGGACAGAAGATATTTCTAGCATTTTTTATTCACGTAATAATAATGGTCAACGAACACAACGGCATGAACTCCAGAATTCCTTATTCAAATTTTGTGCTTAATCTAGAAAACAAATGCGTAACAATACATTTCAGTTCTGCTTTTCATGCAAAATTCAATTCCATCAGAAATTGCGATGTGAACATGATGTGGTGAGCAGAGAACGATCACATCCCTGCCATAGTGAGTCAGCAAGGAACGATGAATTCGATCCTGAGACTCTTCCAGTGACGACGTCATGCTCTGAAGGCGAAAGAAAGACCATTAGCTGTGTTTTCTCCTTGACAGGACGAAATTTAAACTCCCAGAAACAATGATGTCTCTCTAGGCTCACTAGCACTGGATTAGTTCCTTCATTTTGATGGCAAATTTGAAACGACTGTTGTTTCTTAACTTTAGCGCGTAAATAATTTAACGAACAGTGAAATGACAAGCGATAAAGCACTCGGCGTTGACCAGTCACTGGTCAACGCCATGAATTCGAATCAATTCATGAAAAGTAGAGGTGATTAAACACATATCTGACATACATAGTAACTTAATAGCCGAGATGCACGAATTAACCTGGAGAATTCTTTTTTGCCCTGTTTATATCCCATACAAGACCAGCATCAATCTGCCTACAACGGAGCGATGGAAAGCTTGGCCAGGCCACGGCTCTGGATTCTCCTAGCGATGACTCACTCTGTATTGTAGGGTCCCTCTAACTATTGCGCTACACGAGCACTTTAAACAAGTTAAAGGCTTTATTGTTAAAATTGTACGTGGTAGTGGTAATGCTGTTTATAATATAGTGCACATGTATTAGTTCGGTGATGGAAATTTAAAAAAAATACCTAAATTGAGGGGGCAAAAATTAGAGGAAATACAACAGACGGCGATCAAGAAAAACTAATACTGAAGAGATTGCGCAGAATGAACAACGGTTGCCTAAGTTTGAAGTGATACCCTTAGTTTCTATAATGGAAAAATAACTCGTTCATTTCAGAGCAGTCCTTTCTCACAAGAAGAAAAACTGAAGTCTAGAAAGCGTTACAAATTAGGAAGAGTAAATTCACCTCACCTGTTGAATGATTTCTCCAATGGATTCATTAGTACATCCGGTCATCTGCTCATCACTTTCTGATTCCACCAGAGTTTCTCTAAACTAAAGAGATTTACGCAAAATCTTGAACGCCTAAGAGGTGAGAAAAGAAATCACTACAAACTTTGGGAACTGTCTCCTTTCTAGTTTAATTTCTGGTAACTTTTCAGCAAAGACACTGATGAGTCGGATTAGCTGTTCATAGTTTTCGAAATTCGAAATAGATTAGTTCACTCTGAGGCATAATTATTGATTAGAATGGTATGTTTGGATCAGCTTCTTTCTAGTGTAAAATGAAAACCACCCAAACTGTCTCAAAGGTTCATTAGCTGAATTCTCTTATGGAAACTCTGCCTTGATGATTTCCCACACTCATCGACTGGCCGTTAAACTAAATCAAAGTTCCAACTGTGGATCATCGACTAGAATCAATGCGGCTCTGAGGAAAACGAAGGCGCCGAAACGTTAGCCAAATAAACCTGCACGATTTTTACACGAACCTCGTGCGACCAATTAGAAAAATTATTGATCTTTATGTAGGTTTAATGGAAGTTGGTTTTTAAGATACAAATGAATGTTTCTTCCTATTATATAGTATGACAATGACCTCCAACAAAATGATTTTTCAGTCTCACTGAAGCCTTCAATTGGAGCTGCCTACAAAAATTAACGCATACCGACGGATCCTTTGTCTATATGGCTGCCTTAATGGATAAGGCGGTGGTGGAGGTGGTGGTGGTGGATAGCCACGAGAGTAGGGAGATGGTCTGAATGGTTGTTCTTCATCCCTGTACGTTGGACGTGGAAGTGGTGCCGGTTCTGAAGCTTCAGCTACAGAAACACTGGTTGCAGATGCTGTCGCAGCCGCTGCGCAAGGTGGAGGAGCACAAATGCATTGCGGGTATCGAGGACCAAGACCGTTGAGAAGATCGAAAAGAATCGGAGTAACCACAACCGCGTGTAGCAGAGCAATGAACTGAAAGTAATAACGTATTGTTTGAAGAAATCAGGCTAAAGCAACTATTTTGCTACCACATTGGAAGAAAAGACTCTCTTTGTTCTTAAGTATTTCTCCATGAACTAACTTTTTGAAAAAAAAGGATTAAGCTCGTGGCACTGATCAATCCCTGAAGGATGCACCATGCGTTCGACTTCATTAAACATCGTTGAAGGTGAGTGAATGTACATCTGACCTTTAAAATTACTCGCAGTGGCCTACCGATCTATTGAGCCAGCTCTGCTATCCCCCCAGATAAGTGTGGTACCAATTTGCCGATCCCAGAGGGATGGAAGGCTTGGCGAGCCATGGGCGTGAGGGTCGACCTTATGTGTGTTGCATGGCTCTTCCCACCACTGCACCACACGCGCCCTAGAAGCCCCTAGAATACGAAGAGGCTAACTTTAGGCGAAGAAAAGCTTACCAAGGAATAGCAGACCGCTGACATGAGTTGTCGCCGAGTGCGTTGGCAAAGCAGAAAGCACTGATCAACGTGTTAATATATAAACACTTTGCCTGTTATTGTTGTTGTATGAACTACATCATTTGGCGAAAGGCGCTACACATACTTCGTAGAGTAGACCTACAGGGTTTGTTCGAAGCTTTGTTCAATAGGGAATGGTGCAACTGTAGTAGATATTGTAAATAATACTTTTAAACACTAGATCAGTTGAAATATGAGCAAATCTCGGAACCACTGGTGGGCTTCGAACTCGCGATTACGCCATCATGACGTTTATCGTTGTTATAATAGTAGTTAGTGAAATTTTTATTCAATGCATGCCACGCTTCCCGCCCCTACTGTTACGAAAGAAATTGCGTTTGTAACTAGATGAAACTATTTGAAAACCATGTTGTCAGACTCTAAACACAAGGTTTATTCGCACTGTTAACAATTTTTACCAAAGAATAAGATCAGACTTCGTTTTAACAATGTTTAACCAACGTTTTAGAACGCCATATTAACACTTTTTCCCTTTACCACCTGTTTTACGCTAAAGTAAATCTAAAGCTTTCCCTCGTACGATCGATTAGCACAACTTTCATGGAAGTATAGTCTAATAAGAAAAAAGAAATCTGCACATTCATAAACAACAAAACCATTAGGTCTTAATTGGCAAAACCTGCTTCCTAAACCACTTAAGTAGTTGTTTATGTCATGAAGGTTACAACGGTAACCAGTGTGTGATAATTCGCTCTCTTGTACGTTCTTCAAAGACGGGGAAACAAACAAAGAAGGAAGCAACCAGAATCACCCGAAATCGTGATGATGTAAAGCATGACCTTCATTATAATGCGAGCATTTTCATTTTTAATATGATCGCGGCCGAGATGGTTTTACGAGAAGCAATGAGAATTCCTTGTTCACTAAGCCAGTGAAAAAGTTGAAACACTTATGGATAGAATTATATCGTTTTAAGCGTATATGTATGCTTTTATGAAATACTGTTCATCCTCTAATTCAGCTGGAAGAGAAGAAACCAAAGAATTGGAATCGGATATCAATTACAAAAAGTGTTTCTCATGCGTGGCAAATTAAAACACCAATACTGTGAAACACCATTATGCCCTGGAATATTACTTCTTCAGTTTCATCTGGGTATATTCCTTGATCATGGGGCGGGTAGCACAGCGGTAGTGATGTCCGCCATCACGAGCATGGTGCTAGTTCGATTCCACTCCCGGCCAACCAAGCCTCTCACCCCTCTGAGGTCGGGAAATTGGTACCGGACTTGTCTGGGAAAAATCACTCTCTGCGATCGGAATGGGAACGCTCCAGCCCTGCTATCTCAGGACTCGAGGGAGAATTGCTCGACCAGCATTCTATGACATTCAAGACGAAATGAAAATCCCTCAAGCAGCAACCAAGGCCACACGTAAATGTTGGAATATCTCCGAATATCTCCGTGGATAATCGAAGCGAGGAAACGAATCGAATGTGAGAAGTGCTTGGATCCACATGGTAGACGTGACGCCGGGCCAAATAAAATAAAATAAATGAAAAAAATATTCTTTGTTCTCCAGGAAATGAAAGTGCTATCGTAGTAGAATGGGGAAGTAGTGCCTCTTTGGAAAAGATCTTTGTAATCCATCGATCTTTCATCACAGTCGATGCATAACGCCGAACTTTTAAACTTCATGAGTGTTGACTGTGATGGCCCTTAATTTCATCTCGGCTACGGAGTTTCTGGCATTTTGGCAAAAATTATAGTTTTTTTTGATAACTAGAAGACTAGTGTTGAAGATATGGAAGGACTGTAAAACAGATTTTCCTCTCATGCTTTAAGAAGACTCTTAAGTTAGCGATTGGGTAGAAAAAGTGTAGCATGAAAGCCTAGTGCAGAAGAATAAGTAAACAAAAAAATGAACAATAAACAATAAACAAAATTATCGGACAAAAAAGTAAACAATAAACAAAAATCCCACGTCCAACTTTCTATTAACCTCAGCATTGATCAAGTAATTCTTCACATTACGCTTCCATGTGAATCCTGTGCGGTTGGTCTCCACGCGACATACTCAGTGGAAGACTCATAGAAAGCGGCTCTGAGGAAGGCGAACTCCGCGGTAACGTCAGCTTGTTCGTGAATAAAGAATAAAAATTAACAGCTCGTGTTTGCTCAACAAGAATACGAAGAATAAACGAAAAATAAAGTTACTGAGGAAAAAAGCGCATTGAATGCAACGCATTTAGTCCACTTTACACTATTCCTCCCACATCAATGCATTTCGAGAGATATTTGTTAATAATGTTTATTGAAGGGGCACGTGTGGCACAGTGGTCGGATGCGCCCTGCAACACGCACGTAGAATGGATCTCCGCGGCCATGGCTCACCAAGCCCTCCATCCTTCCGGGGTCGACGTATTGGTACCAGACTTGTCTGGGAAGATAGCAGCCCTAGCTGGATACATCGGTGGGTCACCGCGAGTTACTGTAAAGGCCAGATATGCATTCAATCACCTCCAAACGAAGCATAATGAAGTCGAATGTATGGTGCATCCCCCAGGGATTGATCAACGCAAAGAGCTTCATCCTTAATCTTTACATGAATTCTATCACCTTGATCCACCTGTGTCCTAGGAAGCTTGATCCTTTTATTAATGTTTACTGCGAGCAGAAAGATGTTGGTTTTACATTGAAAGCGGCCACCATTGGTCAAAACTACCTTAACATCTTTCACTTTGCAGACATGGTGTGACACGTCTTTCTAAAAACTGGTAGATTTTTCCACTGAAATTAGATCACTGCTGTTTTTGCAAATAGGATGGTGTCGCACTTGCAGTTCTCCACTACTTCCAAGTGTTATGCGTCCGTTATGAACAGCATCAACAGAGAACAAGGGGGTCATCTCCAGTCACCATAGCTAAGGAGTGGTTGCCGCACTATGATAATGTGCTCGTATTCTTTCGAGAACTCAATCTTTACTTCGTAATGACAACTACAGTGAAAGAAAACCTTAATTCAAACGAAGGAATAAAGATTCGAAAGGTTATGCGGTAAGATTTCTTCAAAAAAAAGATGTAGAAGAGTGATATGGGTTTGCCTCGACGATACGATGGCATCAGGCACGAATTCACTTTGTGCTGCATTTTCATTGAATGATGATGAAGGTCTCTCACGGAAGCGTCAATGACCGTTCTTATAGTGGGCTTTCCTGGAAACTGCAGAAATCATTTTAATAACATCTATATTTACGAATTGAAAACGCGTTTCTAGTTCTCAGGATATTTTAGACTCCAAACTGTCATTCACAGCTGAATGTAAAGATGACACCTGGGAATTCCGTAAACGGAGGTACGCTCAATCTTTGAAGCTTCTGAAGTTTTGACATGGCCTTTAAAATGATCAAACAGCTGAGCAGCGCAAGTTACAAAAAACCCGGATCATTCAAAGATAAATGAAGATATTTTTTAAGCCATTGTCACCATCTGTAATCTCACCATTCGTTAAATGACTTAAATAGGCAGCAGTGTTTCTTTGGCTCTTAAAAAGTTGGAAGACATTAATTTTTTGAATTGGCCCGCGTCCGGGAAAACGCTCTAGACTGACTATCTCAGGACTTCAGGTGGAGTCGACTCGACCAGCATTCCACGACATCCCTAACTGACATCAAAATCCTCAAGCAAGAGCCGAAGCCACGCGTAAAAGTTGGAAGACCTTCGTGGATGGTGGAGCGAGGAAGCGAATAGAATGTGAGAAGTACTGCAAACCGCAGAGTAGACGTGGAGACAGGTCCTATAAAACAAGGAAAAAATAAGGAGAATTTTTCTTATGACGAAATTTGGTATCTATTTTGGAAGGGAGGAAAAGCAATGAATGTTTTTTGCAATTATCGAATTTAAGAACAGGTAACTATTTATTCCCAACATCATTGCCATAGATTACTTTTTATTTTACTTCGAGAGATGGTCCACTGAGAAAGACACAACTTGGCACGAAGGTGAAAACGCCACATCGAAACGAAGAAGAACCGTGGACTATCGACTCGGATCGTCGACTCTGACGGAGACAAAGACTTCTCGAAATGTTAGCCGAATAAAAAATTAAGTTATTCTTAGTTAGTTGGATATTAGAATAACAGAGGAGCATCTCAATGATGTTTCTCTCTACCGAACGTCCTCTGAAAAGGAATATAGAAGCCAATAGCGAAAATTAAATGAACAATGGGTCTACACGGCAAGGGTAGCGCGTTTAGAGCCTTCAGTAAATTCTCTACTTAAAAAACGAACACCCAATTTGCCCTGTCCTTTACTTGCTTATTGAAACACATAGGCTTATTTCAACTGATGATTTTACGTCAACGAACCGATCATCATCTAAAGTTAGACCTGTCACCAGTTGTATAGGCGGGCCAACGGATAGAATAACGTGGTTCCTAAACCTTATCCTGACCCAGTTGTTAAAATTCATTCCAACCCATCTACACAACACCAAAATATTTCTAGACCACCTGCGGTGCGCGCAACCAAACAGCACGCATGTAATGGAGTCACTCGATAGTAATTCACTTTATACCAACGTGTCGAATGACTCCACAATGCAAGCCATTCCCCAGTTGCCCGTGGAGCACGAAAAGAAAATAAAAATGTACGGTTTGTCGATTGTGTAACTAATGACTCTCTTAAAGCAGTGTCTTAGTTGTTCAATCTTTAGGTGGTTTGGAAAATATTTTGAACAAATTAGATGGTTGGCCATGGGGCAGCGCTTAGCATCAAGCCCTGCCGTTGCTTTCATGACTAATATGGAAGCTCCAGTTCTCGATCGTCGACCCTTACTCTACTGTCGATACATAAACGACTGCTTCATTGTCTGTTCCACACAAGAACAGATGGATGAGTGCTTTGAATTGTTAAACCGACAGTCAGAGTATATAAAATTTACAAGAGAAAAAACCATCCAAGAACTGGCTTTCATTCTTAAACATCCAAATAAAGCTCTCAGAAAGTGGCTATATAACAAAATGGTATCGTAAGCCAAGTAGTAAAAAATATACCAATTCCCTACCTCTCCTCTCATCCTTCACAAATGAAAGAAGCACTTATCAAAAACACGTGCTGTACGGCAAAAAATGTGTGCACAGGAGAAGCGGAAAGGAAGGAGTCGCAAAACCTGGCACGAAAAATAGCCATTTCAAATGGCTATGAAGTAGAAACCACTCGGGTTGGACAAAACCGAAGGGTAGTTCCCGAAAATGTTGTTTCGGGCGTAAGTAAGATCCCTTTTAAGCTACCCTTCATATCAAATGAAGTAAGTTGCTCCATTAAGAGATGCTTAAGAAAAAAGTGGTCTTGAAAATTATATAACGATTATTGACATCCCACCGAATACCCTACGCCGTTAGTTAGTTCGCAACCGTCTCTATGATCGTTTGTGCAGCTCAAAAAAACTGTATGATCTGTCTTAACGGGGGAGAGACGGGGATTGCATGAGTTCAGATATAATATGCTTGATCTCATGTAACGCATCCGGTGAGGAATGTATTGGGGGAAACGGGTAGACCACTCTGTGTCCACATAAAAGAACATCTAGACGGGAAGGTTAAAATTCGTCGTAACACTCCTCCTGGTACGTATAGGGCACAGAAGCACAATGGCGATGATTTTGAAGTGAATGTGCGGATCCTAGCGCAGGAACTAAAAAACATCAACACGCAAAACTCGTGAAGCGTTTTGGATAAATTTCAAAAATCCAAAGATGAACCGGAAAGACGAATGCCTCACTATTACACGTGCAAAAAAAATATCTCATTGAAAATTCCCGTTCCTGGTTTTCGAAGTTCATTCTTTCGTAGGTATAACATTATGGCTCTGACTAGCAGTAAATATAACAGATGAAACAACATTTTCGTCATCAATGTTGTTCTACCATCGGACAATGTTACTTTTGCTCTTTATTTTCGTTGCGACAGATGATTTTCAAACCTGCCGCCTCTGCAGCCATCGGAAAGTAGCCGAACAACTCATTCTCAAAACATATTGCACACACACTAGGTGTGCCTTTCACTGCCCTATCCAATGACATAACTTGCTAAGCATTGATGACGTTATATTTCTACCTGCGTATTATAGGGAAGGAGGCCCTCATTTGCTTCCAGCCGGGATTGAACCAAAAACCACGTGTGCATTACACCGCACCTCTAACCACTGCGCTATGTGCGGTGGCATGAAAAGGACACAGAGGTTTTGCAGATAACAAGTAAAATGCTTAGAATTGGATGACAAACACCTTTTCATCAGCAAAAAAGAAAAAAAGAGATCTAGGAAAGCCTCTTCTAATGTGAAAATAGGTAACGTGCAAAAGTAACTGACCTTCTGCTTAAGCTTAGTAACTGCTTTAGACAACGGATCCTTCCACACGTACTGTTTGCGACTTGTTGTTTCGTCATAGAATGGCACTTTCGTGTACGACGTGTACTTCGTGGTCTTGAAAATGTTGCTCCTCTCGATCACGTCTCTGTCTATGATGCCTTTATCAATGATGTTCTTGTAGATGATGCTCTTGCTGCTATCGGCCCTGACGATGAAATCCTTGTCGATACTCTCCCTTCTACTTCCCCAGCTGCTGTCCGTAATAGTGCAGATCGTGATCTGACATGTATACGTTTTAGTTCATAGACTTCATACACTTATCCATACACTTTTTAAATTCACAACTCGGAACAGTTGTCTTTCAATACAGTCCATTTTTATTTACTACCTACTATTTTTTAATGGCAGGGTATTATGTGAAATATAACCGTAATAGTGGTGAGACATTTGCAAAACCTCGGACCGCTGATGTCTGCGCTGGGGACCGAATACGCTGTTAGCTTTTCCGAGAACTAACACGTTCGCCACCACACCATGCGAGTCCTTGGATTAAGGATAAAGTAAACCTTTTTCTAGAAACCCTGTCAACGTTCTAAATTGCTCAAGTGCTGTAGTTGTCGAAAAATCGACACTGCTGTTACGTTAAACTCACAATTCAAAAGGGAAACGGAAAATTCTAATTACATAGAAAATCCGTAAAATTCGAAGAGAATAGAGGTCACTGTCTCCTACTGAATAGAATTCATGATTACCGTAATCGCTAGGACAGTGATCATTGTTGTAAATAGGCTCAAGCGATTAGTCAACGTTGTAATCGTTATAGAGTTCTGAAAACGAATTTTCTTACAAACTCCATTTCAGATATCAGCAACGCTGTGCTCTGATATCAACACTTATTCTTCCCGACTATTAATTTGCCGCAAAAAAGTTTATTTGCTATATCTTTGATAAGGTGTCCAGTATAGATGTCGTGTGAAACTTAGCTCACCGAAAACTATTCTCTACTACAATGGGAGACATTTGCAAAACTCCGGACCGCTGATGTCTGCGCTGGGAACCGAATACGCTATTACCCATACCATGTGCTAACGCGTCTGCCACCACACCATGGGTGTCCTTCGTTTCGCCTTTCTCTCAGCTAGTTTTTTATCCACCAGTGCCATCAGCAATCACCTGCTAGCGGAATTCATCTGGGGAGCCCAAATCGGCAATTAACCCAGTTAAACTGAGTCTGTAGTAGAAATCACAATGTTAACTTCTTATTTATTACCTATTACAACTTTCTACAGCAGGGTATCTACAAGATACAACCACTGGCATTGGCAGAGAGAAACTAGTTGAGGGAAAGGCGAAACGAGGTACACACATAGTGAGGTGTTGAACTCCCGGAAAGTGTAGAAGCGCGTTCGTTCTCCATCGCAGACACCTGTGGTCCGGAGTTTTGAAAATATCTCGGCACCACTGGTGGTTGTATCACACATAATAAAATACTTTAAAAAATTGTAGCAGGCAGTAAAAAAAGTTGACTACTTTCGTACTAACCTGTTTGATACTTGAACGGACCGTCCTCACTGGTTGTGCGGGACTAAGCATATTCACCATTTTTCGGAGATTTGCTGGTTAAGCCATTGTGGTTCCCTGGAATCTCGAAATCAGCCTGGCCAAAGTCTGCCTCTGGTCGTCAACACCACAGATAGTTGCCGCCCTTGTGGATCAGGGGGAGATTTGCTACCATGCCTAGTTTGACGGCAGGACGGTGATGGATCCAGGTATCGGTTTGCTCTTAGCTGAGCTTTCTGATGGAAACGCTGGACTCCTTCTCAGCCTGGGAGACCCTGCCGGGGAGACAAATTCTCCCGCTGTACATCGCAGTTTGATACCCAGGAAGACCTCCCAGCCACGATGGGGCTATAAACCGTTGGAAAGAACTACTCTCTACGGTTAGTAAATTAGATATAAGCTTTTCCTTAGGAAATTTGAATGAACACCATGCAGTTGTTGGAAGCTGGTCGTGTCGATACTTCATGGAATCCTGAGATAGCTGCGCTAGAGCGTTTCTAAGTTAACTGGGTTGGGTGAGCTTGCCCCACACAACTCTAGTACATATTTCTCGACACGGCAAGGGTGAGAGATTTGGTGGGCCAGGAGAGGGCTCAAACCAGATCGTGTGTAGGTTGGACCACCCTCGTCATGAAGGGATCGCTACTGCTTCGCTATATGCGGAAGGAAAGAAATGAGGAACAAAACAAATGGCGAACGACACATGCGTAGCACTCAATATACAATACTTTTCATTTTTTTTTGAAGATAATTATACACATTTGAGAGCGGGTAGTGCACTGGTAGTGATTCGGTCTACTATGCAAATGGTTCTATTATGCAAATGGTCCCACCCACACATGCATTTGTTCTATCAGGTGCGGGATTCACAAAGATTCTCATTCCTCCGGCGTCTGAAAATTACTACTAGACCCGTCAAAGCTTCCGTTTAGACCGCAGTGTGCTCCTCAAACCATTCCCGTTGAGGGATACTGAGCTTGATGGCACCGTTAGAGTAAAAAAATTGGCTGAGGGAAAAGCAAAGCAAGGGCCTCAGTGGTGCAGTGGGTAACACGTGAGCTCCCAGAGAGGGTAATTGCGGGTCAGAATCTGACATAGCTTCCGAGTATTGCAAATATCTCACTATCATTGTTGTTCTATGGAAATAGTTCAATTCCTGTGATCCAAGCGGTAACGCTCCAGAGTGGGTATCTCAGTATTCGATGGAGAACCGACACGATCAGCTTTCGAGGGAGGTTCATAAGAAGTAAAAAACTCCTCGAGCAGTAGCCTAACCGAAGTGAAAAAAGTTGGAAGAGCTTTGTGGATGGTGGATGGGAGAGAAGGAATCCAACTCGAGAAGTGCTGAAATCTGTCCAGTGTGATGCAATTGGTGTGAGATATTGATGAAAAATACATATTCCATCACATACTGCCTTCATTTCGGCAATACTGCCAGTTGTGTCCTAGATATTAATCGATTCGGTCATGCTTCCTAATGAGTTGGCTTCAGAATATGCATTGAATTACTTTGGAGGTTATCACAATGCAATATTTTTTCCCCTAATTTAGGAATTCTTTGGGAATACGTGTGAAAACGCATACTCACAGTCGAATGTCGTCGTGATGGACGAGAGACGCCAGGACACATGGAGTCGTCAAGGAGACAACATCAGCGTTTGTGAAATCCATTCGTAGCGTTAATTTCTCAGTTAAACAACATAAAAACAGGTAGTGCCACAACAAGTACAGTACATCGAGGAGCTTTGCAATAAAGCCGTGGACCTTGGTTCAACCCCTCGCCCTAGGCTCACCAAGGTAGTAACGGTTGATTGATACCAAACGGTTTGTCCTCAGTATCTTTATATGTACAGTATAATTTAAACTGACACACATGAATATATTTATACGTTCTGAACATTGGCTTGTTGTAGACGAAAACGCTTTAAAAAAATCATGTGTGACAAGAAATGACACTTTCGCCTTCTAACTGAAATTTTTTGTATTCGTGACTGAATCTCCCTGTAAATTCTATCCAAATCTCGTGTGAGGATTGAACTCATAGCACCTTTGATCACCTGGAAAAACTCCTCTAAAACCATTACGGAGAACCTTTCCTTGGCTAGCAGAAATTAAAAGTGAAAAGTGTTGAAGAGATGAAAGGCTTGGTTGCCGTGAAAGGCGGAGTAGAGCAGAGATCAGCGGCAAGAATCCTTTGACAATTCCGCCACACACGCTTTCTTCAAAAGCAAACTGAACAATACAACCACAGTGATGCTGAAATATTTGTAAAACTCCGAACCGCTGATGTCTGCGCTGGAAACCGAACACGCTATTACCCGTTCCATGTGCTAACCCCTTTTTCCCACCTCACCATGCCAGTCTTTCGTTTCGCCTTTCTCTCAGCTAGTTTTTCTATCTACCGCTGCCATCATAAATTACTCGTCAACGGGACTGATATGAGGAGCACAAATCGGCATTGATCTCAGTTAAACTGAGCCTGGAAGTTAAATCACAACGTCAACTTTTTATTTACAGCATAGGCAGTAAATAAAAAACTTAACATAACTGAACAATATGCCGGCGTCGTTCTCAACGTCTATACATTAAGAGGTCAGTGCATCAAAAAGTTCCGACCAAGTCGCGCTCCAATGAGAAACAATGGATGATTATTGATTCTCAAGACCTACGAACCTTTAATGCTCTAAATGTCATCTTTTTTATTTAGTGTATTTTGTTGTATTCCACGGAAGGGTTATAGAATACAACCACTATAGTGCTAAAATATCTGCAAAACTAGATCCACGACCTGGTCGAATCCGCGATTACTCTTTCTGGGAGTTCACATGTATTATCCACTGCAGCACTAAAGCCCTGAGTTCGCCTTCTTCACAGCCAGTTTTCTACGTAAGTTGTATGTGTATTTGTAATCTTTCCTGTCCTATCTCTTTATGTTGGTGTCTAGAACAAGAGGATGTAATACTGGGACTGATGAACGCGTTTCATTTCAAGGTTACCCTCTTTCAGTAGGCTCTTTTATGTTCATTTCCATTGAATATTAGGACATTAGAACGTTATTGAAAAGGCCACGTCGCTTGTAGATGTGTTTTTCGTCATTGTTATTGAGAACAAAAAACGACAACCTACGGACCTTTCTCTATAACCAATTAGAATGTTGGGACGGCCCGCTGACATATTATTACCAAGTAGTTAAGAAGATTCAGTCTGATTAGCTGTTCGCCTTGGCCTGAGCCACGCTGGGCTTTTTGGTGATTAACAGTCACAATGCTGGGCACCTCAAAACTTGGGTAATTAAATCATTTACGTACATAATATTTACATGACAACGCAATTAGACTAGAAATGTATGTACAATAAATTGCAAGTAAGGTGGTTTAGTAGGTAGTAATCTTACTAAATAGAATACACTAACAATGATGTAGACCAATATAAAGCACGACTGGTACACCTACAACAGCGTAAGAATTTACCTTACCACAATTCAAGAGTTTGATAATGATAGCGGGTTGTTTCAGCGATGAGGAAGATTTTGCGCAATGGAGCACTTATGAGCAGAGTAGGCATTTGAGACAATTGTTGTATTAGCAACACGTAGGATAGATGACAATTGATGACAACATAAATATTGTGATGACGCAAAAGCACGGGACTTTACATTATGTTTGCCTAAATATGTGGATTGGTGTGGCAGTGATTAATTTCGTGGAGTGCGTGTAACGAGTAGAAATGTTTTAGAAAGTTAATACATTAGCAACTAGTAGTAGCTGCGTGAAAGATTGATGATAACCTAAACATGTCGATAAAGCAAGCCCCGAAGAATTCATTTAACAACATTACTTCTCAAGCAAATAGAAGAAGAAGAATAGATAGAAGGACCCGCATGGTGTGGTGGTGAACGCGTTGCTTCCCGGAAAGGACAATAGCGCGTTCGTTCCCCCACGATAGGCACCTGCGGTCCAGAGTTTTGCAAATATCTCAGCTTCGTAGAAGTTATATTTCGCAATATACCCTGCCATTAAAAAGAGTAGGCAGTAAATAAAAAGGTTAAAATAGATAGAAGATTAAGTGGGATGGCCAGATAATGATGAAAGAGGTAATGGCTAACTCCAGGCGACGTCAGAAAGCAAATGGCCGTGCTAAGAGGCGTGGCTAAATCGGAATGAGTGGCGTAGGTCACAGGATCACGCCACGGGTCTCAAAATCTGGCCCCCTTAGCAATGCGTCGTGCCTGCTAGCATACTTGGTGGTGTGTCTGATGGTTATTGTTGCCGTATCTACTGGCGTGCTCGTTGGTTAGGATGGGTTGTGAATGTTGGGCACTCGCCACTATCAGAACACGTAAAGAATAAAGTTACAATAGAGAACATTATTTTCTATTAGATAATGTTTATTGATCGACTTTCGACACTCCGGCCCGGCTTTCTTAATTCGGATATCGCTTTTTGGTTCCTTTGTCATGGATGAATAGTCTGCGACACTAGTTGAGTACATTAAATAGTCACTAGAAAAAAATATTAGTCTGGCCATCAAATTGAATATGCACGAAACTATCCGTGCTGCGGAATGAGATGCAACCTTAGGTGAGTCGTACCAGCAATACCAGGTAGAATAATGCAATTATTAGTGTTTATTGGTCGACTTGTCGCCATAGAACGTTCTTACGTTGAAACATGGCTGAGAGAAAGGCGAAACTAAGGGTAACGGCGTGTTTGCTCCTTACCACAGACACCTGCGGTTGCGAATATCTCATCGTCATTGTTGTTATCTCCTAACTTTGCGGAAATGATGTTTTTCTCGTAAGTATCTCATTTCAAACCAGTACTTTTCAAAAAATGCAAGTAGCTCCCATTGAAGGTTTCATTTGACATCTTGCATAGAATATCGCTTCTCATCTGTTCCTTAGTAGATTCACCTGTTTTCGTTAGTCTAGGATGACACCACTTCCTCTTCCACTCCTGTCTAATGGAATGAGCGAAGAGCTGTCGTTGCATGAGATTCGTACGGCAAATGCTGTCATGGTCGGACTAGGGAGTTATAGGCTGACAGCTCCTAGTAGGTCTATTTTCTGCAGTACTTAGATGTCTTTCTCAGCACTGCTGTTGTATGCTACTATTATGTTGCTGGAACAAGTACCGGAAAAAAAGCACGTGTAGTCCAGTGATCGGAGGCGCCCTGCAATACACATGAGATCGATCCCGGCGCCCACGACTCACCAAGCGTTGTGTCCATCCGGGGTCCGAAAATTGACACCAGACTTGTCTGGAATGATAGCAGCACTGACGCGGTACATCGGTAGGCCACTGCAAGTCATTCTAAAAGCCAAATATGCATTCAATCACCTCCAGCGATACTTAATGAAGTCGAATACATGACGCATCCCTCAGGGATGGACCATTGCCGAGAGGTTTATTCCTTATCCTTTATTATTTAGAATACGTACCACAATACGTAAAGGGGTAGATTTCAAGTGGAATAAATTGCTTTTAAAACTGAAGACATGTACGGCTATGATGACGCCGTTTTTTAGAAGTTCACCAGTCTATTTCGCTTTTTTGTGGACCATGTATCAAGACCTCAACGAGAAGATACTTCATCAAGCAAACGTCTTGAAGCAAAGCACGTTTCATGATATACTCACTTATTTACATGGATGCTTGGATGGCCCGTCTTCACTGACTGTGCGGAACCCAGCAAAATTTCCATTCTTCCAGAGTTTTGGTAGCTTAGCTATTGTGGTTACCTGGAGTCCCGTGGTCATCCTAGCCAAAGTCTGCCTCAGTTCGTCACCACCACAAGAACTCGTCGCCCTTGTGGATCAGGGAGAGATTTGCCACCATGCCTAGTTTGATTGCAGGACGGTGATGGATCTAGGTATCGGTTTACTCTTAGTTGAGCTTCCTGATGGAAATGCCGGACTCCTCAACTTGGGAGGCCCTGCCGGGAAGATAAATCCGCTCCACTGTACATCGCAGCCCGACCGACATATACGAACACCTCCCAGCCAGTATGAGGCTGTAAACTGTTCGGAAATTCATGATATACGTTGTTCTCTATGGTCATTTACTCTTCACTTTTTTGTTATCTTCATTTAACTGTCTTTTCTTCACTTTAGATTTCTTCGTACTAAAAAAGGTTGAGGAATAAGCGAGTTTTTTTGGAAACTGTAATTAACTTTTTTTAAGATATTCGTTAACCTCCGATATTTCATACTTCAAGATGGGCGCCATCAAAGGAACACGTCCAACACGGAAAAGGTAGGCCCATTTAAAAAAAATTTCTGGATGATTTATGCAGGCGAACTAGCTATATCGTGCTAGTATCAGCTACAAATATTGTTTTGCTTCTAGCTTTCTATGATACGTATTTGGGAATCCAATACGACCTTTCTGTCTTCTAAAGCACCCGCGCCCCAGGCTCACCATGCCTTCCATCCATCCGTAATCAGCAAATTGGTACCAGAACTCTCTGGGTGGATAGACCCACTGACTAGACAGATCGTTAGGCCATCGCCAGTTAATGTATAAGACATATATGCATTTATTCCTCTCTTTCGATGTTTCGGTGAAGTCGAATGCACGGCGCATCCCTCAAGGCATGATCAACGGCGAGAGCTTCATCCTTTTATCCTTTAATTTGAGGGTTCTGCAATGAACTCCGTTCTTCACCATCCTCTATCGGAGTCAACTAATGGGCTCTTCATTTCCAAACGTCGCAACCTTTAGAAGGTTTCCGATGAAGCTATTATTTCCAAGCTTTGTTGACCCTATTGGTGGGGCCCACTCCTGGTATGCATCGCAATATTCCTAGCCATACACGGTGGTAAATCAGCAGTTTACAGCTATCCACGTAGGATAAGTTACGATTTATAATTACCCTGAGAAATTCTTTAGAGTCTACTACCCGGACACGCAGATTACCGACGATTCATCTTCGAGGAAGCATGTACGCGTTACCAAGCGAGATGGTAAGAGGTATTCCAGTTCGTATTTAAACCCTACATTACTTCTGTTGTCATAAAATTTCGTCACATTTAGAAGTTGGAAGAAAGGAACATCCACTATAGTCAATAATTTTAATTTTTTCTTTTTTGCAACGGAGACACCCACAAGCAGTTAGCCGAAGAACTCTGTCATGGCGCTGGATCTACTCATGGTTAGTTCACCGGATCT
The DNA here is from genome assembly GCA_018806985.1 of Angiostrongylus vasorum. NCBI lineage: Eukaryota > Metazoa > Nematoda > Chromadorea > Rhabditida > Metastrongylidae > Angiostrongylus > Angiostrongylus vasorum. The sequence goes on from JADANN010000433.1 coordinate 2,445,306, forward strand.
TCAAGGGATAAATATGAATTTTCTAACATCTGGGAGACATTCCAGCCACGTAATTGTAGACTGTCGGAGAATCGATGTGACGCGTGCGCAGCTACCTTCCATTTATGCACGAACCTCACCCGTTGCTTGTTGGATTTCGGAGATGTTCTCCTCATTTGTTGGAGCAACACGAACTGCTTCCGTTGTCCTTTCCATTCACTTGATGCAGAGTTAAAGATGAACTCATCTGTATGTATATATATATATATATATATATATACATATATATATATATATATATATATATATATATGTGGTAAGGTATATACGAGATGTCAAGTTCAATCTAGTGCATGAGATACGAGAGGGTGGTTCAATGAATCCAATCGACCATTTGGAAACGTACAAGATTTGCTAGTGACTAATCGCTTCCCACCTATTCAACAATATAAGAATTTTCTTTGCAATACATAATAATTATTAATGCACAGCATTATATGGACAGTCTTTATTTGTAGTAACATATCCAGCAAAAAGTCATGGTCGTAGTGTAATTTCGTTGCACGACGTACTCAAATTTATCCCTTTAGGTTGAACGTCAATGGTATTGCCTGTAGCTTTCATGGGAACCATTTCAGTCTTTCCAGCAACAGATGGTCACAATTTTTTAAACGTTCCTTCCGTGATCCTTTAGAAAAATATTCATCGAAATTCTGGATAGCCATAAAAATTAGTAGGTTATTTCCAAAAGCAGGCCACCTCATTTCCGACGTGGGCGATTTTTTTTCAAGAAATCACGGAATCTGCATCTCAGCAAGCAAAAAAAAGGTCATTTTGAAAAAGTTCCTTTTATATGTGTGATCGACCATATGTTTTCCAACTACTTCGTGCTTTCTGAATCGGCAGATGGGACCTGACCTATCTGCGGGGATGAAAAGTACCGACTTTATTAAAAGACACCCCTTCCTAAGTGATTGGATAGCTAAATTTGCATTGAATCAACTTTATGGTACCTAGTGGGATCCGATGCATCATTGGCCATGATTAATCACTAAGTAACTCAAAAATATTAAATAAAGCTCTTCGTATTAATCAGTCCCTGAGGGATGAGCCATGAATTCGACTTCAATTAGCATCGTTGGAGGTGAATGAATGTGTAACTAGCCTTTAGAATGATTCGCGGTGGGCTGCCTATCTTTTGATCTAGTGCTGCTATCCCTTCCAGACGATTCTGGTAGCAATTTGTGGAGCCCGGAGGGAAGGAAGGCTTGGTGAGCCACGGACGCGAAGATATGTGTATTGCAGGGAGTCTCTGACCTCTGCGCTATACGCTTCCGGTACTTTGAAGTTAGGAGAAACATTTCAGGAAGATCAAGTTCAAGTTCAGTTGCAGTGGTAGTGTTTATAATCGCGAGATGTTCGACAAAAAAGGTAACCGGATCGGTTACTCAAAAAAAGCGAAGTCATGAGGTTGAGGGATGAGCTCAGTTTCGCGCCTTGGGCCTAGTTTATGGTTATTGGATGTAACAAATACCTCAATACATTTAACATAAGCCAAAATCCTTCCGAATTCTGACAGCAGCGTGTTTGACAAGTCAACTATTTCGAAAAAAATTTACCATGTGACAGCAATGTTATACATGTAATGTTCTCAACTCAACAACTCTTCCAGCTGTTGTGAACTTATCCTTTATTGTCAATAGCACTGCTGCATTTAGGTCGTGGACGAGTTCACTGTTTATTTGGACCGCGCAAAAATCAGCTGTGGTGCAAAAACATGGGAGCATTATTGAGAGTCAATTTAAAGACTTCACAATTCCTAGGAAATGCTGAACCGAAATGTAAACGAAACTGGACATTTCGCTTTATGGGAAGCCGACACCATTACAATGACAGAGCTGCTGCAAGGGATTCCCGACTAAACACTGCCCTTGTCTTCCAAAGTGATCCAGACGAGAGATGCCTGAGCTCAGCTCGAGGCCCGTCGAATATGAGCGAACGTGTGCCTGGAAAAACCACAACTTAACACTTTCGAAAACTGGTTTCTATTCCTTGCTGTAGGGAATATAGAATCAAAACAGTGCTGACAGGAACAGAAAGCACGGGCCTCGGTTGGTGTGGTGGATAGCACGTAAGCTCCCGGAATTGGTAATCGCAAGTTCGAAGCGCAACTGAGGTGCCGAGTCTTGCTTATATCTCAGCATCATTGTGCCCTTCATTTTTTAGCTTTGAGATGAGCATTAATAGTTCTCCATTTGTGTGCTTACGCAAGGTTGACATAAAGTCTTTGTCGTCTCTAACATTTCGGCGTCTTGGCATGCCCCGCAGCCGCAATGATTCGAGTCGGACGTCCACAATTGATCCTCCTTGTGATTGGGTTGCTCTTTGTCGCATCGGAGCTAATCCAGTGGTGGACCACTGCTCGAATGAAGAACCTCTGACGTCGGTGTTCTTTTTATAGAGGGTCCAAGTCCACCTATTGCGGCTATCCAATACACTATTGTTTTTTTTTGGCTAGAAGGAACAACTGTGGGCACTCTACTCGAATCACTTCAGCTGAACAAGACGAAGACAGAAATTTAGGACATAAGAGGATTTCATATAAACATTCTGTAAGATCATGATTTAGTGATATTTATAACTAAAATTTTCCTCTCTCAACAAGAGGCACTCAAAAATCACCATGACTTTGTACATAAGCACAAGAATTCTGCATGGAATCAATATTTCTGTGACACGTTTAACTGTAAACCGCAGCTACAGAGGTCTGGTGGGAATGCACAATACTCGCTTCAGATGTTAAGCACATCCGCCCTTTATAATCACCTCGTAGCATAAGTTCTGTTGTTGATAATTTTTAAAGGTCAGATTTTCAGATGCCAAAACGGCTATTTCGACAAATCCAATTTTACGAATTAGACTTGGACTCATGCAGTGAAAGCTACTAGAAATATTAGCGAGTTATGGAAACAGGAATGTGCTAAAGTACGCACCTTCAAAGATGGTTTAGAAAAAATTTGTGGGCGCAAATTCGACCTAGAATACAATGGTAGTAGCAGAAGGGATTATGCTGTTGTCGACGATAAATTGAAGGATTTTCTGTAGGTAACTATAATCACAACTGTTTAAGAACTCAGAAAAACTCAGCGTAACCATATCTACTGTATAGTGATTTTGAAGTGACTGTGCGGATCCTAGCGCAGGAATCGAAAACATCAACGCGCAAAACTCTTGAGGCGTTTTGGATAAATTTCAAAAAATCCAAAGATGATCCGGAAAGACGAATGCCTATCTATTACATGTGACCTGGCGCCCTTTTTAAAAAATTATATTTTGACCCCCTGGGTGTGTCTCGTTCACCGTGCCACGTGAACAACGCGAGGGTAGTCCCTGAGGGCAGTCCCACTACTAACATCACGGTGAGTAGCCTTTCTGATCAATATGGCGTCTGTTTAAAAAGTTTGATTTTCGCTGAACTTTAGCTTTTTTCCCCACCGAGTAATTAAAGTATTCTTGTACAAAATGCGTCCAGGCTTTGAGGAAGGCGAAATCGCCGAAACGTCAGCCATCGACCAACAAGAACAACAGCAACAACAACAACAACAACGAAAACGAAGACCTATACCAACAACGCATTAGCTCAACAAGATCAGTTAATAAGACCATATAAATAAATGCTTCAACTATCTATGCCGAGGTTTATAGAAAGTCGGTCTTTTGAGTTACTTCACGATAGCTGGAAAGTTGAAGAAACTCGGCAAACGGGTGGCGCACGAATTGAATGATAATCAAAGAAATCTCCGTTTTGATGCGACGTCGGCGCTTCTTTTCCGCCATCAGGATGATGCGTTTCTCAACTTTATTGTAGTGTGAAACAGAGAGAAATGCTATGACGACTGTTTAACAGACTACGACCCAACAAACATCACACCTACATGAATCCGAGTGAAACGATCACTGAGATGAACTATTACCTCTATCAGTTGTCGTTCCTTTAATCGTTGATTGACTCGAGCATGGACCATTAAACCTTTCATTTCTCCATGCCTCGACTGCTTACTCCAAAGACTCATAGGACATCATGTTTTCCTCCCAGTGTTTCTGTGAAGAATTCTGACCATTTTTTAGGTGGTATTCCTGTCGTGGGTATGACATCCCTGGGAGTCTAATCACTAAAGGCTTTTTGTATCGGATGTCGTTAATGCGCTTTACTTCTCTTGTCTACCTGATTGTTGATATTTTTGGGGGCGTAGAACGGCTTCTTTTATTTTTTGACCGTACACGTAGGTCAGATCTTCGAATCCCTTCTGTATAAACTGATCTTAAACTAGACGTGCTATTGGATACATCTAGTGTTGGTCTTTCGACTGTGCGTTCCACAATGCTGAGTGATCTTTCATCCTGCTTACATAGCATCCAAGATTCCGTCGCCTAGGTTAAGGACGAATTCTAGTGTTCTTTGCTCTCTTCACTACATCCTCAATACTCTTGAAGGCTCCCAAATTTGCTGGCATCCTCTTGCTTAACTTTAAAGCTAAGTCGCTCATAAACTTGACTGCTCGTCTTAAGCAGACGTAGGTGGAACATTCAGAGACATCCATTTCGTTGAAGTAGGAAAAGACATACGAACCCAGGCGGCCTCTGTGGACACCGTTGTTGTGATATTAATTCAGAAACCAATTTTTTCACAAGCGTAATCAAAGTCGGCTAGCATTCATTCCTCCTGGTTAATGCTTGGTGTTACAAGAACGATTTCATCAGCAAAACGATGATGATGCAATTACCGACCATCGATTTTCATTCCCATTTTGTCGCTTTCCAATGTTGGTAAGACGCACTGAACGGTGGCGGTAAATAATTTTGGTGAGATGGTGTCGCCTTTCCTAAAGTTTCATTTTACGTCGGTGTCATTTACGGTGTAGAATGGCGACAAATTGGTTACGAAATTTCTGTGTAACTCACGAAGTATCTCCATAAATGAGTGAACACGCCATGACTTTGGGGAAATTTCATGGATGTTTCTGCTTTAACTGAGCAGAAGATCTCTTCACGATGAAAGAGATACAGATAAGTGTTTTGAGCTCCTGCGATACTTCAACGGGGTTTTTTTATCCTGTGAATGCAGACCATCGTGTTGAATCCTTCTCGGCAACCTGCTCCACCACGTGGCTATCCTTCGACTAGTGCCTATATCGTGGAGGTCACAATTTTGAACAATAATATGGTCGTACCGGTCTTCAACTGAATAAAAGCGCTGCATTCGGTTGGGATTTTTATAGCCGGGCTACAGCCTTTCCAGTAGAATTGCAGAAAGTGATTTTTTTGGAAAAATCTGGCACCGATTTCTCGAACTCGGAGGGATTGATGGGCGTGGAGAGGGACCGAACCAGCACCGTAATAAAGAAAAAAACCTCAACCTTATTCTTGACAGATATGTCTTTTGGAGGCTTGATACTTCTTCTAAATCTATTCCGAGTAACTGCTGTTTCATAGCCATTGGAAATGGGGAATTGCCACGGCAATTTCAGGAATCCTTTCTTCTGGTCCTCTCTTCCTGTGCACACACTGCTGGCTGTTCGACACATATCTCTCACAAAGGCCTCCTTTGCATTTGAAGGATGGAAGGAGCCGTTATGAACTTGTTTGTTTTCTCTACTTTCCTCTACTTGCTTTCTCTATCATTTTGCAATGTGAAATTTTTCTGACGGGTTAATTTGACGTTATTTTTGTCTCGGTTTCTCTGATGAATTTTGTATACTGTGAATATTCGTTCTGCAACCAATTCAACCCTTTAACCATTTATTCATCCATTTCCTCTTGTGCAGAGCAGGTAAAGAAAGGACCATCGACGTAATATCAGTTGAGTAATGAAAAGAGACCGACCACTGGAGCTTCTATGTTAGACACAAGTGTCTGCATACAAGCACACTAAGACGATAACCTCGAGAAATGGAAAACTCTGAAGCAGACCACTTCACTAGGACAGCATAGAACACAGAGATATAACGGGAAAAGGTTTTCTAGTATTTAGTCATTATCCTCCGACAGTAGTCTAAAAATCCGGCAATTGAAACCCTGGAAGCATTCTGGATAAATTCCAAGAATCCAGAAATGAACCCTGGGGAAGAATGCCCTGTTTTCACGTGTGATCTCGCACAATATTTCGGGCTGGGCTTTTAACCCAGAGAAACAAAATCACCTAACTATAACCTAAAGTGGCCGATATATATATATATATATATATATATATAATGTGATTGAAATTTTGGTTCAACACTTTCTCTGTTTGGTTATGGAGGCGTTTGACCGTGTAGATTGCAGTCAACTTGATCTTTCCAGGCTCTGAGGAAGGCGAAATCCGCCGAAACGTCAGCTTGTACGCAAATAAAGAAATAAAATAACACCTCATGTTTGCTAAACAGAAGTAGAAAGAAATGTATATATATATATATATATATATTTTCATGAGCTGCCCTTGTCTAGCTGACGTGAGGTTGGTATAGATAATATTATAATTGTTGTTGCTGCTGTCGTTGTTCGATGGCTGACGTTTCGGCGACTTTGCTTTCCTCAGAGCCTGGACGTACCATATGTAACAGTAGCTCCACAATTCGGTAAAATCCGTAATATTAATGAAGATCTAGGATATGAAGTCCAAATATGAACCGGATAGACGAATACCTCAGTATCATGCGTGACGCGACCCCCTTATCTCAGAACGATTTTTTGATACACTGGGTCTCACTCATCATCCCTACTGAGGAACTCACGAGTGGTACAACAGCATGGTGGGTACTTTTGGAAAAAATGAAATTGGAAAAAAATGCACATACGTGTCATGTCTATTCATCAGCTCATGGTTCTCTTAAGAGAGTGCCTAAACTGCTCGATGTTCAGACGCTCTAGGAATTATTACGCGCATTAGAGCCATTCATTAACATTCAAATCAACTTATCAAGTAGCGGCTACATGACAAAGTGGTACCGAAAACCAAGCAACAAAAACATCCTTGTTCATTCCCTCTTTTCCCACCTTCACACACAAAGGGGGCGATTTTGAGAAAGGTGTTTCGAACAGCAACCTCTGCGTGCACGAATAAGGAACTAAAGGAGAAATCGCGCGACTTGGCCCGGCAAGTAGCCACCTTCAATGGATACGAAATAGTAACCCCACGAGATAGGTTTAGAAGGCCAGCGACGCCCCCAAAACGAACGGTTTGACCGAAACATGGTCCCGTTTATTTTTCCCTCTATTAGCGATGGAGTAGGTGTAGCGATAAAGGGATGCTTAAAAAGGGCAGATCCAGAGGAATCGGTAGCGACAATTGAAATACCTCCTTCGTATTCTTGTTGAGCAAACACAAGGTGTTATTTTTTATTCTTTATTCACGAACAAACTGATGTTTCGGCGGATTTCGCCTTCCTCAGGGCCGCTTTCTATGAGTCTTCCACTGAGACATTACGCTTCCATGTGAATTCTGGGCGGTTGGTCTCCACGCGACATACTCAGTGGAAGACTCATAGAAAGCAACTCTGAGGAAGGCGAAATCCGCCGAAACATCAGCTTTTTCGTGAATAAAGAACAAAATAACACCTCGTCTTTGCTCAACAAGAATACGAAGAATTACTTGATCAATGCCGAGGTTAATAGAAAGTCGGACGTGAGATTTATGACGAGTTGAAATACCACCGGATACTCTGCGTCCTCAGTTAGTTCGTAACAGCCTGTATGACCGTCTATGTGAAGCACCAAATTGCGTAATTTGCTCTTACGGTAGAGACGGGGTTACGATATACCTGATCTCTTGTAATAGTTGCGAAAATGAATATATTGGCGAAACGGGCAGACCTTTGTGTATCCGTATAAAAAAAACACCTAGAGGGGAAACGAAAAAACAAGACAATGTACCCTACCAGGGACGCTTAGGATACAAAAGCATTGCAGAGACGATTTTGATATAAAGTCACTATCCTCGCACAGGATGCTAAAACACCAGCGAGAAAACTTCTTGAGGCTTCTTGGATAAATGCCAAAAACTCTACAGTGAATAGCAGGGACTAATGTCCAGAGGTCATATGCGACCTGACCCCGTATGCTCGCATCAATTTCTGATGTGAGATGGTGCAGTCATCAACCATATGCGACTATAATCGGCTGCTCTAATTTTTCTCATTGGAAGTCACGTTAAAAGCGGTGCGTTTTTTGAAAAGCTGTTGATCATGTAATTGACATAGAGTTTTTCACCTTTTTGTATGTGTTATTTAAGCGCTTGGGCTTGTTATTTGTATATTTTTCAAGGCTGTGAAGAAGGCGATACTGCCGAAACCCCAACTACTGTTGTATTGTCTGTTTTTGTATGGAAGTAAATGTATGCTGTATAACAACCTTGTGACTGCTGAACATGAAAACTACGCGTTTACAACGGAAAACTGCGTAATATGCGCTAATGGTAGGAACGGCGATTGCATGAGTTCGGGTGTGGTTTATCTGATCCCTTGTGAAGCGTGCGGGAAGGAATACCTGGGCGAAACGGATAGATGACTCTTCATCTAAACAAAGGAAAACCTGGTTGGGAAACTTAAAGCCGAACAAAACAAGCCACTAGGTACGAATGTTACATAGAGACATAATGGGAGAATTTTTGAAGTGGATGTCACCATTCTTGCACAGGAATTTGAAACGCCAGCGTGCAAAGCTCTCGAAGGATTTTGGTTAAATTCTAAGAATCCAAAGATCAGCCGCGGTGACAAATGCTTTGTCAGCCCTTGTTACCAGGTGCGATGTGGCATAGTGTCTCGGACTGAGCTTTTATACTAAGAGAGCCACCTTACCCTAGCATGTAAACTCTGTATGGTTGGTCCCCATTAATGAGCCCATAAGTGGGGAATACCCGTAGGAAACAATATAGCATGTGTTTTTAAAAAGACCCTCTTTTTAATAGGAATAGAATACAAGCCCCAAGTTTTTTACGAGGTTATGGAAGTATTTGCCTGAATCGGTTCCAATAAACTTGACGTTTTCAGGATTTGAGAAAGGAGAAATCCGCCAAAACATTAGCTGTTGGAAAAAAAAATCCCAGGGCATCAGCGTCGTGTTAGCTCAACGAGAAAACAATGAATTACTTTGTCCAAGCTAAGTATTGAATGTGTGTGCGTGCAGAGCTGTAATTAGAGGTGCCCTGTAGTTAATAGGTGGCCCTTGGTTCGATTCCATGTCCCGGATTCACCATGCATTTCATCACTCTGCGGTTGACAAATTCGTACTACACATGGCCGGAATGGTAAAATCGCTGACTTGTTACATTAGTAGGCCACTTCAAGTTAACATACAGGCCATAGCGTAGCGAACGCTTTATGAAAACCCGAAAAGTTCTGGCTGAGCATTGGGCGAAATAAACACTGAATAACGCCAACACTGTGCTCTGAAGGATCGAGACGATACTCGTAGCATTTCAGTAGAACAGCTTATCAATTCTGCTTCGCAACTGTTGGACATTGAGCTGTCGTATTTCACTAGTTCACTTATTTCTTACCTCAAACACACCCATTGATGGCACCAGATACACGGACATCTCATAAAGCGTACTGTTACGTTCCTTAATTTGCGTGATAAAGCGCCTCTGAAAGTAAAATCAACCGTATCACTTCGTACTTTTCGTCATGTTACGAATGGCAATGAACGTTTTTTTTCCAGTTTTATCTTGGGTTATCAGGACAACTTTTAGCTCTTAATGTCTAAAAATTGGAAATATAGAAATCAGAACATATTTGAAATACTGTGGCGTGTTGGCTATAGAGAAGTAATCAAGGCTGTCTTACCGCGTAATAGAACTGCTTCTGACACTTGTTCGCCAACCCATTGTCACTCAGGAGCTGATTCAATTGCTCAGCTAAGAATTTGCCAAGTTTTGTTATCAGCGCTTCATCACTGAAGACATTTTCAAAGATCGTATATTAACGCAAATTTTTTTACGAAAGTACAGAGTGGCATCTTAGCGAGATTAACTATCAACAGTTATCCATCCTTAAGAAAAAAAGAGAGTGTAGTTCCGATGCTTTAAAAGCATCGGAACTACAAAAGGTACAAGACTTCGACTGTCATTTTATCTCAGATTATAATAAAATGCAACGTTTTTAATATTAAGAAAATTCAGGAATGATAAAAGCAATTTATTTAAACTTACTCCACAGTGGTGTCATTGTACTGACAAATGCAGTATGCAGATAGTATTGGCAGTGTGCGACAATTCCTCACTCCTCGCCACTCTCTGAACAGCGAAGATCCTTTGCTAAGTGGCATGAGGTCACGGTAAGAGGTGTCCGAAAAATCAGACAACGGTTGTAGCTGGAAAAAGGTGTCTGAGACCACTTCGTACAGTTGGTTCACAGCTTCTCTACATTCTCAAGCGTATTCGACAAATCCGTTCAGCGCACAACAGCAAAAGAGTTCTTTAAAAAGCCTGTCAAAGAAGAGTGACATAACAGCTGAGAACACGCCTATCTACCTTCAATATGTCCACGATCGTAGCGTGAACATCAAAATGCGTCATTAACTTGTCAGCCTTTTTCATATAGTTGATGGTGTACTGATGTATTACGGTACTGAGACGGGATCAACACCATGAGAAATGGGTTGAGGTTCTCGTACATTCCCAGACGTGTTTCACGAATCTGAAAATAACAATGCCGTAAATCAATTCACACTTTTTAAACTGTAACAAATAACAATAAAAGGTACCCACACGATCTATATGTGGTCCATGGTCAGCCATGAAGAAAAAAAATGACCGGTCAATATATTCACGATTGTTCTTGAAGAATTTCAGGAAGTGTTCATCGGCATGATAGAGGTCCCTCAGTGTGTTGTGAGCCAAGGTTGTTGGCCACAGTCGCGCAATTTTCGGTGTTCCTCAACTTCATATTTATTCACACTGTTCCACTTTCGATCAGTGAGGTCTCTCAGATGGAAAATTTCGTCAACTGTGAACATAACGTCTGCCGCCCGTTACCCTTCCTTTTCTGTTCCGTTGATGCCTTAGCTCTAAGATTTTGCTAAGAAGCCAATCAACAAAGCAAATTCTGTCGTTCTCTGTTTTACAGCAATCACGAGGTTGTTAAACAGCATACGTTTAGGTCCATACAATAACACACATACAACACAATCGTAGCTGACGTTTCGGCAGAATCGCCTTCTTCGGAGCCTGGAAGGGTACACTCTGAACGATAATTACAGGATCAAAGGCTTGTCGAAAAAACCCCACCGCTTTTCTCACCTGTCTTCCACAGGAACAGCCGCTCAGAGTCGCATATGGTTGGCGACTGCGCCAGCCCACAACAACGATCGGTACGAAGGTACGGGGCGAGATCACGTGTGACCTCGGGGCATTGCTCCGTGCTATTCATTGTAGGATTTTTGGCATTTATTCAAAAGCCTTGAAGAGCTTGCGCGTTGGTGTTTTAGGATTCCGTGCAAGGATAGCGACTTTTATATCGAAATCGTCTCCGCTATATCCTATGCGTCCCTAATGGCGTTCATTGCCTTACTTTTCGTTTGGCATCTAGGTGCTCTTTTATGAGGACACATAAAGGTCTGCCCGTTTCGCCAATGTATTCGTCTCCGCAAGCACCAGAAGAGATCAGGTACATCGTACCTGAACTCATGTAATCACCGTCCTTACCGTAAGGGCAAATTACGCAATTTTGTGTTTCACATGGACGGTAATATAGATGGTTACGAACCAACTGACGACGTAGAGTATCCGGTCGTATTTCAACTATCGCTACCGATTCCTCTAGATCTGCCCTTCTTAAGCATCGCTTCATCAAACACTTATTTCGTCGCTAATGAAGGGCAAGATAAACGGAATTTTGTTTCGGCCAAACTTCGTTTTGTGCGTCGCTCTCTTCCTAAACTTGTCCTGTGGGGTTACTATTTCGTAGCCATTGGAGATGGCTATTTGCCGAGCCAAATCGTGCGATTCTTTCTTTAGTTTCCTTCTTGTACACACAGAGGTGGCAGTTCGAAACATGTTTTTCACGTGCGCCCTCTTGTGTGTGAAGGATGGGAAGAAGGGAAATGAACCAGGATGTTTTTTGTTACTTGGTTTTCGGTACCCTTTGTCATGTAACCTACTTGACAGGTTTGTTTGAACGTTTAGAAACGGAAGCCAATTTTCAATCATTTTCTCCCGGGTGAATTTGATTTACTCAGCCTGCTCATCCAACAATTCAATGCATTTGTCCATCTCCTCTTGAGCACAGAAGATGACAAAGCAACAATCTATGTACCTGCAGTAGAGTAGCGGCCGGAGACCGAGAACGTGGACTTCTATCTTAGACATAAACACAATGGCAAGGCTTGGTGCCAGTCGCTGTGCCATAGCCAACCCCCTTATTTGCGCGAAATATTTCCCAGACCATCTGAAAATCGAGCAATTTAGGCACGCCTTTAGGAGAGCCATTAGCTGCTGGATGGACAAGCCATGCATATTTATTCTTCCTTCATGTTTAGCAAGAAGTTCGAAGATGGCTTGCATTGCTGAGTCATTCGATGCGTTGGTGTAAAGCGCGGAAACGTCGAAGGACTCCATCACGTACGCGTTATTAGGAGACGCGTGACGTAGACGTTCTAGGAACATTTGGGTGTTCGTGAGGTGGGCTGGAATGTGGTTTAGCAACTGGGTAAGTATTAGGTCTAAAGACCAGGTTCTTCTATTAGTTCGCCCGTCTACACAGCTGATAATGGGTCTAACCTTGAATGATGATAGATTGGTTGACGCAAGATCATCATGTGATGCCAACTTATGTGTTTTATTAAGTAGGTATAAGACGGTACATGTTCGTTTTTTATTCTTAAAGTGCGAAATAACCGATGGTTTTAAACCTGCAGCCTTTGCCACACTAACCCATTGATCGTTTAGTTTTCGGTATTGAGTTTTGTATTTCTTTTCAGAGGATGGGCGACAGAGATTAGCATCACTAAGATGTTCCTCTGTTATCTCAACATCCAGCTAGCGAGGAAGAACTACGAACTCTTCCCTTTAACACTAACAGGCAATTTTATTGTTTTCGAGTTTATTAATCCTCTAGTTTCTCGCACGCTGCATTTTTGCGCAGCTGTAAGGTTATAGATAAACCTTTTATCGCGGTAGTTTTAGATTCGAGGTAGGTAGTTTGCCCCTATGGCAGGGACGGTGACTGCATGAGTTCAGGTAAGATATACCTGATTGCTTGTAGTATTTGCGGAGATGAATATATTGGCGAAACGGGCAGACCTTTATGCACCTGCATAAAAGAACACCTAGATGGCAAACGAAAAGCAAAACAAGGCACTCCATTAGGGACGCATAAGATATAAAAGCACAGCGGAGACGATTTCGATATAAATTCTCGCACGGGATCCTAAAACACCAGAGGGAAAGCTTCTTGAGGCTTTTTGGATAAATGTCAAAAACCCTACAATGAACAGCAGGGAGGAATGCCCGAGATTACACGTGATCTCGCCCCCTTACCTTCGTATCGATCTTTGATGTGGGGAGGTGCAGTCGTCAACCATATTCGAGTCTGAGCGGCTGTTCTTCCTCGGTGGAAGACAGGTGAAAGAAGTGGTGGGTTTTTCCAGAAGCCGTAGATCTTGTAATTATCTTTCGGATTTTCTTCTTGGTTTTTGTGCTGTTGAAGCGTTTAACCCAGTAAGTTGCGTATTAGTGTACCTTCCAGGCTCTGAAGAAGGCGATTCTGCCGAAACTTCAGCTACGATTGTATTGTATGTGTGTTATTGTATGGAAGTAAACGTATGCTGTTTAACAACCTCGTGATTGCTGTAAAAAAGTGAACGACAGATTAATAATCCAATGCCGAGTTTGATAGAAAGGCGATTTTAGAAAGCAAATTCTGTCTAACTGTGTCTGCAAATTAACTATCAGCTCATGGTTGAGAGAAGCGAGCCTAATCCTACGATCACCAGGACAGCATTAAGCTGCAGCTTTCGGCGTTGATTAAACCTTGAGAGATGAGCCACCCGTTCGACTTCGTTAAGCATCGTTAGAGGTAATCGAATGCATGTCTGGCCTATATAATGAGTCGTGGTGGCCTACTGATGTATCGAGCCAGTGGTGCTATCCTCCCAGACAGGTGTTGTAGCAATTTGCCAACTCGTAGAGATGGGTGGATTGATGAATTTGGGGTGCGGGATCGTCGCATGTATATTGAAGGGTACAGCTAATCAGTACGCAACATGAGCTCTTAGCAACAGAACATATTCAAGAATAATAATGATTCATATTGTTAGGCAGCTTTTTCGACAATTTGAAAATTTATAACATTCGCATAGGCGTTTGTACAGGTCAACTATAGAACCAATATAATCAACACGTCATGAAAAAAAACATTGAACTCACCTGGATAAGCTTTCATAAATTTTTCCAGGTACTCCATTATCTCCAAGTGACGCTCACTACACGAGTCATCGAGACTTTTTTTTAAAAAATTTTGGACGACCTTCTACGAATGTCGAATCCTCTGTAAGATTTTTTTTGATGCTTTTCCAATTGACGCTTTGACTTTTCCCACAATTTCTGGCTGACGCAATAATAAACAGACATATACAGACATGAAGATATTTTTCTCCCTGGCAACAGACCGTTCTAGATTTCTATAAAGTCTGTATTCCTACAGTTTCATTCTGTAGGATGTATTGCTTCGTGCTTCACAGTATTCTCATTGAACTGTTTTCAGACTTGCCTTCAGAATTAGGAAAAAGATGTCTATAAGCAAACACTCAAACTCTTTCACAACCGAAATTTAAGTCGCTTCGAAGGACTTCAATTTAACGATTATTTGTACTTTATGAACTAAAAACCGGTCAAATACGAAGAGCAAAAAAATGACTAAGCAGCTTCAAGCCTTGCCTAGAAACACATTGGCAATATATGAATAGTGAGCAGTATGCCACTGAGGATGATGCATTTATTCCTATTCTTCTCTCATAACACTTGAATCGAGCTCCTTCGTTTCAACCAGTGGCAAATGCAATATGTTTAGCTTTTGTTTACTAAGTACTGCTTTTATTACAACAGGGTAATATGTGGAACACAACCACAAAAACGCTGAGATGTGAGCAAAACTCGAAACCCCCAGGTGAACTTCGAATACGCGTTTACCCTTTTCGGAAACCCAGGTGTTACCCTCCTCATTGTATGCGAGCATCATTGTGGCTGTATTTAACAAGTGTAATAATTCTTTCCCAGCTTTGTACTTGAACTAAAGCACTGATTAAGATTTCAATCATCTAATTGACTGCTTCCGATAACTGTAGTTAATGTAGACATTAGGAATGGAAATGCTCACCGCCATATATGATTAGCCTCGCTCCTGTTAAAGCCGACGCAATTCGGGTAGTACGCGAAACCTGCGCTATCGTCTTGAGCGACCATTGACTGCAAGAAAATCCAGTTCTTGTTTTAGTAAATGAAAAATGGAGGGTAGTAAGAGCCCAATACATGTTGGTGACAACATGAAGAGACCAAAAAAAGAACGCTTTACATCTTTTTGTCTTGTAAGTTCACGAAAGCTATTTGTTTTTTCAAAATGCTGCATGTAAAGAAGCAAAGCTAAGAAACTTCAATAGCATTACAGAAGAAAATAGTTCTAATAATTAGCAAGCACATAGTAAATAGCAAGATAAAAATCTTTTCGATCCTCACTTTGTATCCCATTTTCTCGTATTCCCATAAATCGTACGCGTATTTATCGAGATACTCTCCACATATTTCTGTTCCATTCCAGTCCGGTATCAGCGGAGGCAAGCCGACCACGCCACGACTTCCGCCTTCGATGGATTTCCCAGAAAAAACACAAATTTTTTTCAAGATGTCTGTAAAAAGTTTGATTCCCAATTTTAGTCGTAGCTTGTCCTTTACAGTAGTACTTTTATAGGAAGATCGCGTACTGATCGCCGTCGCAATTCTGTCAACATCTTCAAATCGTATTACGTCAAGTTTGGTCGTTCTCCGTGTAAATTATTGTCAAAATGACTTAATTGTCCTTCAAACATCCTGTGGAGACCAACCGAAGGCAAGTACAAATCCGTTTGGTCGACTGTTATCGCCAACTTTGTTGAAGAATTCCATTTGAACTCCACCAATACTTTTCAGGTACTCAAGCGTTTTCGGAAGCGACCTAAAGTGTTATGAAACATATTAAGTAGTTCGTGAGCATTGGAACTTTCTGTTAAAATGTCGAGCTTATAAAAAAAGATTCTGGCTGGGTGAGAAAACCGGACAAATAATATGCCCACTTGGAATTCTTAACTTGCCCACCTCTTAGCCATAAACGAGGAAGTCGAGTCGATAATGAAAATGTAAACATCTGGCTTCGAAATTTTCTGAGCATCTCTGAAAGCGAATGGCGACGTTGGTTCGGCTTCGTTTACCATTTTTTCATAGAGAGAACCAAAGTGAAGAACGATAAACACATGACGACAGCTTCTTTACGTATAGATTCATTCACCAAATGTGCTCACTTTTGTTCGTATATCTGCGTGTGCAGAAATGCTTCAATTGTGTCATTTTTTGATGCAGTTCGTCTCGACAACATCACATTCGAATATTTTCGTAGACGGGAGGCTGATCCACTTTTTCTGCGACGTACTGACGATCTCTGATGGAACGAATGCACCTGAATGAAATGACTTATTTCGTCCTCATAAGTAAAGTAATCTGCTATTACTAGTTAGGATAACATCATAAGCTGATCACTTCAGAAAATATGTGTCATATCCAAAAGTAGGAACTGTGACGTGCGCTCTGCTTAGCTTTATTAACACTAAGTTTGCATTGCACCTGCTGTAAAAGCAAAATTTAACCAAGATTTCAGTTCAAAATGACAAATGTGTGCTAGCTGATAATCATACCGACTTCTGCAAGATGGTCCATTCGAAAAAAACAAGTTGTTATAATCGGACAACCATAGCAATAAAAAATCATCCTGCATAAGAAAGCATCGCCGGATGAGGTTGCCTCATTTGACCAGTGTTCCAACGAAGAAGACTCGATACAATGATGATGACACCACATCGAGAGTGCGAAGAAGTGTTGGCGTCGACTCCGATCATCGGCTTTGGAGGAGAGAAGATGTCAAAACGTTAGCCAAAAAAAGCTTATTTTTCAAACTAGTGCAATCTCAACAATTTAAAAACATAAGCATATACTTTTGGCTGCAAAAATGGTTTTCCAAAAAATTTGGTGCGACCGTCCCAGGATTTTGCTCCAGAGGTCTTTAGTATTCCAGATAAAAAACATCGAACTTCACCGTGGTTAGGCAGCAATTAATGGGACGGTTGCGCTCAATCTAAGAATATTTACTGACTATTTCTTGCAAGAACATATCGAAAAAGATCTACTGTTCTCTCTTTCTTCGAAGAACGTCTTCCATAGTTTTTGGAAGAGGTTCCATCTCAGTCTTAGACCTGAAACGCGCGTTCGATTTAAAATGAAAGAAAAACATTTGGAAACTTTTTTCAGAAGTAGTGTTGTTTTATTTCTGTGAGATTACCTGGCTCTGCATTTATAATCTTTCGCATTGTCCTTCAAATGCACCTGTGCATCAACCAGGTCAGTCAGTGGATCATAGACAACACAGTTCTAAACCAGCGCGATAATCGATGATTATAACAAATGTTCCCGCAAATTGTAGCTACCGCTGATTAAAACAAGGATTTTAAGTTTCCTTTGTTTTATGCTTTAATTTTTTTATCTTTTGTGTAGATGGAAATCCTATGCATATTATTAGTCACAATAGTTTCTCTACACGAAATCATGAACACTTCGAATATATTGTTTCTCACCGCTTTTGGATTGTATCCAGGATGATGGAATCTGGAAAGCTCTGGATCCAAGTGATTGTAGAGAATGAGGGGGCAAGTGTCGAATAACGGGTTACCGTTATTTACCGATGAGCTAGTATTCGTAAAATCGTTCTTGTAGTCGAGGAGAATACTTATTACATTTCCTAAAATAAATTGTTTCCTTAAATAATTCACTTTATTTTGCGTTTCTGAAATTGTTGCTGATTAGTTCAACCGCTTCTAGGAAAGGCATCTTTTTAATTTCTCTACAGTATGCTTTGCTTTCTTCATTGAAAAGTCTCTCGGCGATGATCTATTCCTGACGGATGCACCATGCATTCGACTTCATTAAGCTTCGTTGGAGGGTAGTGAAAATTCATATCTGGCCTTTAACAATGACTCGTGGTGCCACACCGATGCATCGTGCCAGTGCTGCTATCCTCTCAGACAAGTCTGATATCAATTTGCTCACCTCGAAGGGATGGAAGGCTTGCTGGGCCAGGGTCGCTGGAATCGACCCATGTGTGTTGCATATTGGAGGACGCCTCCGACCACTGCGCCATACGCGCCTAATAGTGCAATGATAATAGTAGATCTTTTATGATTGGGAAGTAATATCCACATAAGGGCGCGTGTGAAGCAGTGGTTCAACATACTCTGTGACGCACAAGTGGTCGTTGATCTTGCCCTCTTGCGCTCACTAAGGCTTCCATCCCTCCAGAATTGGCAAATTGGTGTCCAAATTAATCTGGAAGGATAGAAACACTGACTTGATAGATCGATGAGCCGCGGCACGTTATTATATCTGCGAGGTGAGCATTTGATCACTACTAACTTTTGCTTAGTGATGTTGAATGCATGGCGCCTCTCTCAATGGTTGCTCAACGCAGAAAGCTCTCCCTTTATCCTTTATCACCTACATAATCTCTTATCCCACTTGTGATCATAGGGACTCGACGGGCGCAACTGAACCCTTCATTCATCCCTCTCGCGTGCAAGGGATGCCTTTTGAATTAGGTCTATGGGGAGAAACGATGAGCACAGCGGTTTATTATGAAGAATTTTAGCATCTAATAATTAATCGCTCCTTTGCGCTTCCGATATCTTGCAAAGAGTTTTTAAAGGCTTCTATCCACCAAGTCTTGTTAGGTTACATTGTGTTCCACCTGTGTTCCTGGCCTACCACTTGGTAATTTCCTCTTTCGCGTACACGACAGTGTATCTGATCTCCGAACATTGTTGAAATTCGCGATTTCTTGGGGATACTGTAAGCATCTCTGTCTACGGTGTACTAACTTAACGTTAAGCTTTCCCACCTTTGACCTTCCAATTGCAGACATGCTGAGCACCGGCGGAGATGTTCGTCCCATCACACTGTTTTTCTTTACAAGCGGTTCCAACGTGTGCCAGTGTTCATCTTTCCTAGCTATTTTTTGAAGTTACATTTTCCATCGACACTTACCTAGAGCCATGTGATTTTTTGATTAATTTCGTCGTCATTGGATATTATCCATTACATCTCCTTTTCGCAGCACTGATTACTCACATGGGTATTCTTTGCTCAATGTTCTGCCGATTTAAGCAAGGATGACTTGGATAGAGGAGCTGCGCACCACACTCAAGATAACGGGTGACATTTGCTGATGTCATGTAGATCTCTGTTTGCACACAAATATTCTATAGTAGCTTTTCCATTCGTTATGCATCATACCTTCAGTAATAGCATGTAAAGGTTCAAAGAAGAGGCTTGTTTAGCTCCGAAAGAGGCTGTATTCATTCCAGCTGACACGATATGCGACCAAGTGGATATTTTTGTTTAAAAGTTCCCAGTAAGAGTCGTTGATAACTTTTCACTTCTTTTCAGGATGAATTGCTAGTCCAACCTAGTCGTCGGGCATGCATCCTAACCTCAGTAGATTCATCTAACATTTTTGATCTCTTTGCTTTTTGCCCGCTTCACTGTAGAGCTGTACTATGTGCGCAGGCTTATGACGTGTATTTTCAGATTTACGTGAGAGGTTCACCAGCTTAAATGTTTTTAAAGTGGCTCGCTTAGGTGACTTTCAACTGTTAGATTTCTCAACGACATTTCAGAGAATATATTTATTTATATCATCTTATAAACTATCTTCTTTAACTGAGGCGAGGTTGCAAGTCCTCGTTGTCGTTGTCGTCGTTGTTGGTGTTGTTGGTCGATGGCTGACGTTTCGGCGATTTCGCCTTCCTTAGAGCCTGGACGTATTTTTATATTAGAACACTTTAATTATTCGGTGGAAAAAAGCTAAAGTATTAATGACGATCAAAGTTTTAAATAGATGGTGGGTTAGGGATGTTACGGTCAAAGCTGAAAGGCTACTCACCGTGATGTTACAGTGGGACTGGCCCACGCGTTGTTCACGTGGGGTCGCGAGCACGGCACACCCTCGGGGTCAAAATATCATTTTGAAATAGGGCGCCAGGTCACGTGTGATAGTGAGGCATCGTCTTTCCAGTTCATCTTTGGATTTTTGAAATTTATCCAAAATGCTTCAACAGTTTTGTGACTGTACGCATCCTAGTGCAGGAGTCGAAAACACCAACGCTCAAAACTCTTGAAGCGTTTTGGATAAATTTCAAAAATCCAAAGATGAACCGGAAAGACGAACGCCTCACTATTACACGTGACCTTGCGCCCTATTTCAAAATGATATTTTGACCCCGGGTGTGCCGTGCTCGCGACCCCACGTGAACAACGCGTGGGCCAGTCCCACTCGTAACATCACGGTGAGTAGCCTTTCAATTTGACCGTAACATCCTAACCCACCATCTATTTAAAACTTTGATCATCATTAATACTTTAGCTTTTTCCACCGAATAATTAAAGTGTTCTAATATAAAATACGTCCAGGCTCTAAGGAAGGCGAAATCGCCGAAACGTCAGCCATCGACCAACAACATCAACAACGACGACAACGACAACGAGGGACTTGCAACCTCGCCTCAGCTAAAGAAGATAGTTTATAAGATGATATAAATAAATATACCAACTATCTATGCCGAGGTTTTATAGAAAGTCGGTCTTTTGAAATATTCTAGAGGTATATGATGAAACAATATTATAATTCATTTGAATCATTGCATATTCACAAAGACCAGGCAATTAGTAAAGGAAGTAAAAGGCTATAATATGTGGGGATTCTAAGACCTGGTTTCTTAAAACCGACCTGCGACTTAAAGCTACAATTTCATCTGCACTGAGCTCTAACTGGTTAACATGGATTTTTTGATATCCAAACACAATAACTCAGCCAGCAGTAAATTGTTTTTGGGACAGAAATCAACTCATCAGATGGTACCTTGATTTCACCTTCGAAATACGCTGACGCTGGAACATCACCTGTCACCTGTATCACCTTTAGCTCCGTTGATCGTCATATGACTCGAGCCGGCGCCAGTAAATCTTGCATTTTTCCCTGTCGCGTGCAAGAGTAGCCCAATGGGTTCTGCTCGCTCTAGGAACTCGTCGAGCATCATATCTTTCTTCAAAGCTCTTTGTGAAGAACTCTGACCATCGGGTCGGTGGTTTGTCCCTGCAGTGCGTTTCGACATCCCAAGGGAATCCAGTCGCTAACGGCTGTTGTCCATCAGTCTGTGGTTCATACGCATTACATGTCCGACCCACCTAATCTTCGACTGTTTGCCGTACAGAACAGACATCTTTGATTTTTGATCGTTCACGCAGGTCGGACCTTCGGATCCCTTTCCCTTACTTGCGTGACACGGGATACTCCTAGCATCGTCCTTTCGACTGCACGTTTCAATAACGCTGAGTGACCTTTCATCATGCTTACGCAGCGATCAAGGTTTCTGACGCGTACATTAGGGCAAGAAGTACCGTTGACTCCAAAAGGTGGGCAGCGAGTCAGGTGTTCTTTGTTCTCTTCACTACATCCCTCGATGCTCTTGAAAGCTATTCAAGCCGCTTGTTTGCCTTCTGCTCAACTCTGGAGCTAAGTCGTCCAACATGTTGATTTCCCGACCTAGATAGATATAACTGGAGCATTCGGAGATATTCGTTCCGTTGAGCATGAATGGGGGCATACGAAACCAATCCGTTCCTCATGAACATCGTTTTTCATGAGATTTAGTCGAAGACCAATCTTTCAACAGCCTCTATCAAAGTCGGCAAGCACTCGTTCCGATTGCCTAATGTTTGGTGTTATTAAGGATGATGTCATCAGCAAAGCCAAGATGGTGTAATTGCCGACCACCGAATTTTCACTCCCATATTATCCCATTCCAGTGTTCACACGAGGTTCTGGAGACTGGCGGTAAATAATTTGGCGAGATGGTGTCGCCTTGCCTAACTCCATCTTTTGACACCAACGATAATATCTTTGTAGAATGGTGATATGTTGGTTGTGAAATTTTTGTCCAGCTTACGAGGAATCTTTATGTACTGAGTATGGGACTCCTTGACTATCAAAGGGCTTCCATGACTGCTTCTATCTCATCAAGTCAAAGGCCTTCTTTAAATCGATGAAAGTGAGACAGAGCGGTCTTTTGTACTCTCGTGATATGATGAGTCTTGTTATCGTATGGATATGGTCCATCGCACTAAATCCTTTTCGAAACCCGTGCTTGCTCACACGGCTGTCCTTCGTCCAGTGTTCTGTCAATTATGTTCAGGATAACTCGAGTGAAAAGTTTGTAGACGACGGACAGCAAGCAGGTTGCGCGATAGTTGCCGATATCGTGTTGACGTCACCCTTTCTTTAAACAATAACACGGTCTAGCTGGTCTACCACTAAGTAGGGACCTTGCATTCAGACAGGCAACGTGTGAAGAGCCGAGCCAGTGCGTTTACGAGAATTGGCGGAAAATTCTTCAGGTGTTCTGGTTTTATCCTGCCCGGACGTGGTGTTGTTCTATTTTTTCACCGATAAAATGGCATGTCGGATTTCGGAAGGGAGAACCAGGTAGTTATAGCATATCCATCCTCCTTTATTTCATGTGACGGGAAGTGGGTATGGCTATCGAAGAGATCTGAGTAGTATTCGTGAATGATTTTCTCCACTGCCTTTCTAGATGCTGTAACTGTTCTGTGTGGGCGTCGGAGTGCAATCATCTTGGTCTTGTAACTGGCGAAGCTTCGGTGGGCTTTGCGAATGCTCTTCCCAGCCTCTCGCAGCTTTCGACCATTACTGCTGCTCTTCTCTCCTTTGAGATCATCTTTTATCGCCTGTCTGCGTAGTTTTGCAAGCTCGTACGTCAGTTCGCGGTTTGCCTGCAGCTCGTGCGATTCCACGCAGGTGTATCAGCTCGAGTGTTTCTGGAGACAGATGTCTTTTGGTGACTTTCGAAATTTCAGCTTTTCACAGCGGAAACATGAAGATGCTTGAACGAGCCGATCGTATTCCTCGTTGATGTCATCGACAACCGCCGGCATCTTCCCAACAGCCGACTCGACTAGCGCAGCAGAAACAAGGAGTCGAGAATCTGCCTCCACCTGCGTGTCAGAGAAGCAAATTTCGCTTTTGGTCCGCGATTAACGCCCAACCCGCCACCTGGGAACGCGCTACGTGGCCTCGCGACTAGCCGGCTATCGGTATCCCTCATATGAGAAAGATCCGTGGCACTTGAACATAGTCTGCAAAAACGGTAATGCTTGGTGTTGTCTTACATATCCCTAACGGTCAGCTCCTACCCAGCTCATTAGATATTTAGAGAAATCCTGTTTATTGGCTAACGCTAGACACAGTGCTTTATTAACGTCTATTCCGTCTAGTGCTTTGAAAAGCACTTTCCATGCGGATTTTAAAAGACAATCTTCCCTCTTGCAGAATGGTGAGCCGTAATGATTAGAGATGGCCTGCCATCCACATATGCTTGTTCATGTTCGTAGTTTGATCCCACTTCTTGAGCTCACTAAGCCTTCCGCCTCTCTGGGGTAAGCAGGGTAGGATAGAAGAATATCAGGGAGGTTTGCACCACTGACCTGACATAAAGGTAGGCCACCACAAATAATTTCAACGGACGGGTACGAATTCAACCACCTCTAACGATGGTTGGGAAAACGAATGCATGGCGTATCTCTCAGAGATTGACCAACGTTGAGAGCTTCATACTTTACGCCTTCTTTTTTTCGTTTCCGCCATTTTGACGAAGTCCTCCTTATTTTCCCTAGCAAAAAAGGGCGCGTGTGGTGCAGTGGTTGGAGGCGCCATTGGAAGACACACGTGGATTCGATCTCAGGGCCCATGGCCCACTAAGCTTTCCACCCCTCCGGGGTAGGCAAATTGGTACCACACTTGTCTGGGAGGGTAGCAGCACTGGCTGGGAACATCGGTAGGCCACGGCGAGTCATTGTAAAGGCCATATATGCATTCAATCAGCTCCAACGATACTTAATGAAGTCGAATGCATGGCGCATCCCTCAAGGACTGACTAACGCCGAGAGCTTCTAGAGCTTCTTCTAATTTTCTTAACGCAGTCTTTATCTCAATTAAAGACCTTCGATCTAATTCGTTCAAGCTTTCTGAGAAGATTAATAACATAGGGGGCATCAATTTGAGACATTTTATATTTGCGTGCAAGGAATGAGTCCGAATTCATCAAATGCATATCGACTTTTGAAGAAAAAGAAAAGTTGTAAAAATAATTGCAAGAGTAATTCAAAAGCTTGTCTTTCCATTAACTTCGGCACGGATCAAATAATGCACCGTTTTCTTGTTGAGCAGAAGAAAGTTGTTGGTAACAAGATTTATTCAGAACACTTCTTGCTTACTTTTCAACGGTTCGCCTCCTTCATAGTTTGAAGAAGTCACGTTGACGCCCAATCTACTCAGTCAAACACTTCCATAACCGCAACAGAAAACACTTCGTACATAAATTTTTATCGCATTCTAAACGGCTTCTTTCAAACACTTATTAAATTTTCCTTTTTAAAAATTTCCAGTTATCTAATGGAGAGCAGCCGCATAATAGTTCTACATGTGTCAGGAATGTGCTAGGCTCAGGTCGTGAAGAATAAGCGTGAGTTATGGCGCGAAGTCAAACGTGATCGAAAGGCACTACTGCTTGCGGTTCATTTTTCTGTCTTTTTGGAACTTATCTAAAATTGCTAAAAAGTTCCTCGCGTACATGTCTTAGATCCCTGTGCAACAAAACCGAATTCTGCTTCAAAATCTTTCCCTTTGTGTCCTGAGTACGAGGGCTTAGCATTCTATTACTTTAAGTTTTCTAATAAGGTGCCGTTTTACACGGATGCGTTGTAGTCTAGCCATTTCGCCAATATATTTTTTTCCCGTATGTTTTGAAATAGATTAGACATACCGCACCCACACTCAGTGATAGCCGTCTATACCGTTAAGTACGAACTAGGTGGCGTCTTGAAGTGTTCTATGGTATTTCAGTCACTGACACCGATTTCTGTAAACCAACCCTTAAATAGCAACGGTTTATAGATGTGCTTATTTCGTTGATAATGAAGGCATGTAAAGGGGCCTTATTTTTTGCTACACTTATGTTTAGATGCGTGGCTTTTCCTCTAAATCTATGCCAAGCAGCTATAGCTTCGCATGCATTGGAAATGGTTATTTGCCATGCCACTTTCAGAGAGATTCTTCATTCTGCCTTTTTCCTGTACAGACGCTGGTGGCTGTTCGATACAGGTTTCGTGGAAAGAAACATCCTTTCTGTGTGTAATTGGTGAGAAGGCGGTCAATCAATCAATGTGTTTTCATACTTGGATCTCGGTACCATTTGGTGATGTAACCGCTTTCGGATACGTTATTTTGAGTGTTCAAAAATGGAAGCCAGTTTTTTTTTCTGTGTCTGATCGACTACTTGTGCTTCCACCTTGGGCAAAAAGGCTAAGGCGAGGCTTTTTGGCAATCACTCTTCTATTGTTAACCCTATCATTTGTGCGTTATATTTTTTCGGACGATCTAAAGATTGAGCAGTCTAGGCACTTCTTTAAAAGAGACATTAGCTAATGAATCGAGAAGCCATATGTTTATTGCTCTTTCTTGCGGTATAAGGGATTCGTGCATGGTTTGCATAGCATTTAACACATCAGGATGAAGGGCGATGTCGTCCAAGAACTCCATCACGTAGGTTACTGTTAAGAAGCGCATTGCATAGACCAGCCAGGAGAATTTGAGTGTTGGTGAGATAGGCTGGGATGTGTTTCAGCAAGAGGATTGATACTAGGTTTACAAACTACATTATGTTATCCGTGGGCTGGTCTACACAGCGGAGGATAAGTCTGGCCTTGAAACTTGAAAAATCACTGGGCACAAGACCATTAGTGAATAACTTATGTAACTTAAGTGTCATGAGAAATAAGTGCAAGACTAGGCATCTTGGTGAAACAATTTTAAAAAATAACATTCGTTTCCATTTGGTAACAATGATTGAAATACTATCGAGCACTTTAAGATATCAGCTAATTCTTAACCGTTTGTATGACAGGTTATGCGAAACGTATATTTGCATAATTTACCCTGACGGTAGAGACGGCGATTGTGTGTGTTTGGGTTCGGTTTTACTAACCTGTTGTGAAATATGCGGGGACGAAGACATAGGCGAAACGGGTAGTAAACTGGGCATAAACCCTATAAAAGAGCATCTAGTAGGAAAACTTAAAGTCAACGGAAAACTAGGCATGAGTAGGGCAAACGGACACAAGGGTGGAGATTTTGAAGTAAAAGTTGGGATTTTTGCACAGAAATCAGAAAAAAAGTTCACGAAAAGCTCTTGAACTGTTTTTGGATTGCAACCATAACCGTTTTATTTACTGCGTACTCTTTTTAATGGCAGGGTGTATTGCGAATTTCGCCTCTCTCTCAGCCAGTTCTACGAGGGACCCGCATGGTGTGGTGGTGAACGCGTTACTCCCCGCGAAGGACAATAGCGCGTTCGTTTGCGGTCCGGAGTTTTGCAAATATCGTTTTGGATTAATTCCATAAATCCAAAAAATGAATCGCTAGGAGTGCCTCATGATCACGCGTGACATCGCTCCAAACCTAAGGTCGATTTCACCATCGCTGAGCCAAGAATATTCATGACCCGTGTAAGACGCTATGCTGCTGGTCTCCTTTAAAAACCTGGAAGACTTGAAAACTACATGTGTCTAAGAAAAGCTGTTCAAAATGCCATGAAAAATTTATGTGTAAAATCTCTTCCGCTGATATGGAAGTGTTTGGTTAAGTTGATTGTGGTTGATTGTGTACCAATTTGACCTTTTCAGACCTCGAAGATAGAGAAACCATAGAAGCGTCAGCAGCTACTGTAGTAAACAAGTCTTGTTGATAACAACCTTCTCTCTGCTCATCAAAAAACAATATGTTGCAGGAGTCTTTCTAATCACAATATTTCGAAACATTTAAGAAGCCTTCTGTCATCATTCAGAAAGTAAGTCTTGGCTGCAAATTTTTTTCCAAAACAATAGAACTCCACTTTGAAAAGTTTATCGGTTTTCTGAAACAGACGGATACTAATTTAAACCATCACCTGATTTCATGTAGAAAATACAGTATAGAGTTATTAGAAAATAACAAGCAACTAAAGAAGCGAAGACACGAGTCACAAACATTCTCTGTAAAAAAATAACGCAAATTTCTATGTAAAGTTTCATCACTCTTTTAAGCTTTTTCCTCAAGGTGGAAATAATTTTGAAGGTGATTAACGCAAAGCATTATAGATGGTCTAAAAAAAATTTCTGTTGGTTAAAAAATAGAGTTTCACTTCAGCGGCACCATGAGCTTTGCAAATACTGACGACAAAAACCGTTTCAAATCATATCTGACTGCAGATGTGTTAACAAAAAAAAAGTCGAAAAAAGAGTGGAATTAGTAGGAAATGAAAAGTAGAGGATTTGATGAGGAATTATTTAAAAAAGAAAAAAAACAGGAAGAGATGATGAAGAACTGTGTTCTCCAAAATCATCTAGTTTTGCAGCTATTGACAGTGATGGAAAGTATAATCAGTTCAACTCTTTAAAAAATCGAGATTCGTAGCAACAAAAATCTGCCATGACCGACGTTGCAACGACTTTGTCTGTTATCTAGCACAGACGCTTCGCAATTATGAACTTCGATATAACTACACCTTTTTGGGTTTATGGCGTAGGATCATTGGAGACGCGTTTGCGATACTTTTTGGTTCTATCCAGTGCAATGAGCTAAGAACGATTAGCACCTACATGGGTTCGGATAGTCGGCACCAGATTTGTCTTGGAGAATGAAAACACTGACTTATTAGTCAATATCCTTTGGATTGTTCAGCTTACACGAAGTCTTTAAAAAGTCTTTTGTGAGCTAGCTATCTTCATATCGACTTCTACAGGATGAATTGTCATCATGAGAACAAATTATCAGCTTACCATCACTCAAAAACAATCGTGTAGAGAAGGAAGCTGCCAACTACAACCGTTCACCAAAGATTAGAATTTAGAGGTTTTCCTTTCCACTGGATTCGATTTGATGCGAGTACGAAGACCAACATCAAAAGAATGAATGGCTGTGGACAATTCACTTGAATCATTGCTGCTTGGAAGAAAAAGAAGACGTCGAAACGTTTGCTGGGTGAAAGATTTTGATAAACTCGTGTAAGTTTGGAAATAGGAAAGACACTGAACATTAGTTCATGCCGACCTTAAAAAAGCAGGTTTTCAAAAGAACTGACTGAATGCGTCGGCTAAGTAATGCAAGCAATTTTTCTTGGTTAAGTATACATTCTACCAGCTCCACGATGCTGACGGAGTCTGGTACATAATGTATCCATAAGTTAAATGATGAACACTCAACGTTTCTTTATTTCTTCAGCCTGAAAAAGACTGGCAACGAAACAGCTAGTTAGATGTAGAGGTTTCCAAGGGTTACTAGGGTGAGTTTTCAACTCAAAGCTAATTCGTTTTGCAGCCCAAAAGGGAACATCAAAAAACGATTTGTGATATCAAGTGCTTTGCGTGGAAGTTTATATGATCTATTGGAAAGAATACATTGTCAAAGAGCTATATTTACGATATCTAGAGGATTTAACTGACTGTCAAATGATGGGAAAGAACAGGCTAATGTCAGTCGACAGAAATCGAGTGTGGATACTACGATTGATTTGTGGAAGAGGACAATAGGAAATACCATCATATTAAAATATTTTTCCTCTCCGAACCATATTTGAACAAAAGCGAAAACTGAAAGCAAGTTGTTTGTCCATGAAGAGAAATGTCCTTTATTTAAAATGTGGGTTTACTCCGCACTGCTTTCATGATTATTCCAAAACATTACAGACAGTAATGGCAAGCGATCTTTACGTCTCTTTTCCTACTGACTTTTTTTTGAAGAGACAATCCGCAAATAAGAAAAATGAAAAGGATGACAACCTTTTCACATTTGCTTTTATTTTACATGGATGTGCCCACATTTACTCTACGGACCCCATCACCTCTTACATTCGATTCGTTTCCTCACACGCTTCGTCAAAGAATATCTTCGGATTTCAAGTGTCGGTTCTGTTAATAAAAAAAAACATCTAGTGTATAGATTCCGCTGTCGTTCAGCTTTCAGATTGCGCAGAAAATGCCAACCTATTAAAAGCTGAAAAAAGTCAGCATAACGCTTGAGGAAAATGGATCAAACTGTATTGAAAAAAATATTAGATGTAGGATTTATTGGCATACTAATTGGAACCAATCCTGATGTATTGTTTCTCTACAGAGGAATCAGATATCATTCCAGTAACTGCACAGGTTTGTATACGACAGACAGCAAGCAGATAGAGCCATAGTTGCCAATATCGTGGAGGTCACCCTTCTTGAACAATAACATGGTCTTGCTGGTCTTCCACTGAGTAGGGAACTTGCATTCAGACAGGTAGTGTGAAGAGCCGAACCAGTGTATTTACGAGAACTGGCGGAATGTTCTTCAGGTGTTCAGATCTTATCCTGCCCGGACGTGGTGCTGTTCTATTTTGCACCCATAAAACGGCATGTCGGATTTTTGAAAGGAGAACCGGTGGTGCAACATATCCATCCTCCTTTATTTCATGTGACGGGAAGTGGACGTGGCTATCGAAGAGATCTGAGTAACACCGTGAATAATTATCTGCGTTGCTTTTCTGGACGCTCTAACTGTTCCATCTGGGCGCCGGAGTGCAATCATCTTGGTCTTGTAATTGGCGAAGCTTCGGTTGGCTTTGTGAATGCTTTTCCCAGCCTCTCCATCTTCGACCATTACTGCTGCTCTTCTCTCTTTAAGATCTTCTTTTATCGCCTTTCTGCATTGTTTTGGAAGTTCGGACGACAGTTCGC
Organism: Angiostrongylus vasorum; assembly: GCA_018806985.1. Taxonomy (NCBI): domain Eukaryota; kingdom Metazoa; phylum Nematoda; class Chromadorea; order Rhabditida; family Metastrongylidae; genus Angiostrongylus; species Angiostrongylus vasorum. The sequence continues at coordinate 2,475,421 of JADANN010000433.1, forward strand.
GATTGCTGTAGCTCGGGCCATTCCACGCTGGCGTATCAGCTCGAGTGTTTCTGGAGACAGACGTCTCCTGGCGAGTTTCGAACTCTCAGCTTCCATAGCGCTTACGTGAAGATGTCGAATAAGCAGATCGTATTGTTCGTCGATATTTTCGACAACGGAATCTTCCCAACTGGTTACTAATGAATTGAATAAATCTCAGTTTGTGGTGGTTCTGGGACTTCGGTTTTTGAATTTGGCGGCTTTTTTCTCCTTTCCGCGAGAAACAGAATCTTACACGAAGGAGACGGTGGTCTGAACCCGTGTAGAATTTTTTTGGGGGCAGCAGCGACATCGGTTAGGCAAAACCTTCTATTTACTACGATTTCGTCTATTTCGTTATGGTGCTCTCCATTGGGAGACTGTCACGCCCAGCGTTGAGGGTGGGGCTTCTGGATTTGCGAGTTACCATAAATGGTCTTGGTCGCCATGATAAACTCAGAAAGCTGCTCACCCTGTCCGTTCCACTCTAATGTGGGTCCCAATGTGACGTTCTTCAGACGTTCTTCTTGGTCCAATCTTGGCGTTGAGATCTCCAATAATGACCTTGAAGAATGTATGATCTTCTCTGTAGAACTTATCCAAGTCCACATAGAACGCTTCGACTTCTTCTTGGTCATAGTTTGACGTCAGCGCGTAAACGACGAAGATTGTCAAAGCTGGTATTGATTAACATCTTTTTAATCGTAACATCCGATTCGGGTTGTAAGCTGTTCGAATGAACCGATATTTATCCTTCTTGCTTGCATGAGCAGTTTTCTATCGAGGACTCGGACGCAAGTGTACATGAACTGTAAATACAGATTGTCACCATAGTTCTTTGTAATCCAGGCAGCTTCCATTGGCCCTGAGATTTTAGCACCCTCTCCGGACCCGTCCTACCCAACGCTGCCGAAATCGTGGCTCTTTCGTGGTCAAGGAAATGAGGGCTGTTTCTTTTACTGTGTTTGTTTAGCATTTTGATAACCACGTATAGCTTGCTGGGCTCTGAATATGGGTGCTGGGCATACTCATGGGTAGCTTGCCAGTCTCTCCCAGAGTGGACATGAAGCTTATTTGTTGGAGGCGACTCCCATCTGCCTCCCATATACTTCCCTGTCACTTGATTGCAAGCTTTTGGCAGAATTGACTCGTAGAATACAATCCGCATAAGTAAAAACGCTCCCACACACGAATGCATTTTACACTCTGGTAAATACAAAAAGCATGTGACAAATCATTGTGGTCCATTCCCTGGATCACCTGCCTCAGCGAAGCAAGTTGCTTTGGTATGCGATTAACCCCTATCCCCAATCTGGGGACGTGCCACATAGCATCGCGGCTAAACAGCTCGATATCTCTCATATGAGGGAGATCCGTAGAGGGAGACTCTAAGACTTGGTTTATGAAAATTCAAAGTGACAAAGCAAACAACAGATCATACTCGATCGTTAACCGATTACACAGACCACCTCGCACTTTCAGTAAACATTAAGAACAACACGAACAAAATATGACAGAAGACCGAGAGCAGCATGGCCCTATTCAAACCTCTCAACGAAGACACTAACCAACCAGAGGGTCCAAACAACCGCGTTTTCCTTCCAGGTTCAACAGTCTACTGAGTGCTTTGTTGTACAGAACAGACCTGGTAGAGACTTCGACGACTTTAAGAATACTGCTCACTTGCTCACAGATTGCTTGAACGACGTCTTCTAAGAAAAATGACCAGCACACACAACATATGGCCCAAATTAGGAGCTTTGATCTTGGAAAGGTAACTCATCTTCAAGACCCTGTACAACACGCCTCAACAGCGAAACATGGATGGGCCAGTCACTTAATGCGAAAAAACAAACGACAGATGTACGTGAACATCTATCTATAGAGTGAACTCTGCGAAGACAGACGTGTTTCCGAAGGCGACCACCTAGACTCCAAGCTGACGTGTTGCTAACTAAAGCTTTTCAACTCTACTCGCAGCTGTAGTTATCCCACAGATGACAATATGAGACTCGCTCCCGTCACATGATCGAATCAAACCACCACGATGGATGACGACTGAGAATCAACAATAGAGTGATCTGTTTTTCCTATTTGGCGTATTGAGGATATTGCTTCTATCATTTCAAGTTTTCTTCCGTACAGTGACTTTCACGTCTGCTCTTAACGCTCAGTAAATACATTTGAAACGTGGTTGGGACGGACAGAACCAGAAGAAGAATCCAGCTTTCGGACTTTTCGACTATTCAGTAATCAATGTCACGGATAAAAAGATTCCCAAGGTGTAATTCGGTTTACTGAATCTTTTATGCAGGGCTGATTTTCTTGTAGCCGCCTTTAGGATAATTAGAACTGACCAGTGTAATTTCTAGAAATTCCTTGCACTACACGTGGTATTTGTCATTTCTCATATCCGTGACATTTAGAGTGCGTTAGATTAGGGATATCATTGATCGGTAACACAGCGTTGGTCACTATGAATCTTTTGCAGTCTCTA